>OX352774.1:64170415-65370415 GCA_947095535.1 Poecilobothrus nobilitatus
AAAATCAGGTTGAAAATTGGATAAACTTGATTTTCCACCTTTACTAGGTTTCGAACCGAGCACTTTCGATGTGTGGTCTGTTCTTTAACTGCTGTGCATTTCAACCGTTAATCTTAATATATGTCGGAACTCATACGCTGGACTGCGGGCTACAAAGGCTACCGTGACAAAAAAAAATAACTAGGTTAAAAAAACGTAATAAAATGTAGGTGTCAGTAACAAGTATTAGAAAACACAATATATATTATCATCCCCTTTCTGAATCATACAGGGCTATTAAAAGGTTGGAACTGTATTCTCTTATATAAAATATCTTATAAGTTCGATGTGGCAAACAGAGGTATAGCAAAAGTTATATATTAAGTAATAATGTATATAATGTCTCAACCCTAAACATTTTAAAAACTCTCAAAGCAGATAAACAGACAAAATAATAAAATATAAAAAATAAAAATATTTACTCCTTGACATTGCTAAAATATACTATACAATAAGAAAGACACCAATTTAGTAAAATGTAAAATATTAGTTAAAAATAAGAATAAAAAAAAATTGTCTTTTTTTTACAATAGAATGCTTTTTTGTAAATTGAATTTTAAATTGTAATAAAAATAGGACACAAAGTGTAGAATGAAAAAAAAATTCAAAAATTAAGTTTTTATGAAATTTTTTAAAAGCATTTTCAAATAAAATAATTTATATAAAAGATGAAAAAGCTTTTTAAACTTAAGATAATAAATTAGAAAACACCTATTGAGTTTTGCTTTAAAATATTTGATATAATATTTTATGGAAACAATTCTGAATTAAATAAAAGAATTTCAAAAAAAAAAAAAAAAAGTATTTGTTGTTTCTTACATACACAAAGAAATTGTAAAGAAGTGTTTTTTAATAGAAATAAATATTTTTTAAAAATTTTTTAAATATTTACTATTGGACAAATGGAGAAAAACAAAATGTTCAAAACTCCACTGTCAGCATTTTTGGCCATAAATAGACAAAAAAAAATAATAAATCCTCAAAAAATGAAAAAAAAACTATCCTGTATAGAGTTATAGTAAAACTAAATAGATCAGTGTGATCTAAGAAATTAGATCAACAAAATAACCAAGTGATAATAGTGATAAAAAGGGTACTTAAAAACAAGTAAAAGTAACAGTAAGTCGATGCAACCGACTTATTTATACCCTACATCTAAAAAATCCAAATTAAATTAAAAATCCATAAGTTATTTTAGTTAGGTTTTTAATATAACTAAGCTAAAAAAATAAATGCTTTTACAACCTTTGTACAAAATTTCAGATTTCTATCTTTATTAAATTCGAAAATATGCTTGTTAGGTCTTGGGAAGTGTGTGAAGGCACGCGGACCACCACCCCAATTCATCTCAAATTTTAGAGACATCAACAGGGTAGAACATTCTTATATCAAATTTCAAGTTTATATATTTATTAATTTCGAAGATATGCTTGTTTGGTCTTAGGAGTTGTGTGGCAGATACCCGAACAACCATTCTAATTCATCTTAAATTTTCGACAAATCAGGGATTCAGGAAACAACACCCTAGTACCAAATTTGAAGTTTCTATCTTTATTAATTTTGAAGATATGCTTGTTCGGTTTTGGGAGTTGTATGGGAGGTACCCGAACGACCACTCCAATTAATCTCAAATTTTACGCAAATTAGGGATTTAGGAAACAGCACCCTCCTATCAAATTTTAAGTTCCTATCTTTATTAATTTCGAAGATATGCATGTTCGGTTTTGGGAGTTGTATGGGAGGTACCCGAACAACCACTCCAATTCATCTTAAATTTTGGACAAATCAGGGATTCAGGAAACAACACCTTAGTACCAAATTTGAAGTTTCTATCTTTATTAATTTCGAATATATGCTTGTTCGGTTTTGGGATTTGTATGGGAGGTACCCGAACAACCACTCCAATTCATCTCAAATTTTGGAGATATCAGGGATTCAGAAAAACACATCCTCGTACAAAATTTTAAGTTTCTATCTTTATTAATTTCGAAAATATGCGTATTAGGTTTTGGGAGTTGTATGGGAGGTACTCGAACGCATGGTCCGATTTCGGCCATTTACAATCCCCGCCTTACCTTAGTCATTGTTAACCTACAGTATAAATTTCATCAAGATAGCATCATTATTTTGTGAGTTATCGTGCGTATGGACGGACGGACATCGCTAAATCGACTCAGGAGGTGATCCTGATTCAGAATATATATACATGTCTATACCTAACCTGCTTCCTTTTGGTAATTACAAATACCATACCAAAGTTGATATACCCTATACTTAATGTGTAGGGTATAATAAAACCGCAGAATACTCATCTGCTTTTCTATATGCAAAAATTAATTTTTCAAAAAAAACATACTTCAATTTCCAATGAATTGAACTACAAAACTATAACAGAAGAGATTGTAAGTTTTATTAAACTTATGAAATATGAGATAAAAATCCTCTTTGTAATAAGTCCTACAGTACAAAAGGTCATTTTAAAAGAAATTCTATAATAACTTAATTAGAATATTAGTGAAAAGAAGAAAGAGAAAAATTGAAGTAGGAAAAAAAAGTTTATCTTAAATGTTTTTAAGATTTATTAAAGAACATGACAATCTTAAAAATACTATTTGTATAATTATATAATTGCCGATTGTATAATTTTACTTATTAGATTTAATAAAAGAAAAACTAGAAGGATATTTTATATATTTTCTCAGAATATATATAATATATGGGAACGGTCATTTGGCAACTCAACATTTGATCATGGGATATTTGGCAACTCAACATTTGATCATGGGCAACAAAAAAGACACTTAACAAACAAACATTTAACAAAATGTCTTTACAAAATGTCCAAATTTTAACTATCCCATTTTGCCAAATGTGTTTTGTATAGATTTTGCCAAGTGCCTAGAGGCGGCACCGCCTCTTATTTTAATGTTTTGTTATGTTTTGTTCATTAAAACGTTTAGGACGCTTTTAATGAAAGTAGACGGCTAAATAACGTAATTCTATAACACAAACTCTTGTGTGTTGAATTATTAGATATATGTGATTTAAATTAATTAAAGGAAAAGTAACCAAATAAAAAGTAGTGAAATAAATTCTAATTGTCTCAAAATCCCTTTCTTAAGACATATTATCAATATTATAACAACGTTTAAAATACAACGGCGTATTTAATAAAAAGTTGTAGATAAAATAACCTGAACACAGAAATTTAGTATAGGTAATTTATATTTAATACTAATACAGATCTTTTTTTTGTTACTGAGATCCTTTAATGAGTTTTATCTTAATTTTTTCATGTTACGCTTTTAATTTTGGAGTCAATATTATAATATTACATGTACCTTAGTAGCGTTTAGTACTTAGTAATTCATGATTTTTATATTAAGTAAAATATTAAGGATTTTCATTTTAAAAAATTGAGTTCAATGTCTGAATAAATAGGGTTTAATGTCCATTCTTATTTACAAAGTTTCTACTTTTCATTTCTATAATTTTGTTTAGTTTTTGTTTAGTTTTTGTGATATAAACAGGCAAACTCGAGTCATGTGGTTGGAAATTAAAAAGAATATTTATCCCATATGTGAAGAAAAATATTGAAATACCTTGGTCGTTTCTTCTTTCAAGATTTAGGCGAACTCTCTGGCATACATCTGCATGCATCCAATTAAGGCCGAATAGGTTCTTTTACGTTTTGAAGGTGTACTACGGACCTAGTGATTACTTACGCATTAGCTTTCAATTTTTTACTTGTTTTTTCGATACAAAAAATTCATTTGAATTCAGTCAAATGAAACGACTTTATTAATTCTTGCTTATTTTATATGCTTTTATATTAACTCGTCGCTGTCGGTTTATTTATTTATTTATTTATTTATTTATTTATTTATTTATTTATTTATTTATTTATTTATTTATTTGTCATTCTGTCACGCTTTTTATTATCTTCGTAATCTGTTAGCAACATTTGTAAGTGTAGTATGGTGCAGAGGATAGTGTACAGGTTTCAAAAGTGGGCATAATGTTGTTCGAATCCAGTTCACATGCAACATTTTTTTTTTTTAACTATCTATTCATCAACATTTTTTGAATAAAATATGTATACATTTTTGTATATATCAATTTAAAACTTACATTTTTATCTCTTATTCATGCAATCAAACATACACATTATATTTTTGATCTTTCCTGGTGTTTTGTATTAGCATAATTAGCAAAACACAATCCATACATATAATATTTTTATGTATGTTGCTAAGTTATTTTGTTTACAACATTTGTTTAGTATTTAAATCAAAATATTTGCTGTCAACATTCTTTAATGCATATTGAATTAATGCATATATGGTGCAGAGGAAAGTGTACAGGTCTTGAAAGTGAGTGTTAATGTGTGGACTGTGGTTCGAATCCAATTCGTATATAGGTATAATTTTTTTTTTTTTTTTTTAACTCTATTCATCAATATTTTTTAAATAAAATTTTATGTACCTACATAATATTATTTTTGTACATAGAAAAGAATATAAAAAGTAAAGATCATTACAAAATTATGCTTTTGCGCATTACGCATTATGATTTACAAACAAAAAATCTATTACGCATTATGATTTGTCAACACAAAAAATTAAAACTACGTATGTAAATATGTACGTACGTATGTACATAATATTTATTTATTTATTTATATTCAGGTACCGTGGTACATAAATGTGGTAGCTATAGCCCTTGTTTCCTGGTAGGAATGTGTACGTGATATAATGATATATTATAAAGTATTTACATATTGCGATATATGAATTTTTTTTATTTTTTATTTTATAATTATTGTACCCAGCCGGGAATCGAACCCGAGACCTCCCATTCTCTTATGCGTGCGTCAACCACTGCACCAATGGCTGGATACACATAATATTATGTTAAACTAATTACCTAAATTATTTTGTTCCGCTCCATTTGTTTATAATTTAAATCAAGATATTTGTCAACATTTTTTACTGCATGATCTTATTAAGCGATTAGGTAGGTAGGTGTTCAAGGTTAGATGTTTGTTTGGATATACGATATACTACTAATAGTATACTATAGAAATATACAGTAAAGTACATTTATGTATATCATTTTCATTGGAGTTATGTTGTTGGATTGTAATATTTATATAATCACAGTATTTTGGTACATATTTTACCCTGCGAGGTACTTTCTTTATTTATGAATTACATACTGGAATAAAAAATTTTTACTCTTGCTGTAATGGAATCGATTTAACATCTCTTAATTTACTTAAACATTTGGTATAAAATTATAAAACGTATTTTATATCAGAAACAATAATTAATGTATGTATGAATAAAAAATATCCCATATTTTTAAATTCAAATTATGTGTTTCATTTAAAACTAAAAAGTATAAAATAAAATAATATGTAAAAAAAATATTTTTTAAAATATGCTTTTATCGAAACCAAATTCGCCCCCTAAAAAGTAGAAAATAAAATTGATTGCAAAACTTTAGCTTTTTTGACTGTTATAATATAAAAGTGAATTGCTAGTGCAAGCATTTTGGACTGTTATAATATAAAAGTAAATTGCTGGAATAAAAAAGAAACACGAACCTCAAATTTCCTAGATTTTTATTTAACTTTATTCCAGCAATTTACTTTTATATTATAACAGTCCAAAATGCTTGCACTAGCAATTCACTTTTATATTATAACAGTCAAAAAAGCTAAAGTTTTGCAATCAATTTTATTTTCTACTTTTTAGGGGGCGAATTTGGTTTCGATAAAAGCATATTTTAAAAAATATTTTTTTTACATATTTTTTTGCTGACATAGACTAAATTTTTTACATAATTTTTCTTGTTATTAAATTATAAAATATCATATTTCTTAAATTTACTCTCAGTTTTTTATTTTTTATTTGATATATATATAATATAATAAATATTGATTAATTGATATTGTAAATAACATGTATTGCTTTGAATTAATATACTTTGTGGACTTTTAAACACTTTTTGATATCATATTTAATATATTAATTAAGGATAATATTATATAATTTTATATACCTATTACATATTTTCAAAAAAAAAAAAAAATTAAATATACATCTAACAAACATTTATGATAGAAAATTACCATTTATATGTATACATACTAACATATTATAAATTATATATTAGAAACAAAAAGTTAAGAACAATATTATACGTTATATACGTTAGCCATAATACACATAAAGAAAACGTGCCAATTATCTTTTAAATTCTAAAACTAATATAGATTTAATATTATTTTACACTATACCATTATAATATCAGAATTATTATTAAAATTTTATAATATGGTATCCATTAAAAAAAAATGTCCTTCCATTCATATTTTATAATATTACTTTCTTTGAAATTAAATTCATATCAAATTTCCTGAAATATCACATAATTTTCTATATATTACCACTACCTCTATACCTAATAATCTTTTTCTCTTTTGATTTCAATTTTATATTAAATGGCTTTTTATACAAAAAAAATGAACAAAAAAAAAAATCAAAAAATATATGTAATAACTATAACATAAAAAAATCTTAAAAGAAAATGAAAAGAATTTTAAAGTTAATGTATCCGATTTCACTTATTTATATGGGGATTCATTTTTCTATCAATCAGTTAAAGTCAACAACATTAGTATTATAAAATTATAAAGTACCACTTTATAATCATATATATATATACGGTGTTTTAGCTAAATCTCTTGTGGTTCACGCCAAACCAAACTCAAAAAAGATTAAAAGTTTAAAATTACAAATAAAAAATAACAAAAAGTGAAAAAAAAACCCCATTTATGAAAAATAACTATACGTTATAATTATTTTATTTTTTTTTTGTGGTGCATTTCTCTGCCACATAAATGTGAACAGGATATATTACATAGCCTTTCCTTTTCAGGCGTGGCTATGAATATCGTAAGGAAGATTAACTGTTACGACGTGTTTGGAATTCGAACCCACACTCCCTCGGTGTTTACAACGTATTTTATGCGCTCTTATCCACTAGGCCACCGAGGCCCCTTTTATAATAATTTAAAAGGAAAAGCATTATAAATATTTTTAACATTCATATTTCTTTATTTTCGCAAAGACAAGAATACATTATTTTTAACAATAAAAATTATTAATGAAATAAAAAATTCTATAGACCTATATTAAGAAATATTTTAAGAATAATAAAATTAAAATAAAATATTAAAAATAATAATCAAAACTAAAAAGGCAGTAAGTAGTGTCCTTTAATTTTTCCTTATTCTGTACAATGTAAATCTGATTGAATAATATAATGAATATCTAGCATAATATTTGACTTTTATCTTATATTTATAAATAAAAGTAAATTTTAATTGCTAATAAAATACAACTTAACATAACTTTTAAATTAATTTGAAATAAGAATTTCCGCTTGTAAATAGTAAATAATTCGATTATTTATTTGATTTTAATGTTGATAACTTTTAGTTTTAATATTTTTTCATGTTAAAAAATAAAAATTTTTCTATAGTAAATGAATACTTCTGATTGCAAAAATTTCTTATTTAAATTAAATGTTTGGATTGTAAAGGACGAAAATAATAATTTTTTATATGCAAATTTTCACTTCCGATTTGTTAATGTTAAATGAAAAATTAAACAGAATCATTATTTATCATAAAATAAATATGTCAAATTTCATTAGCTAACTAGATAGATCTTTTTTTTTTCAAGTCAAGCCGTAAGTTTTACGAGTAATTCAATCGATATGCTAGTTCGTTTTTGGGTAACATCAATGATTATATTTCAACAAAAAAACCAAATAGAACTCTATCATTTTAAGTAAATCTACATTTAATGAGACCTAGTACTATCTTCTATACTAATTGATTACGAATTAATAAAGATGAATTGTATGGCGAGATGTCATAAGTACCAGAATCATAAGTCCCAATGGCACTTACCATGGGGACCATGAGGACTTATGACTCAATAGACTTATTTTTGTTCCCAATAGGACTTATGACCCTCTGCAAAAAAAAAAAATAAGAAATTCAAAACAAATAATTGGCTCCATGCCAATTTAAAATTTATTATTAAGTGAAATTAAGTGAAAACATTTACAATATTTTGAACAATTGTCCTATAAAACGGACATAAAATTGGTTGACTCTTACTGCTATTTCTGTACAGCAAGAATGACATATTTTAATTTCACTTCCCTTACTTGCCTTCTCATTATCCTGAGCAAGCAAGTTCCATAATCTGCAAAATATTTTTAAAAAAGAAAAGATGTTCAATCTCACGACGGAAAGTAAGATATAAATTTTGATGGGTTGGTCAAAAATAAGAATGGCACATTTTTGAATTCTTTTAAAGTAAATCAAAAGTGTTATATTCTATCTTAGATCATATATAAATTTTATAAATATTAATCATATCCCTGCAAGAGAAATGATCTATGAAAGAAGAGAAAATTCAAGCATTTGACAACCATTTTCGCTAATTCAAAAATATGATCATTCCATACTATATGTTGCATTCCTAAAATTGTTAAACTATTTTTTATAACTCATAACTCAAAATTTGATAGCTCAGAATTTTGTAAACTCAGAATTACGCAAAATCAGAATTGACAAACTAGAATTATAGTTAAAGTTTTGTAAATTCAGAATTTTAAAAAACAAAATCTTTTTTCTATACAATCCCATGTTAGAAATATACAAAAGAAACCGAAGACTGAAGAAATGGCGAAACATATTCAGAAAAACAAGTGAAGAAACCATTCGTATAATAAATTATGAGAGAAAAATTTCGATATCTGGTGACACTTGGAAAATCACCCTGTAAAGAAGGATGTAAGAAGGAAACTTCTTTCCAATAACAACACAAATTTAAAAGAAGAACTTCTGAATAAAACAATAATAAGCCACTGCATCAAAAAATCAAAACTCTATTAAACAAAGGATTAAGTAAAGATCATCTAATAAAAACAAAAAATTGTCAAATAAAGACTTCCACACAACAATAAATGGAAAGATAAAAAGATCATTTGCAGGAATTAAATATTGAAGTTATGCAGGAATGTCCAATCCTATTCAATATTGTAGTTGACGACTTTATGAGAAAAACAATTAATAAACATGGTATATATATCATAAATAAATTAAAAAATTCTGAAATATCCCTTGTGATATATCCCTTTTAAATTATACCTATGACGAAATGAAAGAAATTCTCTGCAAATCTTCTCAAATTTCAAAGAAATACAAAGCTTTAGGATTTTAGGCTTGCATTAAATCGGTATTGCTATATTGAACTTGGCTAAGCAACCAATAAAGAAGCTACAGTTCTTTGTGAATAAATGTTTCCGAATAATCTGTCAGATATTCTGCCCAAGTACAATATCTACTCCACAAATCTAGTACAAGTACGGAGTAGATCCCCTCGGAATTAAAAGGAAAAACTAGAAATGGATTGGACACAAAATTAAAATAATAGAGCATATAATTTCGAAAGAAGCACTAGATTGGCAAACTAAATGTAAGCAGAATCAAAAACAGTTGGAAGAGATTAGGATTAAAATATTATGTAAAATCAATCCAACTTAGTCACAAGTTAAAGTTGTAGCTCAAAACAGAATCAATTGGCTTGCAAGATGCCCTAGGCTGCCTAGAGGAGTTGGTAAAACAACAAAAATCATTGCTTAAATTAGAATTAGTACAACTCTCTTAATTTTTATTTTTGTTAGTTTTTTAGCAGTTATGAGGTTAGCAGTTAAAAAATAAAATTGTTTGTTTACAGTCGAATATTTGTTTACAAACCTATAAATAAGAATTTATATATTGTTTCCAATTTATATTTAATCGAATTACGAATGATAGAAAAATCTGATCGAAAATCGAAAAGAAGAAAGTTTTCACTTTCACTGGAATTACAACTTTTTTTTCGCCAACGGATGATTGGAGCTCATGAACATATACAACATGAGCTTCAACGTCCTTTTATTAGCTAGTTTCAGTTCAATGTGAATTTCTCGATAACTAAAAACATTTTTCTCAATTTCTTGCTATTCTAATATATCGTATAATGCTTATCATATTTATATTATTCTGATTTATTTTATTCCTTATATGTATAAAAAATTTTAAATTTTGTTGCATATATTACATTTGCTAAAGCTAAGTTAAATACAAAAAAAATATTTTTTTAATTTAGAATGAATAGTATAATAAAAACAAAAACAAATTCGTTTTCTTCCTTTTTTTTTAAATTCCCAAACATAAGTCTTTTATATTAAAAGAATATATTACCAAAAAAAAAAATTTTTTTTTTTATATTAAGCTTCAAGTACTCTTTCATAATATTACTGTAAAAAAAAAGACAGGATAATATTTAAAAAGATTACAAAAGGTCATCTATATCAATTTTCAAAAAGAAGAAAAACAAAAAAAATCATTCATTCATTTCTACACTATAATATTAAATATTTCCTTTTCTATACAAATACTTTTTTCCTAACAACAGTTAGTAAGGAAATGTATAGAAAAAGAAAATACATAAAATCTATATTTATAAAATCGGAAGCTTTAGAAACTAATACAAATAAATTGTATATAAATTAATAATAACACTTCGTTTTAAAAGTCCTTCTTTTTTTTCTTTGGTGTGTTTTTTCATTTTATATTTGTTTTTTTTTTCTTATAATTTTTCATAATAAATTTCTATGAAAAAGTAAAAACAATTTAAAAAAGATTAATATTTAAATCTATATTTTTCCATTTCTTGTTTTTTCTTTATGTTTTTTTTTTCTAATACGTCAGACAGAAAATTTTAAGTAAAATATGAGTGCTTTATTGGCTTTTATTCTAAATTTTTTTTTTTTTTTTTTTGTTAGATAAAGTCGATTTACATTCATGGTTAGTTAATTTAATAACAAGAAATATCTGTCCATATTATAGATATATTACTAAATATTATTTGGATCCTCTCCCAATATTTTTCTTTTCGAACTTTTCTATAATTAATATTTAAAAGTATTCAAGAAAATCCTTATTTTGTCCTTAATTAATATTTATTTTGTAGAAAAATTCTTTAAATCAATAACATTTAAATTGAAATTTGAGCAAGGATTTAAATTAACTAAACTAAAAAATGAAACAATAAAGTTTTATAAATATTAAAATATAAATAATTTTCTTTTATTTACAAAAAGTTATCATAGCACATAGTAGAAGAAATTTGTTACAATATGCATCGATTCATTGTGACAATTAAATTGCATTTAAATTATTTCCTTTTGATTTGGAAAAATTTCAAATAAAAAAGAAAACTTTTATTATTAATGACAAAATATTAAAAATCATATATGTAAAGATTGCATGAAAAATTGCATACATATACATTACTATGCTAATCACTTATACTCTTATATAATATATAATGTACGCATATAAATGGAAAAATATTTTTTGAAAAAGAAAATTACCAAATTAATATCTGAAACAAAATTAAATTTAATTAAAACGTATTTGAAAAATTTTAATACCAAGATTTGATTAGAGCAGTAATTTAATGATAAGACATTTACCATTTTCGTCTAGTCTCGTTTGAACATACCGACCCGATGCTTTTGAACCGACCGACCCTCATGATATACCTGCTGCTTTATCACTTCTTTTATCCATGATAACTTTTAAGAACTAAAATATCCTACACATATACTATAAATAACCGAATGCCATTAATATAATAAATACTATAGAAAAGAAAATTTCTTTTTTGTTTTTATATATTTTTATTTGTTTTGTTGTTTAAATTGTGGTTTTTATGGTTTAAGTAATTGTTTCTTTTATTTCTCTATAATATAAATGAAAATTTAGTGAACAATAGATAATTTATAAATGCAAATTATTGTAGTATGTATTTTTTGTATACATAAATATTCTTATAGCAAGGATATCGTACATAAAGATTGTTGTTGTTTTTGTTGTTTTTTTTCTATAGAAACTTCACTTATTTTTTGGTTAAATGTAATCCACTTGAAAATAAACTTAAAAAACAAACAAGGTAGAATGTAAACCAACGGTTTTTAAAAGCGCACATTTCCAAAACTCAATACAAACTGTTTAGAAGTGTGACTTACACAAAAATTTGAAAATTTCATGTAATAAGAAAAAATGTGAAAATAGGACATTTTTGAAATTTTGAGGGGCTATAAGTCCGGAGTCCTATATAACTAAGAAAAGCCGTTAACACACGTAAAAACATATTATTGAAGCTTTAATTTTTATGTCTTGCCGAAGAAAAATTTGTACAGGTGCCTAAGTTACAGGTGTCTAAAAATAGCAAATTTTCAATTTTTGAGGCGTAATAACTCTTAAAGAGGGGGTGTTACCAAAAAATGTTCTGAGGAAACTTATACTAATTCTAAAAGTTCTTTCTTGTCTCAAAATTTTAGGTTCCTATCTAAAGGGGTGCCGGAGTTATGAAAAAAGAAATTTCATGCAAAATGTGGTTTTAACATAACGGTAAATTTAAATAGTAAATTACAAAATATTACATAATTTTGATAATGTTTTATATAGATAATAAAATTTTCGATCTTCTGGCGGTTTTAGATTGCAAAATTATTACGTAGAGCCCGAGATATATACATCTGAAAATGGGGCTTTTTTGCAATTTTGAAGAGCGGCAACTTTGGAACCCTTTACAATTAAAATAAACCTTTAACACACGTAAAAATATATTATTGTAGCTTTAATTTTTATATCTTGGAGAAGTAAAATGTGTACAGGTTCCTAAGTTACAGGTGTTTAAAAATAGCAAATTTTCAATTTTTAAGCCCTAATAGCTCATAAACAGGGGGTGGTCCGAAAAAATTTTCTGAGCAAACTTATACTAATTCTAAAAGTTCTTTCTTGCCTCAAAATTTCAAGCTTCTATCTAGAAGCGTGCCGGAGTTATGAAAGTAGAAAAATCATGCAAAATTTGGTTTCCACATAACGGTAAATTTAAATACTAAATTTAAAAAAATTGTATAATTTTGATATTAATTTACAAAGATAAAAGAAATACCTGTCGAATGACGTTTTCAGATTGAAAAAATCTTAAGCAGAACATAAGATATATGCATTTAAAAATAGGGCTTTTTCAAAGTTTGAGGGGCTGTAGCTCCGTAATGGGGGGGGGCTACATGAAAAAGTTGTTCCACAAAATTATTTTTTTTATGAGACCTACCTATGGTTAAAATTTTTTTTCTCTATCTTTAACGGTGTAGAAGTTTTGTAAACAGACGGACGGACGGACGGACGGACAGAGTGAAACTAATAAGCACATTTTTTCAAAATTTTTTTGGAAATGTGCTAAAAAGCAACAATAAGTAAGAAAAAATCTTTTTAATTTTTTTTTTGTTTTTTATTAAAAATGTTTTTTTTTTGTTTTTTTTTTTTAAAGTATAGTAATATTAATTTATAAGAGAAGTTAAATCAACAAGAAAAAAGTTAACCCATTGAAGTTTTTTTATACTGGATTGGAACAAAAAAAAAATGCAGAAGTTTATAATAAAGTATTTATATTATATTATAAAAACAAATTTCATATCACAAAAATATAACAAATAAATCTTTTTAGCTTCATAAGAAAGTATATGTAAAATTAAGGATTTTTAAAGGATATTTTCAAAAAATTATAATGTGTATTAAGTTTTTTAGCAAAACTTTACGATTTTGAAGAGATTCTAAAGGAAATGAATAATGTATTGTAATAATAATAATGTAAAAAGTATTAAAAATATAATTTAATATTATTTTAAAATTACAATTATTTATTTAAAAATATTGTATTGCTTTAAATTATTTCTATTAAACTTGAGCTATAATAATTTAAATATACAGTTTTATACCAACATTTTCGGGCTTTAACCCCATAAGAGGAGAGTAGTATACTCAAAAAATGTACTTCTTCAAAAATATTTTTAAAGAAGATGCTGGATATATGAAAAAATTAAAACTAAAAACCACATTTAGAGAAAAAAAATTTCTAAAAAGAGTAAAACAAAAAAAAAATATTATTATGTAGTTAAAGATTATACTAAAAATACAATACTAGTTTAAAACATTTTAGTCATTTTACAAAAAAAATTATCATATATTTTCAAATCCATTCTGCAAAATAAAAAATTAACAAAAAAGATTTTGTACAAAGATCTAAAAATTATGAAAAACTAGTATAACCATATAATAATGGCTTCTAGACCATTGTAAATGCAATATTCATGTTAATTTATTAGTCCCCTGTTTTAAATCTTTCATTTGATTGCTAGATTGCATGACATTAGTTCTCACAAAAATAGATATAGCAAATTAAGCTTAACTAACATTTTTTAAATATACTACTAGTATTTTAATTTAACTCGAAGAGGATTTTAATTAGTAGTACTAATCAAATAGTTTTAATTATGCACTATTAAATGCAAAACTGCCGCTCATATTTGATGAGAAATATTTTGTATACTTAAGTCTAACTTTATATTTATTATTCTAAAAATATATTTTTCTCTTAATTAATTACTCTAAATATTAAACTCAAAGTTTTGTATGTTAATAATTAACGAATTGGCAATTACAAATATATCTTTAGTACATTCTTAGTATGTTTCGTGTCAAATTGTTATATTATAACAACTATTAAAACAACGAAAAATGCTATTAACACTACCATTAAAATCAAGCATAAGTTATTGACGAGAAAAACAAAGATAATATCAAATGGCTATCTCTTTGTAAAAATACTAGAATACTAGATACTAGATAACTTAAAAACGCGTCTATTTTAAAAAATAACTTTTACATCTAAAAAAATAACAAATTATCGCGTCAGTGATATTTTTTGTATGACGCATCTTAAAGAATATAGCTGACAACTATTCGAATTTACGATGGCATAAAATAAATCAATCTAAACCGATCAGCAAAATAACAACATATAAATTTTATATATAAACATCAATCCAACACAATAGTTTTTATTTATTAAAATTAAATTTAATTTATTAGTGGCCATCTTCTAAACCGAAAAAAGTAATAAATTTTTATATCTTATTTATAATATTTCAAAACACCTATAATAATAAATATCACGTTAAAAATTTAAGTAACATTTAATTTAAATTCTTTTTTAGTTGTGTATTCTTAACTAATAGACTGTATAAATTTAAAAAAAAAAATTATTACTTAAGATCTATAATAAGTTGAAAGTAGGTTGATAAACAAACGATTCAAATTAACATTTTCTCTAGTCATATATTTATATTTTAATAATCTATCTACAACTAGATTAAACATTTTAACAAAAATTGTTACTTTATCCCAATAATCAAGAAATTTGCTGAATAGATTTTAAGATTTTAATGTATGAATGTTATATATATAAATTCAATTCATTAAATGAATGTTTTTTGATTAGGTAAATATTCAATTTTAAAATTCGAAAGAATAATCGACAGAAATATGTTTGGCAGCATGAAAATACAAAAATCCTTTTATTTTTTTCCTATTTAGTTCATTTAGAAATATATTTATTAAAATATATTTATTCATAATTCCTCCCACTACATCGTAAATTATTTTTCCGGAAAATAAATTTATTAAATTAAATATACAAATTACTTACTTATAAATATTTATATATATATATGTCTAAACTACATAAATATTAATAATAAAAAAATAAGAATATTAAAAGATAAGAATCTTCTTTTCAACATAAAAGAGATAATTCAATAAATTTTCTTTTAATCTTTTAACAGTTCATATATATATATATATATATATATATATACGCCTACATTTATGCAATTTCTGAGCTATTAAATGTGTTAATTTATTAATATGATATAAAAAATTCAATTATTAATAATTAATAAATATATATGTTATCATATATATGTATTCAATTATCAATCATATTTTATATTTACAAATAATAATAAATTATTTATAGATTATTATCATATTTTATATATTATTTATTTGAAAATATCCTTTAAAATATACCTGTATATTTTTATACATAATATATATATACAATATGAAAATATATATAATTTATTTTCGAAATTTATTTTTATATCTAGTCATAATATCATACAATTTTTTTTTTGTATTTAATTTTTAATATAAATTGTAATTCTTTCTACAATAATATGTCTGTTTCAAATTCAGAAGTTATATTCCTATTCTAGAATAAAATATTGGCACCAATCTAAATAAAGGTTTTATTTTAGTTACTAACGATATACGCAATGTACATATTTGAAACAAACCAATCTTTTATAGAACATCTATACTAATATTATAATAATTCTACGGTACATTTTACCATACATTATAATAATAAATAATGTTATAAAAAAGAATTGTAATCAATTAGATACAAAAAATAATTTCAATGATATTATATTCAAAATACATAATATGTAAAAGTCAGACTTTGTAAAATGAATTAATAAAGAATAATCCTAAAAAAGAATTTAGTCCTTAAGGAAAAGAAATATAAAAATTATTATATGATTCTGATTCTCATCACGTAAAAATCATTGTTTATTTTTTTTTTTTTAATATTTTATTTTCATCTATTTAATAAATTGACTCCAAATAGATTAAATATCTAAGCTGACTATTATAATACGTAATAACTAATCATTACTACTAAAACAATATTTTTAATAAACTTAAGAAGAAAAAACAATAAAATCTAGTGAAAATAAAAGTAAAAAAGAAAAAACTTAAATAAAATAAAATATTTACAAAAGTAAAAATTTATAAAAATAGCTAAAACAAAACAAAACTATTAAAAAAAACAAGTACTAAAACATATTACCTTTATGGCTAGACAATAGTCCTTGATTTATTATCCTATATTTTAACCACAATATTAATCAGAAAACAAAAGGTTATGCGATAATATCTATTTAATATATATAAGGAAGAAATTTTGTTTGTTTGTTTGTTTAAGCCTGGAAGGAGCTATAGGCTATATGGCGTTTCGGTTCATTACCCCATTGCAGCCCGAGAGCCTTTTAAAGCCTTTTGTTTTTTCGTTGTCTTGCATAAACGGTTTGACCGATTAAGCTGAAAATTTGTACAACTGTTCTTCTTAGCTTTAAGGAGGCATCGAAGAAATTTGGTTCCAAAGTATTATCCTAATACGACCCGGCGGGCTTCCAAAAAATGTTTTGTTTCCGATTTATGTCCAATTTTGTATGGTGGTTTTATGGTCTGAAAAAAATCCTGAGACAAATTTTTATAAAGTTCCGGTAACTCTTTTGAGCGCGAGAACCGAATGAAACTTATTAAATACTTTTATTGTCCAAACGGTTTAATCAATTGAGTTGAAAATTTACAAAAACTCTAACTCTTTACCGCAGAAGCTCACTGAGTTGATTTGTTTACGATCCATTAACCCATTTTAGCATCAGGCCTCAATGAAGTTTTTCATTTTTTGTTATCGTGTTTAAACGGACCAATTGAAAATTGATACAAGTAATACACTTTAGCACAAAAGCTCATTCAATTAATTATGCCGTGATACGTTAATCGATTTCGGCACGATAGACTGCCAAAAAAAATTTTTGTTTCTAATTTTTGTTTCAAATTTTTGTCTAATTTGTCAAGATGAATTTACGGGTCTAAATAAAGCCTGTGACAATTTTTGTAAACATTCGTTAACCCATATCCGCACTATTCAAATTATTCTGCCCAATTTTTTGTATTGCTATTATAACTTATTTAAAAGATATTTCCAACACTCTTTACTTTTGTCTATACTGTTTTTAATATTCCATAAAAACCTTTCAATGCAAATTTCTAATATATAAGTAACAGTAATTAAAATAACCTTATTAAGTATCTTAAGAATACTGTGTTTAGGTTTTAAAAACATAACATTTCCGTCGTTGTTAGAAAACAGAAATAATACGACAATCATCATGTCATCATTCAGGAATGCATTAGTAACATGTGGTCTACTTATATAAAATGTATGTGTATAATATATTTCCCAAAAAATATCATTGAAATATGTACATACTATATTATGTATAATGTACGTATGTTTAAAAATACTATGAACACAATCAGTTAAATTAGAAAACATATTCACATTTTTGTAGAGTATTTAATCAAAAATGAATACATAACTTATATAACTTAAATCTTACATTTTTATACATATTCAGTTTTTACAAATATTTTTAGCCTTATTCAATATTAATTTGAAAACATAATTATGTAAATTAGAAAAAGTTAACGTAAAAAAATTCTGGTTGTTTATAAGGTAAAAGGTAAAAAACAATCGGAGCTTAGGATACATAATAAAGTTGTTCTATAACCTTACTCTTTCAAGAGACGTATGCATGGTTAATATTTCATTGCTCTTTATTAAACAGTGTATAAGTTTTGTGAACAGACGGACGGACAGCGTAAAACTAATAGTAAATTTTTCAAAATATGCTTAAAAGGATAATTCATAAAAACATGAAGTGACATTACTTACGAAAAAATATGTATTACATTATGGTCTTTTATAATTGAAATGCGATTTTATGTTTCAGTATTAGCGAATATATTGTGGAAACTCACTTGGTCCTAATAGTATACTCAAGAGGTTAGATACTGATTCCTTTAAAGATTTTTTGTAAATAAATTAAATGCATTTTATTAATTAAATGTAGTCAAAATTAAAATATTAGCTACCAGCACCTGTAAATATATGGCAATAAGCTAACTATATTAATTAAATTATATTAACACAAAAGTTAATAATTTTTATTTCATAAAACCAACAAAATACTCCGGGCAGCACCGGGTATTCCTGCTAGTATAATATATTTTTATATATTTAATATTTTATTTTTTCTCTTCTAAGTATTAAAAATAAATATGTGTATCTATCTGTATGTATACAATATATTATATATTAGGCATATAGATTTAATGATATTTTTTCTGTATACAAAAAACAATCAAAACCCATTTTTTTAAAAACAAAACTTGTAACATCAAAAAGTAAAATTAACAGTAAATAACAGCAAAAATCTGGCTCTGAAAATAAACATTAATGTACCGGCTGTTTGTAACCCGCGAAACAATAAGTCTATCTTCCTCCAACCGACAAACAAAATTGAAATATATAATATTATAATGAGTATGAAAAACACCAATTCGGCTGGTCCTGATGGCTTATCAACTTTACAGATAAAATATATTGCAGAGGAAATCTCAGTTACTGTGGCTAAGTGCATAAGTGGTATCCTAACATCTGGTGAATTCCCAGATGCATGTAAAGATTCTATAACTATACCGTTGCATAAAGGAGGGAACAAACAAGAAGTTACAAATTATAGATCAATAACACTCATAAACACTCTTGGAAAAATCACGGAAAAGGTGATAAACTTAAGGCTCAAAAACTTCATAAGTAAGACAGTAGGATTTGACAGCAACCAATATGGATTCCAGGAGAATACTAGCACAGAAATGGCAACCAGGGAAGTTATAAGATATACAATGGAACGAATGGAAAAAGGATTCTACACAGCTACTGTCTTTATCGATCTGCAGAAAGCCTTCGACACAGTGGACCACAGCATCTTATTAGACAAACTGGATGAAATAGGTATAAGAGGGACAGCTAATACCTTTATTAAAAATTATCTTAAAGATAGGAAGCTGGTAACTAGACTTAACAATAGAATTGGTACTCCAAGGATTGTTAATGTTGGTGTACCACAAGGATCGGTGCTGAGTCCGACGCAATACCTGCTCTACATACACAATTTGCAGAATGCAAATTTAAAAGCTAAGTATATTATATTCGCCGATGACACGTGTCTAATGTACGCGGCAAATAATGAAAAAGAGCTAGAGGAAACAGCTAACGAAGATCTTAGTAGATACTATGACTGGATTACGGGGAATAAACTTACGCTTAACGGAACTAAAACAAAATACATGATTTTCAAGCCAAGAGGAGCACAGGATATTGCACCAAATATAAAAATAAGGAATATGAAGATTGAAAGAACAGCTCTATTTAGATATATTGGAATACTAATGGATGATAAACTGGGTTGGCATCATCATGTGGATAACTTCTGCAATAAAATAGCGGCGCTAATAGGTGCAGTTAAAAGATCTGGGATAATACTGAAGGAAGAAACAGCGAACTTAATTTATAATGAGCACATAATGTCACACATAAGGTATAATTTGATATGCTGGTCAATCTCGCCTAATTATTTAATAAAAAGAGTGCACATATTACAAAACAAGGCGCTAAGGAAGTTATATAAATTAGGTTGGAGAGCAAATGAGCGAGAAATATATGTTGCAACTGGGCAACTGAACATATACAACATCATCGAACAGGAAAAAGCGAAGTATATATTATACAGGATAAAAAAGGGCCTTAACAAATCCGTCTTTCATATCGGTACTCATTCTGAGATTCACAATTACAACACTAGAGCAGCCTACCACCTTATTATCCCTCGCGCGTTGAATTCATGCGTAAAAATCTGCTATCTTCCTCCATAGCAATCTTCAAAAATCTACCGGATAGCATTAAGGGCATCTTAACGCTGGAGAAATTCAACAGTGGCAATAGTAATGAAACTGGTGGCAATATTCAGTGAGCCACAATTATCAACGCGATTTATCAGGGCACCAGTCTCTGGATGACTTGATAATAGTAGTTAAAATTCGTTCTAACTTTAGTACTAGTAATTCTAATTTTTTTAGTAATATTAGTAATTCAATATTTTTTAAGTTAAGTTTAGCATTGTTATAAGTCCTTAGTTATTATTTCGATGCTGATTGAAGCTGAAATCTAAGTATTATTTTTTTTTTTTCTTTTTTTTATTATTCTAAATTGTGATACTATTATTGTTATTATTATTAGTGCATATTATTATTATATTATATTACATGATATTATTATGTATTAATTATTATATTATATTATAGGATATTATTATATTATATATTATTTCAATACTGTAAGTTAGATTGCTAACTGTTTATATGTTTTGGGGAATTGGTCAATTTTAATAAAAGATTCATCACTGAAGGATCTTAGGACTTTCACCTAATACCAGCACCAGCTGTTTGGTGGATATGTCAGAGCTAAATGCGTCAAACATACCAGCTACATCTTTTTGACAATTTTTCTTTAGATTATTAAACTGTTTGTAATGTAAATTATATATTATCACATGTTGTAAATTTAGTTAAAATGTAACCTGATTAAGAAAAAATGAAAGGGTTTTTTAAGCAGAATGGAATATAATACGTAGAAAGAATCAACGTAGTACTGAAGGCCCGTCATATATCTTTTCATGTTGGAAGATGTGGGAAGAGAGATAGGTACAAATTATATGAATTGATATAAGGTTTGCTAACAATGAAACACAGAAACATTTTTACTCATCTTGACATGTTGGAAGATAAGTCAAAATGATTGCGCGCTAGACTTGTATTTTGCGAAGGATAATGTATTCTACTCGGCTTTTTCCCTTATTGAAAAATTGAAATATAAAATATGAAATACAAAATCAAAAAAGATGTAATTAAATTTAATATTCAGTGTAAAAATTAGGATTAAAATAAATAAATAAATAAATAAAAAATAATCATAACTAAATTTTTCCAAAGGAATGTGACCACTTAACTTTGACCTTGACCGAATTCTACAAAAATGTTAAGTTCATAAGTTCATGAAATTTGTATTAGTATCTCCAGGTATGGTTATATTAAATTGTGCAAACAATTTTGTGCAAAGATTATAGTGCCTTGATATGTACATTATTCGGCATAGTATTTGGCATAGTATTTTTTGCCAATATAGATTCTAATGTCAACTTCGTAATTTTTCATGTATTTAACTAAAGTATTAATACAAATATTTCGACTCGTTCTATCATGACAATATCTATGTCTACTTCTTTTTTTAAAAAATAATCTGTAACATGGTCACATCCACATTAAAACATAAACCAATTCTAAAGAAAAAAAACACAAATGCATATGAATATCTTCAATAAAACTAAAGCAGCAAAAAGTGAACATTTATTTTACACCAATTATAACAATTACAGCCTAGTAATCAAATGCTTAGTGAAACTAATGATTCCAGAAACTGAAGCTAATGAGTCACATATGAGTAATAAAAGCACTATACTTCTTATAGGAGTGGAAAGCAAATAAAAATACCAACTAAAGATTTTCTCTCAAAGCAATTCTGAAAATATTTTTTTTTTTATATATCATTTCCAAATGTCACGTCAAAATAATCTGAACTTTTGTAAATATAAGTTTTTATATTTATTAATTTTGTTTGCGACTGTACTTTAAAACGTATCATATCATCAATAAACAATTTCTATAGCGCTTATAAGAAATAACAAAAATAAAAAAAAAACTAATTTGCAAAAGAAAACAAAAATATTTTTATTTTTTTTCCTTTTCATTTTACTAAAGACCTCATACCTCATGCTCCTTCTCTCTCCTTCTCATTTAGATATTCTAAGGGGTTATAACATTTCTTTATAATTTTTCTTTTTGTTTTCCTTTTGGTTTTTTTATTTTTTTTTTTAACTTTTTTATGACCAACTACAAAAGCCAACCTAACAAAATTTATTTGTATTGTGATACCAATGTATAAAAACACACACACAAAAGAAAAATAAACTATTCCACAGTTTTTTTTTTTTTTTAAGTATTCTTTAGGTGACCAAGTTAAGTAAATAATTTAGATTAAAGAATGAAAATGGACAAAAAAAAATGACAATAGAAATAGATAAAATAAAAATATATTTCAAGATTAAATTTAGGTGTACAAACTACAAAAAGTACATAAAATAATAATTTTTATTAATTATAGGTTAAAATTTAGTGAAAAAAAATATCCACTGAACATTAGAAAGTACAAAATTGATTTGTGACAAGTTTCTTTTTTACTGTCCTTGACAGAAGATTTTCCCTCTTTCTTTTTTTTTTTTGTTAATTTATATTCAATTAAAATTTTAAGATTCTACCTCGACAATATTACCAAACTTACGTTAAATGGAAAGCTTCAGTTATTTGCACATGGTGACGTCCTTAAATATGCGGATAATTCAGAAAACTTGATGTATACTTTAATCCGACACGATCTGAAATTAAGGAAGCAATGACTATCACAAGCCTTATTCTAAATTTAAAACACAAAACCAATGATTTTAATATTTGTTAAGTAAATTAGTTAACAGTCAAAATATGTTCCAATACAATAACGAGTCTTTTAAAATTATGGAGTGCTTTAACTACTTAGAACTACTCATTGACAATAAATCAAATTGGAATTGTCATACAGTAAAAGTAATAAAAAACCATCTTCATATAAAGATTGCGTAAGTTTTTAACTGATAGTGCTATTTTTTTTTATAAAATCTCTCATCTGCTACTTACTTAATATGGAGTAAAGTCTCCCAGCTTTATTTCAATAAATTAAATATTATCATTAAAAAATGGGTTTACGCATACTATTTCTAACTGCTCAATTAAATTCAGGTAAATACCTTAGCTTAAATAATATGGTTTTTTCTTTTTTTTTACACGCTACCCAAACTTTCCAAAAAACGAAAGGATTCCTTTATACCAAATTATTGTAGTTTTAGGTAATGGGGTGAGAAAGTGGAAGGAAATTAGTTAGGAAGAATTGAATGGTAAATTAGAGTCGAACCTATACAGCATCTTTTTGAAAAGTTTCAAATTATATAATGCAAATAATTTCATATATCTATCAGACTGAAACACATTACATTTATGGGGTGGAATCATATATGGGCTACTACATTGTAGCGGTTCTCACAACCAGTTTTTAACTACATAGGAATTTTTATGTTGTAGACTTGAACATTGAAGTCTCCTTCAAATTAGTTAAATAAAAACTTCTTATCACTACTTTTAAAATAATGAATAATCTAATAATAAAATCGTAAATATTCATAACCAATAAATCGAAACTCGTAATAAATCGAAATTTTAGACAAACACTGTTTAAAACCAGTTACCAAAAAAAATAATTGTCTATATAACTGTTGGAAAGTCTACAACGAATTACCAAAACAAAATAAAGAAAATATAGTAAACCGTATAACATTAAAAAAAAAAAACAAGAAGTTAAAACAATAACAATAATTATTAAGTCAATAACAATATTAAATAACTAACAACATTAACCAAAACATTAATATAATAAACAAACAATATTAATACAGGTAGATAAATGGAAATATTAGTTTTGAAATAACATCAGCTCTTGGTAAAGGGGTAAAAAAATAGTAATAGAGTTAATAATAACTGTTCACAAGGATGAAGCGAAAAAAAAATTATCAAAAAACTAATATTCAAAGCAAAAAAAAAACAACAGAGTATGTGTCTCAATACTAAACAAAAATTGGTTTAAAGTTGAGCCAAATTTTTAACAAACTTTAAATTATGATGCTTTTACCAAACAATTGTGGATCATATTAACCGACATTACTAGATACTATCAAAATCCAAACTCAAATACCTATAAAAAAAGGTTTTTTGACAGAAAAGATAGTTGTTAGCAGACTGAAGATAAAGAAAAAAAGAAAGGTTTTAAATCCATTCAAGATTATTATCTTTTAGATCTTGAATGGATTATTAAAGTTAATGATGACACAACAAAAGCAATCTTCTTTACAAAAAAAAGAGAAAATTTTGTCTTTTATCAAACAGAAATCTAAATATGGATAATAAACAAATAACGTGGAAAAATGAATATATAAAGTATCTGGGGGTTGTTTTAAATAAAAAGAACATTCTCAAAAATGTAGAGAAAATTAGAAAATATATCCGAATCTTATATCCCTTAAAAAATAAGAAATCTAAGTTTAAAAAAAAATAAATTATTAATATTTAAAACTATTTTTTCAAAGTATCCTATTGTATCGGTTTCCCGTATAGCAAATTGATGCTAAAAGTAATTTAGAATTTCCCCAAAAAAAACAGAATGAAACTGAAACTATTTTGAAATACTTTCCTTTTTATCTACAAAAAAAACTACAAGAATCAACACAAATCACTACCATTTCAGAATAAATTGAAAAATTAAATACAATATTCCATAATACGAGTAGTTGTTTATACTAGCAAATTTTAGATTAGCATGTATGTTTAAGGTTAATTTTTAAGTTTTTATATAAAATAAAGTCAATACAGGTTTTTTTGCCTAATAGATGATGTAACTGTTACGCAATAATAAATGTAAACCAATGATAATATTATATATGTAAGCTCTTCAATATGTAAATTTCCAAATGCATCAAAATTAAAATACGCATATAATTAAGGCAATTGAATAAACAAATTAAAAAGAAATATAATTTAGTTAGTTACACTACTTTTATTTTTAATTAAATGTATTTGAAGGCAACAATGAAAAAGCATATTTATTTAAACTTTATTTATTATAGCTCTGTTTTTTTATTGAACCGATCATGGAGTCTTTAAGAGTTTTCATACAAATCATTAATCCGGCTTTTAGTTATCAATATCTCTACACAGATCTTGCGAAACTCATAAATTTCCCTTTTTTGACATATTTCAAACTGACACTTGAAAATCGCAACAACCATCAACAAATCAAAACCAAATTAGGAAATTTAAAATTGTTGTACATTTAAAATAGAAGATAATGAATATACTTTACTTTAGGTACATTGTTAGATCCTTCTCAAACTTTACTGATAGATACTTTAGATCACGTGATGAAACGCTATTTGGGTCAGGCTAAGCGATTGGAATATTAAGGGTTTCAAAAAGCTCTTTGAAATTATTCAAAGAGGCGTACATTTGTGGAACTAGGGATCCCTGACAAGACTTAAACGAAAAAGATGTGTTAGTCGATATTCAACGATTTTGATTCATAGTGTTTAAGAAAAAGAAAATAAAAAAAATATTTTGATATATAACATTACATATTTTATGACATTTTTTATATTAATTATCTATTTGATACGTCAAATCTATTTTTATTTTTTTATTTATATGTTCACAAATAAATGTCAAAATAAACTTTCAAAATCAAGATAATTTTCAACACACTAAAAAACAATTTCTCTAGTCGTTTTTTTATTGATAATATCGTAATATAAAAATAAAAATAGCAATTTATTAAAGATAAAACAAATTTATTAATTCACAAATAAATTTTTAACGATTAAATTTTTTTGAAAATTTTTTCTAATTTGTATATTATTAATTGGATCTAAATTGGTCTCTTGATGAAATTTAATTGGGACTAACAAAAAAATTTATGATTGCACATTATTTATGATTGCAATTTATCTAGCCTGTTGCACTATATTGCAGGATTGGTTGAAAAACTGTGGTCATTAGAATCAATTTATATTCTATTCTCTTGATAGATAAGAATTTCAGTTTATGAATAGCTTGTTACATTTATTTTATTTGTAGTTTTTAAGTAAAGTTCGCAAAATTTAATAAATTAGATATATAAGTAAGTATATGTTAAATAAAAATTACAATCGAAATGGTTGTGAAAATATTTATAATCATATAAGTTGGCTTTTAAAAGATAAAATTTTCGGCTTAAAATTAAACTAAAAATAATAAATGAAACAATCACACACTTACATTTTAGCTATATTCATTTTTTTATCAATTTCTATATAAATACATTTTAAAACTTGGAAAATGTAAATGTACACCATATATTATTTTGTAAATAGGATGACAGTTTTTAGCACATTTCAAAAAAAATTTTGAAAAAAGTGCCTATTAGTTTCACTCTGTCCGTCCGTCCGTCTGTCCATCTGTTTACAAAGATAAAGATAGAGATCTGCACCGTTAAAGATAGAGAAAAAAAAATTTAACCATGGGTAGTCTCATAAAAAAAATCAATAAAACAATATCAAAATTATGCAATATTTTGTAATTTACTATTAAAATTTACCGTTATGGGAAAACCAAATTTTGCATGATATTTCTTTTTTCATAACTCCAGCAGACTTTTAGATAGGAACTTGAAATTTTGAGACAAGAAAGAACTTCTAGAATTAGTATAAGTTTTCTCAGAAAATTTTTTTGTACCGTCCCCTGTTTAAGAGCTATTTTCAAATTCTAAATTTGAAGTCACAATTCTAAACAGGTTGTATTATCTTTTGGAAATGTGCGCTCTTAAAAACGGTTGGTTTGCATTTTGCCTTGTTTTTTTTTTCTTTTTTAGTATAGAAAGTATAGTAGAGACTAATTTATTCATATCCTTTTTTTTATATCACATGGCAAAAATAGTGTAGCAACCCTTCATAAAATAAAACACATTTAAAGATGATAACAGGATAGCTTTACTATATTTTCAGAATATTCTAAGACCATCAAAACATAGTAATATTCACTAAATTGATAGAAAATATAAAACCTTTTTTTTTTATTTCTATTATTTTACAATTTTTTTTTAACTTTTTTTAACAATTTATTTTTATTTTAAATGTCTTTTATTTTGGCTGTATAACAAACATTTTAATTTTTTTTTTTCTTCTTAAATCTATTTCAAAAAAAAATACATACTAAGAATACTCTAGAAGAGATTCTCTTAAGAAACAAGTACTAATTTAAAAAAAAATTTAACTTAGTTAAAGTTTTAATTTTAAAAAAAAAGAAATAATTCATTAATATAATGATGACCTAAATTATCGAATCCAAATGTAATATTAAATCAATTTGTTTTCTTTTTAAATCGTTAAGATTAAGTGGAACTATTATATTATAGCCAGATAGAAAATCCAATATCGTATGGATAGTATGACTCGAATACTGAGGTAATATAATTCAATATTGTTATCATGTATAGAACATTTATGATAATATTTTAATGGACAAGAAGTAAGAGGCAGAGAAAGAAATAATTAATTATCGCAGACTGAAAAATATATATTAGGAAGAAACAATTCTTAAACGAAGCTTAGAAATGTTAGAAAACGTTAGAAAAAATGAAACCCCAATAGGATTGTAACGCTATTCAAAGAAAATAAAATATTATAATACCTTGTAAGTAAGAAAACAAAATTAAAGAATATGATATATATCCATTATCAAAATAAAAGAAAATAATTTTCCAACTCTTTTGTGTGAATCTTTTTTGATGAACAGCAAACCGATTGTTTCCCTTTGATTTTTGTTTGGTTTCTATAAAAGGATCTAAATATTTTATAAATATTTTCTTCTTATTGTTATATTTTTTTAAATTTTTTTTTTTTTCGGTAGTTCTAATATATTATCTCTTTCCTTTGTTATTTCTTTAAAATAAAATAATAACAAACATGAACATGAACAAAGTCATAAAACGTATACTATACGTATACTTAAAAGAACTTGTTTTTATAGTGTCTTTCTTTTTGTATATGAGCATTTTATGTGAAACTAACAATTGTACTAATTATTATGTTAAATTAGAAACAATATATGTATATACTTATATAATTTTGTATTGTCAATAAAATATCCTTGAATTTTTAACGAAAAAATATATTCGGTTATCCTTTACTGAGAAAAAAAACTAAAAATATAACATTTATCGTAAATTTATGCTTTTTAATTTATGTTATATTTTTTATGAATATTTTTTTTGTTTTTTTGTTTTGTTTTGTTCATTAAAAATAAAATTTACTATTTTAAGAACTGGGAATGATAAAAAGGGTTAATTACGAGTACAAAAATGTTATTTTATATTTTTCATAATTTTTTATATATACATTTTATAAATTGAATATTTTAGTACTAAAAAAAAAACTAAATTGGGAAAAATTTTAATTAAATTTACTAGAAGATAATTTAAACCTGTGTTAATTTCAAAGAAAACATTTTGTTTAAAACAAAAAAAAGTTTTCATTTAAAATTTCTAATTTTTTTGACAGTATAATTTAAATTTTTAACGCATATCTACATAACATATTATTATGTAGTTTATTGTTTTACATCTAATCTTAATTTTTTTATTATAAAGTTAAATTAATTTTTCTTTAAGGAAATATATGAACATTAGTATGCAACTAATTTTTTAGAACAATCTTTTGTTTTGTTTTGTAGATTCTCCCCATAAAAAGATATACCTACTCTAGAATAAGTTAAATATGAATGATGAAATAAGTGATGATATTTTAGCTAAAATAGGCTTTTTTTTTAATTAATGGTGAAATTAACTTTTATAAATTTCATTTCACTTTAAGCTATAAAATGGATTTGAAGCAATTTTTTGCATAGTAAAAATTAAAATTTTTAATTGTATTTCAAACATTATATCTGTTCATTACTGAATATTTTAAAACAAACTTTAAATATTAAATAAACAAACCAGTAGCGAGACCTGGTTAACTTTGAGCACTACCAATACGAGGCTACATTCCTTCATATATAAATGCCTTTATCATATGTATGAATCATATATATAGGAAATTCTAACCTAGAACAATCCCAAATAGAGATTTAGGGAACATGGCGGGAGAACAACCAATAACGGATCAAATAATAAAAATGAAATGGAGGTGGAGGTGGACCGGGCACACGCTAGGAAAACATCAAAGAAACATAACAAGAATAGCCCTTGAATGAAATCCACAGGGCTCCAGAAGACGTGATCGAAAAAATAATACCTGTGAACGTACAAAAACAACGGACCCTAACAGAGTTCGATGGAAGCCCAATACTAACCACTTTCGACAAATTTCCACAGATATCTAAAAATAGTGCATTTTAAATTTTTGACCCCTAATAACTCTTTAACAGGTATTGAGTATAAAAAGAAATTTTTATGTAATTTATGATAATTCTCAAAGATCTTCTTTCATTCAAAAGTTTTGACGAAGAGCGTTTCAAAGATAAGGGGAAACCAAAATTTTCCAAAATTATGATTTGACAAATTACAGCAAATTATACCATTTTTATAATGGTTTATATTTTTTGTCGTTAGGCGTTTTTATATTGCAGGAATATTAGTTATAAGTTATTTAGCATAATATGAGATATATAAACATTTTAAAATGTGGCTTTTTTGAATCAAGAAATTAGGTTCAAAAATCAAAATTTAAAGAGAAAATCACAGCATGTAATAAATAAGAAACCAGAGCTACGAAAATTTTTGTATCTTCCCTTCTTCGATAACTGTTGTACTTTATTTATCAAAATCTGATTAGATACTACATAATCTGATACTACATAATCTGATTGTATTTAAATTAATTAATTTAAGCAATTAGTGATTTGAAGAAAGTTCTTGCATTGAGAAACTGTCAAATATGGGAGCGCTACGAATTCTCGTATCTCAAAAATTCGTTTTATCGAAATCTCGTTTTTTTAAATCCCCTTTCTTAAAATCATGTTTTATAAAAATCTCATTTATCAAAATCTCGTTTTTTAAAATCTCGTTTTTTTTAAAACCCCTTTTTTTTCAGAAAAAATAAGAAATTGTAATTTATATTTTTTATCAAATAATAATAGGAGGGTTTTTAGGATTGGATTCAAAATCTTTTTTCAGAATATTTATATATATGTATATGACAGATTGTGAATTAGGAGGGATGTTAAAATTGGATTCAAAATCAGCATTGCCCCTTTTAACAGAATATTTATAATTAAGTATGTATATATATATAAATATATGTGTATATTTAATATCATATATGTACATATACAATACCATATTATTTGTATAATCATATTCCCGATGAATGATATGTTGAATCTTTTTTGTTAAATTTTTTTTTCTACTATTTTTACAATCAATATGTTTTTATCAATAAATCGACCCACATTTGAAATAAAAGAATAAAAATGAATTATAATAAAAAAAAAACAAAAAGAAACGAGATTTTAAAAAACGAGATTTTGAGATACGAGCATTCTTACCCAACCCATGAAATATTTATACCAATTTCTTAAATAATGACCTTTTAATGGCCTAGTATGATTAAATGCTGAATATTGCAAGAAAAAACAAATTTATAATTATATGAATATATGGATAAACTTTTTTAAATGAAGCACAATTTTCTTTTTTTAGAATCATTAAATGAAAATGTAAGAATTTAGAGAATAAATAAGGTAGCTACATCTAAAAACAAAATTAGTATCCTTACCTAAGCATAATTTTAAAAATTTATAAGCATTTTATATAAAAATCCGATGATTTTCATGATCTTTTTACATTATGAAAGTATTAAAATGAACTCAAGTTTATAAAAAAATTATGACACAATTTTGTTTTTATAAATTATTGGTAATACCTTTAATTATCATAAGAATCATTAAACTGATTATAAAATAATTTTAATCATATATACAACTTAATAAAATTAGAATCACGGTGAGCTATGTATTTTTTCTTTAAGTTCTAAAGAAAATAATCTTCCATTTTGTTTTTTTAATTTTTAAGATTTTAATTGATTTATAAAATGTCTCTAATATTATCTAAAAATGTAAACAATCTAAATATATATTGTACGTAATATCTAATAATTTATTTATTTATTTAATTTAATATTACATAATATCACATGATATACAATATTAATAAAGAATCGATATACAATATTAATAAATTATGGCCATTGGGTTTTCCTAAAAATATTGCTAAATCTTGTTTTTTAATAAATCAATTCCAATGACCGAGCGAGTGTGGGTTCGAATCCCACACACATCGTAAGAGTTATTAACCCTTACGACATTTACAGCCACGCCTTAATTAGGAAGGAGTTTAGAGTTGATTATAACATCAGAGTTTCAATAATTTGTTCAGTGGTCGGCAACTCCGCTATGGCAAATTCTTCCATATTGAGATATGTATGTCAAAGAAAAACATTAGGGAAGATTTTAGAGTTAGTTAAAAAAATCAGGGTGTCAATCATTTATTTAGTGAGGTTTTTGAGGCGCCAGTACCCATTATTTCAAATATTTTTTTGTTCAAATATGTTAAAAAAAACAACGCAGAATGTAAACTAACGGTTTTTAAAGGCACACATTTTCACAAAAGACAATACAAACTGTTTAGATTTTAGAATATTATGACTTGCATCAAAATTTGTAATTTTATTTCTTTGAATTTCATACATGTGAAAAATATGTGAAAAATAAATATAGATACACTTTCTTGAATTTTAATGGAACCCTACATAATTAAGAAAACCATTAACACATATAAAATTATAATGTTGAAGCTTTAAGTTTTTCGTTTTATTTTGAAAAAATTTGCACAAGTGCTTAAGTTACAGGTGTTTAAAAATAGCTAAATTTAAATTTTTGAGCCATAATAGCCCTTAAACAGGCGATGTCATCTGGAAAGGTTCTACCTAAAAGGCTGCTGTAGTTATGAAGGAAGAAAAATCTTGCAAAATTTGGTTTTGACATAACGCTAAATTTAGATACTAAATTTTAAAAAAAAGTATAATCTTGATATTGATTTATAAAGATAAAAAAAAATTTGCTGTCGTATGGCGATTTTAGATTGAAAAAATGTTAAGCAAACCTTGAGATATACACATATTTAAAGATAGGACTTTTTCAAAGTTTAAAGGGCTGTCACTCCGCAATGAGTACCGCATTATTTACAGGTTTATAAAATTAATGGAAAAATACCATATAGCTATAACATAAGTGCCAGCCGAAAATTGGAAAGAAAGTCCATTAGAGTATATATAAATAAATCACATAAATCCAAATCTTATACTTTCTTATATAATCTTTAAAATAAGGGATATAATTTAAAATTATAAATTTTTAAATATTTTTAATAAATATATCAACATTGCAGGTTTAAACTATATAACTAATATTTTTAAAAAGCAAGTTCGAAAAAGTTTATTAAAGGTAACAAAATTAATAATTTAAAAATTAAAAAAGGATTTATTTCATAGTTTTTGAATAATTTAAGTTAAAATTTTTTTAGTATCAGCAAATCAAAATTTTTATATACGAATATTTATTTTATAACAGAACAAATTTACTTTTATTTTTTCTTTCTCTTTCAAAATTTCATATTTCAAAATTAATTTAAATAATTTAATTAATTTCAACTTAGAATATTATTTATAAGGTAATTAATAAAACTAATTAGATATATAATATCTTCTCATTATTTTAAAAAAGAATCTTATATAATTTTTCTTTCTTTCAGTTTACTTCTCAAGTTTCATTCTTTTACCAAATCCTAAAAATAAAAAACAGAAATAAAATTTTTTTTTTTGATGTATTATTATCCAATTAAAAAGAAAAAGGCAAAAAAAAAATTCTTTTTTATTGTTACAAATGCGGTTTTCTTTTATATTATGAATATATTCTTTCCATACACTTAGTGCACAAATTTCAATAAATATTTCTTCATAACAAAAGGAAATATTCCATATAAAAAATGCATTTTTCTGTTACTGAAAAGCATTCTTCTATTGATCGAACCTAGTTTTAAAAAAATAAGGCCTGAATTTTTTTTAAGATTTTAAAATTTAACCAATTCCACAAGAGATTAAAAAGGATTCCAAAAGAGACTTTATAAAAATTGAAAGTGAGACCTAAATAATAGTAAAGTTTGTTAAATATTGTTTTACACTTAAAAAAGAAAAAAAGTTTATATAAGAAAATATGAAAAAGTTTCAATCTAGAATATTTAAGAGACTGAATTTATCTTCTGATATGTCTTATGCATAATCAAAATGAATTATCAATTATCCTATATGTGTATTTTTAAAAAACAAATGTTATAAAAATAATGTTTTGTATACTTGATTACCTGTTTGTTTAAAAAAGTCAAAAATTCTTTATTTTACATTATCTTTACTTAGGGATTTTTTTTTTGACTTTTTATACCACAGAGTTTTATACATATGTATATACATTATAATTTTATGTATATATGACATTATTTACACGTTTATAAAATAATATTAAAGTCAATCAAAAGAAAGAAAAGCAATATAATAACTAGAAAAAAAAAAAAAAAACAAAAAATAAGTCATATATTTCAACCCGGTATTAAAAAATACAAGAACGTGATGCTTCATTTTTCATCAAGATCTAGAGTTTAATAAGATGAAAGAGATATAATTCATTTTATACATTATAATATACAACAAAATTACATGTATATATACATATATATATATATACATAAATATTTGTACACTATACAAATAAGAGAAAAAAAATGTATATATATGTATATATATATATAAGAAAAAAGAAAATATCACAATTTTAATGATGATGATGGGACTATAACGATAAAATGTGTAAGAAATTTATCAATTTCTTTATATATACATATTATAATGTATATAGCAGTTATATATTATACATTTATCTATGTATACATAAATATCCAATTAAATACATGATATATATAATTTTATGTACGTGTTTAAGTAAATTTTTTAACTAAAATGTATACATACTTATTTATTTAAAATCCATTCGTATTTATATCCTTAGTTTAAAAAAAAAAAAAAAAAAAAAACTAGTTATAGTATTAATGACTATTAAAGTAATAATTTAACAAAAATTTTTATTCACATTAATTGGTTTTTTTTTTTTGTATTAATTAATTAACATTATTTTTTTTTTGTTTTACTAAAAATTAACAATTTATTTTTATTTATAAACAGAATGTACTTTGAATTAATTAATTTTAAAATAGATATAGTTAAAAAAAAATTTAAATTTTCATAGTATAACAGATCACATGAAATGTTGCATACTTTTAGGTTTTATCTTAGCAACTTTGTTTTATTTATTTATAAAATTTAAATTCAAAATTGATATGAAAATATTATTTAATATTAAATTAATTAATGAATTTCATTTCTATAATATGTAAAATTTATATATTTTTTATTATATTAATATTTTTTAATTGATAAATAACACTTATAAATTAGTGAAAATACCTAATATGATTTTTTTTTTTTTTGTTTCTTGTAAAATATTTAACAGGATTATATTAAGATTTGTCTTCTTTTTTTTTGCCTTAAATATATTTTTAACTTTTATTAATATTTATTTTATCTTTTCAAAGAATATGTATATACATATAATGTTTTATAATATCATTAATTTTGTTTAAGATATTTATAATATTTTGTTTCTGACTTGATTTGAAAAATAAATATAAATAAATAAATAAACCGATGAAATATTATGATGCGACCGACCGCCACGACATCTCTCTAAAAACTGGTGTTTTCGAAAAAAAAAAAAAACAAAATTGAACAATTTGAATTGAGAAAATTTTCTAAAGGATTTTATTTTTTATTTTCTTTTTTTAATCTTTTCAGTTTATATTGTTTTTATTATTTTTTGCGAAAATTTTTTCATTTATGAATGGGAATTTTTTTTTTTTTTTTATCATTTCAACACAACCATTTGTAAATATGTACTTAATGCTGTAGTTTTAAAGATATATAAAATCAAAAAGAAAATTTAATACATATTATATACATACACATACATACAAAGGTAAAATTATATAGGTACAGTATATAAACGACATGCGTAAAAACATATTTTCATTTTTGTTCTAATTTTTTTTTTTTCACTAGTTATATTTTGCTTCTTGTTTTTTTTTTTTTTTTGCCATTTTCTGTGATTTTTCATTATAAACTTTTAATTTTGTACCTTGTTGTATACATATTATTCTTACCTCAATATAAAAATTATTATGTTTCTTCTCTCAGAACCTAAAGTTAAACATCACACTAATTTCTCTTTTATTATTCTGGGGTTTTTTTTTTTTCTTTTTTTTTTTATTGTAGATGGGCACACTATAAATTAATCTATGTACTGTGTATATAAAAGGTTTGTTTTTCTTTAAAATAAAAAGAAGGACTTCTGATAAAAAAATAAACTTGTTTGTTTGTATGTTATTATGTCAAAATTGAAAAATCATAAATAGTAAGTAGCGTAGTATTTTAAAGTGCATTTTGGTTAATAAAAAATATTTTATATATATACATACATATTTATGACATTATATATTATTATATATACTATTTTCGAATCTTCAAGTTCGTCTTCTCTAGACGAAGGTTAAAGATTTTATTTATTTTTTTTTTTTTGCGAGATTAGATTAATAGGCAATAGAATAAACATACTTTTAAATATACATATCAGATATATACGTATATAAGAATAGAAACATATTTATTATATATATTTTATGTTTTAATTTTATATATTATATACATAATATGTGTTATATAAAAAAATATAACATTAATAATATCAAAATAATACAAATAAAAAGAAGTTAACTTTAATATTACATAGTATATCTATACTATTAAAAAATATTAGAATATTTAAATACCTTTTTTTTAACTCATTTTTACCATAACATTATAATGCTATTATTGTTGTATATAATATTCTTATATACTGAAATATATCTTATACTGAAATCAAAATTATTAATTAGATATAAATAAAGCTTGAAGGTTGTTGTATTATTTTCGTTTAGAGAACTTTCTTTTAAATCGTTTCATACAAGTTGTTTTTGACGGTTTTATCTCTCAAAAATTTAAAATGACATGCTAGGTTTCCTTAAAGGTCTATATATATACCTCCATCTACCAGTTTTATAATATTCATCAATGATGCGGATAGAAAGCAACTTCAAACAAGAGATAATAGCTTTGCAGATGATATAGTACTCTTAGATTGTTCTTATCTTTTCGAGAAGTCAACTGAAGCCACCACAACTTTTGAACGCATATGAACAATCAAAAATTTCAAATTCACTAAACAGCTAGCTTTAAAAAATTCAAAGGTTGGGGCGCATTAACGCCGCCAAGTTTTAATACTTGAAAACCCCAAAGTTGACTGTTATCAAAAAAGCGCAAATCGCATATATCCAATATAGAAATGTAGTAGCCGCTTGCCTTTTCTATAAATAACTTTTGAATTACGCCTCTGATCTGATCTGATCACTCAAACCGGTCAATGAACCTGAACCCAAATTTTGATGCGATTCGCGTTCAATATCATATATTTTTTCTTGTATATTGGAAAAATTTAACAGAAAAAAGCAAAAAAAACTAAAAAAATAGTCACAAGTCAGTCGACTTGTTTTTTTATGTAACAAATTGTATTGTTTTTAATTCAAATCTCCGAAAAAAGTAGGTAAATATAAGTAAGTTACATACTTTTATATAAAATGTACATAATATATTTAAAAAATAAAAATTTATGTTAGATATTCTTATTATTTTGACTTCTACAAAGTGAACGTCCAAGATTAACTTCCTAGTTCCTGCTACGAAATTTTTTTTCAAAAATAAATAAAAGATTTTTTACGAAAAAACATTTGTAGTTTGTACTATGTAGATACTTTTTTTTTAAATATTGAACCCGAACCCTAAACCGAACCTGAACCTGAACTTTTTATTTTGATTAACTCGAACCTGAACCTGAACCTGAACCCAACATTTTCAGGGGATTAACAATAGTTTTTAGAAGTACTTTTACCAAGCAAAATTAGAATGGCATTTTCTTTATTACCTATATACATACATATGTATGTATGTAGTATGTACAAAAATTTTTTAAATTTTTAAAATATACCTATCTATGTAGTTACATTCAAAAGTTAAAGGCATAATAATCTAAAAGTATACTTTTCAATTTTGAACTTTTTCACAGCAATTTGCGATTAAACCGTCACTGGTTTAAAGGCGGTAAATATAGCACTGTTAAGTCAGTGTATTCAAATTTTTACTTAAGAAATCATTTTAAATGCAAAGAAAATGTTTTAAAATACTTTTAAAAATACGCTAATTGATTAATATTTATTTATTTATTTTTACTCCTTAAATATACAATTTTTGTTTACATAAGTAAAGTTATTTTTAAATATTTCTAAAGACACAGATATTTATAATCTTTACAACTATTAATTAGATATAATCTTTTTTTTTTTTTAATTGATTGGTTTATTCTTATATTTTCAATATCTTTTTTTTTTTAATATCTTTGAAAAACTACCTTAGACTATCTTAAAACTATTAATTACCCTAACTTACACTTTATTATTTTTTAAGTTAAATAATTAGTTGAGACTTTGAAAATTAAAGCATTTTTCAAAAATCTGCTTTTTGAATTGAACTTACTGTTAATATTTATAATTTGATCTGTAATATTATTAATGTTGGCCTTATTGTGAACTATTCGTGTCGAATAGTAGAAAGGAAGATTTAACATCATCTTGATTATAAATACATACAAACATATACGTTATACTTTGTAAAAATAAATCTTTTTTTTTTTTTTATCATTAAAACATTGACAAATTTGTTAAAAAAAAAAGTTTAAATAAAATAAAAACAAAAGTTTTTAATTTAAATTTTTTGTGTTATTTATTAACTTTTAAAAGTTTTTTGGTGTTTATTTTTGTTTTCATATTAATTAAAGACTTATTAAATTATTTAAATATACAAAAATAAAAGTACTTTAATATTAACGAAATATATCTGTATGTATGTATGTATGTCATTTATATGTTTAATTTTGTAGTGCAAACAGCTGAATAACAAATAATACAAAAATTATAAAAGTTTTATTTTTTTAATGATAATTATCACAGATTCTTGAAACAAAAATTAATAAAGAATAAATTTTATTAAATTTATATATTTTAATAAAATAAATTTACATTTAAAAGCAAATTAACCATTGCGAATGTGTCTAAAAGTGTCAAACCAACAAAACGAACAACTACTTTCTCATCGGTCTGTACCATTTTAACATAATTGTTCAATGACAATCAGCTGTTCAATGAATTTGAAAATTATAAAAGTTATTTAAGAAGTAAACAATTTAATTAAATAAAAAAATACAATCTTTAGTCATAATTTAAAATAATGGAAATAAGTTATTAAGAATAAAACTTTATTTTGTTATAATGTCCTTACCATTGATTAGAATAATATCGAAAAGATGTTTTAACAACTGTAAAGTTTACTTTAAACCAATTCAACCAGGATTCACATCTTATTCGTAAGTTTTTAATTAAAATTTTTATAAAATAATTTACATATTTTAATTCTGTCCCATTTTGATTTATAACTAACCAGTTTATATACACATATTTACATTCATTATAACAGTGCTAAAAATATTGCATACAAATACAATAATTATTAATTAGTACTATCTATGTAATTTAATAAATAATTATAAAAATAATAGCAAAAATAAAAAAAAAAACAAAAGTTGAAAATAAAATTTTCAGACTGATTTTTTTTAACTTGTTCGAAAAAAAAATTGAAGATTTCATCTTGCATAACAGGTTATACTCAATGAAATCTAACCGTTGTTAAGCCTATTTTAATACACCTAAATACATTTGAAACTATAATTAAATTTTTAGATCTCGAAAAAGAAACCTAGCTCCAGAAGAAGAAGAATCAAAAGGGATTTTAGACCAAATAAATCAAAAACATGAAAAAGGAAGTACATCAGAAGTTAAAAAAACTCAACCAACTCCAAATAAATTGTTAACTAATCAAATAAGTATCCAACTAGATCCATCGAAAAAATTTAAATCAAAAGATGATGAAATTAAAAAGAATAGTCAAATAGTTCCAAGCAATTCAGAAAAATCGCAAGAATGTTCTAAACAACCTGGGAAATATAGTAGACAAGCTGTTCGGCAGAATGTTGAAGGATATGTTTTTACTAGATATATAGATTATGTAAAAAATTATGACAAATTATTGGAAAAGAAATTTCCACAAGCTGCACTTGTTTATAACATATTTTTTGATGGAGTAAAAGAATTTTTAAATGATTTAAAAAGGTATTTGAAAATTTGGCGTATAGTAAATATGTCATCGAATGGTCTTGAGGCATTAACAAGAAAAGAAATAGAATTATTTATGCAAATGCCAAGAGATATGTTAAAAGTTGCACCAACTTTACTAATATCAGCATTACCATTTGTTGGTTATGCAATTTTTCCTGTCGCGTAAGTAATTAAAATACATTTAAATATGAAAGCTTTTTTATAATCTACCATTATTACGTTTTTAGATATGCCAAACCAAGAGTTTTCTTATCACAACATTTTTGGACAATTCAACAAAAAAATGAGTTCCAATTAGAAAATTTAAAAGATAGACTTTTATACAATAAACCAGTTTTTAGATATCTCCAATCTAAACTAAAAACTAACAAAGGTCATATATTATACCCTGAATGGTCTGCGATTCTTGGTAAAATTGGTAGTGGTCAACATCCAAATGCAGATCAAATAATTTCAATTAGAGATCTCTTTATGGATGCTCCTTATTCTTTGATAAGTTTACCATCAAGTCATGTTGTAAGAAATAGTTTATAAAAGTTTTTATGTATAGAAATATATTATATTCAACTATAACATTTCTGTATGCATTTTAGAAAAATTTATGTTACAATCATGGAATATCAGCAAGATTTTTAAGAAGAAATCGTTTATTGGAACATGCATATCTAATTCATCATATGGATCTGGCAATTAAACGTGAAGGCGATGTTCATAATATGCAACCAAATGCTTTAAGAAAATCGTGTTATTTGAGAGGATTAAATCCATCAAATTTAACTAATGAACAAATGATTGATTGGCTACAACAATGGGTTAAAGTGTCCTTAGCGCTTGAAGAAGATCATATCGGTTTATTTGTACATTTACCAGTTTTAATGACCTATAACAATCCAAATAATTGGAAATTAATTTATTAATATAAAAAATTTTAATCCGATATATGCACTTTACGCTTAAAATGTAAATAAAATATTAATATTATTTTATTTAAACTTTATCATCATAGTTTGTTAAAACCCAGAATAATTTCATGTATTAATATTGAACAAAAAAAATTTGTTCTTTGTAGATTAAAATTCTTTAAATTTCCATAATAAATTTTGTTACTTAAAAAAAATTCAATCCTTTTATAATTTTGTTTCATTTTTATTATCTCATAATTTAGGGCTCTGAAAAGTTGCGTTTTAAAGAAAGTAAGACAAATCTTTTAAGAATTTAGAATTTATTTAAAATTAGTATATTCCTTATATAAATGAACACTTTTTTAATAAAATATATATTACCTACCTTATAAGTCTCGATATAGCAAAAAATGATCACAGATCAGAATTTAAAATTTTTACCAAAAAATTGGACTATAGTAAATTATATTCAAAAATATATTTCAGATTAAGATCATAATGGTATATAAGAAGGAAGTTTTCCAAGTTTTGGACGTTTAAATATTTTTGTTTCAACATTTTCTTCATTTTCAGAATCACTTGAATCACAAGGAAGTGTTGACAAATTTTCTGGTACAGCTTCACTTTTTATATTTTCTGAACTGTTATTGTTTTCCGTTTTATTTTGCTCAACAAAATATCGAGATATTTCACTATCTTTATTTTCTTTACTACTCTGATAACACAATTTTTTTTCAATTTTTTCAAATTGATCATTTTTCTTTAGTTCTGTATTTTTATCTAATTTTGATTCTTTGATTAAAATTTCTTTAATACGCTTTTTACAATATGCGCAGTTGATTTTTTCACATTTTCCCTTTCTTTCGAAATCTGGACATAAAAATTCATGACGTCTTGGACACTTTGTTATATAAAAAATTATTACCATTTAAATAAATTTCTAATTATATTTTAAAAAAAATAGATACTCCAATTACCTTTTCAGCTAAGACACAAAAACCTTTTAAAAATTCAGGACAAATTTCTACAGTTTTTCCTAATTTTCTATGAAGATAAGGGCAATCTTCACGAACACAACAACCTTGTAAAAAAAACTTACAAATTGGCATTTTTGAAAAATTTACATTATGTGACAATAAACAATTTAATTTTGTGCATTCCCCTTTTAAAAATCTTGAAATAAAATAAAAAATAATTATAACTATATTATTTTGTTTATATGAAAATTTACTTTGAACATATTGCTATTTGCTTTTTTTCATGCAATTTTGGACATTTTCCTTTTTCAAAAGCTACACATTTACCCAGTTTGCGATAAATTGGACATGGAATATTAGTTTTAAACATTCGATTGTGCAATGTTGTAATACTCTTTTGTTTTGTAACACTAAAAATTATTATAAATTTTTACATTAAAAATAAAAAGTAAAAATTCAACAAACCTTAAATAATTTCTAGTAACATGCACATCTGTTCGAACAAAAACATTATTTGATTTTGCAACATATGTTAAACCCCCAATATCAATTCTTTTCATATTATTTCTAGGCACTTTTTCCATTAAAAGTTTGGGATCTTTTGATGGAATTTTAGTAAGTTTTAAACCAGATTTGTCTAAAACAAATTTTGTCCCTCGTACAAACAAAATTCTGTCTCCAGTAGATTTTTTACTAATATTTGAAAATGGTTTTTTGGGTTCAATTTTGCTTTTTTGATCAGTAATACTCCTTTGCAATTTTGTTCTTGTTGATTTATATAAAACTCCATTAATATTTAATAACTCTAACTTTAAATTTGATGATGAATTATTCCTTCCATTTGGTAGCATTCTACAAATTAATAATTAAAATATTAATTTAAATGAAAAATTCAATCCAGATGACTATTCATTTTAAATTAAAACTTACTTTTTTATATTTTTTTGTGCCACAGCTACTTTCTTTGGTGTTAATGTCATATTATTACGGCATAATGCAAATCGTGAAACAAACGATTTTTTCTTAATTACACTTAAAAAGTTTGTAGGTTTAATAATAATTCGTCTATCAATTTTATACTTTTGTCTAGGTGCTTTTAAGCTGCTGGTACTTAGAGATATTATTTTTGTTGGTTTTATAGAAACACAACTCACATTTTGTTTTACAAATTTATTTGTGTTTTGTACAATTACAGGTTGAACTTTTGTTACAGTTGAAGATCTAATCAATTTTCGAAGACCAATTTTTAATAAATGACCATTATTTTCTAAACTGTCACTAGTTGTTAATTTACCCAACGACTTTGCCGTATTAGTTCCCCTAATTAATTTTGTTCTTGATTTTGGAATAATTTTTGCCTCAGTATTCATATTATATTCCTCATTTGTAGTGCATATTGAATTTTCCATTTGCTTAGGTATTAAATCATTTGAAGGCAAATTATTTAAATTTTTACTAATATTTGAGTCCTCAATTTGTTGTTTTTCCAAAAATGCTGGGTTGATATAAATTGTATTTGATATTTTATTATTTTTTAAGAATTTTGGATTAATGTGCGTAGTTTTAAAATTAGGATTAATATAAACTGTTCCTCTTGAATTTGACGGAATCATTTTCTTATTCAATTTTAACTATTACAAATTCTTGGTGGGATATTTATTTCCTTTAAATTTTTTTTATTAATTTTGCGGACACTAATTTTTATAGAAAAAATACACAATAACAAAAATTAAGCTACCAACCAACCTATGACCACCTTTGTATCACCTTTGTGTATTTCAGTGTATTTCTTAATTCCTAAGTAGGTTTTTTAGTACAATTTAGTATAAGTATTTGTTGAATAATCAGAATGACAAATAAATTTTTACTATCAGCTGACAATTATTGCCCTTCAATTATTAAACTGAAAAAAAAATGTTCAACTTGATTGAACTAAATTGAACATAAACGCTGTCAACGCCTCCTATATATTATCAGTAAAGGTGGCTTTGGTATAGTTAACAAAAAGTCAAAGTCAACTTTCCAAATGAAAATGTTAAGCTTGGTGTCAGACGGTAAAATTTTCTTCAAAGAAATGTCATGAAATAAACGTTATTTAACTTTGATCGTTCTATGATATTTTTTTGACACTTTGTTTGTTTGTTTTTTGATCAAAGTTTTATCTAGTGCTAGACGGTAAAATAATTGTATGTAATTGGAAAAACAATTTTATGATAGATCGGAAAAAACTTTTAACTTTAGCTCTGAGTTTTTCTTTAGTTATTAAAGTTCTAGCTATTGCACCGCAAATTTTAAAACAAAAAAGAAAAGAAAAAGGATTTGGTCGTGAAAATGGCTTATGATTAGAGATTCTGGAAGAGTCATGGGAAATTTAATTTTTAAAGAATTAAAAATTGAAGATAGTGTTAGTTTTAAAAACTTTACCGGGATGAATATTGAAAATTTTATTGTTTTTATATATATATATAAATTTAAAATAAAATATATATATATATATATTTTATTTTAAAACTAAAAAAACATTAACGCAAACTAAAAAATACAAACAATAGAATGTCAGATCACAAACGTCAAATCACAACAAAGAAATATGAAATAGAAAATTTTCTATTTTCATGATATTTCTTTGATAAAAATTTTTAAACAATAAAATTTAAAATTTTTATGATGAAAAATTTTGACGTTCATTTCATGATATTTCTTTGAAGAAAATTTTACCGTCTGACACTAGCTAATTTATTTTAGAGCAAAAGAATTATTTTATCTAATTTTATCTAAATACATATCATTCAAAAAGTGAGTTAAAAAGCTGAAATTAGTTTAGTTAAAGTTAAATTAGATTATTAATACCCCGTTTTACACTTGATCATCTCGTAGCTGCAGCCGAGTGCAGCACTTTGAATTATGAAAGGAAGGTAAAAATTCTCCAAATGAATGCACAAGGAGAAATTTTTTAAAACAAAACTTTACCTAATTCACTTGAATCTGGATTCTGGATGTTTTTACCAATCCTATTACAAAAATGAATTTTAATTTTGTTAGGGTTTGGAAATTCTTTTTTTATATATACCTGTTTCATTCAATTTTAAAAATTTGAGCAGTAAATAATAAAATGTGCGCTTACTAAGTAGTAAGTAAGGTTATAGAGAAACAAATTTTTACCTAAAAACTCAAAATGATAAAAAACAAAAAAAAAAAATTTTAAAAAAACAACAATAAAATCTTATTTTGAAAAAAAAAAGTTGAAATGAGTAGATTAAAGTCCAAACAGGACACTAATGGAGACAACAACAACGTAATCATCGAGATACTTCAGGATGACCACGAGCATAACCTACATTAATTTTTAGAAGACCTGGACATTGAGAGAGGAAAGCTAAATAGTAGTCCTTTTTTCAAAAAAAATACACGTAGTCTTATGGAAAAAAATAGTAGTCCTCCTAGAAATCTCGAAATAACACAAAAACTACAGATTTTTTTCAATTTCGTCCTAAGGGAGCATTAAAGTTCCATCTATTTTACGTTTTTTAGTAAAAAGAAATTTTTAAATTTTTTAAATTTTCATTCATAAATATGCATTTTAAAAAATGTCTTCCAACTACTTTTCAACAAAAAAAAGCTTCTTAAAAACTTTTTAAAAGAGCATTAATTTCGTACATTACTGAGCAAAAAAAAATGTTGAAAACTAATTTTTATTGCAATATTGATTTGCTTTAATAAATATTGTAAATTTTTTAGAATGCATATAAAATTAAGTGGAAAAAATAAACTATATAATTATTTTTACAATAAGTTAATTTATGTTAACTTATTTAAAATTTTTATTACTATAATAAAATAAATTAATATTATAAGTTATTCGCCTTTTCCTTTGAGGTAGGGGATATGGCAATTATTTTGAAAGTGGTATCGCCTGAAGACTAGGCCTTAAACTAAAATAATAAAAACAAATATATTAATACATACAAATAATATATAAATAATTTTTTAACTACATAATATGATATATTTAAAATAAAATTTAATAAAACAAAATAAAGTAATTAATTTACAACAAAACAATATTAAAAAAAATATCACAAAAATCAATATTTTCCGACCGGATAGTAATAATAGATCTTGAGTGTGCAAAAATGAAAAATGACATGACGATTGTATCCCAACTATATATAGGTATCTTCATATCAAAAAGGTTAATTTAGTCAATAATACTATTTAATTTTTTGCGTTTTTCAATATCGCTCAGTATTTTGAAATTCTTTTATTTCTGTATTATCTGTCAAATAGGTAACTTAGATCGTTATTAATTATTATTATAAATTTAAAATCACATTTAAAGTAATTATTTTCTATTAAAATATGTAAAATAATATTATTTTGGCCTTTATATAATTTCCAGTATTTTAAATTTATTTTTTTACTAACATTTAAAACTAAATTAGAGAAATTTAAAATTATATTATCATCGCGTAAGTTTTTATCATTCGTTTCTATTAAATTTACCAAGTAATTGGTGAATATACTTCGAACTGCATCTGGTATTAAACGCGGACTTTTATCATTATTTAATTTAAAACACGATTCTGAAAAATGCAATTTACATATGGAACTATAAGCTGTTGGTTGCCAGTCTGATCTTTGTACAAAGCTCTTTTAAGCTTCTCAAAGGCTCTTTATCCGGAAATTTAAAAGTAGCTACAGATATCGCTCTATTATTATAATTGGATTTATACCCAACAACCGAATGTTTTCCACCCACTTTATTTAAGAAAATTATTAAAAAAAGCAATATTAAGCACTAAATAATTGAATTAATTTTTTTAAATAGGTATTCATACAATAAAATCTTTTAAAAATAATAATTCAATTCAAAAATTTAACTCTACAAAAATATGACTACATAAAATAAAATATTACTAAAATTTAGAGTTATTTAAAATAAATTATTACCTAATTTTCTAATACTACTTATCAAATAGTATTGCAATTTAAAATTTTATTCATAAAAAGATTATTGTATTTTATGTAAGTACATGAATATTCTATTTACAATAATTTTTTTTTTATAGACTGTATAGAAAAAAACGAAAATTACTTATCCATTTGGTACTTCTTTTTTTCTTTTCTTTAAAATATTGCTGAAAAATATGATTTGAAAGTTAATTTTTTTATTGACATAAAGATAAAACTTCAAACTTTATTTTTATATAAATTTTATAATTTTTTAATATAAGTAAAAATATAAAAACTTAGTTTGAACTAAAATATATTTTCCAAATTTGCAGTACAATCTATTAGAAAGCTTTTAAATTATTTATTAGGTTATGTTTACTAATTTATTATAATTGTGTACTCTCTAATTTTTTGAGAGCATTAAATGGCGACGATATGAAATGCTAGAGAAAAACTAAAAATTTTATTTTATTGAAAATATGTTAAAAATTTCGAGTTGAAAGCTGAAATTTTGGTATGTTAAAGAAAAATTTCCAAATTTTATTTTAATATACAATTTGGCATGTTTGGGTAAATATTTCATATCGAAAACTCGAAAAGAAAATTGTTAAAAATCGGCATTTTTCTTAAACAAAAACAGAAAAGAACAAAAAAATCTTTATGAAATGTCATTTTTGGAAGCTTTTTCTCACAATACATTTACAATTTGCACAAACATATTTAAGGATTTCGATGTCCAGGCCTTCTAAAAATTAATGTAGGTTATGCTAGAACTCATAAATATAATATACTGCCGTGCTTATGGAAAAAGCGGTAACTCAAAAAAATGTATTTTCTGTTTTATGTGGTTTTGGATTCTTTAGACCAAATAGCTTCATCTCAATAACATAAATTGCTTTATTTTCATTAAGAAAACTATTTAAAAACACTAAAAAAAAAAGCATATCTCAAATTTGATCCAAAATACTAAACAAATCAGCAGTATATCCTTTCATAAGAAAATTAGCGGCATATCAAATTAAAGTTCTAGATACTGCTAATATGCTTGTGAATTGTGACTTACTGCTTATGTGCTTAGAATACTTCTAATTTTAAAAGCGATTGAAAATTAAAATTGTAATAGTTAAATATTGTACATGATATAATAATCAGAATAGCAGCAACTCTAACGTGATATTCTTACTAAATAAACATGTCCATTCATGTAAATTTTTGTTTGTTGCAGTTTTTGTGTGGTGTAGTTTGTTTAGTTTTTGGCTAAAATAAAAAGAATATGCATACAATTAGAACGCAGTTTTAATGTGTTCTTCGTGTAATGCGCATTAAAAATTGTTTGAGGCGAACTAAAGTTTTTGAAATAAAATTTAATAATATTCTTAAATAGTCAGTGTGTTATATGTATACCTAGTAGCTACTGATTGAAAAAAATAAAAAGTAAGTACATATTATGTACATATATATGTTTTAGTTAAACACTAAATAAAAAAAAAAATTGCTACAGTCTGGTTTAACATACATTAATGTAATTAAAGCCGTTAATTCAATTTTTTTGTTTGTAGTATAAAAATGTCACTTAGAAGTACAAAAATGATGTTACTAGCAGATAAGAATAAGCAACTTAAGGAAAAATTCAGTAAATCAAAACAAATAAAAGTCGCGATTCAATGTGTTGATCCAGATTATTTCCCAGATTCTGATTCTGAATCAGATGTTGATTATACATTGCCAAAATGTTCAAGTTTAAATTATAATACAGCCTCAATGGTGAATGTAGATACAATTTCGAATGTTACTGATAATATTGAAGAAATAGTTGACACTAACTTAAATTCTGTAAATAATAATAAAGAAATATTTCATTTTGAGCTCAATACTTTAGAGTCAACAGAAGATTCATTACGGTCTAATTTAATTGAGCAACTTTCAAATAATGAACCAGCTTATACAAAGAAAGGTACAATAAGAAAAAGGCGGAAATTTGATAAAACAGTTAAAGAACGAGAGGAAATTAAAAAAAATAAATTAAAAAATAAAAATAAAAATTGCGTAAAAAAACCCTATAACAACAATTGCAAGCGAAAATGTATAGAAAAAATATCTGAAGAACGTCGTCATGTATTAAATGAATCCTACTGGAATTTAAAAAGTTCTGCAGAAAGGAAAGCTTTTATGTTGCATTGCACTACATCGTATGCTGTTAAACAGAGAACTACTAAGAGCGACACTTATTATAAGAGGAATAATTCTTATAAATATACTTTAAGAGACGAAAGTGGTCATACTCAGCAAGTTTGTAAAAAGTTCTTCTTAACGACACTAGGATACAATTCAGCCAATGACAAACCTTTACAGACTGCACTAAAAAACATTATAAATTCAGTACACGCAACAGAAGACGGTCGAAGTGAAAATATTCCTTATAATAAAATAGATGATACACGAATAAGGCAACATGTTTTATCTTTTGAACCCAATTTATCACACTATAGAAGAGAACATGCTCCTAAACGATTATATTTGCCGAGCGATCTAACAATTAATACATTATACGAAGATTTAAAAAAAAAAAAATACTGGTTTTAAATGTTCACACGAGAAATATCGTAAGGTCTTACGTGATATGATGGTTCATCTAGGACACGAAGAATGTGAACGCTGCGAAGAATTTAAACTTCATAACACAAATCACAAGAAAGAAAATTTGGATGAAAACTGTGATACTTGTAAAATGTGGAAAACACATAAAGAATAATATCGTCAAGATGCAGAACGATCTCCTCAAGCTGGAACTATAATATACTCTACTGACTTGCAAAAAGTTATAATGCTGCCCAGACTAGAAATGTTTAAAACTGCCATTTTTATAAACCGTTTAGTAGTGTATAATGAAAGTTTTGTACCAGTAGGAACTAAACAAAAAATTTTAAAAACAATTCCTATTTTATGGCACGAGGCATTATGCGAGCGTTCAAAAGATGAACTAATTAGTACATATTTTGAATTTTTTAAATTTCATAGAGATGCGAAAAATATTGTTATATGGGTAGACAACTGCAGCGCACAAAATAAAAATTGAACATTTTTTTCATTTTTAATTTATTTAATAAACTCTAAAGAAATATCGGCTGAAGTTATAACAATAAAATACTTTGAGGCAGGTCATACTTTCATGTCAGCTGACTCGTTCCATCATAGAGTTGTCTATGAAGAAAAAAATGAAAAATAAAGTATATGATTTCCAAGACTTTGTTCAAGCTGTACGTAATGCTGCGAATATTGTTGAACCAAAAGAAATGAAGATTGAAAATTTTTACGAATGGCCTGATTATAGTTCTCAATATAAATTAGCACGGATATCACCACGACCATATATAAGTGACATGGTCACTGTTACCGTAAAAAGAGGCACTTACGATTTCTTTTACAAAATTAATTATAAAGACGATGAAATAAAAATAAATTTTATAACAAATAAAATAAATAAAGGAAAATCATTACCATCTCCGAAACAGAAGACAATGCCAGCCGGCATAAGTAAAATAAAAAAAGATAATATAATAAAAAACCTAACCAGTTTAATGCCAAATCGCTTAAATTTTTGGAATAATCTTCCAACAATGGATTAAATTTTTATTAAATTTATGTGAACTAAAAATGTTATATTATAACTTGTTTTTACCAGAAAAGGTATTTATTTAGTTTTTAATGAAATTGAAAATTTGAATTGCTTATCATTTAGTTTTTGTTTATAAAGTTTTTGGTTATAAAGAAAAATTTTATATTATAATTTGTTTTTACCAGAAAAGGTATTTATTTAGTTTTTAATAAAATTGAAAGTTTGAATTATTATCATTTAGTTTTTGTTTTGTTAAAGTTTAATCAAAAAATCTTATACTGGACTTTCAGAATAAAAAGGGGCATATCACTTCTGAATAACTCAAAATACAAACCCAAATGGCAGTATCTCATTCAAAACCTAAACGACCACAATTTCATCATTCAAACATATATTTATAAAAAATATCCTTAAATATTTATTAAATTTCATATTTTTATGTTATATAAAATAAATTTTAAGGGGTGCGAAAATAATTTTTACAAAATCGTCTTTTTATCGAAACTTACATTTTTGAGTTACCGCTTTTTCGGCAGGCAGTATATCAATATCATAGGAAAAACATATAAAGTGGAGGTATCAAGTTCGAGTACCGCAGGTGGAATGGTGGAATGAAAAAGCTCAGTTATATTTACATTATATAATTAATTAAATCAAAAATAAGTAAATAAATAATTAAAGTTTTCGTATTAAGTATTTTAAATAATAAATTGTAATAAGTAAATGATTGCTTTTTCATTTTTTTCCTCTCGTATTATTAAGTTTTAATAAATGATTAAATATTTTTAATAAATAATCAAATTTTTTTTATATATATTAAGTGATCATATAACTTAGAGTTAACTAAATACCGTTTCTTTTCAATAAGTGATTAAGCAAATTAAACTTTACTTAGAAATATTTTTTTTATTAACTAAAAGTCTCAATAAATTGATTATTTAAATTACTAATTTTGACTAAATGTTAAAGTAGTTAAAGTTTTTTTAAACGTTTTGAAATTCTTTTATTAAATATTATAATATGATTATAAATATACGTATTTTTATTAAATTTTTTTATATATATTATAGGTACAAATTTTTTTTATTACTAAAAGCCTATAAATAAATAACATGTTTAAATTTTAAAAAGAAAATTATATCATGCATTTGTTCTTTTATGAAAATTAATCTAACAATTATTCTGAAATCATAAACCCATGTATAAAAGCTTAATAGCAGCAAAGCATTAAATCAATTTGTAAAAGCGACAAAGACAATTATTAAAAAGACAAAGATAAAATAAAAAACCCAATTACTTTGAACAAAAATGAAAAAAATCTGATAATAAAATTCTTCTGAGATCTTCTGAGGAAGATTGCAATGAAAAGAAAATGCGAATAAAAATAAAATTAATGAAAGTAAAACTGAAGAAAAACGTAGTGTAGTTTTCTTCTGAAGAAAATTGTAGTGAAAAAGAAAATATTAAAATTTATGAATCATCGAAAAATTGGAACGTTCCCAAAATGAAATAATGAAATATAATAACGAAAGCCCCAAAATATTAAAAAAAAAAAAAACAAAATGCGCAATTAATATTAAAATGAGTAAATTTATAGTTAAAAAGAAAATAACATTAGAGTTATTTTTCCGCGGAGTAGAAAAAGAAACTAATAAACTAAATATAAATGAAATAGAAATTGATAATAATGATTTGATACTAAATATAAAATAAATGATTTTAAAGACATAGACATGATTTTAATACAGCTCGTAATAAATTAAATAATACAAGATTATATGATAAAAATGTAAAAGGGTACGATTTTAAAATAAATAATGAGGTTGGGAAAAGAAAATGCACATAAATTAGATTATATATAATATTTCAAAAATATAAAAATCGAATGAAAAGAAAAGTGAAAAGAAAAGAAGCAAAATTATTTTTGTAAAAAAAAACGAAACTTTTTTCGATCATTTGTTTTCTTTTTTTTTTATTTCCCCTTTCCTTTTTCTTTCGTAGGGCGATGTAATATAAAATACATAACTAAAGTATAGTATAATGAATTCCCCTTAAATATAAAGATAAGGGCTGTATAGGTGGTCAACCTTCTGTTAGATTTTCATTCATTAATAATCTAATATGAATGCATTGACTGGCCTAAAAATATAGGGGCTTCGGTGGCCTAGCGGGTAGGCGTGTGGCGTATTAACCGAAGAAGTGTGGGTTCGATCCCTGCACAGGTCGTAAGTGTTTTTTCTTTACATACCCCCCTTACGACCAAATATAATGTAAATATATAGTATATAATATAAACAAAATAAATAATATTAGTATATAATTTAATAATAGTATTAAAACCTATAATGGCCTTTAGTAGCCGATGGTTGATAATATTGCATTACATTTATGTATGCAATATTAATATAAATAAATAAATAAATATGAATTTGATATGCTTTGATAAACTATTGTAAATCATACATTGAATGCAATGCATTGAACAATCATAATTAATCATATTTCATACTTTATCTGTTCAATGCTATGTTAATGACCTAAGGAGTAAGGAATGCAATAATTATGCTATGCTTTATTTAATGATATAATTAGCGATACGAATGTAATTGGTATTGATTTCCAAATAATACCGTTTAAAATAGAATTAAAATAATTATTGTAATAGTATTGTAGCGTTAGAAATTAGCTATAAATATTAAATAGTTAAAATAAAGTAAAATAAAGGAACGGTTAAGATACCTTAATCAATCAATGAGTTATTATTATTGAAACGTTTACATATCGAACGATTTCAACTATCGATAAATAGTAACTGCTGAATGGTTTCAACAAGAGGTTTCAACTATTGAACGAATTCGTTCATTCATTCATTCTCATAATATCATTTATTCCTATTGTTTTTGTGTTAGGAAGGTAATAGATATTCCGTATGTATTGTATTTCCTATTACAATTTTAGGTGCAACTTCACTAAAAAAGGAAAACATACTTACGCATTATAATTATTATACCTACTTACACAAAAGTAAAAAAAGAAAAGAATTATAATAATAAATGAAAACCTCATCATTATAAATAATTATTTTGAAGCTGCAATGCACACACATAATAGAAATACAAACAAATATCTAAAACTTTAAATATGCCAACAAAAAAATAAAAATATTTTTTTTAATGCTTTTATTTGTTTATACATGAAGCTGTTCAGTACTAACCAGTTATTAGAATAGTTCATAATTCATAAAAAATTGCATTTCATTCAACTGGATAAAAGAAATTTGAAAATGAATAAATGAATGAATGAACGATTTTCAATACTGAGTGAAAGAAATTTGAACGAATAAATGAATGAATGAACGATTTTAGTTAAACAATCGAATGAATGAATATTTTTCAAACGATAGTCTTTATTCGATAGTTCACACATAAACTACACATAAGTAGTTCACACATAAGTAGTTTATGTAGTTTATGGTTCACATCACTAGTGAGTGTTGACTGGTATCATGATACTACTACTTACTATAGAATACTTTAGATAGAGTTCTTAAAATCAAAATTAACTCAAAATGGTAAAGCAATTAGCAAAATAGAAGTTTAAAAAAGAACTTAAGGATTTAAATGAAAAACATTTCTAACTTTATTTTCGTAATTGAGCCACATGAACTAAACTTATATCTTTGTTTAATTTTGTATTATTTATAACAATATTTGATGTTAATCATAAATTTAAAACTTAAAACTTTACTGTATGACTTTAGCGTTGGGTCCAACTTTTCTGATTTTTGTAAGTAACCTCCAAATCAAACTGGAGTATGTTGGAGTATTATATGTACATAGGTATTATATTTGTTCAAAAAATTTGAAATGTTTATATACATACCAAGAAAATTGTGTGTTTAAATTTGGATGTATAACAGGAATTTTTATTTGAGAAGTTCTCCTATTTTAAATAAATTTATATAACAGCAAGGTAAAGCCTTCTAAATATAAAACCTTGATGCCCTTGTCTGAAATATGTTTTAGGTGGCCCTGATGGTTGATCAAGCATTTAAAAATTGAAGTAACAAATTTTTTTAAATTAAATCAAAAATTTTGTTGAAATATCTTAATGCCAATATCTAAAATTCAAATATTGGAAATTCCAAATACATACATAATACATATAGGTTGTAAGTAATAACTAATAAGCATATGTACTGCACAACCTACTAACCTGCTACTATGATGAGCAATGATCAGATATGATTGATGAATATGAACTGATAAAACAAAATTTTATAGTATGAAAAAAAAAGATAAATTAAATACATACATAAATATGTTTATTTGCATTTCTTATAACATAAGTAATCTTTTTTATATACATAAATCAAAACTGCCAAAAAACAAATCACAAATTTTTGTAAATCAATTTGATCAATTTCATGAAAAAGGATTATTTTTCTTACGATCTTTTTTACTAAAATTTTTATAATTAAAATTTTCCTTTTTATGAAATTTTTTCGGATTTAAACCATAGGCTTTTAATCGTTCATCACTTATTTGTTTACTATTAGTACTATTGAACGGTTTAAAATTATCTTTATTAATAGTTTTTGATTGCATCGAAATTCCATTTGTTCTTTTATTAACTTTATTAAGTTTATTTCCTTTCGATATTTTTTCTTTACGGTTTTTGAATTTTGTATAATTTGCACTGTCTTGTGAAACATTTGAATTATGTTTAGAAACTTTTTTGCTTTTATTTTTATTCTCATTAGAGACATTAAGGTTTTCTGTTTTATGTTCCTTAGAAATTGCTGTATCTTGTTTTTGGTCTTCTTGAGATTTAATAGAAATATTAGAAAATGTTGTTTTTGTATTGAATTCAGAAGATGCATTAGATTTTATATTTTCGATTATATCCGCAGATTTAAAATTATCTCTTCTAACCCCTTTAGGTGCGTTAATTTTTTGATTTTTCCCTTCTTTTTGTGAAGACACTGTTATTTTATTTTCATTTTCTTGTTCATTGGAATCAAAATCTAATTGTTCTTGACTATTCACATTTTTATTTTGAATTATATCCTGCGAATCATTCGGTTTAAGTTTTTTACTAGTTTTGACTTTATTTTCTGATTTTATTTTATCATCTTTTATATTTGTATTATCAGAAATTAATTCATTATTTTTATTTGATTTATTGTTCTTCTTTTTCTTCTTTCTCTTTTTTTTATTTTCAACTTTTGTTTCATCATTTTGAATACCATTTTGCTTATTTTTATTCAGTTCTAGATCACCTTCTTCTTCATCAGATCTAAAATTATGGATAAAGTTATAAAAAAGTTATATTATAAGCATTTTTTAAACTTACTGTTCTCCATATAAACTTTTAAATATTTTCCTTTTCAACACTTCATTTTTTGCTTTCATTTGATATAAACGTCGTTCTTTTTTATCTAGGTGAGAAGGTCGAATTTGAACAGCCTTTTTTAAGCTGGCCCATTGGTTAAGTTCTTTATTTTTAGCTAATAATATCTAAAGAAAACAAATACACTAAATAATATACGTACTACTAAAAATATGTTATGTATTTAAATTATGTTATCTCCTTACTTCTTCAATTGTTAACCCAAAATCATTTGGTTCACAATCTACATATTTGAATCGACAAGGTGCATCTCCAATAAAATCTTCACAATCCATTTTATAATATTCATCTATATATTCCGCATAAGTTTTTTCATCTTCAGGATCAAAAACAGGTTTTTCCGTTTTAATCATTTCCATAAATCTATTCCTACGTCTTCGATTACGTTTGTCTCTTGTACTATTTATTAATTCCTTTTGGAATTTTTCTTTAACATTTGGATCATAGTCACAATCCATTATAAAATCTGGATCTTCACAATTTAATTCATAAGCATCATTATTAATATTATCTTTATCCGGATCAAAATTATCCCAATCTTCAATTTTTAATTCCTCAAGATCCGGACAATCTGGTTTTTCTTCACCTTCATCAACTTCATAATATTCATCATTGAATATTTCTTGCATTCTTTTATCATGAGCATCTGGATCAAATTCACTTTCTAAATCATCATCCTTAAATGGTAAATCATCATTACCAGTAACTTCTTTCAATTTATTAATTTTTTCTTCAATTTCTTGCCTTTTTAATTCCTTTAACATTTCTAATTCTTTCATTTTTTCAGCCTTTTCCTTTTCTTTTCTTTCTTTTGCTTCTTGCCTCTTTTTTTTACGACCATCATCAGATATTCGTACAGAGTTTTCAATGGTACGCGGATAACGTTTTATAAATTCTTGATCCGGTTCTTCATACCGAAAATTATATTTCTGCTCAAATTCAGCTTGTTTTTCTAATTCATTTTCGTCTTCACTTAAATCTGTTTCACCAATAATTTCTTCGTAAGTTGGTATTTCATGTACTTGAGTGTCAATATAACCTTTATTTAAAACATAATCTCTTAGAAATTTTTCATTTCTTGGTAATTTAGGATCATCCCAATATTGTTTTAAAGGTTTTAAAGTATCTTTAGTTGCTTCTTCAATTTCTTCTTTTTGGCCAGCCAACCATTTCATGTAATCTTCTTCTTCCTTTTCCTATAATTCAAATATTTATTGCTTTTAGATTATATATACAGGATTCATAAAAATACATACAGCCTCATTTTTAGATTTAACTCTTCTTTTAAAAATTGAACCAAAACCTTCCTCGTCTTCATCACTGTCGTTTAAAACTTTTTTAATTTGCGCTTTGATTTTATTTTGTTCTTCAACGTAACTTGGAGATTGAGGCCGATCTTCATTTACATCATTCTCAGAATCTAAAAAATACATAGTATTTTGCATAAAAAAAAAGATAAACAAAATTTTTTTATTTATTTACCTTCATCTTCAAATTTTCCTCCTTTTTCCAAAATTATTTTTCGTTCATAATCTTTTAAAGTTAATGGCTTTATTTTTGCACTTTTTGAATTATCTTCATCTTTTTCATTGTCTAAATTTTCAAAAAATTTTGTTGATTTATCATAAATTTTTGGATCTTTACTTTTAAGTGAAGATAAAGTTTTAAAAAATTCTTTATCAAATTTTGGATCTATTTTTTCATCTTCCGTTGATTCAGACTCATCAGAATCTGTATCTGAATTAAAATCTTGATCTTTAACTAAAATTAAATAAATATATTTCAAATTGTTTTTATTCTATGCATAAAATATAAAAAATTATTAAACAAACCAACATTTTTTAAGAAATTCTTTCTGTCTAAATTTGTTATAAGATTTTGCATACTCTTCGTTAAATTTTATTTTAATTTCTTCTTCTGAATCAGATTCATTTTCAAATAAAGTTTTCTTTTCCATTATTTATTTAGAAAGAATTTAAATAAAAATAAACTTTTGCTTAAAAAACTTAACACGTTTTCGTGACAAGTGACAAAACAATAAACTAATACATTAACATTAAACAGAACATAAATAAATAGATACAGTTACAGATTTAAGTATTACAGGGCAGAAATTGATTGATTGTAAAATAATTTTGAAATGTTGAACTTTTATCTAAAACTGTACTTTAAAAGTTAAGTTATTAAAACTTAACTTTTTCGCCTAGCAATAATTTCTCAATATCGTTTCTTGATGACCACTACGTATTTTTCAATTATAAAATAGTTACGTATTATTTCATAAATTTTACACTCTAACAAAAGTCTTTTATAAGTAAAAATTTTTGAATATTCGGATTTTAGACATTGCGATAAACCCAACTGTAAAAATTTCTTTACTTAAGTCAAGCGTGGGCATAGATAGAGACATAAAGTAGGCATTATAGCACTATTATACTCAAATGTTAAACGAGACACAATTAAACAAAGGACTAAACTGCCTAAAATTAATGCATTAAAAAGTTTACTGTCTGTAACGAAACCAATTTGAAAAATTTTTTCCTAAATTTTTATTCTATTTTTACATCGCAGTTGATTTTATCTAAAATTTTATATAAAGCACCGCGGTGGATAAAAATTTAGTTGGAATTGTCTAGGTAGTCCAACACTACAAGTTACCTACTGAGGAATCCAGTAGTGTTTGGATGGACGAAACACTCCAAAATTAACTTCATTTTGACGTTAAAAAATAAGAATGTCAATGATGGCATGTATATGTATATCATGTTGAAACATATTCGCTCGTAAATGAAAGTGTTTTCTTTCATTTATTATATTTTGCGTAAAACACTACAACCTTAAAGGCTTAAATTTTGGTATATTCAAAAAATTACATACTTAACTTATAATAGATAAAAAAAAGTTTAAAATTATAACTAGACGGATCATAGATTTTGTATTATAATAGTATTTGACATTTGACCTTATTTATTTGTGTTATGATAAAAAAGTAATAATTTCGAATTTATTTATGTTTGGCAATGTACCACTGATATTGGTTATTGGTTCAGAATGTACTGTAATTTAACATATGTTTTTCTATTTTTATTTTTCAATTCAAAACAAAGATGAACAATTTTTGCTTTTTATAAAAGCAAATAAAGAATATTTATATTTTATTTTCTGTAAATTTAATCAAATTATTATACAAATAACGAACAAAAAAAAAGAAATTAAAAATGAATTCGCTTAGAGAGAGTCTAACAACTATTCCAGGTTCTCTAGTTAATTATGCATTAGAAAACCCTATAACGTCATATTTAGGCTACAGGTTTGTTATTTATATTTTTATAACAAATATCATTTAATACAAGTATCAAAACTAATATTATTTAACTAATTTATTCAGTTCAACAGCTTCAACTACAACTTCTTCCTCTGCAGATGATAGTAGCATCGAAAAATATCATGTAATTCCACCGTCCCTAATCAAAGAACAATGGCAAATAATATTAGGTAAGAAATGTATTATTAGAAATTTATATGTTTACATAATCCAAATTTATAATGATGTCTAATAGATCAAAATGCTAGTTTCAATGAATTGGAAAATGCTATAGAAAAATGTAAAAGATTAGTAATGTCATCGGAAGAATGTAGTGAAGAGAGAAAATGGTTAGTTCGACATTTAGTCGAATTACGTTTTCACTATAAGGAACTAAATGAGGAGGCAAATGATCCTAAATTAAATTGTCCAGAAAAGAAAGTTGTATTGGGACATCATTTTACAGTACAACAAATGAAAGGATTACCATTATCACAAGGTAGACAATACTGTGATTATTGCACAGGTAAAGCTTAATGTTTACGAAATTAAAGGTTTTTTTTTTAATTCTAGTTATGATTTTACATTTGAATACATTTTAGGAATTGTTTGGAGTGTATTACAATCATCATATATTTGTACAGATTGTGGATATGTTGTCCATCAAAAATGTATCGATAATATAATTAGGATATGTGCTCATGTAAAACTTTCTGAAAGAAAATATCCAATACTTGAAATATGCCCTGAAATAGGTTTAGCTGCACAAAATTATAAGTGTGCAGAATGTGAAACTTCATTAAATTTTAGTAAGTAAATTACCAATTTTTTTTTAATTAAACCAAAGATTAACATAACAATAGGTTTATTTTGTATGTGAATTCTCTTTCAAATTTTGTTATTGTTTATAAGTTTACATTTTGTTTTATTTTACTATATATTTTAACAAGCACTGTTTTTTAATTTTGGTGCGTGTCATGAGAAGTATTTCTTGTTTTTAAAAACGTTTCTTATCTTATAATTTAGTTGTCTTATAGTTTAGTTTCTTTATTAGGTTATCAATTTTTAATCAATTTAACATTCGGTTGAATTTTAGTAAGCTAAGTACAATATTAATTTGCTTAATTTTATATTAATGTTTAAGTTAATGTATGTATTTTGTAATTTGTTTGCTAAATTGTTATAATTTGTTTTTTTTTTGTTTTTTTTTTTTGTTTTTTTCTAACAAGATTTTCCCGAAACTGTTACTTGTTTTGGTAATCATGTAAAACAAGGTACATACTTATTTAGCTAAAAATAATGTTTTTAAAAATGTGATGCATTTCAAAATTTTCTCTTAAACTTATTTATTTATTATTAAAAACATTATTATTATTATTTAGATAATTATTGGCAGGAACCAAGATTATGCGATTATAGCGGCTTATTTTATTGTTCAACTTGTCATTGGAATGATTATATTTTAATACCAGCTAGAGTTGTACATAATTGGGATTTTTCACAAAGAAAAGTATGTAGAGCTTCCTTACAAGAAATAAAATTAACAATGGAAAAACCATTAATTAAATTAGAAGAATTAAATCCTAAATTATTTCATTATTTGCAAAAACTAAGCACAATAAAGAAGTTAAGAGAAAATTTATCATTTATGAGAAAATATTTATCGGAATGTAGAATTTCATGCGACGAAAAATTAATAGATCATAATATTGGTAAAATTTTTGTTAAATTAGTTTTATAAAAGATTATTTTATTTTTTATTTTAGTAATATTAAGTAATCGAAGATATTTAATTCAAACAACTGAATTTTATTCAATAAATGATTTAATTCAAATCCAAGCTGAATCAGGAGAACTAATTTTTAACTTCAATAAACTATTTGATGTTTTTGATAAGCACATTAGAAATTGTGCAATATGTTCTGGTAAAGCATACATTTGTGAAATTTGTAAAAATAAAGAAGTTTTATATCCTTATGATGATGGTTGTATACATTGTATAAAATGTAATTCAATATTTCATCGAGTATGTTGGACACGAAAAAATTCAATTTGCCAAAAATGCACAAGATTGGAAGAAAGGAAAACCATTTTAAATACGCAATTATCTATTGAAAATATTTAAAATTTATTTTTTTGATTTTTTATGTTTTCTTAAAACAAATAATGACTTTAACTATCTATAATTTTTTTAATTAATTTTTATAAAAATATTCATTTAAGGCTATTTTAATCTTGTCCTTTCAGTTAAATTGTAATTTTGAAATTTAACGAAAAATATGTTGCGTAAACCTTTAAAAAATATATATACAATTCATTCATTTTTTTCATTTTTCAATAATTGTAATATATTCATGTGATAAATTTAATAAAATCAAATTATTTTCAAAAATTTTAATAAATTTAATTATAATAATCATTGTTAGTTTGTTTTATATATACATGTATATCAAAGAGGACGATTTCTATAACCGAGAGTCTTTCAGAAGTCAATTGCACTTTTTAAAACATGTATTTATGAGAAATTCTCTGCAAACATTGATTTTTCTTCTGTTCTGACAAGTATGTTAAAGTTACATGTTACAGTTCTTTGTTAAGATTTCAGAATTTGTTTTGTGACTTGGTTGAGGTCATGCAAATTTATGTGTTCACGTATGTAAATACAAAAATGGTACCCCACGTTTTAGAATATGTATGTATATGCTTATATTATATATAATTTTGTATAGACCATGTCTTTTAAATTCTTGTGATGGCATTTATTAATAATTTCTTAGTATGACTTTCATGCTTAAAGAAACTATACTATGGTATGGAAAAGTGGTCGAAAAATTTTGTTCTAGGTGAATACTCTACATAAGTATATGTATGTAGTTTATTTATGCTTTATGCTTTTACTTTAATAATTTTTATGAGTTTAAGAAAATTCTGTTTAATGGATTTTAATTTAAAGTTTTATTGATTAAGTTAAGATTATTGATATGATAAAGTTTCTGAATAAATTTTAAATTTAAATATGCTTAATTAAATAATAAAAAATACAAATATCCATAGCATTCATAATAGTGAAATCGTTTTTATTGGCATCTGACGAATTTTTCAATTTCTTTTTTTTAATAATTAGAAATTAAATATTTTAATTGGGCAATGTCAGTTATAGGTGGGTCAACTTCTAATGCACGTAAAATGCTCTGTAATGGTGTGATCGTTAATATTTTTTTTTTAAATAATTCTTTGGCCTTTTCTTGAAAAAATTAACTTTTTTGCATTATTTATCCCGAAAATTTTTTTTCATACATCGACATTTTTGTTATGAAAAAAATGGCGCGATTTAAAAAAAAGATATTAACAATCACACCATTACAGAGTATTTTATAGGCATTAGAAGTTGACCCACCTATAGGCTATAACCGACATTACCCTTTTAATTTATAGAAATTAATTTTTTTCAAATTCTGATTATATCTTTTATTATTTTATTTTAATATTTAAAACGACATACAGAATACAGAGGACCACGACATACAGTCTACAGTAAGGAAAGAATTTTTTATTTATCAACGATAAATTCGCACTCAGTGACGAACCTTCTTTTGTCCCTCTTCCTCTAGCTCCGTTCATCCATCACTATTCATTGTGCCAAAAAGTTAAATTACCTATTAAATAAAATACATATTCACCAAACTCATTGAAATACATCAAAATACGCCATATAGACACTAGACAGTATATAAATTTGAAAAACAAAATCGTCATATTTATTTTGTTTTATAAATACATTACATATGTATGTGTGTAATTAAATTAAATTGTGTACTACGTATGATACAATTTTAATCCAAAGTATTGCAAGTGTAGCAATTTTGAATATTAATATTTGCTATCACTGTTTTGATGCATTTACAAAAAAAAAAAACATTACGAAAAACACATGTGATTTGCATCTTGCGAAAATTTTTATTTTCGTTTTTCAAACTCGTCTTGAGTATTTTATTCCAGAATTCAGAATAGTTAAATTACAAATATAAAATAGAATTTTACAATATTAACGTTAAAATATTTATTAATTTTTTTAAATAATTTGTAAAAATAATAAGAATTATTATAAAATATTATCTTAATGAATGAATGAAGTATTATCAGTTAAAAAGATGTATTTTAAAAATTTAACTATTGCTATTCAATGGTCAAAAAAATTCGGACTTAATCCATCACTAAAATTTCAAAAAAGTAAGTAAATTTTCATATTTTTTATTTAAAATATACATATGTACACAATTCGTTGTTTTGAATTTTTCTAAAAGCATTGGTAAAAATCAATTAAAAAAAATAAATATAAAATTGCAATATGTCATATCATACATAAACATATGTTTAACGAAATGCATCAAGTAGTTTTTGTGGTTGAGGTTGTGAAATATTCATACATGGTATGATTCGTAAATTCGTTAAATTTGTATCGTCCGTTTGTGTAGAAAATTAGAAATGTCTTTTCAAAAATAAATAAATAAAGAGGCGGGCGCGGGAATTTTATTCGCGCTTAATTTATTTCATTTTTATGTGAGAAATTGTGCAATTCAGACTGTTTTCGCTCTTGTAAATTTAAAATTATTTAAATTAGATAAATAATTATATCTTTTCTGTTTCAGGATTTGTGTCAGATAAAAAAGAAAATAACGTAACTAATAAGACGATGGCACATTCAGGATTATATTCAACCAAAGCTTTACCAAAGTATGCTGAAGGTATATTGATCAAAATAATATAGTATTAATTGTCTTTTTTATATTTCACACTTAATTAATCTTTAATTAAATTAATCATCATGAAAGTAATTTTTTATGTGGCTCGATTAAAATTATTTGCCTGAAATAGGAATTTTCTCATTAAGAAAATCTATAAATCAAATAAGAAAATAAATGTTTAGCGTATTAAGTACACATGTACATATTTTAAAAATTTCAGGAAAGCAACCATTTACTGTTCTAATTGAAGGTAATATAGGGAGCGGTAAAACAACTTTTCTGAATCATTTTCAAAAATATAAAGATATATGCCTTTTAACAGAACCTGTAGATAAATGGAGAAATTGTGCTGGCATTAATTTGCTTGATTTAATGTATAAAGAACCACATAGATGGGCTCATCCATTCCAAAATTATGTTACTTTGACCATGTTACAATCTCATACTTTACAAACTGAAAAAACAGTTAAATTGATGGAAAGATCAATATTTAGTGCAAGATATTGTTTTGTAGAAAATATGTATAAGAATGGAACAATTCATGAAGGAATGTATGAAATATTAAAAGAATGGTATCAATTTATTGATAAATCTATTCATATTCAAGCTGATTTAATTGTGTATTTAAGAACAACACCCGAAGTTGTTTTTGATAGAATGAAGAGTAGAGCACGTTCAGAAGAAAGTTGTGTACCATTACAATATTTACAAGAATTACATGAACTCCATGAAAATTGGTTAATTCATAAGAATTATATGGCAAATATTCCTGTATTAGTATTAGATGCAAACCTTGGATTGGATGCTATTAATACTGAATATAAAAAATCGGAGGACAGCATTTTTAGAGCTTCATCTCTTCAACCAATTTTGGTTTCTCCAGCTAAAAAACAGAGGCTCAGCAGTTGATAAGTATTGGTTTTGAACTATTTTTATATTTGACTATATTTTTACACATTCTTAATATTATTTTTGTGAGGTTTTCGTATTTTTATTTTTAGTATTTAAGTAATTTGAACTCAAAACTTTTGTTTTGATTATTTTTTTTTTAAACAATGAATAACATAAATAAAAAGTTTGATTGTGAAAATAAATTTATTTAAAAAAAAATATTGTACACAATTCATGCAAATATAAACAATTTCTTAAATTTATTTATTTTTTAATTTAAAATTTAGTTTTATTTTTACGCACGTGCCTGTTACCAGTATTATTTAAGTCGTAACGAAAAATTATGCATTTGCTATCAAAATATTTCTTTATATCCTTAGGATCATAACGGTAACCAATTGATTTAAAGAAAATGTAAATTTCCTGAAGATCAACTGGTTCAAAATGCAAAATAGTTTCTTTTAATGGTATATTACTTTGTACTAAATTAGACCAAGCAATATGAAAAGGAAGTAAAGCTGTTGAAATCTATCATAAACGGAAAAATATATTACGTATTGTTATTTTTAATTGAAATTTATTTTACCTTTTTGCTTATATTTGTTTGAAAAATGTATAATTCATTTTCTGGAAATGTAGTTTTCTCTTCGATATCACAGAGTTCTTCCCAAAAAAAATCTTGTAATTGCAATTGATTAGATTTTGATGAGGCTGCTAAATTGTTCCTTTCATTGTTTTCTATATTCAAATCAATAAAATCTTTTTCAAAATTCTCATTTGAATTTGTTTTTTCTAAAAGGAAAGGATGTGTCTGATTGTAAATGTATTCTAACATAGTAATTGCTTGTTTTCTTTTAAGAGGTTTCAAGCCTAATTTATACAATTCTTTCAGACGGGTTGGAGAATCCATTCGATTGTAATCGGGTTTTAATGGGACATTTTGTGTTTTAATCAAATAGACTTTTCCATCATTTACAAATTCGAATGATTCATTGGCATAAGAAGTTTTAATTGGGGAAAATTTATTAATTTCTGCTGTTAATAATTTTACAAAATCATTTGGCTTCTGGCAATTTTTGACTGGACTACCATAAACTAATTTATCAAATTCATCAAAATCTTCAAAGGAAGATTTTAGAAGATAATTTTCTTTACTATCAAATGTTGCGTTGTCAGATAATTTATGAGATTTTGTAAAAGTGGAGTAGCGTTGAAAATTACTTTCTCCTGCACCAATTTTTAAAAATGATTCTGATAAACTTTTTTTGCAACTTGATGTTTTATTTGTTTTAGTAAGACCATATTTTCTCCTCAAATTATTCAAGTCAAAGGTTTCATCTTGAATATCAGTTATAATAGAAATATCCTTTTCTTCATGATCATTTTCGGCAAGTTTTTCATTTGTATAAGTCGATCTCTTATTGGTGAAGAACGAATCAAAATCATTGTTGTCAAAAGACCTGTTAGATTTGTTTGGTGTCAATAGCGAGCTTGAATTTGGTTTATTATATAAATTATCCTCCAAAATATCGACACACGATTCATTACATTGCAAATTATTTAGTTCAATATCAATATCATTTTCATCAATAAAATCAATTAATGATATCTCTTGTTCTTTGACTTTTGAGTTGTGCTCTTTAACATTATTAAATTCTTGTAGATTTTTTTTTAATTTGACATTTTTCTTAGCAGAATTAATAATAGAATAATTAACTTCATCATCGGAAAGAATAATACATGAATCGTCTAAATTGTTTGATGTTACTGATGATAATTCGTTTACATTACTTATTTTAGAATTTTTTGATAAATTTAAATCAAACATTTCGTCTTGTGTTAAATCACATACAATAATTGAATTAAAGGGTGCGTTTTCAGTTGATTCTCTTAAAAATGATTTTGTCGGAGATATGTTTATTTGTTTTGGTGAGATCAATTGTAGAGGTGAATTGACTTTTACATCATCAATATTTATTGATTGATTAATTGTTTCATAATTTTTTAAACTTTTACTACAATTTTCAAATTTGTTTACACTATCAAAATTTTCGGAAATGTTTAGTTGTATTTCATTGCTTACATTATTATTTTTGTTTATATAATCTTCTCTACTAATTGATGAAATATTATTTGGACTGCTATTAGTAGAATACTTTCCATTATTTTCTAAATCTGACATAGATTCTTCACTTTGTGTTAAATCTATAACTTTACCCATATCCGTTGAAATGTTTGCTAAATTATTTGAATTAGAAAGTTGTTTTTAAAATTACTTATTTAATAATTTATACATATTAAATACCATTTTACTTACTTTTATTACTTTTTAAAGAATTTTCAGAATTTATTTTGCCAAAAACCTTTACTAATAATAAATAATAAAAACTTGTAATATTCTTAAGGTTATTAAAAATAATTACCTTCATCACTTGAAAATTGTTCATAAATTAAAATATTTTCAGCTTCAACAACCTCATTTTCTGTGGTGGATTCATTTAAATTATTAGCCAAAACATTATCATTTTCGTGTTCTTTATAAGAATGATTTAAAAATATTTCAAATTTTTTACTTGGACTATTATAATGGCATGTTTCACTAGCATACAATTCTTCATCAGACAAAGCAAAAATATCAGGAGATTCAGCTCTATTATAATTTATTTCAAGTGTTTCTTTTTGCAATAATTCTGAATCTATTTTAGCTCTTTTACATTCTGGCGAAACTAAACAATCTTTAGACTTAATGTTATCATTTTCTACTTCAATACTGAAATTACTATTTAAATTAACTATAATGTTTGTATTTGGTATACTTGTCTCAAGTTTCAGACAATCTAATTGTGCAGAATCAAAATTCAATGATTTCTTACTATGTCCAAATTCTTCAAATGTCTGTATATTATGAATAATATTTTCTTCAATTATTATATTTTGATTCATACTTTCATTTACCGTATTATTTGTTTTACTTGGTTTTTCTGGAGATAAATCTCTTCCTGGTATATCTTTAAAGTTTCTCAACAGTGAACCTGGTTTACTTTTTGTTGGTTCAAACAAATCTGTTACATAAAATATTTCATTATCACTACTTTCCATTTCCATATACAAACTTTTTCTGAAATATTTGATTGTATCAAAATCTGGAACTAAAGTTTTTAAATATGTGCTAGTTAACTTAAATTGAAACGGTGATTCATTACAGGTATGAGTCTCAATAAACTGGGTACTAAGAAAATTTTCAATATTTTCTTCTAGTTTTCGTTTTTGCTTCTCTGGGCAGCGAAGTGTTAAGGAAGTAAATTTGTTAGCCCATTTAGCTTTACTCTTTCCTTTTGGTAAAAAGTACTTAATATCGTAATCTAAAAGAACAAATTATAATTTTTCAGTAAATTAAATTATTTCACAACAAAGTAAATATGTACATACATTTGCATACATATAAAACGAACAAAGTATGCTTGTTAAAGAAAAAATTTATGCTGATAAAATAAGTAAACTAAAAATTTTTTTTTTAACATATATATCAATATATCAATAAAAAAAAAGATAAAAGAAATGTATGATAAAGTAAAATACACTTCAACTTTTTTTATTTCATTACCTTCAGTATTAGAATTTGTTTTGAAACCATATTGTTGTAATCTTTCTCGAATTTTATTACTATTTTCAGAGGTACAAATTACCGGTTCTTTAAATTCATTACTGTTTATAGAATTGTTTTCTGTTTCAGATATTGAATAAGCTAAAGCTAATTGCATTTCCTCTGGATTAAAATTTTCAGCTATACTATGTTGTGCCATTAAATTAGAAAATATTTCTTCATTCTTCGTGAAAGCACTTTTGATTGTTGTTTGTTTTTTTCTTTTAGTATTTTTACCTTTTGTTTTTATTAATTTTTCTTTTAAAGACATTTTCTCTGCATTGTTTTTTGCTACAGATACTTCAAAATCGTTTAAACTTTCATTGAAAAATTCGGATACAACAGTTTTTCGCTTAATTTTACTTCCTTCAGAATTATCAACTTTCTGTTCTTCAAGACTATTTGTAATTTTTGTTTTTTTAACATCAACATTGTCATCATCATCATCAGATAAAAGTAAAATTGGTTCAGTTTCTTTTAAAATTCCTTTAGCTCTAGTTTCTATTGAACTTTGCTTTAAAGAATTGCTATTTTCTGTATTTTCATTTAAATTTGTGTTGGAAAGGAAATTACTTATTTGTTTATTCTCACTAGAAATAATACAAGTTTTAATTTTTTTTTTTACTTGTTTTAATTCAAAATAATAAATTATATATATACAGTAACTAATAAGTTATATAACTAGGACATACCGTTTACTAGAAGTTAATTTTAATTTACTTAATTTTGATTTTTTATTCATTTTTATTTCATTTAAATAGATAAATTATCGTTCTTTATCTATATCGTCGCTTTCTTTAAGAAGTTTCAAAATATCTTCCCCTCGTCTAGCTGGCGTTAATCCAAATAATGCTTTACGTTCTTGTAATTCAATATTTGGTTCCAAATATTTTTCTAAAAACTTTTTATTAGCTTCTCTAAATATTGGAATGGTGCTAAAAAGTAACATTCAGTCATATACATATTGTACATATATTCAAATTATAATTTATATTTAAAGTCTTACTAGAGCAGTCCAAATATGGAGCATCCAGCAACGATAATTGCAGTAGCAAATCTATTTCTATAATAATATGATGGAGTTCCAGCTGTTCTACGAGGTTTTCTTTTTGTTGGATCAATTTCAGCCATTACAAATTCAAAATTTATGTTTTGATAAATTATTTATAATAATATAAACATTCTTAAATTGTATTATGAAATAAACAAAAACTTTTCACGTTCAAATTCGCGTAAAAAATTATGTCAATTTAGATTAGATTATTAAAAATTCAAAATGACAAATCAGCTGTTTAAATCATAATTCACAATAGCACAACAATTCTCAATAACTTAGCGGTAAAAAAAAAACATATTTCTAAAATTTTGTAAACTATTGTAAATAATATGCATGTTCAGTAAAGCTCATGTGACATGTACATGGTATAACTAAAAACAACGAAGGGAACTAATCAACAGCAAATTCTGAAGTGAAATATAATCACGTTTTTGTAATTTAAATTGTCAAAGATTTATAACTCCTCCATTAACTACACTTTTGTTTGGATTTAGAATTTTGAGAGATTTTAAACATAAGATGGTAAAAAATTTTAGACTCTTGAAGAACCTACAATATTCCGAAAAAGGAGATAGAAACGATTATTTTAACTTAAATTTAAATTTAGGATTTATATTTAAGTTAAGGTGCTAGTTAAGGCTCTTTAGTTATGGTTTGTGGTTTTATAAAACTATTTTGAATTTCGATTAAAAAATCGTTATTATTTAAAAAAAAAAAACTAAATAACGGAAAATCGCAATTAAATTTATTAAAAATATGTATATATCATACAAAATTAATTTTTATTTATTTACATTCACAAAATAATTATAAAAATATAATAAATTAATAATATACTATATATATATATATATAAATATATATTTATGTATCTAATAAATTATATTGTTTATGTATCTAATAAATTATATTTACAATAACAAATTTTGGTTTACATACTTATGATAAAAATGAAAATAATTAAAACAAAAATTTTAAAAATTGTTTTCATAAATGGTTTTCATTGTTCAAATTAATAACAATTTTATATTTATTAAAATTTAATCAATAATACAAAAATAACTATAAATTTAGACCAAATATTCAAAATGGAACGAAATAAATAAGTTAACTGTGTAAAAATTGGTTTTACAAATAAATTTTTAAATTAAAAAACTCCACAAACAATAAAAATTAAATAAAACTATTTATATAAATATTTTTTATTAAAAATTAATTAAATTAATAAAATAAAAAATTAATTTGACTATGTTGCTAAATTAAGCAGAAAATTAATATACATAATAATTATTTTAAAGTATAAAAAAAAATCGCTTTTTGGAATTGATTTTTCTTTTGTATTATTGTAATATTAATTTTTATTTGTTTCTAATTAATATTATTATTTTATTATTAATATTAATTACTTTAATATTAGCAAAACAAAAAAAAAAACAAAACAATTTATTATCAAGTTGGATTTTTGTGCCTTCAAGGTATATAAAATCATTTTAAAATTTTAAATTTAATTAAAACAAAAAAAAAATTAACTAGAAAACAAATTGGTTATACCAATTTTCGAATTTATTATTAAATTATTATTAAATCCTAAAAATCACTGGTATTTATTTTTTCATTGAAAGAAATTTTTTACTATTGATTTTTTCTTCATATATTAAATTATTTTCTTTAGATTTATCAATATTTATATTTGTATTCAATTCGTTCTTCTCATCAATATTATTCATTTTACTAAAATTAAATGAAAAACAAAAAAAAAAAATTAATAACATGAAACTTTTTTGTTATTAAAATTAAAATTTACCTATAATGATTTTTAAATGTTTTAAATATACTTTTTGGACAATTTTTATAATATGGAAAACATTCTCCTGGGTTTATATTTCCTTTTCCAATTTCTTCTGCTCTTACATATTCTTGAATATGATCAGAAAAAGGTGATTGTGAAGCACTGTATAATTTAAAATAATAATTAAAAATTAAATAATTTCATTTTAATTTAAATTTATATATGTATATACATAAGTTTAATGAAAATCTGTTATAACGACGTTTAGAATAAACATTAACCAATGTGTTTATAATAAATGTATGTATATATTGTTTGCGTTCCTTTTACAAGAAAAGAGCTGTTGTTGAAAGTAGTTGGGAGTATTTGGTAAATAAGAAGCATAACCGTATATTTTACTAAAACATACATACATGCATACATAACCGTATTATTTAATATAACGATCTACTCTTTCTCACAGCTGGTGTAGTTGGAAGTTAGAAAGAACAGTTTACTTTGTAAAAGGAATGCAAAGATTGTTGTAAATGATTAATATGTTGTTATAACCAATTTTCAATACATATATATGTATGTATGTATATTAATTGATAATTTACGTTAAGAATAATTTTGTTATTTCACCAATTAGACCAAAATTATGTAAAGATTTTGAATGAACTTCACATATTGTTCTTAATATACAAGCTTTACCATCAACACCGAATGTTTCTAAAAAATCTTCAACTATACCATAAAGTAATACTCTAAAATAAAAGAATAAAAAAATTATATATATATTTTTTTTTTTGGATATTCTTAATAAAATAAGTTACGACTTTTATTTAAAATATAACTTTTATAAGATAATATATGTATTTTTTATTAAAAATTTTTATTAAATAACCTTTAACTTTGTAAATAATCTTTGCGCATCAGTTTAAATATTTATTATTTGTTTTTAGTGAATTATGCAGCTCAAATTTATGTAAATTTAAAAAATTTATAACTATACTCTTGGCAGTCATTTTTTTTTGGCCTAATTGTAGGAGAAAAATTTAAAATACTTGACAAAAAAGAAATAAAAATACTTAAAGTTTGTATTATTTATGTACTATTCATATGTACGCCTCTATGCCTCTGTATATATACCACACATATGTATTTGCTATCAGATTTTTCGAGAAAGCTAATTTTTGCTTAAATCAAATTGAAAGGAAAAGTTATACGTTAAATTTAATCTGAGTATAGTTGGTAGGTTATATGGCACCAATAGGTGTGTAACTGTAACAGAAAATTGACGAGACTATATAGTGAAATGCACAAACATTTTGAACATATTGAAATACGAATGGAATCGTAATTCAGCAGATCAGTTAATAGCATAACTAAATAAAAATAAACTTAACTAAATTATAAAAAATAAATATGGTAAATAGATAAATATGGTTGAATAAAACACTATGCCAAAGAAATGTAAATTAAAAAGCAAAATAATTATGCCTTGATTTTTGATTCGCCTTTTTAAAAACCAGTGAATACAGGAATTGGTTCTATGAATCTATACATGTCATTAAATCATATTTTATAAAATCAAACATCATTTAATTTTCAGTTAAAAGTTTTAAGTACATTATATATATATAATGTACTTTATATTATGTACTCGTTTATACTACATATTAAAGTCATTTAAAATATTCATAAAACAGTTTCTAATTTGTAGCTAAAAAAAAAAAAATCTGATATGTACATTACCTTTCTCCTCCATGAAATGCATGTTTATATTGATGAGGTAGTGTTGGTTCTTTACTCATTTTGTTGTCATCAGTTAAAGTTGCTTTAAAATTTGAATTTGATTGATAATTGTTTAAATCTCTTTTAATTCTTCTAAAATTTACATAATCTGCTACATAACTACCTATATATGCACATATGTATATACAATATAAAATATTGTGAAAGTTTAAAGCAAAATTTTTTTTTTTTTTTTTTAAATATTATTATTTACTAACTTAACATGCTTCCAGCTGCTTTACCAAAAGATCTTGCAAATATTGGTGGTAAATCGCCTAAAGGATTTTGATTGTCTGTCAATCCAAGTTTGTCAAAATCAACTAAAATATTAAAATAAAATAGAAAATGGAAATTTTTTTTTTATACATATATCATTTATATGATTTAATTATAATTTTAGTATATAACATATGTATTTATATTTACTTGAAACCGGAAGAGTTATTGATAAATTTGAAAGAAAACCATCAGGTGGATGACGTACAAATGGTAATGAAATTGATGGTGATATTGATAATGATGTACCTGGTGGTAATGCTAATCTACCATCATCTGTTATCCATATTAAACGTTTTTTTCTAGAATGTGGTTGATTTTCTTTACTATTTGGAAAATTATTTAATTTTTCCAATTCTTTTTGTAAATCTATATTGGCACTATGTTGCTGTCGTTGTTGTTGTTCTTGTTGTGATTTTGTTTGATTACTATATAAACTAGAATTATTTTCCATTTCATTTGTATTAATAATATCCTCTGATTTTGTATAATTTATAATTAATGCTATTATTATATTACACAGCCTGTGAAAATGCATTTCTGATTTTCTATTTTTTATTTACATAAATTCTGTAATAAAAAAAAAAAGAAATTTTAAATTAAATATTAAGTACATATATATATTTTTTTTAAATTAAATATAAAACAAAATACATAAGTTTTATATTCATATGTATTTTTTAGGTTTACGAGGATTAAAAATCTATTTATTTGACGAGATCCTTCTGTCCGTGGTCAACATCATCCGGCTGAACGAGTCGCTACTTCTTTCGCAGTACTTATTCGATCGATTTCTGATCACAAATTATCGAATTCAATTCGTTACTAAAAAAAATACATAATTCGAGTTTATATGAAACCAAAATCTTGTAACATATTATATTGTCAGTATACAGATTTTCAACGCTAATACTAATATAATAAGGCTTAGAGAGGTATTCCGTTGCATAGGTCTTAACGAGTAGGTAACATTTCAATGTGCAGAGTACTTAACACTTTAGAGATATGAAGGCTCTAAGACAATTTCAATTTTTTTTTAATTTTGAGCGTAATTTTGTTTATAGATAAAATCAACAAATTAAAAGCAGTTGTAAAGGCCAGATTTATTAGCTTTTTAACGAATATTTACATGAGTTTCTATGACTTCAAAGTTAAGAAATTTAAATTTTCACATTTTTTCTAATTTCTAATTTTATTAGATGTGGCATTCCTGTTAATAAAGCTTTTATTCCATGTAACATATATCAATCTACCTCCTATGGTTTAAGAACCTCCTATAGTTTTTTAAAAGTCAACAAGAACATGCTCAATGTTTATAATTATTTTTAAAACTAATATTTGAAAAATGATAATGCAATTAAATTTTTTCGTTTTGATAAATAATAAATTGTTTATCAAAATGCACTAACAATATTATTGACAAAATGTTTTACAAGTTGGTAAAATTCAATATTGTCGCTGAACTTTTGCAAGTTATTTAGAGAAGTTACAAACTAAAATTTTATCTACTTAGAAAAGCCAATATAACGGCATATAACAGTGCATTTAGAAAACACCCTACATATTGGAACAATTTAACCTAATGAACCAATCTCAACTTCCCAAAAACATTGGGTTGGGTTTATTAATTTACTAAAGAAAGAATCTTAATACTTTTTAAATTTAGAAGATTTATTTAGAAATGAAAATTAACTTTTATATTAAAATCTTTTTAAAAAAATTAGCAAAGGACTATAGGCTTTAAAAATACTGAATACAATACAGATTTCTGGAATAAACATATATACATATGTTTTATTCTTTTCATTTTCTGATTTAAATAATCGCAACTATATTTATAGACAAATGTTCCTTAAATAGTTGACATAACATTTTTAATTGTAATTTATTTCTACATTAAAAATAAGTTTTTTCTTTGCATGCAAATGGAAATTAATATGTTTCTATATTATTCCGCGTTAATGTCGTATGCACATAATTCTTAATGAAAATCAATTTATTATAAATTATATACATATAAATATATATATATAATATATACATCATGTAACACTACTTATAGTAATAGTCTTTAGACCATTAATTTTTTTTTCTTGTATTCTTTTGCATTGCACTTGAATTTTTACTCTACTTTCTCTTACGTAACCGGAATCAACAACAAATTAAATTGCACTGCTGACTGCGTTGACTCACATTATGTATACAAGTACTATATGTATGTATATACTAATATACTATTAATACTAGTCAAATAACACATATAAGTTTACATTGGTAATATACATGTTATTTATTAACGATTGATTTTTCTTTGATCAATGAACTAAAAATAAAATTTTATTTTTTTTTACTTTAATTTACTTTTCTGATATAGCAAAGAATTTGTTTTTGCAGATATTGTGTTTACATTGATACATAATGTAATGCACTTTTAAGTTATTTTATGATCACGCTATAAATCCCGTTGTAAATCAACACCTCCGATGTATTACTTAGGCTTTTCTGTTTTATATATATTTTTGATATTTTTGAGTTAGAATAAGCCAAAAGCCCACTTGAGTTAGAATAAGCCCACTAAGCCAAAATTTCCAAAAACAAAATCCTTCAAATATAAAATGATTTTTACGCATTTAAAAATAATTGTAGTATTAACAAATTGTCCTATTTGCTGAAATATATGTTATAATATATAAAAAAAAGTAATAAGGAGCGATTTTAAAGTTGGATTCAAAAGAGTTATACGCTTTTTCCAGAATATTTTTATATATGTATATGTGTGATTCTTAATTAGAAGCGACTTTAGAATTGGACACAAAATCACGGTATTTATTATGTAATCTTGAATTTTGTTAACGAATAATTTGTGGAACATTTTAATTAAGATTGAGTATTGACTTTACTCTATTACACTTATATTACTATATTATATTGTTATAGTTTTGATGATGGTAGTTATATAGCGAAATATATGTATCAGACATTTGCTTAAACCAAACATCAGTTATGTTGTTCATTTAGTGAACTATCACAATTAACTGAAAAAGTCATCATTTACAAGGGTTAGTATGTTAGTATATTAGTATGTTAGTAAATTATGATACTTAGATATTAAATTATCTTAATACTTAATTGGTCATTACCATACTGTTAGTAACTACTAATTAATGCTAGTAATGATGTTAATGGAAATAAGAAACAAGAAAAAAATAAAAGAAACTAACATGCAAGTTATATTAAAAATGACATATATTAGCGATATTAAAAAATTAATATTTTTGGTGGTTTTATTTTTTGAGATTTTGTTTTTATGGATTTTGTTTTTGAGGATTTTGTCTTTGGGGATTTTGACTTGGGGATTTTATGACTAACCCCATATTATGTGCAATTAGAAGTGCATAATGTAAAATTAAAAGTGCATATGTGAAAATAAATATAAGAGTTTAGAGTCTACCGTATATATATCACTGTACCGCTACCATTTTTGTTTTTTTTTTTTAAATAAAGATTGCACTTGACGCAATTGGTATTAATAAAATTTTTTTTTTTAGGAATTTGATAAAATGAATTTTTTTTTTGCACTTTTTTTTAATTTTTAAGAAATTTTTTAATAATGAAAATATAATAAAAAGAGAAGTTAATATATATTATCATTTGTTGTTTCTGTCATTGTTTGTTATCGTCTATACATTTTAAAGTGTTTTATTCAACGCATTTATCTTAAAGCAAAATAAATACAAGCGGATAAATTACTTTATTTGGGAATCTACATAATAATATATAATAATATGATGTTCATCAGTTCATCCATAAGGTATACATGTTTGGATGTATGAACCTGAAGTAGTTTTATATTTTAAATACAAATTTAGTTATAATCATTTAATTGTGATTCTAGTCGTAGTTTTTGCAAACAATTTTAAATGTACATTTTTAAATATTCTTCTCGACATACATACATATACAGTTGCTGTTCACTTTTACCATAATTTTAATGTCTTTAAAAACATAATGGTATATTTACTTTGTGTAAACATAATCAATCATTAGTATTTAACAATATTTATTTCCTTGTTGTAAACTAGTCCTACTAATGCCATAAAAATAAATGTTTGCTCTAATTAAATTTTTATTTGATGAAAAAGGGGAATTATTTTCATTTATGTATATGTACGAGTATATATGTATAGAGAAAACTTTGATTTTAATTGAATAAAGTGTATTGCAAATTACAAATTTATTTAACAAAATAGGTAAGATTGTTCTTTGATTAAAGTGTTTAGATTGATGTTTTTCCAATCTTTGTTTTATTTTTTTTTTTGGAAAAGTATAATAAATTTTAATAATAACAAATTTTGCTTTATATAATTATTATACAATTATGTAGGCATTTGTTTACCCGGGAAAATACTATGAGCAATAATTTGTTATACTTGGTATAGTAAATCTATTTTCATAATATTATCGAAATATATTTTTTAAAACAATTTCCAAAAAATGTATGTTTATTCATTACTTATCACTCTGCCTTGTCCATCCGTTTGTTTACAAAACTTCTACACCGATTAATATGGAGCAATGAACCTTTAATCATGCAGCTTAATGTAGCTGAATTTAATGAGTTTAAATGTTTATATCTCAAGTTTTCAAATGTTTATATCCAAAGATTTTAAAATTAAAGTTCAATCATACGAAAATAAAAAACAGTTTTACTCAATATTTTTTCGCTCTAAAAAAATGAAATGACAGAAAATTTTTCAAACTTTATTAATCATTATAAAAATTATATAATGTTTTGTATTTTGTATTTAAATTTACGGGGTAAAACCATATAATTTTACAAAATTTTGGCTTTTCTATATCTTCAGAACGCTTTAAGTCAGAACCTTGAAGTTTTGATTTAATAGATAAAGATTTTTGAGAATTAGCAGTTAACTCTGAAAAATATAAATTTTTGATACAGAAATAGTCACAATTTCACAAGGCTTGTTTTTGTTTTTTTGCAAAGTGCGCCTTTAAAAATGTTTGCTTTTACATACTATTGCCTTGTTTTGTTTTTGTTTCGTTGAAGGTTATTAGCTCTCGGTTTCCATAATTAAAAATACTATATACATCAATTTTGAAAATCTTTAGTAGCTGCAAGGATGCTTTTAATATTTTATGGGCCTCAATTTCATTTTAAATTTTATATTCTGCTTATATCTATCAGTCTGTTACTTTCAAAGTCTATATTACTTTATTGTTTTCTTCTTATTTGGTTTTACAGTCAGTTAAATTTAATCTAATTCATTTTTTATTTTTAACTATATCCTATTTTCCAGTTTTCATCATAGAATTCTTTGTATAGCATTATATCCAATTTAACTAAAAATAATTTCTTTAAAAAGTTTTTCGAAGACAAATAGAACATTAAAAATTTTTATTTATTCAGATTTTATTTAATCTAAAATTTGTATTTTTTTCAAACTTATTCAGATTCAATTATAGTTAATTTTATATTTACACACTTTGTTGTTACAATGAAAATTGTGATAAATGGTCAACTGTATATTAATACTTTATATATCTATAAAATAAAATTTTAATTTATACTTTATGACTCAGAGAAAGCCAAGCAAATCATTAATATTCCAATATAAAGAAACAGTTAATAGAATTGTCATTTTGATTACAATTTAACATCATATTCATAACAAACTATTCTCACTTTCTTCATCAATTATTCATAATATCCTGAATTGACTATAGCTTACTTTCCATTTTCTTCTAACATTTACCAATGATGCAGATAGCCTTGTCAGCCTATAATAGTTACATAATTACTAAGCACAAAAAAAAAATTTTCTTTCAAAAAATGTCTTACATAAAACTTTATATATAGTAGCTAAATTTGATGTAACGAGATCATAAACGTAACATCGGAATATTAAAATTTCGACATAGTGGGGAATTCCGATCTAAAATAAATTCGACTAGTTTGTTGTCATGTTATTGTCATTGTCAATATTTCCGAATTAGACGCTGCGGGACTAATATTATATAAGATTAAAGATTTGGAAACTTCTAAAACTAACATTGTACAATACAAAAACTTATTTTTTATACACGTAAAAATAACAGGAAGTTTATTAATTAGAACTGACAGTAAGATCGGTTTCAGTTTAAATTCATTTATGATCAATGTGGGATTCAGAAGAAAATATTTCGAAATATGATGTGTCTTATTTTATAAACTAATGGTATTTCCTAATATGTTTTGTATATATTAAAATGAAAGTGATGACTTTAGAAAATCAATGGAAGTCAATACTTCAATATTATAAAAAACGAGAAAGAATGCAGTTGCCTTTGTCAACTCTTAGATATCCGTACGAACCGTTAGTATGTTCACAGCCTGTCACTCTTACAATATTATTTTTTTAATATTTTAGTATTTTAAAATAATTTGGGTGAATTTTATAATTTCTAGAACTATGCATATATTCAAACTATATGTTTATATGTACATTCTTCAAAAGCAGATTCTAACCTTCCGCATAACGGTTATCAATGCAAAACTTTTTCAAATATTCTATAGTATCATTTAATACTAAGCGGTAAATGTATATTAAATTTACTTAGTACAAAATAGTAAATATAATTTTAAATATTAATACGCACATAGTATATTTATACTGTTATAAGTATATCGCCGTACATTGCAATATTGCTTTAAAAATATTTCCATTCAAAGAATAATTTCTTATAAGTACAATAAAATACATATATGTATGTATGTAAATACGGTGCTATATAATACACATCTATACTCTTAACATTAATTCATCAGTGACATATACGATATGTAAATCAACTTGTTATTATATCAGTATGTATGTATATTCATATCATATAAATAAAAATTCTTCAAGCAACCGTTATGTTGTTTATTTATTTACATTTTTTTGTACTACGCATTATATCCTCAACAATTTCAAATTATCGAGTAAAACAAAATGCAAATATTCGTTAAAGAAATTTGTTAGAAAATTTGAAAAAATCAAGTAACACTTTCGTCAATTATAAAGTAACCCTATATTATTAAAAAAAGTTAACAGAAATAAGAGTATAATGTTGAAGCTTTAACTTTTGTGTATTACTTCAAAAAAATTTTAACCGGTGTTCAAGTTACAGGTGTTTCAAAATAGGAAATTTTCAGTTTTTGACCCCTTACAGCTCCTAAACGGGGGGTGATACAAAAAAAATTTCTGAAATGACTCATACTTACTTTCAAAGATGTAACTTCTGTCAAAATTTGACAGAAAAATTTGACAAGTTTCCATCTTAAACCGTTTAGAAGATAGAAGGGTTAAAGGATTTTGCAAAATTTGAGTTTCGCATAACGGTAAATTAAGACACCGTATGCCACAAGTATATATTTATCGTATATATACTTTTAAAGCTAATAAAAGCAGTAATCGTATGGCGTTTTCAAAATGAAGATATACCTTATACAACTTATGCTATAACAATTTAAATATAGAGCTTTTTTGAACCTTTGGGGAGCTGTAGCTCCGTAACGGGTGGGGCTACAAAAAAAAGTTATTAAAAATAAAATTAATATTTTTATAAGATCTATCAGCAGTTAAAATTTCATAGCTCTATTTCAAAAAAAATGTGGGGATCTAAAAGTTTGGTGTTCGAGAGCTACCCGAAGTTTTGGTCGGAACTCAACTAAACAAAATAGGGAACCTACAAATTGCTCCCAGAATATTTTGTGCAAATTTCAAGATTCTGGCTTTCTTAGTTTTTGAGTTAGCGTGCTGACGAACGGACGGACGGACATGGCTCAATCGACTTAGAATTTTTTTCTGATCCGATCCATACCTTTGAAGGTATATCTAGCTCGCTTATTTCGAAGTGTTACAAACGGAGGAGTAATTTTATTATAACCGAGCCTATCGTACGGGTATAAAAAAACTATATGAATATTGTACGTACATGTAATCCTTTAAAATTCGTATATATTTGCAACTTTTGATAAAAATGAAAAAGATTTGGTTGTCAACTATATAGTTTTATTATGTATTAAATTAATATCTAAAATTCCAGATAATTAATAAATTATCTGTGATAAAAAAAACACATTTCAAAACTTTTACTTAATTTATAATTTAGTGAATCTAATATAAATTAAGTCGATCACTCTCTCTTCTGATGTTTATACATACTCGTATGTATATTTCATCATCTAAATTTTTCTTCCTTTTCTATAATCCGTGTTAAGGAAGAAAATGAATATAATTCTATTTTTAAATATTAATAAATTGAAAACAGATAACAATCTTGTTAAATTTATAGTATGGTACCAGAAATCAATTTTTAATAGTAACTTTTATTTTTTTTTATAGCCCGTAAATATGCAAATTATATGCGTGCATTTTATAATAGCATGAATAGACTACATATTATTATTATTATTGTTATTAATATACAAAACTTGTTAAAAGTTAATAAAAAAAAACTAGATTTGGTTTTTTTTTTTTTTATTGTGTATTTTGCATTTTTTATTCCTTAATTTGTGCAATTTTCATAATTTATAAATATGTGATGGAAAGTTAAAATCAAGTTTTTTTTTTTATTTTATGAATTAGAGTTGATTTTAAAAATGCTTTTAGGCCACTCATTTTGCGTAGATTTCAGAAGTTCTTGTTTTCCGCATTATTTTTTTTTTTAATTTTTTTTTTTTAATTTAATTTCCATACTGTTTTTACTTTCTAACATATTTTCCTTTAAAACTAATTAAATCCGGTAATAAAAAAATATTTACTTTCTTTGATAGGTATTCCTCTGAAATCAAGAGATGGTTAAAATTATATTCATTTAATAAGTTAGTTATAAAAGTAAATAAGAAAAGTACTTAAATATACGTCATATATTTATTATTAAATTCAATATATAAAAAGTTAATTTGGCTATTAAATTAATTGCGAAATATTTATTATCATTATATATGATACAAAATAAAGAATAACTCTGTATATTCAAAAGATATAAATTTAATGGTAAAAATTTAAAATAAATTTTTAGAACTTTAAATATGATGTAATACTATTTAACTATTAACGTCATTTTATTTATATTTTTAATAAATTTTTTTTTTTTTTAATCTGAAATTGAATATATGTATATAAAAGCGAATGTTTGTCTATTTGTCTGTCTGTTTCTGATTACTGATCAGCCGATCATCATGAAAATTGGTATATAAAAGTTTTTCGGTACGATAAGTATTTCTGGGCTAACAATTATGCTCTAATGGGCTTCCAAGTTGGGTGGTTCAAATATTTAAACTTTTTCGCTCCAAAAATAAAAACGGTTTGACCGATGCACCTCAAATTTTGTATACGTTTTGCTTTTTGACTATGTTGACTCTATTAACAGATTTGGAGCTTGTTAACTTATATCGGCAATTAAAAACCCATATGTTTTATTTATTGACGAGCGCAGCCACACGCACCGGGTATTATATATATCATATAGTTCAGATTAACAAGTTATATCAGAAAATATAAAAAGAAAGTAAAAAATTTGGCAAAGTATAAAAGAATAATGCGAAATTTTGTAAAAAATAAGTTTTACTTTAGATTTGGTGATTTTTGATAATTAGTGTGATGTAAAAGTACAAAGTATTAAATTTGTTAAGAGTATTTCGTTGATTTAAAGAATAACCAGTTTTTAGCACATTTTCCAAAATTTTTTTTTAAAAATATGGTTATTAGTATCAATGAAATTTTAACTATAGATTTTGTAAAAACAATAATGTTGTGGTATAATGTACTTGCCCCCACTTATAATATAGCCTTACTCTTTACAAAAGTACAGCCTGTCAAAGTTGGGAAAAGCCCTATTTTCAAAAGAGTACCCTATTTTTTAGCTTTAGAAATCAATATCAAATAATTTAATTTTTTTGAAATTTATTATTTACAATTATATAGACATTCTGTAAGACAATAAGACAATAGACTATTCATAACACAGACATCCTTTAAGCTCGAACTTTGGAACTTTGAGAAAAAAAAAGTTTTTTTTGGAATTATGATAAGTTACTTCAGAAATAATTTTTTGTATTTTGTTCTTTTTTTTAGTGGCTATTAAGGGTTAAAATTGCTGTTATTTATTGATATTTTAAAAACCCGTAACTAAACTAACTATACCCGTTTATAACACCTGTATACACTTTTTGAAAGTAAAACGTAAAAATTAAAGCTTCAACATAATAATTTTCTTAATTTGTTGTCATTTCTGTCATTTGTTAAAAGATTTTCTTAATTACATAGGGTTTCCTTAAAATTGAAGATAGTGTATCTTTTGATTTTTCACAATTTTTTCTTAGGTATAAAATTCCTATATTAGCCTATATTTATTCTATCTGTTCTATTTATTCTATCTTTATTCTATCTTTATTCTATTCTTATTCTATCTGTCAAAACTTTGGAAATACTCAAGTAATGATATATGTTAATTAACTTATCCATTCTTATCTATAGTATAGAAAAAAAAATTTCAAGGACCTTTAAAAAAACGAAGCCTTACACAATGCCACTAAATGTTTTAAAGTTATTTTTTGTTTTGTTGGTACAGATTGTTATTTAATTCTAAATCAAAATACTACATTTAGAAGTAATTTGCCATTAACATTGGGTTTACAACTTAAATAAATGTAGTTGCAATGCAATTAACTAATTCCTGCAATTTCAGTAATTCAATTTGAGTCTCATTCAAAATGCAATTGCTTATAATTAAATTAAATATATAAATTAAATATGAAACAATTAGTGATTAGCAACATTATTAATTAATATGAAATTAAATTTATTAAGATATTTGTAATATAATTTTTTTGTAATGTAATTAAATACTTATTATTATAGTTAATATATGTTTCTAGATACTATAAATAAATAATTTTCTTTATCACGATTATTTTTGAACAATAAAAGTCTTTTTCTTTTATGGGTCTATTGAAAGAGAAAATTAAAAATTTTAAACTATGTATTAGTTTTTTAAATAGTAAAACAAAAAATGGGTACGTTGCCAAAACAAATGTAATAAAGGCAATTTTTTCGGCTTGTTATAGTTGCTTAAAATTACGGTACTTCCCGTCTATGACTTTCACTGTTATAATAAATATTTTTAAAATTTTATATAATAATTTTCAAAAACAATTTAATCGGTTTATTAAATTAAATTTTAATTTTAGTTGTTTTTGTTTTTGTTTTTTATTTGATTTTTGTTTAATATCAATCACATCACATGTGTACTTTTTAAAATATTGCAATCATACCTCCATCGTTGAACGTTTTTTGAATTAATAAATAATAAAAAGAAAAATAATATGACAGTAGTAAAAACACTATTATGATTGTTATATGCTTAAGTTTATAACAATACGTATTTTTACATTTAATAATAACATGAATTTCTTATAATATAATTTTTTTCTTTTTTCTTCTATATCAAAAAATTATTTTTCTCACATATTTAATGGTAACTTTAAAGAAAAAAAAAACAAAAAAATTTAAGAATTACTTTCATTTCTTTATCTTATATTTTGAAAGGGTCAGTAATTAACTTTGATAATCATTTTTAGAATCAAAGCAATAAGTTTTGAATTTTAAACAAAAATAATGTATGCAAAAAACAAAAACGATTATACAAATTGCATACTAATATAAGACTAAAATAAATTGATCCATATTCGATACCATTAAATTCAATATTACAGCGGCTATATTGCTTTAATTAATATATTTAATATTTAGATTTTAATTTGAGTGGATTACCCCTGTCCAGAGCAATTTAATATATCTAGTGCCTTTAAGAACGCTTTAACAAAGAAATTATAATATGGTAGCAGTTGGTATTATTACCTAAGTTTTAAGGATCTCTTTTATAACATTCGTCACCTTACATCCCTATTTTTAAACCTTAGTTGGTGCTTATCTACTATCACTTTCTTTGGCTTAAGATTATATCTGTTTATGTTTTAAATTTTTTTTTGTCATTTCTTCTAAAATATTTCATTCATTTAGCTTTTCGTACATTTTAACTATTGGTGCTTGACATTTTGTTAGTCTTCGTTTCCAAAATTTTTAAATAAAGGAACTTATGCATTTTGATCTTTAAAATTGCTCAATTACGAATATCTTTTTAAAGATAGAGAAGGGTACATTTTTTTTCCTTTGTGCTATGGCTACTCCTTTCATCTCATAGTAACCATCATAAACTTTTACAAAATATTCCTCTGAGCCTCGAAATTCTCAAGCAATGTCTATTTTGTTTAGGTTATTAACCCTTTTCGGCACATCAGATTTTAAGTTTTACGGTTCTCCTGACTAGATGGTTCAACCGATTAACTTCAATCTTTGTGCATGTGTTGACTCTATATAAAAGTAATTTGCCGTGGGAACAAATTTATTGTATCCATTAAATCATTTCCGCATAAAAGCTTTTAATTGGAAATTTTGTATATACTATATGTATTCTTAATTATTAGTGGTAATAAAATATTTATATTACAAGAATTTTGTACATAATTTAGATGAGCAAACTATGCAAAATATCTTTCAAAAGATATATTTATGCTGATGAATTGCGTTTATTTAATATTTATAGAAAATTAGCTTGAAAATTATTCAAAAAATTTTGAAACAATAGAATTAACTCTAAATAAAAAAATTACTAATAATTTTTGTTTTTTGTATGACAGAACAATAAAATTAGTTTAAAATATATATTGTAAGTAAAAGATAAGTAGTATTTTGATTATAGCTAAATAAAAATATTATTTCAATCATACATCATAGTTCCCTTGCGACTTGTGGTTACATATATAATACTAATTTGAAACGTTTTAACGTGCGGTTAAAGTTTAAAAATAACCAGAATTATTTTAAATAAACCAACGTCATCTATTCAACGTCAAAATAATAAAAGTTTTTACAGCTTTGTAAAGAATTTAAAAAAAAAAATTGTATTTGGTTAAAAAATTGCGAAATGTGATGAGATTTTTATTTTTCGTTTAAAACCATAAATCTTTAGTATAGTAAAGGATTAATCGACCAAAATATAGAATTACTAAAAATGAAACAACAAATTAAAGCATATATAGATATATATTGAACCTTAGGAGCCTCTGTTGGTGATAAAAATTTTCTATCGTATTTCCTTGTCATTCACTTGCAGTGTTCACCATGGGTCTAAGAATGTTCAAAATATTTTATATTTATTATTAAAGTTTTTATATAAATTAATCAAAATTCTTTTGCCTTCTCTTGACCTTCTAAATTAACAATTTGTCCTATTTTCATTTTTAAGTTTTTTTTTTGATCAAAATTTTCACTTAAAAAATAAAAGAGAAATAAAAAATTTAAAAAAAAAAATTTTCTTTTGTTCTTTGGTTCTGATTATACGACATTATAAAACACGTAAATTTATATGCGCATGTACTATAAAAAGGATCCAGTCGCTGTATATAGTTTTTATTTATTCCCTTTAAGGTACAAAACCTCATTTTGGTTTTCTTTCTTTTTTTTGCATTCCAATTCGACATAATATTAATGTTAAATGTAGAGATTTATATGTATACAGTATATATGTAGAATTACAGTATTTCATCTTTTAAATACTGATGATAATCATTTTGTAATAACCAAAATACTCGCATATGCGATACCAACTCGATACGATGATTTAAGTAAATTGCATTTAAGAAAAAAAAAACAATTAAAACAAAAAAGAATCTGAGAATGACGGAAAAAAAAACCACCTTCCATAATGTATAATTCCACCATAGTAATAAATTAAAGATATTGAAAGCAGGAACTTTATTAGGGGAAACGTTTTTTTATTTATTTTTTTTTCTGATTTACTTTTTAAGAATAAAAATTGCTTAATGATTTCAATATGAACAAAGAAACAAAAAAAAAAAAAGAATCAAGATTCAAGATTCAAGTCATTCAAAAATGTTGTCATACTTCTATGCAATATTCAACGTTGGGTATTATGTATTCTGTAAGACGTATACATATATAATATATATTATAACAGTTATATGTATTTAAAATTCCCACAGTGTGTAACACATTTATTGATTGTATAATTCAAATCGTTTATTTTTTATTGATTAGGTATACATATATAACCAGTAGCTTAAATTATTTCCGTCCATTCATTCAACACACATTCATTGTACATTATTATACTAATTATTTTTCCAATTTTGTTTTCATTTTTATTTTTTAAAGAATTGTTTCAAGTGGACATTGTCACGTGTGTTTTTATGATGCACATAACGGATAACATAACTTATATATATATATATATTTTTTTTTTATAAATTATTCAAGTAACCTATTTTTATTTAGGTATCCCTGAAATAAAAAATTCTATAGTAGGCCTATAATTTATTATTACCTATATATGTGTGTACATAATATACATAAGTCAAGTAGATATATTTATTTTCATTTTCTTTAACTTAACCTATAGCACTTATATGTAATCAGAATATGTAAAAGTCAAGCAATGATCAGACACTTTAAGAAGAAATAAAAGGAAAATTACGTTTAAGAATAAGAAAATGTTAAAACATGTCAGTACTGGACTTTTTTATATATGTATCTACTTTTGAATTTCTTTTGTCAATACAACATAAAAATACATATGTATTTAGATATACATATCTATGCATATACATATGTATGTTAAATGTATGTACAATTTTTGTCTGATTAGAACTTTAAATTTATAGATTTTAATCGATAGTGTAATTTCATTTTCAATTTCAATGTACCATTTTCATGGGATCATCTCAATTTGCCTAAATCCAGTTCGCAAAAAGACATTTTACCAAATTCCATTTGACAAAAAATACTTATTTTAAAAAGGCTTTTACCAGACACTTCGCAAAAAAACTTCTAACAAAAGAGACAATTCACAAAAAAACTTTTAATACACTAATATTTAACAAACAAATATTTTTATAATAATTAGTCGTTTTTATTAAAAAAGTATACATAGATAGTTATGTATATACATATGTATATATTATATTAGGAGAGAATTAGTTGGTTTCAAAATCAGGGTTTTAATAATTTGTTTACCGGAGGTTTAATTATTACTTTTAAATATGTATCTTAAAGGTTGTGTTCTTGAATAATATACATACATATGTATGTAGGAAAATTATTAGAAAGCATTTTAGAGTTGGTTTCAAAATCAGGATTTTAATAATTAAAGGGGGGGGGGGGGGGTTTGGAGGCGGCAGGTATTTAACCTATTTTAAAAGTTGTAGTATATATGTAGACATAATAAATAGGATCAAATTTAGAGTTAGTTACAAAATCAGGATATTTACTTTTTTCAAAATATTTATATAAGTACATATGTATATACTTATAAGTATGAGTATGTATATGACAGATTCTAAATTATGACGGATATGAATTATAAAGTTTGTAACTAATTTTTAATAATCTAATCAATGAATAGAAAGGAATATTGTATTCAATTAAATATTAAAGTTTGTAATTAAATTTTGACTTTAGAATTCAGTATAATATTATTATTTTTCCTTTTTACAAAATTGCTTTCCAAAAATATATGTTGCACCAAACTAATTCATCACTCTTTTTCCATAATTGTCCACTTCGTCTAATAGTTTGTCATAATATTACGGAATGGAATTATATGTGGTAAAAAGAGTAAGGCAAAAATTGTTCACATTTTCATCAAAGAAAATTTTTCATTTTGTTCAAATTTTCTTTAAAGACTCTAATTATGGGTTATGCATATACATATGTACATAAACTTAATATAAAAACTAATTATGTTTATATAAAAATTCCTATAAACTTGTTTTTAATGCATATTATTATATATATTTTGTTTTTTCATCTAACATATATATTATGTATCTTTCTTTAATAAATATATATTATTAAAAAGTTTATTTATTAAGTATGTATTAGTTTGTTAAAAGTCTTTCTGTCAAGTTTCCCTTTTGTTAAAAGTTTTTTTGCAAAGTGTCCCTTTTGTTGGAAGTCTTTTTGTAAAAGGGCATTTGGCAATAAGTTTTTTGTATTAAGTGGCATTAGGTGAAATGTCTTTATGTAAAATGGATCTAAAGCCATTGTCATGGACCCCATTTTTATATATATGTACTTGCCTTGTTGACAAATAATTTTTTTAATTTTTGCTGTTTTTCTTTTTTTGTCAAATCAATTGCTTAAATAGATAATATGTAATGTAATATGAATAGATATGTAAAAAAAATATCAGATAAATTGTATCTTTAAAATAGATGTAATTATTAAAGTGAAAATTCTTCAAGTTCTTTATGAAAATAAACATATCACATATATATATATATAATGTATGTATGTATATTTTTTATTACAAATTTTACAAAGCTTGTTAGACAAGTATTTGAACATTTTCGACTGAAAAGAAATGGAAACTGGAAAAGTTAAAAAAAAAAAAAAAGAAATTTTCATTTTTGTTGGGTTTTTTTTGTTTTAAAATTTTACTTTTTACTTTATCACAAATTAGATCATGAAAAAAATTGAAATTATTTTGAATTGAACTATATAAAAAACGCGGGTGTCCTGCAAATTTTTTTTTTCAATTTTTTAGCCGATGTATAACTGTTTTTTTTTTATTTTATTTTTTAGAATTTTGACAATGACGATTACAATTGAACTAAAAATTAACAAATTAAAAATAATATAAAATTGATTTAATATAGTAATATTTTATAGTTAGAAAATCTCATTGTTAGGGTATATCGAATGATATCCAAATTTGACAAGTACATAATCATTTTTTAATATAAACGAAAAATGAAAAAGCAAATTAATATGGAAAACGGATAATAAATATAATGATTTTATATACAAATACATATATGTATGTATTTTGATATAATTGTTTAAATTATTCAAAAATTTTATTTATGTTGAAAGCATGGCATTAAACTATTAATGAAAATTAAAAAAATAATAGCCATTTAGATGTGCAAAGTATTCTTTTTAACGAAAACCTTTAAATTTTTTATGAATTTTAGAAACGAAAAATTTTTTATGAATTTTAGAAGTATATATTTTAATTCTTATTTTATTACCTTTCGCATTCTTCGTATAAAATTTGCAACAATTTACAAACAAAATATAAACCATTATTAAGACTCGCTATCTAAGATACATCTAAGATACATCTGCTAACAATAAACTAACTTAAAATTTATCTTTTAACTATTAGTTTTTTAATATGTATCCTTTTTTTCCTTGTATAAATATTTAGTTCATTGTCATTTAGTCAAAATAAAAATGAAAAAGAATATAAAAAAAGATTATAGCATAACATTTAGGTCAAATTAATTTTTTTTTCCAAAAATATTTATTAAAAACAATACTAATATTAAGATCCATCAAATATTTATATTTTTAATCAGTAATAATGGGTTGAATGCCAAAGCTGTTTCTGCCTTGTAATTTTTCTTACAAAATTTAAGCAAAAATGAGTTTTTACTTGAAAAAGTAGGATACATGTTCAAGTTCAAATTCAGTTTGATGCATTCGATCAATTTGTTCTTAATTGTTTTTAGAGTAGTCTTAAAAAAAATTTTAAGAAAGTGGTTTAGTTTTTTATAAGGATGACGAAATAGAACAAGAGGAACAGTTGTTATTCCATATCAGTTAATCAATTTTTTTATATTTTGGTCACATGTAGACTTTCAAGTATTTTTGAAAACAAAAATTTTTTAATTTTTTAAACAAATTTGTATTGTAATTATTATTCGGATCAATGGTTGTTACAGGTTGTGACAAAAATTTATTTACGGTATAACCTGCATCTAAAAAAAAAACGTTTTTTCTTTTAATTAGTCATAAAAGATGTATTTTGGTAATCAATAAAATATTTAAATTAATGTATCAAAAAAAAAAGATTTCTTTAACAATATATTCAATTAATAAAATTTTCTTTTAAGTACAGTCTGGTGCAGTTTTAAAATTATCATAAAAAATTAATAGAAAAATTGTTAATAGACTATTTATAGTAAATCAATAATTATAAAAACTAACAGTAAACAGTAAATAGTAATACTTATAGTTTAAATATTTTATTTTAACCGTTCGGAAGAACATGGCACCGAAACCGCTGAACTCTTTGTTAAAGAGACAGGATATTACAAAATTTTATACCTCTAAATTCGTCAAACAGGAAATACAAAATTTAAAATTTAAAAATAAAATTTTTCATATAAAAATGACAACAAAAAGTTTGAGTAAAATTTATTAAAATATTTTTAAATTTTACTTTATAACTGGGAAACCGTAAAAATTGGAGAAAAAGTTACTTATGATAAAATTATAGTAGATTCTTAAGGATTTTAAATTTTATATAATAACCGGTACCTTTAGTAGGGCATTTTTGAAACGAAACCCATTTTTTTTAATATTTAAAAAAATATAACATTTTTATATGTTTTTAGCTCCAAATTTAAAAAGTATTTATTTACTCAGTAAAATAAATTCTTCAGCAGCTAAAGGCTTCTGTGGGGTATGTGTGTCAAAAGCTTTTTTTTTTTTTTTGTTAATGCATTTCTCTGCCACATAAATGTGGGCAGAAAATTACACAGCCTTTCCTATTCAGGCGTGGCTGTAAATGTCGTAAGAAGAATTACCTCTTACGACGTGTGTGCGGGGTTCGAACCCACACTTCCTCGGTGTTTACAGCGTATTTTATACGCTCTTATCCACTAGGCCACCGAGGTCCCTGCGTCAAAAGTTATTTAACAATTAATAATACAAAACAAAAAAATATAAAAGTCCCAAATATCTCGAAAAATAATAGACTTCCCCACTTCTATACAATTTTTTCCTCTGGTTTTTGTCTTAGAAATCACCTGTTGAAATATTCTTCACTCTTATTTGCACTATTAACACCCTGTATATGTATATTCAAATACATACTATATAATATAAACTTTAAAATAACTTACCGCAAAAAAAAAAATTTTTTTTTTTCATAAAAAAAAAAACAGTTTTTGTGCTGGAAAATATTCGGTGCTCAAATTATGCAAGAAAAAATACGTTTCATAAAAACATATGTTTTCTTTTTTTTCTAAATCCTTATAGTTATCGATTTTTTTTTTTTAATTTTTTTTTTTATTAAATTATGGTTGTTATTTATGTAACACTGTAATTTTAATATAATTTCTATTGCAAAAGAAATAAACAAAAAAATTTTTTAAATTTTTAGCGCGAAATTTTTTTTAGGTTATCACTTTATATATTTTAGTAAAATGTATAAACATAATTTTGTTTTCTTACTTTTATTTAATTACGATACTTTTACATTAATAAAATTTTTAAAATAACTTTAAAAAAAAAAAATAAATAAAATAAATTTCTTTAACAGATTTAAGGAAAATAAGAACTATTTTATAATAAATTAAATTTTAATTATAAAAATAAAAATAACTTTAATTAAAATATTTTTTTTGTTTTTTTTTTCAACTTTACGTTATTTAAATAATAATAAATAGGTATTTAAAATTTTGCACAAAATCAACCGTAACTTTTAACGTTTATATTTAAACTGAACTGTAATAAAAAAAACGTACTAAATATAATTTTCCTTCTTGCTAATAAATAAATAAAATATAAAAGAAAAAAAAAAAAAAAAATCAAGGAATTTTATATATTGAAGAAGAAAAAGAAGAAGAAATTTTATAAAATATAAAACTTGTGTAGTGCAGACAAGTCAGTCAGTTAGTTGTTATACATTGAATTAATTTGCGATGGTGCAAAAGCAACCAATTCAACACAAAAAAAAAATAATAATAACACAAAAAAAAAAAAAATAACAAATTTTAACATCATTAAAGTAACAGGAAGCGCAACTAACTTATCACACACCACAACGGTTTTAATAAGTAGAAGCTTTTAATTGCAATTATTAAATAAATGGTTATAGTCAATATTAAAAGACAACAAATATTAGCATTACAATCACGTTTCTATACCATTTCTGTTTGAAATCAAAGTTAAATTTTTATCTATGTACATAGTATAGCAATATAAAATATGTATTAGAATATATATACATATATGTATATTATTATTATTTATTATATATATATATATATATATATAAGACGAGTATTTCATATTATTAAACCTGTAATAGAATTTGTGTAAAATTTGAAGATTTGATGAAAATTACTGTAAGGAAATTACATTTAATTAATATAGAATTCAATCAAAGTCAAAATTACAAATTCAATGGATATACAAAGAGAATAAGAACAATAGAATTTGTTTTACATTGAATGGGTGACTATCAAGAACCCTAAATGAAAAATCTTATGATTTTCATCTCTATTTCTAAATTATACTATATTGATTTAACTTTAAGTTTTCAAATGATTTTTACATTATCATCAGACATTGTCCTATATATCAAATTTCTAAGATTCTATAGTAAAACAAATAATTGTATATTGTTAATGCAATGATTTCAGAAGGAATAGCATTAAATAGGAAAAAAAAAAATTTTAAATATAAGCTTCATCAACGATCCAACCAACCATCAAAAATCAATCATCATCAACCATCCAAAATCAACGATTAAATGAAAAATATATAGTATTTACAATTACAATATATACAGGATTTACAATTTAGTATAGGAATCCTACATGATACCCATAAAATGCTGTAAAATTTGAATGCCCTGGCCTTAACAATAATTTTCAAGAAAAATTAAAGGTAATAAAATGGTATAAAATTAAATAACAATAATATTATGAGGGAAGAAAAGATGTTAAAATTCAAAGAAGAAATAAATATGATTTAAATATAAACGAAAAGTATTTACGGGAAGGAAATCTTTAATAAAGAAAAATTTCTTATTCTATTTATAAAAATATAAATACAATTTATATCGTTCTACAATTATTGATTTCAAATCTATGTTGATAATTCCCTTATTTTATATAATATTATTACAAATTATATATAGGATAATGCAATATTACGAAGTCATCGGCAATTAATACTATATTAATAGGTTTCATACTATTATTAATTTAAATAAAATAATATTATTTATTTTGCTTATATTATATATATTATGCAGTAAATATTTCGTAGCAACAGAGATTTCTTTTCAATTAAAAAAAGATTTTAACCTGTATACTCCCACAGTTATTATGTCATGTGCTTAATCATTCGGCCACCAAAGTCTGTGTAGTTCTCTTACAATTTTAAAAAATATTTTCAATTTCAATATTAATTAAATATTTGGAATTTATTTCATATTTGATAATTTTTCACTTTAGTCTGTACTGTACATATTAACTAATAAAGTTACTGAATAAAAATAAAATATAAAAAAAAAAATGTTTTACTATAAATCACACTTCTTTTTTTTTACAGATCAAGTGCATATTCTCCATTAAACTTAAAAAGCTACAATTCCTACAATCTATATATACATATGTATATGTATTTAATTTGAGACTATTGATCTACATTTTATTGTTTATCTATAAGAGGTATAATCCTCTTTTTAACATTAATTGACAGTATTTTTTTATTTTTTGAAAGTGAACTTAATTATAGTTTTTATTTCATTATAATTAATCAGGGGATTTTATATTTACATTGTTGAAAAGATAATAAGGATATACATATTTATAAAACATATATATACAATTTATAATTGAATTTTATATAGGGAGATAGATGTAAAATAATATCGCAATCATATTATCAAATTCATATACGAAAATAGATTCATTATACAGTGTAGTTAAATTAATTGGAAAGGACGATTTGGTGACTATTTAATTAATAGAAAAAATAAAATGATTGAATATACATATATATAGTTAATTTTGAAAATTGCAATAATTATTAAATTATTAAAAAAGAATTTTTTGAATTTTAAATTGTAAAATCCAAGGATAGTTTATGACTAATAATTATATTAAATAATAAAACTATATTAGTCAATATTTAATTGAGAATACAACCAAGAAATATTAAAATCGTGTATTATTGAGAATAGAAAAAAATATATTTCGAAATGTATTCAGTCATACATTAAGAAAACTCACACTGATCGTGTATCTCAAGCGAGGATACTTGAAGCAAGAAAACAGTTGCAACATTTTCTTATGAGAAAGCGCTAATAGCGGTAACTGAAGATAATAAAAAATGCTTAAAAAATGTCCTTAAAAACCATATAATTCATTGTATTGACCGATATATATACATATAATTAATTAATTATTTCTCTGTTATGAAATTTTTAAATTAATATGGAATATATATATACTCTTTACAAAGTACTAATAAGAACAACATCTGACTTATAAAATGATTTCACATAGTAAAATGTTAATATAAATAGACAATCCATAATAATTTGTGAGTTATAATCTTTAGATTATTTACAGAGATTTAAAATAGTGTTTGTACAAAACAAAGTTAAAGTCAAAAATTTCAGATAGATAACAGAATTTCTCAAATTTCTCCTTATGTGAGAGTATAGTTGCAAAGTTTCTTAAAATATTATTCACGTTCTAAAAACTGCGTCAAGTGGATATTTAAAATAATTCTCAGTTATAGTAGAGTAAAGTTCTATTTGAGGGATAGTTTTAATTCTAAAAGACTAATTTTATATATACTTAATGACAGCAATGTAATATTTCAATATCCTTACCACAAATTATATCATGTGCCATACAATTTAATTAATAATTATTTTACAACAATAACAATCAACTTAATTTGCAGCAGAGGACTATGCTGAAACAAATTAATCCTTTGTAAAAAAAAAAAAAAAAAAAACAATTTTAATGTTCTTTTAAAACTTTATCCATTTGCAGATCTATTTTAAGTTCTTTTTTTTTTTAAGTAACAGTATTAAAATTCCATCATTAATATAAATATATACATTAATTAACTGGTAAAAAAAATGAAAAAACTTAAATATTGTTGCATATAATTTTTTTGCCTATATAATCAATATTAATCAATTAATTAAGCATTTCGAATGAATATTTAAGAAAATTTGTGCCAAAAAAAAAACAAAAATAAAAAATCTTTTAAAAATTTCTTCACGTTTTCTTTTTTTATGTACAAATTTTTTTCTCCTTCGAATCAATAAAATGTATCATGATACTTTCATCGATACTTAAATATTAAATAAATAAAACTCGTGTCTGTTTTTTTTTTAGTATGTAACAATTTTTTATGTCATTATACGTGTTCAAAATAACAAAAAAAAAAAAATTTAATTTAATTTAAGGAAAGAATTTTATTTTTGATTTTCTTTTACATTTATTTGTTAAGAGTCAGAGAGCTTAAAAGCCGACATATTTGCAAAAAAAAAATATATATATATATGAATTTAAATCAAATTACACTAAAATAGTTCAAATTTATAGTTTTCTTTATAATTAAAAATAAAAATATACATATACATAATTATATACATATATTTAAGTTTTATTTTATTACAATGCAATTCTGGAATTTTTAATTCATTTTATTTAGTGATTATACTTTTATTATTTATGTTTGAATTTACAACGTATAAAAATTAGATTAGATAAGATAAGATTTATTTTATAATAGAAGGTTTTACGCATTCAGAGTTTACTTGTAATATAATTTAATAAAAACTTTTATTTTGTAATTATAATTAATGAAGAAAATTAAAATTTAATTAATTGCGTGAGATGATTTGAAATAAATTAAAATATTATATAATTATATAATATTTGTATAAAATATATTCTATAGGTATATAAAAAAAAATGTAAGCTTTTTTATTAAAGGTTTTACAATATACATACATACCAATAAAATAAGTATTAGCCAGCCCTCTTAAAGAATGATTACATTTATTATATAAAAACTTAGAATTTTTGTATATACTTACTTAAATATAATTTTTAAAATTCTGTTTTTGATATACAAGTTTTTAATACATACAATTATATATATATACATAATTTAATAAAATAAACTTGTAATATTAAATGATATACAAGTAATTAATAAATTTATCAGAAAGCCATGTATTTTAATGATTTATGATAATGAATTATGTGTTTCGCTATTAAATCTCTATTACCATAATCCTTTAAACGAAAATCACTAATCAAAAGTCCAAATAACAAAAATCCAAACGAGACAAAATCAAAATAAAAAATTGTAATTTTTTTTATATAAAATTGTATAATATGTAAAGGGTTTTCCAATTTGAGTGATATGATTTCTAAGTGACTTTTCAGCCATTTGTAGTTTGTCATGATTTGTCATTTTTTTTTCATTGTATTCTGTAATGTTTACAATTTCATCATGGACCACCGTAAACGTCGTGAATTTTCTGATTTTGTCTTGGAACAACTTGATTTTGTCTTGGAAAACGATAACGATTTTTTAAAGAAAATCATCTTATCCGATGAGGCTCACTTTCATCTAAGTGGTGCGGCAAATAAACAAAACTGTCGATTCTGGTACGAAGAAAATCCACAAATTATTCATGAACAACCATTACATTCACCTAAATTGACAGTTTGGTGTCGTTTTTGGTCTGGTGGAATCATCGGTTCGTACTTCTTTCAAAATGAAGCTAGTAGCAACGTTACTGTCCATGGAGAGCGGCATAGATCGATAATAACCAACTTTTTGTGCCCGAATTTGGAAGAAGTTGATCTTGACAACACCTGGTTCCAAAAAGACGGGACTACGTGCCACACAGTACGTGCAACGAGAAAACTTTGGAGATTCGATTATTTCAAGAAATTGTGACATTGAATGGCCTCCAAGAAGTTGTGATTTAACACCATTAGAATATTTCTTGTGAGGTTATTTGAAGTCATTGGTCTTTAGCAATAAGCCAAACTATCTTCAAGCTTTAGAAGTCAATATTGAACGTGCTATTCATGACATACGACTTGATTTAGTGGAAAAAGTGCTTGAAAATTGGGTTCATCGAATTCGTTCCTGCAAAAGAAGTCGTATGGAGGCCATTTGAATGACGTTTTATTCAGAACTTAATTGTATCGATTGTACTTCACATTAAATAAAAAACATTTGAATTTCCTTAACAATTAATGTGTTTTTTTTTTTAAAGAAATATATCACTCAAATTGGAAAACCCTTTATGTAGGTTAAATATAACATATAATAAGAATAAGATATATTCATTAGTGGGTAATAAATTTAAAATGTTTACATATTTTATATTAGATAAATGAAAGCTACCGAACTCTCGCTAAACAAATTATTAAAATTAAATTTTGACCCTTACACATAGTGCTGCCCTTACAGCTAGACCCTACGATCCATTGTACTCCCCTGCTTATTACTTCCTACAGCGTCTCACCGAATCATTCTATAACCTTCATGAAACGTATTACGAATATCTCCCTGATTGAACATTTTCACTTCATCACATTTCAAAAGCTTTCCTATTGTTCTTCCCTCAAAGTTATTCGCCATTGGGATCTCAAGTTCGGGCACAGAACATAGAATACTATTTCTGCCTCTTACCAGCATCTCCTGAATAGATTCGTTTCCGCTATGCCTATCCTTTCGACGTGAGCTCTTAACATCAAATGCTTTGTGCTGATTCCCGTAAAAAGTAAAAAGTCTCAGATCCATTCTATTCAGTTTTAGAATTTTCTGAGTCTTTTTTCTGTTTTGTTGCTCTACTATTTTAGTATTAATAGTAAACTGAGTAACGAACTACATAATTTTATCTTTTAGAATCTAGTAGTTTCTTTGATATTTAGTATAAGTGTTGCCATTTAAAACAAAAATTATAAATTGAAAACAAATAATTACAAATTATTTGATTAGGTTTTGTTTAGTTTAGATTTCAGAATTTTGTTATTCGTTCATTCGCCTTTTTTTTTTGGATTTTTTTAATTAGACATGAAAAAATTTAGCGATTTTGCCGCATTTGGGGTTTTGAAAAACAGAATTTACTTATATTGCTGAATTATGTTAAAAGAGGTTCCATATCCTTAAGGAGAGTTTTCGAGATATAGTAGGAATATATTAATTTCGAGACAGAACAAATAGTAAATACAAAATTCAAATTTTTCTAACCCCTTTACAAAATTTACTTATTAAACAAAAATGTATATGAAATTAATTGTTCTACAAATAATAAGTGATATGTATAAAAAAAATAAAAAGCTTTGATAAGACAAATTTAAGCACAATTTATAAAGCCATATATAATTTTTTTTTTCTTTCTTGTTTTGCGTGTGTACTCTTGAACTCTTTGAACTCTTTTAAAAAAAGTCAAGAAACAAAAAGAAATTTAATTTTACAATTATCTGTTATCACCCTATAAACATCAGAATAGAAAACGACAATGAACAAGAAACTTATTAAATAATTTATGAATTCAATTTAACAGAGAAAATATTAACATTTAAAATAAAAATAAGTTGGCGCACACTTTAATTTAAATTTTACGAAAAATATGATTTAAAATATCAAATTGAATAATATTTGGTAATTTACACAATATCTTCTATTCGTAGAAAATGGGTGTTCATATCTATAAAAGCCGTAAACGTTTGCAACAATTTTCATTATTTTTCAACTAATACTGCACATAACATAAAAAAAGAATAAAGAAAATTGAAAATTTATAGGATTGATTATATAATCTCGAAAATCAAAATCACGAAAACAAAATACCGAAAATCAAAATTCCGAAAATTTAAATCCCGAAATTACAAAATTTCAAAAATCAAAATTCCGAAATTTCAAAATCTTGCAGACATACATACATATAGGGATATAAATATTCTGGAAAAAGGCTCTGATTTTGAATTCAACTATTAATACTTACAGTATGCCTACACATATAGGTATACTAATTTCATTAAAAAAAATTAAATTTCTATATGGAAAATAATTAATTTTGAAAACTCTGCATGCAAAATATGCGGAGTTTCATATTCAATTTTGACATTTCACATAAAAAGTATTGAAGTAATTTTATACGAATTTTGACATTTTTATGAAAAAAAGATTATTATTTGAAGGAACGAGGACTGTCGCACCCAAACTACCCCTACAAAATTTTTCTTTAGTTTTCTTAGTCTTACTATCTACGTTTTTACGTTTATTTAAATTTATTTTTATTCTTATTGTAAAAAGTTAAGTATTCTTACTGAAAGAAACAGAAAGATGTTTCTTTTTATTTCATTAAAAAGTTAAGTGACAAAAAATCGATACGCAGTATTATTAACCAATATTATTTCTTGATTACCAAACTTTTAGGAATATAATATTCAGACTTTTTTCTAAAGATAAAATGAATTCGAAATTAAGTCTGTAAAATTTAAAGATTAATAAATAAGCAACATCACTTCAAATATTTTGTTTATATATTTCTATTTATTTTTAATTTTAATTTTAAGTTCTTTTGTTTTTTATATAATTATTTAATTTTCATTTTTACTTTTTGTGTTTATATTATTGTGTTTTTATATGACAGTTATGCATTTATAAATAGTTGTTCTTTGTATGTAGTTCTAAGTAAATTAATTATATTAATATTTTACATTAATATAATTTTTTTGACATTAATTTTTTTTTTTTAATTTTCTCTAAATTTAATTTATGAATAAATTTAGGATTTAATAATAAAAAATAGATTATTCTTATGAAATTGTTATGATAACAAATTAATTACCAAAAACCAAAAAAAATATATATATATATATTGTATTTATATATATACATATATAAAATATTTAATTTTATATATTATTTAGTTATTATGTTTTTCATAATTTAATAAATGAAAAATCTTTAATTTTAAATGAAACATAAAAAAAGAAAAAAAATGAAATTTTGCAAAGTTCATTAAATTTAATTGAAAAACATCTAAAAAATTATTTTAATTGTTGTTTAGTTAATCCAAAAAAAAAATATATATATATATATTATATATATTTACATGCGTACTAATTTTTTCATTATTAATAATAATTATTGCTAATTAGTATTATAGATTTTTATTGAAGAAATTAAAAGTAATAACAAAAAAAGAAATCTTTTCAATAAAAAATATATACACTCATCCCTTGTTATACATATTATGTCATTTGATTTACAAAGTTTTGCTAGTATGTACATGGTATTTAATTTATTATAATTTAGTTGAACCCAAAATTTTATAATCTTTATAGTGTTTATATAATAATCTTTGATCAAACTTATTTGCCTTTCATATTAAAACCAAACTGTGTCTTATTTTACGCGAAATTATATTTATTATATATTATCTCTGACATTTTTTTTTTTCTTTAAATATATTTACGATGTAAATAATATATGTATGTTATATTAATGTATTTTATTGGAGGACACAAGTAAAATTTTTTAATAAACTGATAGTATATTAATTGAATTTTTCTGTTTTAACCTGGCCTAATGCACTTTTTAAAATAATAAAACATAATAATTAAAAATCAAAAGATGAGTGTGATTTTAAATAAAAAAATAAAACTTAAAAATATTTAGAAAAAAAAAAAGTCCTTTAATTTTTATTCAATTAATTAATTTATTTATGCATGCTTTTATGAAATGTATATATTCATATATATATATTTTTTTGTTTGTTTTTTTTAAGCAAATATTTTAGGTGCAAAATTTATTTTATGACAATATTATCCATTCAAAAATTCTTTTTTATTTCAATATTTTTTTTATATTAATCATGCAAAAAAGTTTTAATGAATTTTGTTTTTTTGTTTGTTTGTTTAGTTTAATTTTTATAATTCACGTTTTTATTTTGTGTGTTTTTTTTTTTTACATTAAATTTTAAATTAACATTCAATTGATTTGTTTTTTTTTTTTTTTTACTTATTAAATAGTCCTATATTAATAAAGAATATATTATGTATATTAATTCTAGTTATTATTTATAGTTTTAAAGTTAAGGAAATCTCAAAAGATATTTATTTATTTATTTGGAATTTTCATAAAAAAAAAAATAAATATAATAAATTTTTTTTTGGATTTTGTTGAGACTTCTGTTTTTATTTTATTTCATACATTTTTATTTAATTTCATTATTATATTTTTTTTTTCTTTTTTTTTTCAAGTTTTATATGTATATATAAATATAAATCTATTTATATTTATATATATAATTATTTATATATTATTTTTATATTTAAAAAGTTTATTCATTTTTATACAAAAATTATATGATGAAATCTTATATAAGTTATTAATATATAGTAATTAGATTATAATATATAAGAAAATCAATATTTAGCATAAATAAAACATATAATTAATCTTAAAATGAATTTATATAGTATGAAAACATTTTTTTTTTTTGTATAGCAATCAACTTTTAAAATGAATAAATGAAATTTTATTATATGGGGAATTCTATGAAAAATGAGTCAAAAACCAAACATTCAAAAATGATCTGTATAATATTTTTTACGGTTTTCTTAGATTTTAATAGGTTTATAATGTCAGTATTAGTTCTTCGTCTGCTTTCCTTTCTAAATAATTGTGTTTTTAAAATCGATTCAAATTCAATCTTGAGAAATCAAAATTTACATTGAAATACTCAATTGTCTCGATGACTAACGCATTCTACTTTGTTGTAATTTAGACAAGTTGTAATAAAAAGCATATAATTAGATTTTAGTCCGTGTTTTATCAACAGACATATATGCAATGTAAATATAAAATTTGCTTTTTTTTCTAATGTAAAGGAATTCGCAGAAAATCGTATGTACGACCCCGATGACTAACAGCATTTTGCGAATGTTAAATTTCTCGTTTAAGTATTTGTTGTTGGAACATCAAAATATTTGTAAAATATTGCCCTATAAAGGTGTTTTAAATATGCAAATATTTGTAGAATAGAGTTAATGATACCTAGGCTAAATTGATAAAAGAAAATTTCTAAATTTTTTTAAATATCCCAATATGTTTTTTTGCAATCAAATTTAAAATTAAAATTATTTATTATTGCTTAATAGTTTTAATCTTTTGATTTTAATAAATAATTTCTAAACATTTTCAAATTAATCTTTACATATTTATGCTAAATATTAAATTTCTTATAATATAAACGAAATGTATTTTTTTATTATATAATTTTTTTTTTTTTTTAGATTTTTGCTACAATTATTATCTTAATACACATATTATGGTATAAACTGTATGAGAAAATCAAATCATAAAAAGATTTTAGTTTTTAGGAGTTTATACAAATCAAAGAAAAAAAAAAAGAAGTATAATTGTGCAAATTAATTTAATGAAATGTATGTAATTTATAAAACTAATAAAAAATTATATATTTTATTTTTAATAAAATATAAAATAATTTTAAATGTGTGTGTGTGTGTAATTTAAATAAATATAATTATGTTTTTTTTTTTCTTTTTTATTCTTTTAAAATTATAATTGTGATTATTTGTTATTTTTATATATTGATATTTTAATTTTTTGTTTTTTTATATCCTAAATATTTTTATTTTTGTTTACATATATATAAATATTTACTTTATTATTTTTGTTTTTATTTTAATATTTACTTAAACGTTAATGATCACCCGATTTTGTTTTTATATTTTTTTTAAAAATTAACGCGATTAATATAACGCGACCGACGCGAATCGAATTCCGCTGAATTCGATTTTAGGTACATACGAAATCACGATTTAGTTTTATTTATTTTTTCTTTTATTAATTATATTTTTTTGTTGTTGTTTTTATTAAATATAATTTTACTGGTTACAAAATTAAAAAAAAAAAATAGAAAATAAGTTGATATTTATAACATTAAATATATATGAAATTAATTATTTATTAAATGATATAATTTATGATTTGTATGTATAATTGAAGCACCTTATTATATATTTTAATTTTAATATATACTAAATTGAAATTTTGGCAAATTTTTTATTGAAATATTGTTATTCCTAATTTTCAAATGATTTTTTTTTTTATTAGTTATTTTTTTATTTTCTGTCATATGTACTATAAGAATTTTGAATAACAATAAAAGCATAAAAACTAAACATTTCCCATAAATTATTTATGAAAAAAAAAATTTAAATCTATTAACTACTTTGAATTACTTTTCTTTTTCCAAAACTGAAAAAATGAAGTTTCTTTAAAATGTACTTCAAAACAAAAGCACATGCATTATCAAACATGTTTGTCCAAATGATGGTATTTGCTATTAAAATCGGGCTGTCATTACGGTTTAAATTTGTTGTTTCGATATATGGATGAAGGAGTTTATCAAACATAAATCAAAACTAACTAAGAAAAATTAAAATTAATTTATTATTGAAAAAAAAAAACATTTTAGATAAAAATGTTTGTACAGAAGAAATTTATTATTGAATTCAAAAATTTACTTAGTATCTTCCTTCCATATATGTCTATGACAAATAAAAAAAAATTAATGATATTTAAAAGCATTAAACAATTTTAATTAACCAACTTTATTAATTTATTAAGTAAATATACCGTTTCATAAATGTAAGGACAGTTTTTTCAAATGAAAATATCATATACATTTGATATTAGATATAGATTAGATCATTAATACTAAAAAGTATTCAATGACTGAAACAAACGATTAAATTAATTGATTCAAACTACAATTACTCAGGTTTAATATTTTTCCAATAAATCAATTTGCTTATATGTAATTATATTTTATTTAATAAATGTTTGTTATAAAATCCAACAAAATAGACAAATAAAAACTAATAAAAAATATATTAAATTTTTATAATATCTCATTAAAATCATTAGATTATCAAAAAAAAATCTTTAACTATTACAATCCTGTGGTTTTTTTCTGTGGACTCAATTACTGCATTTTTGTTAAATTTTTTTTTTTAATTCGTCAATTTTTAATCACTATAAGTTTAAGTTTTTTTTAAAGTTTTACATATATATATATATATATATTATTAACTAAAAAATAAATGACTGCGTTTATTCAGTTTGGAATATTCAGTTTTATAAAATAATATATTTTCTAATTGTTTTTTGTTTTTAGTACATATGTATATACTTTTAATGAAATGCATTTAAAATTAAATGAAACTGCTTAACTAATAATATACTAAAAAAGTTCGTAAAAGTATGGTAATTTTTTTTAGAAATATTAAAAACTAATGTATTGAAACTTAAAAATTAAACTTCTCTGAGAATTTTTATTTAACTTTTATAAAAATAAAAGCAGAAAAAAAAGCATATACAAAAATAATACAGTTATTCGATTATTTAAAAAAAAAAGCCACAGAATTGATTTAAATTTTAGTATTGAAATAATTTAACTAAATTAGACAACAGAAGAAAATAAAAATTAATTTAATTTTATAATAATTATTTTGAACAATATTAGAATTAAAAATGGCTCATTATGAATACATATATGTATATATGTAATAAAATTTTAAAGAATTAGAAAGAATAAAATGATGTTATAATCCTTCAAATATAATATCTAATAGTAAATTCCAATGTATTAATAAAAAATAAAATTTAAAAAAAAAAATTAATTGAAAAATTATCTAAACTTATAATATTATATATATATGTAATTTTTTTATATACTTTTATACATAAAACAATTCAAAACAATTATAAAACAATATATATATATATATATATAAAATATTTTAAATATATGTAACCAGTAATATTATTTTTTTTATTTAAATTCTTTATTTAACGAATATATAACGAAACTATTGTTCTTAACCATTAATGTTCCAACATTTCAAGGAATAAAAATGTTTTGTAAATTTTTTCTTTTTATTTTTTATTTCATTTTTATATTAATAATAGTTATTAATCTATTAATAATATTTATATGTATATTTTATACTAGCACTTATAAAAAAAACTAAATTTTTTATGTTGCAATACAACATAAATAAAAATGATTTGCCCTCTTTTTTTTTTTTGTTTTTGTTATTTTTTTTTTTTTTAATTTAGTTTATAGATTTATTTTCATTTTTTAGTTTATTTAAATTTTATATTTATTTGTATTTTATTAACTACTTTCAATATTTATTCCATAAGATATATATATATATGTATATGTATATATTATTATAAAAAAAAAATTTTTTAATATAAAAAATTTTAATTTTTAATTTATAAAAAAGTTTTTGTAGTTTTTGTGTTGTCATTTTTCTGGTGGCATAAATTTGTATTATACATATTATGTATAGTAATATTTACATAAGTATATATATAAGTATAATTAATATTTCTATAAATATGCATTATTAAAAAAAAATTATATATTATTAATATTTGATTATATAAATATATGATATTTAAATTTTATATTTATTTTAAATATATTTATATAAAATAATGATTATTTTTTAAAAAATAGTTAGATTTTTATTTTTTTTGTCTTACTTTTCTCTTTGTTGTTTTTTTTTTTTTTAATTTTTTTTTTTCAGAATTAATTTTCTAAAATATCTATGTAACAAGTTTTTGTTTTTATATTATATACATATATATTTTTATTTGTAATTTTAATAATTATAAAAACAAAAAAAAAATATGTATTATACAAGTATAATATAAACATTTATGTATTTCTTAAAATGTTGGAATTTTTTAAGGTCGGTAGGCCGAAAGCGAACGATTACTATCTTTTATTTTTATTAATTTTTTTTTTTTTTTTTATTATTTTTTTAAATATTATTACATTATTATTATTTTGTTTTATTGGAGTTCTGGGGCGGAAACTCATATTACAATTATTTAAAATATATAACCGACGCGACGAAATAACCGACGATCACACGAATTTTCCCCAAATGAAACACGATTTTTTAATATTATTATCAATTTTATTTATTATTTTTTATAATTTATTTTTATTAATAAAATTTATTTTAAGAATTTAATTTTTTTTTTAAATAAACTAAAATATCTAATTTGTTTTAATTTTTTTTTTATAGGATTCAATAAAACTTTTTTCTAATTAAAAAAATTATTTTTAAGAAAAGTTTTAATTAAAAAGAATTTTTTTTTACATTTGTTTGTTGGTTTTAGATGTAAACGTAATTTATAACGTAATTAGAAAAATAATGAGTCTTTTAGAAAAATTTAATTATTTTACTTTGATACGAAGATATTAAACATTATTCTTAATTGATTTTTTTTTTTTTTAATTATGTAATATTACCGCGAATATCATTTATATTTATTTGTAGATATTTGTAAAAGCAAAAAAAAACAAAAATATAAATTTATATATTTAGAATTTTCGTAAAAGATTATGAATATAAAATTTTAAGATTTAAATGCATTAATTTAAGTACATTTAAATAAAAAAAAATCAAATTTGAAAAACCATATAAACTGTTTCAAAAATCATATTTAATACAATAGTAAATTTGAATTCGTTATGAAACGAAAATTTAATAATCAAACTTATAATTCATTTTGCAAAAATACAGAATTTTATTAATTCAAAATTTTAAATTGATTAATTACTTTTGAAAATATAAATTATTTTTTATTTTTTATATAATTTTGGCTACTTTTCATCAGTCTTAATTAATAACAATTTGAACGAACAATATAAATAGCACTCAAATGGCACTTACATAAAACTATAAAAAGGAACTTTTTATTTAATTAAATGTATTTGAAATATTAAATTTTTATATTTGATGATTAATTTGAATTTTTTCACAATGTTTTTAGATCATAGAATATATTTTGACTTTGAAAATTATTTGACTTTCAAGTATAATCAAACAAAATAGCTAATTTTTATATTTTATATTATCAAATAAACAAATAAAGAATATTACAAAATATATAAATTCATTTAATTTTGTTTTGTAAATAATATCTACAATATAGAAAATGATATTTATTTTTATTATATTATACGCGACGCGAACCGATTATACGAGTAATTTTTTATTAATATATTATAGTTTTATTATTACTTTTGTTTTCTAATTTTAAACCACAGTTATTTTTATATTATTAATATATATATATATATTAATATTTACAAGTAAAATTTTATATATACATATATATATTTTATTTATTTATTTATATATATATATATATTTTTTTTTTTTTTTACAAAAAAGTAAAATTATTAATTAGAAAATGCATTATTATTATATTATTATTATTGTTTTTATTTATTATTTTTATTATTATTATTAAATAATATTGAAAATATTTTAAAAAAATATTAAAGATATTTTTTACAATTTATTTTTATTAGTTTAAAATATTTATTTTGTTGATGATGTGTCATTTCAAATAAATTTTTATTTTAAAAAGTCGAAATAAAATAAAATAAATGTATGTATGTATGTATTGTTTTATAGTTTTAATAATTAATAAATAATTTTCACCTTTTTAAATTTTTATGTACTTTGTACTTGTACTTCTTTACTTGTATTAAATATTTATTATCTAAATCTAGAAAAAAAAAATGAAATTTACAAAATAAATTAGATAGTTAAAATATTATTAATATATATTTCAAGTTTAATTAAATTTTTTTTGTTTTGTAAATTCTATTAATTATTTAAATTATTTTTGTTTTATATTCCAAAATCAAAATATTAATTTTTTGCTTTTAAATCTAGTTTAATAATATTAATATTTCCACATAAATATATGTTATAATTTAAAAAAAACATAAAAAGGAAAAATATTTTTAAATACAACCATAAAGAAACATAGTTTCTATATGATACAACTAATAAAAAAAAAATAAAATAATAGGTAAATTTAAAATTAAATTTTATTTAATAAAAATTTTTTTTTTTTTTTTCGACTTTTAAATAAAAATTAATTTACAAATAACTTTTATTTTAATTTATTTTATATTAGTTTATAATATTTACGTTACAAAAAAAAACAAAAAATTGATTGAATACCAGTAGTTTTTCTTTTTTTGTTATTTTAATTTTTTTTTTTTCCAATCAAAAATATTTTTAATGAAAATTAGGTAGGTATATTATTATAAAAGAAAATTTTGATTTATAATTTTTTTTTAATAAATTTATTTTTATATTATTTTAACATAAATTATGTTATGAAATTTTAATATCTAGGAAATTTTTTTTATATTATTAATGCATTTTCTTTATATTTGTTTTTTTTTTTTTTTTTTTGTTTTTTTTTTTTACCTAAATGAAAGATATATATATCACAATTATATTTTTCTAAGGCAACAAAATTAAAAAAAAATTATATGTTGGTTTTTTAAATTACAAAAAATTAACTCATATTTTTGTTTTGTTTCTTTCTTTTAATTTAATTTTAAATTGTTCAGATTTTTTTTTTATTTTAAGTACAATTTTATTTTTGTTGCTTTTAATATTTTAATTATCTGTTTTTGTTTTTTATATTTTCTAAGATTGAAAATTTTATTTTTTAAATTTATCTTTAATTTTTTTTGTTTTTTTTTTTTTTTTGATAAAAATATGCAAAAAAAAAAAAACAAATAAAAAGTATTATTAAAATTTAATAAAATGAAATTATAACTAAATTTTATATTTCTATATTAATATTGGTTTATATATAATTACATAAAAAAATACAAATATACTAAAAAAAAATATATTTGTTTGTTGGTATATTATAAATAGTTTAGAAAAACAAATATATTTTATACTTTTTAAAATATTTTTTTTTATATTATTATATTATGTAATATATTATTATATTATCTATAGATTATATGTGTAATTTTTAAGAGTAAATTTTATTTTAATTTAAAAAAGAAAATATTTTTGATATAATTTTAATAAGTCTTTGTTTGCAAAATACGGTAAATTTAAAAAAAAAAAAAAAATGATTGGATTTTATTAAAGATTTTTGATTTTAAATGTTTATTTTTTACTTTACTAATTTTTGTTCATATAATCTATAGACATACGAGTAATAATTCAGAAGTCTTTTAAGATTAAAATATTTATATCTTTATTTCATAACAACTATGCTGATTGTAAGTGTTCATTTTCTTAATTTTAGTATAATAATAATGAGCATAAAATTTATTATAAGTTTTCTTTTTTAAATTATTTAGAATTTAAATGGTTTTGACCAATTAGAATAGTATTTAATAATTTGGTTTGGAAATAAAATTATGTAGTTATTCAAAAATTAAATTAAAAAAAGTTTTCACCTTTTTTTTTTAAATAGAAAGAAAAGGTTTGTATATAGTATAGAGAATATACAAACATGTAGTGAAATTGGCGACTCATTTTAATATGTATATATTTTTCGTTTTCCTCAATTCATTACTAAATTTTTTTCAATTATTCGAAACTTCAAAGTCTTATTTTACTTTACAAATACAATTGTTTGATTTCATTCAGAATAAACGTTGGTTTTTTTATTGTGTTTTAGTTTTATAGGAAACCATTGTAAAAATTTTGCTTTTTTTTATAATTTTTTCTTTATTTTCTAAGTTTAAGACTTATTTGTTATAATAATTGTAAATAGTTAAACATACAATTTTTTATTATTTATTTGTAAGTAATATATATATATATACATATATATATATATATGTATTATATGTATAAATAAATTTATAAAATATCATTTATATCACATATTTTTTTAATTTTATTTTGCAGCATTTCTAACATATGAAAAATTTTTTCAATAAATGTTTAAGTTTTAGTAAATTTGTGTGAAGGAAAATATTTTTAACGAGTTTAAAACTCTCAATCAATGTATTTAATATTCAAATATTTAATTTTTAATTTTAATATGATTTATGAGCTCAAAATGTTATTATACTGTACAAAAAAATTTACTAAATATTTTTATATTTGAAAACTAATGAGCCGCCTCAATGTTTTTTTATTATTTTCCAATTTTCTGAAATTTTTAAAGTTCTTTGAAATTTGTTTTTTTTTTTATGTTTTTATTTACTAGAAATGAAGGGAAGAGATTTTAAGGAATGATTATATATGTGTATATATCAATATATATTTAGATATAAATATGTATTTTCTTTTTCTTATACAAATATTTTATTATTATTATTATTATTATATTAAGTTGTTTATAGACACGTAATTTTTTTTTTAATTTTCTAACTCCTTAGTCAGTTTACTTTTCTATTATGAAAAGCATTTTATATATTATACATGGCTACTAAACGTTCTGATAAATTTGGTGGGAATTGATCAACGAATCTCCTCCAATTATCATCACCGACCTGCGTTTTAAATCCAATTAATATCTGTAAAAAATGAAATAAAAATTATTAATATTGAACCCTATGATAAATGTTAAAAATTATTTTTTATTTAAGTAAACCTTTTGTATCATTTGATGCAAATCACTTGGTGGATTTACCCAAGAAGCTATTGCGTCACAGAAAAATATAAAATCAGGAACAACTCCAGCCGGATTAACCGTTATCATATGACACATTCCCCTAAAAGCTGAATCTTTTTCATCGTTATCTCTTATATGACGAAGTGATGTGCACCTAGCAATGATTAAAAAATCAAATTAAATAATAAAATTATCATTTCTATCAACTATAATTTTATAACTCTAGTTGTTACTTAAAAATAATTAGTTCTAGATGTTTTTTTTTAAATTATTTTGTATTAATTTGCCATTTTGGTATTTTTGAACATACATACAAAAAAAAATTAATTAGTAGACAATGTTAAACAAAAATAAAACAAAATATCACATTTATTAATATAAATATTTAAAATTTATAGAAATAACACGAGATAGTCGTCAGTGGCTTTTCTTTTAATATATTCTTAATAAAAAACAAACAACCCATTAAATAAAAAAAATGTTATTACTTTTAATGTTAAAAATACATAAATGGCTAAAATACTTGCATTAAAATTATGATAAAATTTAAAAACAAATTTTTTAAAAAATACGAAATAATAATAAAACAAATGAATACAAAAGTTCTTTCTTAATATAATAATCACTATTATATATAATATTGTATAAAATTACAATTTTTTTTGCTTCTAATTTTTTGCCCCTAATATTTGTTTTAACCAAATACATAGTTAAAAGTTTGGAAAAAAAAAATATACTATTCCTAATCAACTGTCTTAAGTCTGGTATAGAAAATTAACTTCTACAGCAAGTTATTGCATTTAAAGTTGTTAGTAAAAATTAAATAACTAATATATATTAAAATTTAAAATACATATAAAAAAATAAAAAAAAATTAATAATTAATATTAAAAATAAAAGAAATTTTGTTACACACCACTGCCGTACAAATTCTTGCAAAAAAGGAGCCACTTCAACGGGGCACACATAACCTAGACGACCGATTGTTATAGCTAAAAACAACAAAAAAAGAAAAAAATAATGGATATTTACATAAAAATTACATAAAAATAAAACAACATATTTTAAAAATTAAACCTACTTTTTTAAATAAGTTATTTTATAATTTATTCATATTGAATTATATATTTAAAAAATATTGTAATATATTAAGTTATTTATTATTAATAATAAATTTAATATTAATAATATATGTATATATTTTTTTATATGTATAATGTTGAAGTTGTAAGGTAAAGTTGTCAAATACGTAAATAAATATTTGAAAACCATTAATTAAAAGACAAATTGTTTACTAATTGTATATCAAAAATATTTGTTTTGTTTATACTGGTAATATCTTTTTAAAACTGAGTATCACATTTAATTTTACATATTATATTATATTCATTAAAAAGCATCCATAATTCGCAATAGAAAAGGTTGTTTAAAATCATTTTTAATATTTAAATTAAAATACTTACCTGTGTTTTCCAAAAGTGTTTTCGGTGTATTCGGTCTATTAATAATAACAATTAGTTCTTTCAGTACTAGTTGAATATACGGTTTTGTTTCTTCTCCTAAAATTTAGGAAATATTTTAAAATGATATGAACTTAACAAAAATAATCTAAGAAAAATACCTAATTTCATACAGATTTCACCAATCGCCCACGTTGCATTATTACATACAGAAATATAATCTGGATTTAAATTTTGGCCTAATATAGGAAAGAAATCTGACATGAATGGTGCAACATGCTGAAAACATGCTTTTGTTAAATCACCCAATAAAGCAAAAGATGATTGACGCACCTTAAAATTAACAATGTTATATTTAAAAAAAAAAAAAAATTAAAAAATTATACCTCAGGCAATATATCTTGCATACATTGAAATAGTAATTGCATTATATTACTATTTGCTACAAGAGATTCTATATGTCCATCTAATCCTTCTGCTAATCCTGATAATAAATCTAATGCAACAATCATTCTTTCTTTGTCTGGTTGATCAATTCCAGGATTAGACTTATGAGCCTAAAATAACTTATTAATATATTTCTAAAACACAAAATATTTTTTAAACAAACCATATCTTGATTTATAGTCTGCTCTATTAGTGATATACAACGTCTGTAGACTGGTTCACAGTAGGGTAAAAATCCAGATTGTAAAGCAGTGGCTATGCTGGAAAGACATTCTAATAATGGAAACAAATCTTTATCGTCATCTTTTAATAAATTCCATTTTTCAATTAGAGGAGGCATTAGAATATTAATATAAGCTGGTGTATTTAAATGATGTCCAACAGAATCTGCTAATGTTCCAACGGCATCGTATAAAATCAACAAATTTTTATGCTGGTATTTTGAAAACGCATAAACTAATGTTTTCAAAATATATTCCAAATATGGTACTAGTTCAGTACAAGCTTCCTCTTCTAATGTAGCAAAAGCGGAACATGCTGCTTCTTGTACTCGTTTATTGGAATCCAAAATTCGTTTTAATAATTCTTCCATTAAAGGTTTCAAATATTGATCATGCGGTTGATTAACAACCCAATTAGCATATCTTGACAAGGTCCAACAAGTTATCGAACGTACCAAAGCTTTTTTATCTGACAGACATGATATTAAAAACGGTATTAGTTCTGGTAAATGTTGGATCATTCCAGACATACACCCTTCAGCAATAGCTCCAAGTGCTAAAATTCCACTTTCTTTAACTACCCAATCTTGATGGAACAATGTTTCCTTTAAAATTGGCAATACAATTGGTAAACATTCTTCATGGAATACATTTGCTAAAACATCTAATGCAGCTGCACTACATTTTCTCAAATTCCATTCTGATAAAGAACTATCATCGTCTAAACCGTCATCGTCATCATCTTCTTCATCATCATCGTCACCAGATTTTATTGTATGAGTTCGAGATTTATGAAAACGTGGTCGAATATCTTCTTCACGATCTGGAACCATATCATCTTCTTCAACATTAGCCTTAAGAACATAAAATAATTATAATGCAATTTAAAATAAAATAGTTAAAAATAAAAATAAATATTTTATATTTATAATGTTGAATATTTTTTTTTTATTTTTACCTTTAACAAAATTATATCAATTTCCGAATATCTCATTCCTCGTACAAGAACTGGCGCTAATCTGTGCAGATGAGGTGTTAACACTTCTTTGCATATATTTTGCTCAGCTAAAGACAACCAAAACTCAGACGCTTCCAATGCAACACTTTCATCTGGATCTTGTGTTCTTAATAGCATATACTCAATAATTTGATTCATATGTGGCAATAATCTGTCCAATCTAACTTCCAGTAGCATAACTAAACCACGGCACACATTTTTCCTAACTTCATGGTCTTCATCTTGTGATAAGTGAAACAAATTTTCTATGAAAGTATCAATATGTAACATAAGTGCTTGTGATCTATTTATGATGAATTGATTTATACAAGCTATTGCGTGTGAACGAATTTTTGGGCTTGTATGACGGAAAAATTGTAGAAATTTTGGAATCATAATATTAAGTGGTCTGTTTAATGCTGGACTATCTAAAGTATCTGCAGAATCTTCACAAATCTTTTGTAACGCTCCAAAAGCTCCTTCGCAAACATTATAATCTTGTGAATCAAGCATTTCACATAAAGATGGTAAAAGCTGTGGCCAATTAATAATACCTCCGTTTCCTGCAATTGTTGTGATTAAAATTCCAACAGTTGCACGTATTAAAGGAGATGGATCACCAACGGCCATTAAACACTCTTGTTTAATATATTCCAATATTTCAGGTTGTAAATTGTTTCCATGAATTCTTATATTATTTTTTAAAATCAAACCGCTTAAAGAACGCGTTGGTTCATCTTCGGATGTTAATTTAGTAAGAACATATATTAAATAATTGTTAAAATCAGGATATTGGTTTAGTTCTTCAAGTTTCTATAAATTATTAAATAACAAAAGGAAAATAGTTGATACGGAATTTTTTATTGGTATGATTGAATTTGTACACTAATATACAATTTATTAATAATAAAATACACCATTTCTTTTATATATATGTATTGCAATAAATTTAATAATTTTTTTGTTTCTAATATCAATGATAATTACTTACCATTTGAACAGCAAGTTGAGTAGCTGTATCAGGAGACTGTGACTCCTTTAATATTGTTATAATTTGTTGCAATCCTTCTGCTTGAGGCTCCCACGTCATTCTGTTTTTTTTTTTGGATTTTTATGCTAAAATTTTTATAAACAGTATTTTGTAAATAAAATTTTAAGCAATTTACTGTTTATTGAAAATAAATTATAGATTTTTTTAAATTATATATGTTTCGGTTATAAAAATTTCCGCGTACATTCTAAACATTTTATGTACATGCATACATATAAATATTTATATATATATATATACTCATATATATATACTCAAATATAAAAAAAAGTTATGGCGGCGCAGACCCTTAATTTAAACTCTAATTATATTTTATTTTCTTAAAATATTCCTAATATACACTTATATTCTATTCTTTTCTAATTCAATTTAAATAAAAAATTTTATACTATTTATTATAACTGTTTTAATTAATTGGAAAGTAAAGTAAATTATGTAGTTAAAAAATTTTAATAATCATTCTGATTGGACAAAAATTTTTTATACCTAAAAATTATCTGTATATTTTAAATTATATGTTCATTATACATTTCACTTATTACTTACTTAGAAAAAATTAGAAAATATATAGTTTCTTTACTTGAAATATTAAAAGATCTTGCAATTTTATTTAATTAAAAAGACCACAAAAGATTATTGAACGAATTTTGACGTCTTTAAATTTTTTTTACTTGAGAAAATTGAATGACAAATGGCCTCGTTTAAATTTTTATCCGAAAAATTTTACTCCGAATTATTTAAAAATGTCAATAACGTTGCTATCAGAGATTTTTTCTTTCCTTCAACATTGCATTTCATATTTATGAATAATTTTTATAATAATTTTTCTTTTTAGCATTTAAATTAAATTTCGTTTGACCTTTTTAAGTATCATTATTTTTCGATATTCTTTTTATAGGACTTCATTTCCAACAACCTTTTTATAGAACAGGTTTCATCATATTTTGTTCATACATGTTCACGATTCATTTCCAATAACTTTTTTGGGCAACAGGTTAAATATTTTGTTCTGTTCATAACTTGAGTAAAATAAATTTAATCATACATACATATGTTTCATACGTTTCTCAAGGCAGGGACTGAGTCAAAAAAAAATTATATTTATTTTTGAAAAAAGTTAAAATAAAATCATTTTAATTTTTTAAAACAAATTCATAATTCAATTTCAGCCCTAGTAACTAAAATGCATTTACATTTGACATTTTTATCACGTGCATCATCAGCTGTTATCTATCGTAAATATTGACAAATTTTCTTAGGTAAGGTAGATCAGTAGGTACGAGAAATATGTTCTTTTGTTTTCATCTGCAATTTCATAATTCATTCTATAATCTATTTTCAACCATAGTTCAATTACGTACTTATTGATACTTTTTTTTGACAATAATAATAGGTGATAATAGGAGTGTAGACTAGTTTAATTTTTAGTATACTTTGTTTTTAACTTTTAAAATTAGCATAAAATAGCAATTTACCTATTTGATAAAAAAAAAAATTATAGAAAAAAATGAACATAACTAATTATGTTGAATTTTATAATTGCTATTAGTAGTGCTGCAAATAATAGAATTTATCAAGAGCTATATGATAGTCCAGCAGTAACACCCACATCTTTTTCAATATTTGTAATGTTTTTTTATATAAATGTTTTATATTTAATGCTTTCTATTTTCATAACTCTACATCGTATCAACGTGGATGATATATAACAAAAACAAATTACAAAAAATTTGGCGGGCTTATATAGCTATTTAATACATATATCTAAAATAAATATTTATTAAATTAAGCAAAAAGAGCAAAAGTGTCATTAAAGGTTAAATTTTCTTATTAATATTTTATTTTTTTTAAAATGATCGAACGAAATTATTATCATTTTACTTCAGTTAATAATAATAGTGATGACTTCATTTTAAGTCAAAATGTTTGCATATCTAAAGATACAACAAAATATTTGAAAAATTTTCAATTATCTGCTATTAAATTTTTATATAGAAATTTTGAAACACATAAAGCATGTATTTTAAATGATGAAAGTGGTTTGGGTAAAACTGCATCTGTATCAGTTTTTCTAAATGTTATTTTAGCTAATAATCATGATAAAAGAAAATGTTTAATTATTTGCAAAAATGAAGAAAGAATAATAAATTGGAAATTTCATTTGGATATATTAACTGATCTATCATATAAGGTTGTGTTTAATGAAAATGGTAAGTATATGTTGTGTTAACTGTGTTAAGGAATTCTGAATAAATATTAACTTGAATGTGTTAGTAATGATTTATAATATTTATATATAAATAATGATTTCTATCAATAAGTATTTTTAATGAAACAAAAAAAAAAACTGGTTTATTTTTTTTTATGTGCTACCCTGATATTTAACAACTTATTTGTTAATGTATTGTTATTAAAAAACAATTAGAGTTTAGAATAATTAGGTATCAAATATTGTGTGTGAAAAGTGTTTTATTATGAATATAATAAAATGATTACATGATATGTATAAGTAATACAATTTAATTATATTTTTTATTTTAAAGCTATACCTGATAATTAAAAAAAAAAATGTTTGTTTTTAGAGATTGATGATCACATTGTTTATCTTACCAAATGGGAATCTTTAAGATCATCTGCTTCATTAGCAAATTATAAATTTGACTGTATTATAGTCGATAACCGAGATAATTTGATGTCAAATAAAATATGCTTAGCATATTTGTTAAGAAATTATGAAAATAAAATTTCTTTAGTGATTGCTAATCAAGATGTGACGGTATGTATATATGATTAAAGAAAACTTATGTTTTAACATTGACCTAAAAGAGTTATTTTTTAACTGGTTTAACTTATAGATTGACCTGAAAGAGTTACATTCAATATTAAGATTATGCAGGAGATTGGAACCCAAATATCGTGATTTTAAGATATTTGAAGATAAATTTGAATTACCTTTAGTTCAAGGATGCTCAAGTGATAATCAAAAAATTTTAGAGTCTTATTTTTTGAGAAGAGAAAAAATACTGAATTATTGCAAGTAAGTAAAAATATTCACTTATACACACATTCAAAAATTAGTGTTCATGCATTTTGTATAAATTTTTTGTAATATTAATACTTTTAAAAAATATTTTCTATAGGGAGTTTTGTTTAAGACGTTTTCGTCATCAATATGAAAATCACCTTCCATTGGTTCCATCGAATGTTCATCGCTTAAATATTAAGAAGTGGCAAGATGCTCCTATAATTGCAAATATAAAACCAATACAACTTAATGTATTTTCAAATAATCAAAGGAATTTTTCTTTCGATCGTGATACAGAAGATTTACATAATTCATATATTAATAAAGGCAATCGAGAACAGAATGCAGATAATCTGTTAAATTCATTTTTTAGCAGAAAAGAAGAAGATGAATTAAATAATGAAGTTTGCCGAATTACAACTACTATTACAGATAATGCTGTAGAACAAAGTACCGAAGTAATGTCACCATTAGTTTTTATTCCTGACGATTCTGACGATTTTATAGATGAGCAAAATGATAACATAATAGAAAACATTGTTTCATCTACTACAAGAGATGAAAATGATGTTAGAATAATTCATCCAACTCCTATTCATATTTATAATAAACCAGAATTCTTAACAAAAAACATTAATCAAAAACGAAGCTCTGAAGAAAAAAATGAAACGGGATCAGAAGATGAACCTGAATTAGTACGTGTAACAAGGTTAACTTCTAGAACCAAAAAAGACAAAAACTGTAAATCAGGATATAAAAAATTAACAATTTCAAGAATTTCAACTCGTGGTCAGGATAGAGTAACTAGATCTCAAGCTCATAAAAATAAATACTTAACACTAAGCATTGAAAACACAATTGAGAAAAGCAAACGCGATTTAGATGAAATTGCGAAAATAAAAAAAAAAAACTGTGAATTTAATGATTCAGAAAATAAGTTAATTAAAAAAAACACCAAAATAATACCAAAAAAAAATTTTGAAAAAAGAAAAAGAATTCTTAGAAAAATAAATAAAAATAATAGAATAGTTTCGTCAAGTGAATCAGAATCAAATCCGTCCAGCTATACAAATTTATTTAATGAAAGTTTAGAGCCTGCTCTAAGTAGCATTAATTCTAATGTTCCAGTTAATGAACACGAAAATGTGAAACAAAAACTTAATCAAAGTGAAGTGCAATTATCAGGTAAACAAAATTAAACATTTAATTTATGTAAATATGTATGTCAAATTATTTGTAAAACTTAACAGAAAATATATGTAATCGCTTTAATTTTAAGGATTAAGCCTTTTAGAAGTTCAGCAGAGTGAGACTGTACATGTTATTGAAACTACTCCCGAATTAATTGTTCTTTCAAGTACATCAGATTCTTCTAATTTTTCAAATAAAAATTCTAAAATAACATTTACAAAACAAAAAAAAACAGTTACATCTCCTGATATTTTTGGTAGCATAATTGACGACAGCTTAAATATTATATGTTCACAAAAAAGCAAACATCTATCAAAAACTAATAAAAATTCAGAATATTCGGATTTAAATATGAAAAAAAGTAAAATAACCTTTTCTGTTTTTGATGTTTTAGACAAAAGACTTCAAACACCTAATACAAGAAAAGATAGTCCAATAGATTGCGAAATAAATGATTCAACAGAAAAAATTAATATTCGAAATAGGTCAAATTCGATCAATATTACGCAAAGTAATAAAATAACAAAATATTTAAAAAAAGATACCGTACCGGATTCAGATAAAGATGTTGTTTCTTCATCTTCTCAATCTACCATACAATCTAGTCCTTTATTAGTTTATCCAAAAACCCCAAGAAAAAGAAAAATAAAAAATAGAAAGAATGGATCAACTGATGGGAGTTCAACAAAACCTTCACCTCATTCAAGAAATACTACAACAGCCGTCACACCTACAAAAACACCAACAGCCCTTACTAAATGGTTATTGAAACCAAATATAAATCCACAAGATAATGATAAATATAAAGAAGATCAAATAACATCATCTAGAGGTACACGATCTCTTATTATTAAAAAAAGACGACGATTAGACATGTCATTTAAAGATTAAACCTGCAATATTCTTAATCTTTTCAAAATACTTTTACTTTAAGTTGATCTTAATTTTTTTTATTTTTTTTTTAAATACATATATATTTTCTAAAATATTAAAGAATTTTTTATTACAATTTGTAAATTATTTTTTATCATTGTTATTTTTCAAAGAAAAATTATACTAAAATATCAATTGTTAATATAAAATAGTATTTTATTGTTAACAGTTTTTTTACTATAAAAAAGTATATATTGGAATAAAGTGGGTTATAAAATAATTTTTTTCTATTTTTACATTGTTTTTTTTTTTTGTTACATATGGTTAATTGCAAAAATATCTAACGGGCTGAAACAAGCTCAAAAAAGGAATAAATACAAAGTAAATTAGTAATAAAAATTTTTAATTAAAAACTTAAGAGTTAAAAACAAAAATTTCTATTTTTAGAATATTAGTTTTGTAAATTGATCTAAACAGGAAGAAAGAAAAACGATAAAAAAAAATATTTGTGGCTTGCCAGCTATTTTAAAAAAATTTAACAAATGTTAAATAAAAAAAAATTAAATAAATGAAAACATTTTACACAATTAAATAATTTTAATTGCTTATAAATAAATTATCTAAATTCAAATTTAAACAAAATTGTAATCTACTTTTTTTTTTTAACAATTCTTTCAAAATATAAAAATTCTTCAACAAGCTAAATTGAATAAACACTTCCAATATTATTAAATATATGGCAATCTTTTCTATCAAAAGATCCGTGTAAATTTATAAATTTTCATATAGAGTTTTTCAATAAAAGAAACAGAAAAAAATTAAAGCCAACTCAAGAATATATATTTGACGGATATATATCAGTATTCATTGTTCATTTAAAGAATAAAGAACTTGAAAATTAACATAAAATCCATAAACATATATAAGGAAATTAAAATGCTAAATCGTTACCAAAAACGTCGTTTATTTTTATTTGCAGCTGCGTTTTTTTTAGTTTATTGTTTATTATTTGGAAGATACAAGGAATACAAAATTGACGGAATTATAAAAAAAACCAAACCGGAAGACGTATGGGAATATGCAGCAGACTTTAGTAAAATGAAACTCTTAAATCCGACAATGTAATTAGTATTTTTTTAAAGTGAATTTTGTTGTTTAACTAAAAAACATTTTTTTTTTATAGTATAGATTTTAGAATAACGGCAGATACTGGAACTTATGATCATTGGACATATTCTGTTGTTTATAGGTAAACATTTATTTTTTAAATGTAGTTTTTAAAAATTCAAGTTAAATTCTAAATATATTTTTAAAATGTAATATATCCTTTTATATGTGAAGAGAAAAACTTTCGTATTGGCCATACTGGATCAATACGGGTTATGCCGATTATATAGTACGAAAAATTCTTAAATCTGCAGGTGAAACATACATTATTGATTCAATACATAAAACTTGTTTTTTTGGTGGACTGTATTGCCGTAAGTAAAAATGATTATTTTTAACATAAGCTATTTTTATTATTAAAAAGTACATACAAACTTTTCAAGTTAACAGCATAGGAGAACTTAAATTTGAAAGAGTAAATCAGGAAGATACCTTTTATGAAGAAAATATTCAATATCAGTGTCCACCGTTAATGGGTAATTTTTGTAAACAAGAAGTTGAATTTCAAAGAAAAGCTATCCTTCATAATTTAACATCTCATTTTGTTAAATCTTGAAAACTATAGATCATTGCTTATTTATAATTGTTAAATTCAAATTGTTTCGTAAAAAAAAAATTCATTTTTACTCTAGTTTAATTTTATATATAATCAATAATACATCTAAAATGTAATAATATTTTTTTTGTGTAAAATAAGAACTGCAAAAATTTATTTTTAGGTACTGTATCAAAAATAATAATAAACGTATATATCTATGTATATTTATTATTCAAATTTAACAATTGAAGGATCAAATGGTTGACCTTTAAAGGGTGAACCTTCTGCATCCCAGGCTAACTTTAACATTTCACGATTTTTAATATCATCAGAAGTCGGTAATCCTAACATTTTTTGATGATGATCCCATTTTAATTTTTCAATAACCACCTGATCTTCTTGTGGTAACTCATGTAATGACCTGGCACAATCCATTTTTGTTAAATTAATTGACTCTTCTTGTAACAATAACTTATGCCACCAAGTTGATTTTACTTTATCTAAATTTATATATAATCTTTTTTCTGATATACTCCAAACAGCATCATTATTTTTACATTTTAAATATAACTTATCAGATAAAATATATTGATTTGTTTTTTTATTTAAAATTTTGATTGAATCACTATTAATTAAAACTTTTATATCCTTCGAAGACATGATATCATCTGGTAATATAACATGTATTTCTAAATCATTTATAGTTTGAGACCAACAATAATTATTGAACTTTGCGCCATTATAATATTCATTTGGTTGAAAATTTAAAATAGTATCAATATTTTGAATTATGTCACAATTTTTTAAATCGTTATTTTTACTATCTAATGAGTTTTTATAATCATGAATTTCATTACTTTCGCAATCCATTTTTGCGTTGTCAAATGTTTCCGTAATATCATCATCCACAATTTCTTCGGAAACTACTTCTATTTCATTAATTGCCGGAGGCACTAATTCAATTGGTTTAGGCTTTTTCATTTCAAACTGCTTAATGATCTAAAAATATATTAAATTTGTTTAAAAAAAAATTTTATTTGATATCATTTACACTATTTACTTCTAAGACTAGTTGTTCTTTAAAACCAATTGGAAATCCCATTGTATCATCTTTGTTTTTCATTTCATGATAAAAATCAGTCCTAAAATTTTATAAAATTGGAGATTGAAAACAATTTATCTAATAATTTTTCAAATAGATTACCTACGAGCTAAAAATCCGAAAACCGACTGTAAAAACCCAGAAATTGTCTTTTTTTCTTGCAAGACTTCCATTAATATAGCATCATGACGTTCTATACTCATTTTTTTAATGTTATTTAAATTATTTTCATTTATTATCAATTCTTTACAAATATTTTTTTGGTGTTCCAATTCCAATATATTTCTGACTTTTGTAAACTAAATTTTTGTTTGACATTTGTACTCTATTTAGTACAAAAATTTAAACAAAGTAGATGTGTAGTCTGTAGACTCAAATTAGTACTTTGTAGTATGAAAATGAAATAAGTTTTGTTTTTATTTGTTTGCATATAGCTTAAGCCACCTTTATTCTAACAATCACTTTTTTAAATGGCCACCGTAGAGGTTATAAATTAAAATTAAATTTTTGTATAAACTTCTTCATATATGATATGGAAATTCTTTTTTTGGCTATGAAAAATTTAAATAAAACAATTTCCAGTTAAATCATTTCTAATTAAATACAAATTGAAAAAATTAAAACATGAATTAATCAAAAGATGTTTTTGTTCATTAAATTTTATTTAAATAAAATTGTAAAAAGTGGCTATAATTGTGCAACACTTAAAAGAAATGTAGCAATAACAAAAAACTTTACTTTTTATTTTTATTATTATATTATTATTCATTTGTTATTATTAAATAATATTTGTTTTTTAATTTTTATTTTCCAATTAAAAATTATCTAATTGAAAATTATTATATTTAACTTTTTAATAGTTGAGAAAAAAATTTACCTATCGTATATGAAGAAATTTATTCAAAACTAACTTTTATTTACATTTTTCATAATTACTACGGCGGCCATTTTATACTTACTTTATTACAAAACTTATATAATTTAAACAAAAATATAATTTTAGTACATATTTATTAAATCTTAATTCCCTATACAAACAAATCATATGCAAATAAATACATTACAAATTAAGGGAGTACTAATGGGTTAATTATGATAACAGTTTGGCAGACAGTAAATTGTTTACAAATTAAACAAAATTTAAATTTTAAGCTTGAACAAAAAATAAATAATTTGACGAGTTTAAAAATTTGGAATTGATTTTGTTTTGTAAATTTATTAAATTAATAATTATTCACTTTGAATATAAGAGACATAATTATGGATTAAATTAGGTAGTATCAAAGAAAAATAATTTTAAAATGAAAGATGCAATAGAAAATAAAAAGAAATCTGCATATACTAGAAAAAATAAACGATCTTTGGGTCCAGTATGTCGCGGAAATTGTGCCAAATTGAGAGGCACAAAATGTTCAGCTTTTACTTTATCTGATCGTTCAAAAATATTTGAAGAGTTTTGGTCTAAATATTGCAAGAAAAAAAAACGACATAAATATCTTAATAATTTAGTTGAAAGCTCGCCATCAGAAAAAGGAAAACCTGTATATAATTATCATCTTATGCTTGGAAACGAGCGAATACGTGTTTGTCGTGAAATGTTTTTGAATACCTTAGGAATCAGTATTAAAATGTTAAAAATTCCAAAAGAAAACTGTAAAAATATTAAAGAAACTCAAGAAAATGATTCAATAGAAACAAAGTCTGTTACAAGAATGACTGAAAATATTGACACAGAATCTGATATCGGAGATCCGGATTATTTTATTGATTCTACAGATTGCGAAAAAATTGAAAAAGTATGTCAAACGAAGATAACAAAAGAAATTGGTATACAGTGTGATCTTCTCAAAGAACTTTGGTCAGAATTTTCGTATCATTCAAAAAAAAAATTCATGTTTTTTGAAAATTTTCTCAATATCACATCATTTTTAGAAAATAAATTTGAAAACATTGAACATGAAAATATGTCTGAGTATGAGGAATGCTTTAAAATGAATGATTCTGTTTCAAATCAAAATTCTGAAAAATATTATTTAGATTCATTAACTGAAAATAAAAGTTCAAGTGCTAATGAAAGTATTGCAGATAGTTTAGGCTATCAAGATGATGTGGATACGATGGTAACAGCTCAAAGTGAATCAAATTCCGAAACAGAAAACTGTTTTCAACCAAAAACTAAAATTAAAAAACTTATTAATAGGTATATAAAAGTTGGAAAAGGTTTTAAATGCGTTAAGTGCAATGCGTTTTTTCGAGTTAAATCAGGTATTTTAGAACATTTAAATTTACATTCAAGTTGTTCTAAAAATTTGAAAGATATTGATAAAACTTTATACAAAGGAAGATATTGGTTAAATAACAGAAGAAATTCTCGTCATTTAATAAAAGCACAAAGAAAAAAATCAACCATCCTTACAAGAAACATTAATAATCCGAGGGATACTAGTAATGAAATATCAGAAAATAATATAAGACATCCAGAACAGTCGGTTTTAGATCCTTTAAATGTACATACCAAAGAAAACTCTTATAAATGTTCATGTGGGGAAAAATTTTCACATCATACGCAGTTAAATAGACATTTATCAAAATTAATCTGTTCAAAAGACAACGAAATTAAATCTGTGACTCCTGTAAATAATAAAAATCTAAAAAAACATCAATTTTCAGAACCATTTTATTGCAAAATCTGTGATATCGACTTTGGTGGAAATAAAAGCGAAAAACATTTTTCATCAGAAAATCATTTGCAAAAAGAAAATGTTTGGATTAGAAAATATAATATTAAAAAATTTATTTGCCTTGAGTGTAAAGTTGACTTTGAAATGTTGTTAGAATTAGTTAGACATCAAGTTAAAGCACATCAAAAACGAATCTCTTTTTTATTTTTTGAACATTTAGAAAATTTTAATTTAAAGTATTGTTATATTTGTGAAAAATCTTTTGTAAAAAGAATTAATTATTATGATCATATGAATATGCATAAAAAAATTTATGCATATGCATGCTCTTGCGGTAAAAAATTTCAATTTTATAATTCTTTAGTATATCATTCTCAAAGAAGAGGTTGCCCAGTTGAGGGAAGAATACTTCCTAATTATTGTCCGAATTTGAATTCTAAAAAAATACAAACAAAAACAAATAGTATAAATAAAACTGTTGAAGAAAACGATGATAATTCTAAAAATGACTTTAAAGAAACTAAAAGAGTTATCGATATAACTGGAAAAATATCAAAAATACACGAAAGTTCTGAACAAGCTCTGGTAAATGAAACTGAAAATGTTTTAAATAGAGATATAGGAAGAGATGCAGTATTATCAACACAACCTCCAATTATTTATTTACCACAAATGTATAACAATGAATGTTTTCAAAATCAAGTCTTAAATATACCAGGAAATCAAAACAATCATATGATTCCTCATCAGATAATGCCAGGAACAGTATTTGTGTATGAACCAATTCCTCAACCAAATATTATTCAGATTCCACAAATTGTTAATGTAAGTGAAATAGGTCAAACACTACAGATTCCAATGAGTACTTCTAACGAGATTATTAGATCCACGCATTTTCAAAATACAAATTTCGATGCGGAATTCAATGAAATGATAACATTCAAGAATTCGGTCAATGGAAATATAGCTACAAAGGTAATTTCCGATCAAACAATTAGAACTGCTTCCGCTTCATGTTCTAACATTGAACCAACTGAAATTGAGAATAAAACTAATATTAATAATCAAAAGTCGGCTTTTAGAGATGTTGGGGAGCAAACTTATATCGATTCAGCTTCATGTAGTGAAATTGAACCAGATGAAACAGATATTGTCAACGAAAGCATTGATAATGAAGAGTTATTTCATTCGACTAAAAAGAAAAAGTTTTACTGTGAACTTTGCAGACAAAATTATTCATCTTCAACTGCCTTAAAACATTTTAATGATATTAACCATAGAAAATTAGAAGAAGAATGGCGTAAAAGTTTTAACATATTTAAAATTACATGTCCTTTGTGTCCTCGCACAACATTTGATAAATTTTTTGGATTAATTTGTCATCAATATAAGGTACATGGAATTAAAGTGGATAAATTATTTTTTAAAAAATATAAAGAAATATTTATGTCATTAAATAATAAAAAATCTTTTTAATTTATATGTTCAAAATTTCTTTTTTTATGATACAGAGTTTTGTATTTATGTTTGATCAGTATTTAAAAAAAAATCGGTTTAATTGTCGTAAATAAGATACAGTATATGAGTAAATATAAATATAATTTTGTATTATTTTTAATTTGATATTAATAAGTTTTTGTATTTTAAAGTTTGTAAAATGAAACAAAACATGTTTTTTTTTATTAAAAAGTTCGCATTTCTTTTATTTTATGATTTTTTAGCTAGTTTGAAATGTTTTTGGACAATAATCAGGAAAAACGCGACCTTCAATAGCACAACCCTTTTTTTTAAAATGAGAAATAAATGTTCCATAATGTTGAAGTTTCTGTCCACAAGAACACATATAAGGAAGAATATTATTATGCATATTCATATGATCAAAATAATGAATTCTTTTGTTAAACGTTTTGTTACAAATATCACAATGTTTCGAATGCCTTTGAAGTTTACGAAAAAACCCTGAAGTAATTTTGCTTTTATGTTCATCAACTTCATGCAATATTAATTTCGAAATATTATCAAAATTAGTTTTACAAACATTACAAATATATTGTTTAATATCGTATTTTTTGATCCATTGATTTTCTATTACTAAATGCTCTTCTGTAGAGAAATGTTGTTTAATATCATTTTTAGAAAAATTTAAATTACATATTTTGCAAATAAATGGAATTTTTTTCTTCGGTCTTCTAGTTTTCATGCCATAATTACAATATTTAGGTAATGTACTACCATTTAAAGAACATTTAAATTTTTTTATATGATGCGTAAAGTTTGAATAGAATGCCATTTCTGCTCCACAAGAACAAACATATGGTTTTTCTTTAGTATGACAATTCATGTGATCCAAAGTTAATATAGGCTTAGAAAAGTTTTTAAAACATATAGGACAAGTTTTATTTTTTATTCCTTCAAATGTGTTATACTTATCATTATAATTTACTCCATAAAGATTTAAATTGGTTGTTTCTTTATTAAGTTCAGCTAATTTTAAATTATTTTTACATATAGAATGATGGAATTTAGCTTTTAATTGGTCTTCAAACAGTCTTCCGCAATTGAAACACAATCTTGATGTTTCTAAATGAGAATTTACGTGAGCAAGGATTGCAGCTTTATTTTTAGTTATTTTCGTACAAATTTGACATTTATATCCTTCGGCAATTTGTACAAAATCATTCTTTTTTGTAGGTGTACCATCATTGATAGTATAATCTGGTGCAATATCTGATTCATTTTCCGATTCTGACTGGAATGTAGGTGTCACATCATATAAAATATAATCAGGTTCAATTATCATTTCGTTTTCCAATTTTAATTTTTCACTTAGAAAAACAATATTTGTAGAATCTTCATGAAGTTTGTTGTGTTCTAAAGTCTCAGCCTCAGATATAGAGACATTTTTGTTTAAATTGATTGATTCTTCAATAACTGTTTTTAAATTTAATTTTTTATCTTTTTCTAAATTCTTTTTTTTGTAATTATTCGTATTAAAAATTTCTTCTGTTTCTTCCATATATTCTATAAAATTATTGTTACAGCCTTTATTACTAATTGAAATCATATTAAAAAAAATTTGTGAACACAAACATGATTTTATTTTAAATGTATTTTCCCATAATTCTGATAAGAGATCACATTGAATCTCAACATTTTTATATTTTATTTCGTTATCGTTTATTACGTTTTTAAAATTCATTTTTTTATTTGATTCAATTTTATTTATTTTTTATTTTATTTTATTTTTTTGTAGGATAAAAATAAATTGCTTTAATTTTTCTAATTTTGTTCTAAATCTAATTCTTATCTAGTTGACATTTAGCTGTGTTTAAACTGCAGTTAACACTATGCATATGGCTTACTGCAGCGCTAATTAATACATCAAGTGTTCGGTAGGATCAACAAACATTTTCTTTCTTTTTTATGTTTGTTTTTACTTATTTTTTTCTTTTTGTTAACAGAATTCTGAAATTAACATGAAAAAAATAAAAAGCAAATTTTTTTTTGCGATAAATTATGAATATTTATTTTTTTTTTATTTTAAATTGTTTATAATGTTTTTGATGATCCACAGCACTCTTTCGAATGGAATCCTTTTTTTAATATCGAATTTTTATTTCGTTATACTGGATTCACGGCTTGGCATATTTTAGGCGTAGAGTTACTTTTAGGTGGGTCGGTAAAAAAAAAAGCCACGTGAATCGGACCCCCCAAAATAGGCCGAAAACCGATAGTATTTTACCGTTACAATTAGAATTTCCCGAAAAAATACCTTTTTTGCATTATTTATCCCGAAAAAAAAATTTTTTAATTTTTTTCATACAAAAATCGACATTTTTATTATGAAAATAATAGACGACTGGCATTTTGACATTTAATACATTCTTATAAGCTTAGTATATACATATATGGAAAGAATTGCCATTGTACAATTTATTTAAAAATCAAAATGGAAATTTTTAAATGATAAAAATGAAAGGGTTGTACAAACAATTTTTAGGTAGTCCACATAATTAAAATTTAAATAAAATAAAAAATTATTGACATCTTTATAATGAAAATGTAAATAAATTAATTTTAAATTTTGTAAATGATAAAATAAACATATTTTATAATTTATTTCAATGTTTAATTGTTCTAAAAGTAAATGTCAACATTTTTAGTAATTTTTATGTAAATGAAAAATTTAAAATTTTGACAGTATATTTTAAATGTAAAGTTCATATTTTGACATTTTTATATTGAAAATGTAAAATAATTAACTCTTTTATATGAAAACTAATATTTTTAATAAAATAAAAAATTATTGACATCTTTATAATGAAAATGTTAATTAATTAATTTTAAGTTTTGTAAATGATAAAATAAACATATTTTATAATTTATTTCAATGTTTAGGTAATTGTTCTAAAAGTAAATGTCAACATTTTTAGTAATTTTTATGTAAATGAAAAATTTTAATTTTATACAAAAATTTAAAATTTTGACAGTATATTGTAAATGTAAAGTTTATATTTCGACATTTTTATATTGAAAATGTAAAATAATTAACTCTTTTGTATGAAAATTAATTTTTTAAAGTCAAAAATAAAATTATTCTTTTATATTAAAATTAATTTTTTAAAGTCGGGGGCTGCCGCCCCCAAACCTCCGCTAAGAATTTAAAAAATCCTCTTTTTAATTCGGCAAGTAAATCTATACGGCAAGCATCAATTTAAACATTTTTTTGCTTGCATGATATTAAAAATAAAACCATTCCTTTATATTAAAATAAATTTTTTAAAGTCGGGGGCTGCCGCCCCCAAATCCCCGCTAACGTTAAAATTAATTTTTTTATCTAAAATATAAAAAATTAGCTAAAAAAAAGTACTTTATTAACAACCTTTCAAAATAAATTTTAATAAATTTTGTATTACTTACCTTTTATCTACAATTATTTTAAAAATTTGTTATTTTATACAAATTCCAAATATCTAAAATATAAAAAATTATCTAAAAAAATTTTGTACAACCTTTTTTATTTTCATTTAAAAACACTTTTCAAAAATTAAAGAATTCCACACCGGCAGCACCTTTCAAAAATGCATGAGAGTTGGAACGTTATACAGCCATTTGATAGATTTAATATTAGAATTTTACATAAGTAAATTTACATACAGAGGATTTTACAGGCATTAGAAGTTGACCCACCTAAAAGTAACTCTGTCCAAAAATAAATTACTAACTGATACTAAAAAAATAAAATACTATCGAATGGTTTTAGTTATTTATCACAAGGTTGTAGCCCATAAATCAATATCTACGCCACCCATTTTGTTTTGTTAAATTGTAATTTAATTTCTAAATGTCATTATCTCACAACAAAAAAGAAAGAGTTTGCTGTCATCGAATAAAAAACCGATTGTCACTTGAAATTAGAATTAATTTAGGTGGAACCAAAATCATGTCGAATATTCGTGGCGATTGACAAATTTCACCATTAACCCACAATGACGATGGTGGCGGCTGGCGGAAACAGGTGTTTTAATAACAAGAAATGACAATCATTCCGTTTACAAAATTCAAATTATTGAGTTGGTTCAATTCGGTTAATTTTAAATTAAAAGCAAAATTTTGAACTCATCGAAAAAGTTAAAAATCATACATTCCTATTTAACTTAAAAGATCCAGAATCTTAACAATTTTTAAAACCTTTTCCATTTTCATTTTTTAAAAATTTAATTTAATTTCATTTGTTTATTTATTTTAACTTTGATTGATTTTATTCGTATGTCAAAAAAATTCGCGGCGGTAAAACAAAAAATTATATTAATTTTGCAGTCAAAGAAAAAACCGCCGCAAATATTCGCCATCATTCGTTGTAAATAAAATTTTTTGACAATTTGCGTTCGTTTAAAAATTTTATTTATTTTTTTTTCCAAATTGAGAGAGAACAATAAAATTTGAATAAAATTCTTACCAGAAAATTTGGTTGGGTAAAAATTTTATTCGTGATGTTTGGGTGTCATTTGAATTTTTCGTTGGGTGAACATTATAAAAAGCAACATTTCAAGCAACGTTGTATTGAGAGAATTTTTTGTATATTCTAGAAAATTTTTTGTTGTCAAGAATAATGAGCGAATAAAATAATTTAAAATTTTATTTAGAACGAACAAAAGTTATTATGTCATATGTGGGCACTCAATTTAAATACACAGTGGCGAAATGAATTTTCAAACCGTGAAAAAACGATATCATTTTGTTTATACCTATACCATTGTGTATTTAAATTTAAGAGCCTACACTCATGTCGGAAAATCGTTGACGACAAAATAATTCTAATTTCTATTTTTGCCGCTGGCGGAAAAAAGTGACAATAGATTATTATTTGATGTCAACTCTTTTTTTTTTTGCGACATAATTATAGTAAATTACAATTTATTGTTTAACAAGATAGAAGAGATTAGAGTGGATTAGAGAAGCTAATAGAGGAAGTAAAATTGTGGGAAAATAATTATAATTTAAAACATCCACAATACAAAAATGTAATAGAAAAGACAGAAGTAAAAAATTAAATGAAGAAACATTCATTCTGATTAATTTGAAAAAATTTTCTTCATCTTTTTCTTTCAATTTGCAAAAACCTTTTGTTAAAAAATCCTTTTTCTTCACGAGTTTTATTAATTTCTCTTACCCACCATCGTCGTTTAAATTTGTTTGGCATTTCAGTGATAATTAAAACTATTTTTAAAATTTTTAAGTGTTTCCATTTTTGAATACCTTGTTTATATTTTTTGTAAAATAAAAGTTTTGACATTAACAGCTGTTTCCTTACCTTATTCTGTTTAAACAGCGGAATTCCGTTGCCGTCGCCCGTTGTCAATATTATTCTGTTTATTATACCATAGATATAATAAAATATAGATTGGCAGTTTCTCTTTCTCTCTAATGTGTTTCCTATTCAATCATTTTCACCGAAAAATTAACATATGTTATAGTTTAATGTAAAGTCAGCTTTTTTGATTTTGTACAATTTATGCATTAAAGCATATAAAAAAGTTTCTTTCTTTTGAAATTAAATATAGCTGACCGTACTAAAGCAGAAACAGCAATAAAAGTAATGATAATAAAAAACATAAAAATAAAAGTATTGCTCAGAATAATAAATCAAAATAATAGCTAAGAGATATGATTTAAAAAAATAATCATTCATGAATCGTGATTGAAAATAAATATTCTAGCACTTTCACAAGAAAATTGCCGAACGAAATAAATTGAACAATATATCAACTATTGTATGTTGTGTACGTTCATTGTTACCGACCAAATGACAAAGATATTTGAACCAGAAAATAAGAACACTGGATCAGCGAATTTTTGAAAAAGAATTAATTTTTATTGTGATGTAAATATAGAAATTTAAGCTTTATTAATTTTAAAATTAAAAATTTTGGATTTAAATTAATTATTAATTGAATATTATTGAAAATTAAATATTTTTGATTTCTGTAAAATAAAATATAGTCAAAAAAGTGCGAAAGTTTCTTTTTTAGGGGAAATTTGCGTGAGAAACCAAATAATGCAAAAACAGCTGTGACTCAAAAAGTGGCTTAAATTTTTTTGCTGTGTTGCATTATCTAGTTAATATTATATAAATCTATGGTTTATGCCATATGCCTTAAATCATTCAAAATTTCGTCGATAGCAACACAAAAAGTGGTGAAGATAAATTTTCATAACCACAGGGAAGAAATTGCTTGATGTATACCTTTTGATATAGATACTCTTCATGACTTCAAAAACTACAATCCGATATTCCATTATATTTGGGTTGGAAACGCTAGTTTTTTTTTTGTTTTACACACCACTATAAGCCGGCTAGAAACCGCCTGCGCATTCAATAATTATCCACAATATCAATAAAATTCTCGAAAAAAATGAATGTGAGTTTTAATGTTCACAACAAAAGTGGCTCTTTTTTTTACAACTGTAAAAGCTACAACTTCCTGGAGGGCATACAAGTTGAATTATTTTCAAACTTATTCTAATTTTCTCAACTTGTGAAGAGCCCAACAAAAATTCCTGATCGTGATAATCAAAATGAGTGACTCTTGAATTTATTCCTGACTACCCATGAAGAAAAATATAAAATTATTTCTGTTAGTTCATCAATTGGGGGCTCCAATCATTGTCTTGCCAAATCAAAGTTTTCATAAATACATCGCACAGGCAAAATCATATGTCCAAAAAATTAGTTTGGTGATATAATCGGGCTAACTGGGTCGTCCTCAATAGCCGGATTTGATTGGGCGATGTGCTTTCGTCCTAGGAACGTTGACTTTGCTGCACATGCCATTTGTAAAACGATTATATTGAAAATGAAACTCTCCAAAGAGGAATTCAAAAAGTATAGGACAATGTTTCGGAGTCTTCATTTGTGGCCTAAAAAGTAGCCAGGAATAACTGTAAGAGTATTATCAATCAGCAATAGTTTCTTTACAATCAAAGGTTGAGACGGAAAATTAATCTTCCTCATTTCAATCGTTCTTTTTGGACTTCTCTAAAAACCGTAATGATTAACTTCTGTGAATATTCATTACCATGCTGATTAATACGAACAACTCTATCATATCAGATTCGATCGATAAAACAAATTTGTCTTTAAATTCTTTGAAGCAAATTCCACATTCCCTCCTATAGTACAATCTCCACCGATATTCTCTTTAGTTGATCCTGATAAGGTTAAAATTTTGCAAAGGACCTACTTTCGCACCCGTAGGGAAACTTTTGATGAATCTGAATGTTAGAAAGTCCTGATGGAATTCCAGCCATGTTTCTTAAGCATATATTATCTCTGAGGCAGCCTCTCCTTTCGAAACCTCTGCGAAATCTTTCCTTACTATCTTTTTCGACAGGAAGATATCTTAGTCCGTGATAAATTGCTCATGTTTCTCCAATTCCCAAAAAAACCTCTTAAACTACCGATCAATCGCCATTACTTCGATCTTTTCGAAGATTTTGGAAATCTTAGTTAACAAAAGGCTAATAACTAATGAGATATCTTGATCTGTTAAGATGCTTCTGCAAGAAGTTGAACATCAATATTCACTATAATGATGTGAATATAATGTTACGGCTCTTGATATTTCAAAAGCTTTCAATCGAGTATGCCTTCCTGCTCTTCTGAAAAAATATTGGACCATTTCTATCGATAACCTCTTCTATAATTGGATTGAAGATTTTCTTTAGTATCTTAGTATCGTGTTCTTGACGATATTTTTATGTCAGATACCTTCAAAATGTATGCTGGCGTTGCTCAGGAGTCTTGATCTTCATTAATCTACTTTCTTCTACCGTCAATCCGATTTATAGCTTCACTGATAGTGGCATTCATAGCACTTTAGTGGCATCCTACGATTTCTTAAAGAAATCTTAAGCCGCATCAACCGCATTTAGCCTAATTAGGAAAGTGATAGCTAGCTAGTCAACCAACATCTATCGAAAATAGCTGATTGGCATTTAGCAAAAAGAATTGAGTTTAAAATCAATTTCAAAGAGAAACTCTTCAACGGTTGGAAAATTCTAACATATAAGAGATGCAGCTTATTAAAAACGTGCTGCGAAATGAGCATATTTTTGATGTAGCTAAGAATGTTGCTAAGTATTTGGGTTTTCTTTCTCGTTGTATAACTTATTTTTCTACTAGAGATCTGGCTAACATCTATGTACTACTCCCACATTTAGCCTAACGCTCCAACTTTACTGAGTTCTCTCGACAAAGTTCAAAAGTGCGTCTTAGCTCAATTGCGCTAATAACTCTTGTTCCTCTAATATTCTCCGAAATATTGGAGCTTTAGCTGTTTTTTATATATATGTATCTTGTAGGGAATTACACTTGTGCTATACAATTAAAATCATTAATGCCTCTTCTTAAACAATTCCATCGTAACTTTTTTAGCGTCGTTTCCAATTTACCATCTAATTCCCTTTTGTTTTCCTCTCTCATTTAGTCAAACCAACACTGACAAATTTAAATTCTCGCGGATGAAGATACAGTAATGTTAAGATTGAGTTTATATTTCGTACCACCAGTATATAGATTTTTAGGAAAAGCTGAGCTTCTATTAAAATGTATTATACCATAGCTATTAAAGCTACTATACCATATATTTATACAGATATATTTTTGTATTATTTAATTTGATTATTAATAAGTTCTTTATTTTAAAGTTTCAAAATAAAACAAAATGTATTTATTTTTTATTAAAAAGTATGCATTTGTTTTATTGTTTGAGTGTATATAAATAATTTTATGATTTTTTAACAGTCGATGCCACACTAGTTTGAAATGTTTTTGGACAATAATCAGGAAAAATGCGACCTTCAATAGCGCAACCCTTTTTTTTAAAATGAGAAATAAATGTTTCATAATGTTGAAGTTTCTGTCCACAAGAACACATATAAGGAAGAATATTATTATGCATATTCATATGATCAAAATAATGGATTCTTTTGGTAAATGTTTTATTGCAAATATCACAATGTTTCGAATTCTTTTGGAGTTTGCGAAAAAACCCTGAAGTAATTTGGCTTTTATGGTCATCAATTTCATGCAATATTAGTTTCGAAATATTATCAAAATTAATTTTACAAACATTACAAATATATTTTTTAACAACGTATTTTTTGATCCATTGATTTTCTTTTATTAAATGCTCTTCTGTAGAGAAATGTTGTTTAATATCATTTTTAGAAAAATTTAAATTACATATTTTGCAAATATTTGGGATTTTTTTCTTCGGTCTTTTAGTTTTCATGCCATAATTACAATATTTAGGTAATGTACTACCATTTAAAGGGCATTTAAATTTTTTTATATGATGTATAAAGTTTGAATAGAATGCCATTTCTGCTCCACAAGAACACACATATGGTTTTTCTTTAGTATGACAATTCATGTGATCCAAAGTTAATATAGATTTTGAAAACTTTCTAAAACATATAGGGCATGTTTTATTTTTTATACCTTCTGTATTATAGTTATCATTATAATTTACTCCATAAAGATTTAAGTTTGTTGTTTCTTCATTAAATTTAAGTAATTTTAAATTATTTTTACATACAGTATGGTGGAATTTAGCTTTGAATTGATCATCAAACAGCTTTCCACAATGAAAACACAATCTTGATGTTTCTAAATGAGAATTTAAGTGAGCAAGGATTGCAGCTTTATTTTTAGTTATTTTCATACAAATTTGACATTTATATCCATCGGCAATTTTTACAAAATCATTCTTTTTTGTAGATTTAACATCATTAAAAGTATAATCTGATACAATATCTGCTTCATTTTCCGATTCTGATTGAATTGTAGGTGTCACATCATTTAAAATATAATCAGGTTCAATTATCATTTCGTTTTCGAATTTTAATTTCTCACTTAGAAAAACAATATTTGTAGAATTTTCATTAAGTTTGTTGTGTTCAAAAGCCTCAGCCTCAGATATAGAAAATACATTGTTTAAATTGATTGATTTTTCATTAACTGTTTTTAAATTTAACTTTTTATCTTCTTCTAAATCCTGTCTTTCGTTATTCGTATTAAAAATTTCTTCTGTTTCTTCCATATATTCTACAAAATTATTCTTACAGTCACTATTACTATTAATTGAAATCATATTAAAAAAAATTTGTGAACACAAACATGATGTATTTATTTTAAATGTATTTTCCCATAATTCTGATAAGAGATCACATTGAATCTCAACACTTTTATATTTTATTTCTTCATCGCTTTTAAAATTCATTTTTTTATTTAAAATTGTATTTTTTGTAGGTTTTTTAAAATAATTTGCTTTCATTAATTTTGATCAAATTTCTGTTTTTACTTCTAGTTAACATTTAGGTGTGTTCAAACCGCAGTTAACACGACACGCAGTTTAACATAACATAACAATGAATAACTTAAATATACGGGAAGAGTGTATGACGTTAGCGTTATCTCAATTCTCAAATTAAAAATATGTTGAACTTTTTTTCATATGTGACGTATATGACAGCTGCCATATGTTAGATTTAAAAGCTAATTTAATAATTGTAATTACATATTTTTATAATTACAGGCAGTAATTAAAAAATTTAATAGTGGAAGTTCGAAACAGCAAAATGAATATGTTAAGATAAACTTTTTATTTATTTATTTAATTTTAAATACTATTTAACAAATATTCACATAATTTTAAATTAAATTACTAGGTTTTGTTCTTACTGCACTGAGTTAAGTTTATAATTATTTTTAATTTTTATAACGCTGACAAAATATGTTGAGTAACTATTTATATTTGAATTTATTATAATTGTTTTTTGAGTTCATTTGGCAATTCGTTACATTTTTAGACCACTATATATTAATATTGTTTTTCGAAGCTTCATTTCTAGAAAAATTCAGTCTACCAAATTCAGCCAAATTTTATTTTAATATTATATTTATATATATCGGCTAATATTTCATATTAAAATTGAAGTAGATGGAATTCTACGTGAATTGAATTGTATTGATTTGATTTCCAAATTTCGCATACCCCGTTTCTGCATCATGCAGCTGCTGTACTTTGAATTTATAGGAAAGGGGTATGAAGCGAAATAAAAAAAGTCTCCAAAAATGCAGTGCACAAGGAAATGAGACATTTTTTGAAACAAAAATTTAGCTAATTCAGTTGATAGTTGATTGATACCTATACCATTAAAAAACAATTTTAATTTTGTAGTGTTTAGAAATTTTTTTTTTATACTTATTTTCATTCAATTTTAAAAATGTGAGGAGAAAATAATAAAATATGTATGCTGATAAGCAAAAATAATATAAACCATTATTTATTAGTATATAGTATCTTTGCTATAAGGTTTTATAAGGTTATAGTGAAAAAAATGATTATACATATAAATTATTATATGTATTATATATATATATAAAGTTTTTAAATAAAATATTAGAATAAATAAATTTTTTTAACTAAAAAAATAAGTACATATGTATTTTATGTGTAAATATTTACCAAATTAAAATCCAAATTCTAATATTTACGATTTATTTGCTATTGTTATTGATTTTGATATCTATGCTTATAATTCTTACACACTGTTTGATTAATAATTTGAAATAAGAATAAAACACACTAACACATTTACAAACGAAAAAAAGATGTGATGTAAAACATCGTTTGAAACGATAGCTGATGTTGCAACAAAAAAAATCTAGCTGCGTGATGCTGGCTAATTTTCATGGAAAAAAATATCGGCGATCTTTGTTAGAGCATAGGCAGAAGATATAAAAACACTACTTGTGTGACAGGAAAAAAACACAAAAATATCGGTAAAAGCGTTCAGAAAATATCGGAGATATACTAAAATATCGGATGAAATTTAGCTCGCAGAAGCTAAATTTTCTATAATTATCTTCGATATTTTTAACACATACGTAAAAAATGTGTATGTACACAAAAAAAAATGGATACATTACTAACATTCTTATGGATACATGACATTTGAATACATTATTTTTCCCCTCTTTCCTATTGGTAGTATTAAGTATAGTTTACTCTTTCTAAATATTCGATATCGGATAAAAGTTTTTCCATGAAAATTAGCCTTTACAACTACTTATCCACGAAACTGTTAAAGCATAGATAGCAGACACAAAAATGACATCTGTCTGTGTAAAAGAATCGTCCAGTAATATTTTTATATTCCAAAATATCGGCCTTAAATTCAGCAGAAGCGCATGTAAATTGTTTGGAGTTGGATTTTTTGCTGAATTTTAACGGCGATTTTTCTGAATAAAACTAATACACATGAAAAAAATTTGAATGTCACATAAAAAAAATTTGAATGTCACATAAAATAAACATTTTATTTTTTTAGTATTTGCAAGGTACAAGTTTTGTGTGCGTTTCATAAAGTTTAAACTTTTAAGAATAATAATTATTGGTAATATTTAATTATTAATAAAACAACTATTTACTATGTTAAATTCCAAATAAAATTTCATTATGTATGTATATGTATTTATGTATGTATTTAAAAATGTAAACATAGAAATAGGTTATGTAAAAATAGGTTACTTTAGCTGTCAAAATCTTGTCAGAAAAGTGCTGAATACCGTAATATTTTCTCTCCCTCTTTGTTATTACTAGTGTACTTTATTTTACGCTTTCTTTAACGACAATAAATTACCCGGCCAGTGTGAAGCACCGCATTATGTATTAAGCACTGATTCTGTTTTTGAATGATTCTTTTTTATTTCCCGTCGTTATCGTCCCGCAGGAAATCCAAATGTTCCGCGTCCCACCAGAACTATATAGAGTCCCGTTAGACGAAAAAAAGGGTGTAAGTTTTATGTGTTCAAAAAGTTAAATATTTAAAAATATGGTTTTATTAAATTGCCCATGAATGTAATATACATTGGTCGCGTTCAGGAGAATCTAACGCTATACTGAATTGCAGCAGTGTAGCATTTAGCGCTGCATGTTTGTACTGAACGATTTGCAGCAAAATTAAATGACATTTAATTTTGTGTGACATTTCGTATATTTTTATTTTATTTAAATCGTATTTTTGTTTTTTAAATCTTATATTTTTTATCTCTCAATTTATCAATTTTTAAAAAAAGCTTGAAATCCAAAAATTCTCACAAAATTTTGTAAACAAAAATTTTTGACATTAAATGTGAAGACATAAACTTCAATAAAAAGTCGCTACATAATTTAGCGTAAAATTTTCTTGATGCAAAATTCATGTAGCGCTAGATAAAAAAATCGTTCAGTAGAAAATTTTATCAAGCACTGCAGTTTTTTTGTAGCGCTAGAAGCTACTGAACGCGACCATTGTAATCTATAAACAACCATGAAAAAAAATTGTTTTTATTTTCAAATTTATATGCATATAAGTGCATATAAGCAAGCATAGCTAAATGATTCAAATACATTCGAATTCTTTTTTTTTATATGTGTTCTTATTCTTATAGACGATTATATTTATATGTGTCATATGTATGTCATATGTATATGTTATGTTATTAGTATATGTATGTCACATGAACGAGTAGTTACTAAGCAGCAAATATGAATTAGTTGCAGTTTCAAATTTTTCGGCGGCTTTTTCTACCGTTTACATCCCTTTACATATATTTCACTAGTATGTAAATTTAAGTTATTTTTATTACTTATTAGATATGTATTTTTATAATTTAACTGGCAAATGACAACACTTCACTTAGGGAGCTCGCTAGTTTCTTAAAAAAAAAATTTTTGAAAAGAAAATCTTGAATCGAGGAAAATCTTGAAGAAAAAAATTCTGAAAAAAAAAATTTTGAAAAGAAATGTCTTGAAAAAACAAAATCTTGAATTTAATCTTGAAATAAAATATTTTTCAAGATTTTATTTGGTCTTTTTAAAAAAAAAAAAATATTTTTTAACTAAAAATATATAACAAAATTAAAAGTTTTTAAACAGAAATCAGGATTGCCCCTTTTTCTGGAATATTTACATATATCTGTATGCGAAATTCTGAATTAGGACGGATTTAGAGTTGGATTCAAAAGCAGAGTTATACGCTTTTTTCAGAATATTTATTTATATGTATGTGCGTTATGTATTTATATGTATGATTCTCAATTAGAAGGGATTTTACAGTTGGTTTAAAAATTAGGAATTAGGATATTTCCTTTTTGCAGAATATTTATATTAATATTTTGTCAGATATTAAAAGTCGCGATTATTGAATTTTAGTGACGTGCTTGAATACTTGATATGTAAACTTTCAAAAGAATACTTTTTGATAATTTAATTAAAACTATATTTTTATATTATAATGTATTGAAATGTATTGTATATGTAAACAAAATAATTAGGAATGATTTTAGAGTTGGTTACAAAATCAGGGTTCCAGTAATTTGTTTAGCCTTTGGGGCAGAGGATATCGATGAAAATCAAAGTCCAAAGAAAAAGGTCAAAAGACTAATCAAATTTAATCCAACATGTATGTATATCACAATACCAGGAGCTGCAGAAAAATCGTAACGGCAAAATGCTCTGTACATTGAAAATTGTCATTGAAATTTTTAATGAATTCAGCTGTTCAACTAAAAAAACTGCTGAATTAAAAACTTTTTTTTGAATGTATAAGCGGTAACTTAAACTTGTATCGGCATTCGGCAATAGAAAGTCTCATAAAAAATTTTGAACTATTCAAATCATATTTTTTGACTCACAAAAATCTTCCACCAACAATTAAAATGTTTCTTCAAGACGAACTAGCACTAGCTTATTTGGGGTTTCTAATGAATGCATGCACGGTGTTTCATACAGGTCTTAAAAAGCTTCAAAGCAATGATGTTTTAGTTGCAGATATTTACCAGATTATGGCTAACGTACGTGATTCCCTTAAAACAAGGCAACAAGTTAAGATGGTCGGCAAAAAGCAAATAATGATGATGCAGCAAAACAATTTAAAATTGAAACAAACAATTAGCCATTCCATATATAAAAAATGGTGCAATTTTAATGACTTAAATCACTTAAATTTCGAAACTCTTGGACTATTAAATTAACAATATTTGAATTTGGGGAACTTCAGAAAATTGTGAAAAATTTTAATTTACTAATAGATAAAGATATATGTCAAGTACATATGTACATTTAAAATAATTTATAATTTCGACTAAAGACGATCAAAATTTTCAAAATATGAAAAGCGACGAAAAATGGTTGGTTTTTTCAAAATATCCGGAATCTAACGAACTGTTTAAAATTATAAGATTCATTTTCTCAATACCCCACTCCAATCTAATGCCACTTCGGAGAGAATGGGCATTTTCTTAAATGCTTCAGGGACCAGGGTGACAATAAATTTGATAAAATCGACATTTAGTTGATTATTCTTTAGAAGTTGTTCGTTTAGTACAATTTTTTTTCAAAGTTTATTGGTGTTTAAAAATGTTTTAGCTACTTCAATTTCATTCTCTAATTTTGACGTCTACTAGATTTTTTTTTTCATTTTATGAACTAATATTCAGAAATTTGACATCCATTTTCATTTATTCAAAATCTACAGATCTACATTTATGAAAATGGGGAATATTAAAAAATGTAGTTTTATGACTACCTGGAGCAAGGAAAGAAATCGTCTGTTACTTAGCAATTTAGAAGCGGAATTAATGGTAACGGAAAACTATGGATTAACTCGCAGAGAATTCCAAAAATTTTTAACGATTGTAATACTACTAATGAAAGAGGGAGAAAAATAATGAATTCAAATGTCATGGTTCCATAAGAATGTTAGTAGTGTGCCCATTCTTTTTTGTCTTAAAGGCTAATTTTCATGAAGAAAATAGAAAATAGAAAAAGAAAGATAGATAGAAAAACACTACGACAGAGAAAAAACACAAAAATATCGGACGAATTAACAATAAAATTCTACATTTCTGAAATCTGAGAACCCTGGTATGTGCCATGTACTAAGCATGTACTGTAATGTAATACTCTCAAAAAATTATTAGAGTACACAATTATAATAAATTAGTGAACATAACCAAAACATAACCTAATAACTTAAAAGCTTTCTAATTGATTGTACTCATAGATATATTAACTAACTTAGTTAATATATCTATGATTGTAGGTACTGTAAATTTGGTAAATATATTTTAATGCAAACTAAGTTTTTATATTTGTAATTATAATAAAAAATTATAAAATTTATAAAAAAATAAAGTTTGAAGTTTTTTTTTATGTCAATAAAAAAATTAATTTTCAAATCATATTTTTCAGCAATATTTTGAAGAAAAGAAAAAAAGAAGTACCAGATTCTGGTTTCAGCAATTTTTGTAGTGTTGTTATAGAAACTTTTGTCAAATGAAAATTTGTTTTTTTTATACAGTCTATAAAAAAAAAATTATTGTAAATATTCATGTACTTGCATGAAATAAAATAATCTTTTTATGAGTAAAATTTTAAATTGCAATACTATTTGTATTAGAAAAAATTAATAAATTAATATTTTATTTTATGTAAACTCATATTTTTGTAGAGTTAAATTTTGGAATTGAATTATTATTTTTAAAAGACTTTAATGAATACCTATTTAAAAAAATTAATTCAATTATTTAGTGCCTAATATTGCCTTTTTTAATAATTTTTTTAAATAAAATGGGTGGAAAATGTTCTGTTCTTGGATGGTAAATCCAATTATAATAATAGCACAATATCTGCCGCCCGTTTTAAATTTCCGAATAAAGAACCTTTGAGAAGATTAAAACAGCATTAAATAAGCGATGTACAAAGATCAAACTGAAAACCAACAGTATATAGTTCCATATGTAAATTGCATTTTTCATAATCGTGTTTTAAATTAAATAATGATCAAAGTCCACGTTTAATGCCAGATTCAGTTCCAAGTATTTTCACCAATTACTTGGTAAATTTAATAGAAACGAATAATACAAATTTACGCGATGTATAATTTTAAATTTCTCTAATTTAATTTTAAATATTAGTAAAACAAATTATTTAAAAGGCTGGAAATTATATAAAGATCAAAATAATATTGTCTTATATATTTTAATAGAAAATAATCACTTTAAATGCGATTTTAAATTTAGAATAATAATTAATAACGATGAAGTTACCTATTTCATACGTAATACAGAAGCAACACAATTTCAAAATATTGAATGATATTGAAAAGCGCGAAAAATTAAATATTATATATTGACCATAACCTTTTCTAATTTCCTCTTCTCTCTTATTCTATTATCTCTAATTTCCTCTCTCTTCCATCCGGTTGGAAAATATCGATTTTTGTGATATTTTTTTTTGTTTTTTAATTTTAATATTGTTTTGTTGTAAATGAATTATTTTATTTTGTTTTTATTTAATTTAGATGTTTAAATATGAATTATATTATTTTTTTTATTGTTAAAAAATTTATTATTTATTTTATTATACTATATTGAAATGAAATATTTTTTGTAAAACATAAAAATAAAAGTATAGATTAGAATAATAAATCAAATAATGGGTAAGAGAAATAATTTAAAAAAAATAATTATGCATGATTGAAAATAAATTAGATTGTTTATTTAATCTTCTAATATTAAAAATGACTTATTTTTTAAAATAATGTTTTTTAGAAACATGTGAAAAGAGGTGTTTTTACATTTTCTATATGTATTACAATCCAGCCAATGGTGTAGTTGTTAAGACATCAGTCTTTCATACGAAAGGTCTCGGACTTAAACCCCGGCTGGATCATATAGATTAATAAAAAATAATATAGATTTTTCTTATCATATATAATTAGTAGAATATAATTAAATTAAAAAATAAGTATATATGTCATATAAATTATAATAAAATATCATATTGTAATATAGCTATATAATAAAATAATAATAAACCATAATTCTTGTATAACATAAAGATACGTAGAAATAATAGAAACGTCTTAGTCTTGTATAATAGCTACAGCCGAGTAATCAACGGCTTAGTGAAATTAATGATTCACGAAACTGAAGATTAGTTAAATATGAATAATAAATGACTTAGTGGATGCCCTATACCAAAGGCTATACATATATAGACATTCCAAAATGAAGAAATTTTTTAGTATAGAAAATAAAAATAAACCGAATAAACGAGAATGTATGTTAAATATAATGTTAACTTAACAATTAGCTTCGTTGTCAGATTTATTGTATGCTTTTTATTTTTTAAATAAAATGAAGTTTTTTTTCTAGATATACGAACAAATATACATGAGATTTCTTATTTGTCACAGACAATTTGTGTATTTAAGTATATTTTTTTTTTGTAAAATAAGCTAAAGAGTATATAAAAATAAGTATATTAAGTAACCAATAATTTGTCGTTTCAATTGAAGTAAACTGTATTGACTATAATATATGAAGAAGCATTTAAATTTTTACTTTATAAATTTAAATGTATAAAATTATTAATTAACATATATTAGTTTAACTAAGTAGGTATACATATATGTATACATAGGTACAAATCATAATATTAATTTTGATGCAAACTTCAACAAATAATTTTGTGAATTGCAAGAAAATTATTTTGCACATTTATTATAATTTTTAAAGATCTACACCTACCATTAAATTTTATTTTCAAAAAAGTTTCAAAATTATATACCTACATATGTATGTACAATATACATATATGTAACTTGTTTTTTACAGGTTTACAATTCAATTCAATTTTTTAAGTAAAAATACAAATAATTTTTCATATTATATTTCCTTAATGGAAGCAACGAATTTTTATTAGAATAATCAATAATACTAATACTCATTCCAATAATAGCAAATTTCTATATACAATCAATCGGTCCAGAAATTTTTTAGCTTAATTTATTTTTACAAAATGTACTTCCATACACATTGTGTATTTGTACGAGATTTCTATTATTTCTAAGAGATTTAATTAGATAAGGAAAATCGAATAAGCAAAAATTCGATTTACAAAATAGTTTATCAGGTGTTATTTCTAGCAACGAAAAAACTTTGGCTAAAGCTTGGTCACAAGTAATTGCCTGTATTATAATACCAATATCGAACAAACTTCTCAAATTTTTTTAATAATTTCTAAAACTCTTACAAGACGAATATCTGTATTCTATATTTTATATTCTAAAAATAAAATTTAAAAGTGTTACGAGAGGAATATCTGTATAGATATGCATGTACCTATATCTATACATCAGTTACAAAAAAAATATTCATAAAAAATTTTAAAATATTTTATAAACAACGCCTAAATATCTTACAAACCGGATCGGAATTCGGAACACTCAATTTATTTTGTACACAAATAGCCTTTTTTTTCAAAGTTTTCGTTGAATGTTCCGGCTTGTAAGTGTAAAGGCGTTGTTATAAATATCGTGCATTAAAATAAATTTTTGTTGTGCATGTAGTTGGTTCTTCTTAATTTAATTTTTTTTTACTTACTTTTTTTTGTACTTACCATAAGTTGTTTAACCCCTTTGTGCCGAATGTTTTTTCATTTGAAAAATACCTTCATTTTTAAAATTTTTAAATTCTGTTTTTTAATATGACTAACTATATGTAGCTTATTCAATATCAAAAAATAAAAAAGCTGCTATCTAGAAAGAATTGCATAACTATCTATAAGGCTAGTTTTCATGAGAAATTTCATGGATATTATCGCAACTTTAGAAAGAGAAAAATATAATGCACTACCAGTGCGAAAGAGGGAGAAAAAAAAATATATTATTAAAAAATATTACAGCAACACTTTGACAGTTAAAATTGTACATAACCTAGTTTATTAATGTTTATATTGATATTTAGTTAAAAATTTAGAATTTTTTATTTATAAAGTTGTTAAAAATAATATACATAGTTTATTAATATTTGTATACCGATAATATAGTCATTTTAATACAGTTTCTCACTAAAAAATAAAATTTGAACATTTGTTTATTTTTTTGACACTTCAAAATTTAAATGCCATGGTAGTGAAATTTTTTTGTAAGATATACAATTTTTGCATACATATGTACATATGTAATTCGTGGATATTTATAGTTACTTTCTTGGATATTTTCAATTGTTTCATGCATATTTTTTTAGCTTAATCTCTTTCAAACACATATCATTTTTGTATGTTCTGCCTATGCTCTAACATTTTCGTGAATGTATCGGTCTAATGAAAATCAGCCTTAATATATTATGTAATTATACATTCAGTAAATTTGATCTTAACTTACTATACCTTTGTGGGTCCACAAAGGTTAATACCAATATTTTAGAAAATTTCAAAATTCTATCCAAAAATATTTTTTAATTTTTAGAAAAAATATTCTTCTAAACAAAAAATAAAAAAATAAAAACAAATAGATCTCCGTTACAATTTACATCACACTTGCAATATTATAATAAAATTTTGTTGGCCTTCAAATATTATCTATGTGTTGTGTAGAGTTATTCTTTGAGATCTATAAAATTACATTTTAAAATTAGAAGAACATTTGTTTGTGGATACATAGATAAATATGTACGTATGGTATGTATGCAACAATATAAAATAATTTTTAGAGAAAAAAAAATCAGTTCGAAGAAAATGAATTATGAACTGAATGAATGAAAAAATATTTCTTTGTTTTGTTTTTCTTGTGTTCTTTGATGGTATACCAAAAATACGGTCATCTTTTTACGAAATAACCCCAAATACGATCTTGGGGTGATTTCAAATCAATGAAATTGACTACGATTTTTTTCTTCTACGTGAGTTCTCTATGTATATAGTTACTTTATGCCTATATTCTCTTATGTCGTTTGTTTTCTGAAAAAAAAAAGTTTGACCTGACAAAGTGCAAAACTGAAAAAAGTCAAACGTATTTTTGCACTTTTTTTTCAGTTTTGACCTGAAAATTTTTTAGAACAGAAGAAGAGCAAAATTTTTTTTTCAGTTTGCTGCACTAATTTCTTTATCTACAAATTATATTTTACTTATTTAAAAATTTTAAAACTAATGTTTCCAATCAAATATAATTTTTTTTTTGTAAATTAGATATTTTTCAAAACTCAACCAAATAAATGAAAATAATGTATTTATACATTGTCATTAATTACTATTAACTATTTAACTGACAGTGACAATTATATACATATATTTTTTAATGTTGTCATTCTGGAGAGTGCAAAACTCATTTTATTGCCCCGTCAATATTTTCAGGTCAAGTTTTTTAAAAAAATCTTGCCCTGTGCGAGTTTTGCCCTAAATTTTTTTCAGAAAAGAATACGAACATTTTTTTCAGTTTTGCATTTTTTTTTAGAAAAGAACGGAAAAAATGTGACCTGAAAAAAAGTGCAACCCCAGGTCAAAACTTTTTTCAGAAAAGAAAACGACATTAGACTTATTTAGACTCACTGAGGCGATGATAAAAAGTATGACGTCGCCTTTAGATGAAAATGTATTTCTGTTAGAGAGGCGATGAAACATTTTGTTATGTTGGTAGTAATTGACTGTCAAATGAAAATATTACCATATTTAAACGTCAATAAACATTCAGCTAAAATTATTTAAAAGAGAAGGTTTGATTTTTAAATAGTTATGTAATTCTGTGGCTTGTAAAAGTAAGCAAAAAATGAATTAGTGATAAGTTTAAAGCAAAACTTAAATAAAATAACCAAAGGTAAAAATTGGTAAACTTAGAACATAGAGTAACTACAGGAATATAACATTCTGTGGGACATGTATAGGACGTGTAACACAGCCAAAAAAAAGGCCACGTGTCCGGAACCCCAAAAAACGGCCAAAATTAGAGAATCTTTTACCGTTACAATTTAATTTTACCGAAAAAATAAACTTTTTACACTATTTTTGGCGAAAATAATATTTTAAAATAATTTCCATACAAAAATAAACATTTTGTTATGAAAATAGCGGTCGACTGACTTTTTGACGTTTTAATGCATTCTTATAATCTTAAGTATATACATATATGGAAAGAATTGCCATTGTACAATTTATCTAAAACTAAAAATGGAATTTTTAAATAATAAAAAAGAAAGGGTTGTACAAAAAATATTTAGGTAGTTACAGATAATTCAAATTTACATAAAATAAAAAATTATTGACATCTTTATATTAAAAACGTAAATAAATTGATTTTAACTTTTTAAATGATAAAATAAACATATTTTATTATCTATTTCAATGTTTAATTTAACGGCCGACTTTAAAAAATTTAAATAATATAAGAGTTAATAATTTTACATTTTCAATATAAAACTGTCAAAATTTTAATTTTTTGTATATAATTAAAATTTTGTATTTACTTATAGAAATTATTAAAAACCCTAACAATTTAATAAATCCTCTTTTTGAATTCGGCAAGTAAACACATACGGCAAGAATCTATTTATACATTTTTTTCTTTTTATGAAATCAAAAAAATAAATGTTATTCCTTTTACATGAAAATTTAAATTTTTTATAGATTACCAAACCCCCGCTAAATTTAAGAAATCCTTTGAATAATTTTTATGAAATTGAAATGCACTATGGCAGCACTTTAAAAATGCCTTAGTTTTGGAAAATCATGCGGCCATTTAAATAAAAATTATTTCGTTTATATGGAAAATTAGAAAAATTCAAAATCAAAAATAAATTGTGTGAATATAGTTATATTGTATTAAATTAGCTTTTCTAGGTAGAGTTCCTTTAACTTTAACTATCAGTATTTTTTTTTTTTAACTGTAATATAAACAAAATTTATGGATTTGGTATAAAACATTACAGTTAGTTCCTAATTTATTTAACAAAGTAAATTATTTAAATTTAAAGATATTTATACATATATATAAAATTATATAAATAATATTATAATAGTTCATAACATTATACAATATACATGATAAGAACATGATAAACTTTCACTCTTGCAGTATACTGTCCACAAATGAAGAATTATTCTTTAATAAATACTTTAGTTTTTTGACAAACACATCCAATTTAATACTTCTCTTTAAATCCAACGGCAGTTTATTATAAATTCTAATTGATGACGAAAGACAGCAATTACGTGACAATTCGTTTCTTGATTTGGTTTGATTTAAATAGCTCAACCTTCTTGTATTGTAATTATGAATATTATTTCTTATAGTTATTATATTTTTTTTGTACACCCCTTTTTCCATTTTAAAAATTAGTTTAGGGGTAGCCTCAGGTAGCCTGTACGCTTAAAAATTTCTTGAGTTGGAGTAAGCCAGTTGTAAGGATTTTATGGCTTTATTTATTAAAACACAAATGTTATCTTTCAACCATGATGAACAGCTGGACCAATTACATAAATTATATCTGATGTGTGAGATAATATGAGAGTAATATATTTTGTCTGCAGTTTGTTTCTGTGCCTGTTAATAAGTCGATATTAATATCACCCATCAGTACTATATTTTTATGTTTCAAAAATCAAATCCAGATGTGCTAAAAAATCACTATTGCTATCACTTGGTTTTTTGTAGCAAACTGCAATTTTTACTCATGGAGAAGTGTTATTTAATGAAGCAATTATAGTATTGAATTGTTTAGAAACTTCAAAAACAGTATACTGAATATTCATCTTAATAAAATTTGCAGTTCCACCTCCTCCTCCTCCTAGATTCATCATTAGAATTAAAATAAGCTGAATAGCCATGTTTCACCAATCATGATAATATCAATATTTATCATGTCTTTAATAAAAAGTTCGATTTTGTTATTTTTCTAAAAAGTTCGATTTGGTATTTTTTCAACACCTTTGACTTTCTTTGATTGCTAGTAACCCATTTTATGTTTTCTTTCGCTTAGTTTTTTATGGTCTTTGTGACATTTGAGACACTTCTGCATTTGTGCAGTCGGCCGATTTATGATTGAAACCTTTACATTTATAGCATCTCATTATAGTGATAGCATCAAACACTTTGCATCTTTCCCAACCAATACATAGTTTTCCGGCTTTTGAGAGAAACAATTGAAAACGATAGGAAAATTAAAACCTTAAAACAAAATAAATGAAGAAAAATTAAAAAGCTTTGCAGGTATTATTAAATCATTAAAAAATAAAAATTTAATTCTAGATGATGTATTTGCTATGTTAAAAGAAATTTCAGAACCTAATCAATTAATTTTAGAATGTCAAATATTAAAAAATAACAAATTACTGTCCAAAAACTATTCATCTTAACTACAAAAAATTACTTTGAATCTAAATTTAAATAGTGTTTTATCATAGATGAGAATTTGCCTCACTTTTTTTTTTGGATTTACTATGTGTGTTTATTAGTTACAAGTTTTGGCGTTCATTAGTTTCAGAACTGTGTTTTTTTTTTGTCTGAAAGTGTTCTGATTTGTATTCATTAAGTTGTCTGAATGAAAGTGTACTAGGTAGGTTGTACTTTTCTGTTCTAAATTTTTTTTAAGAACTATTTTGAACAAGTTTTTGTTGTTTTTTTTTTAAATTTTGACACATGTATGTATATGAATGTAAATTTCTTTTAGTGAAAAATGGTGGAAAAAGTGTTTAATTTAAAAATTTACAAATAAATTATATACATGTTTTTATATTTATTTTATTATTTACTTATTGATTTTATACTAATTTATTAAAAAAAATTTTTTATTACAACTTAAATTTTTGTAAACAAATTGAAAATTATAAACAATCTTTTGTCAATTTTTAACAACTGAAAAAGTAGAACAAAAAAGCGTTCATTAGTTTTTCTGTTCTAAGTTGATCTAAAGTGTTTGACGTTTAATTCTGTTCTAAATCTAATAAACACACCTACTTTTTTCTGGTAAATTTAAAAATTTGAAATGTCACTTTTAAGATTGCTTGATTAAATATTGAAAAAATATACACTTCCGAGGCGCTGGGGATCATGTTATTATATTTTTCATTACGATTATAGTCAATAGATGGCTCTAAAATCGATAAATTTATACGGCTACAATTTTAGTTTTTAATTAGGTGGGAATTCGAATTATACTTCTCATATCTTACGAAAGGGTTAGTAGTGCGAAATTATTTATACATACTACAGTTACATTGCAATACAAGCTGTAAAATCATGCTCGCGTAAAGTTTGGCTCTTTGAGTCTGTTAACGTTAGTAGCAATGACTCAAAGAGTCAGTTTAGGCATTGAGTTGGTTTAAATTTGCCGTAGTCTGAGCTCGGAGCTGACATATTAAAAAAAAGGTCGACAGATCTCAAATTCTTTTAATTTTTTCTATATTTTGAAATAATAAAAAATGAAGTAATATTATCATAGCAAATTATTTCCTGAACAAATATGATATCAGCCAATCAACGGCGTAAATCGAGGCAATTCAAGTTTATCAAAGAAAGTTTAGCCTCGTAACGCGGAGGTTGTTTCGGATCAGTCCAAAGAACATTGTGTACAGCGAAACGAAGAATTACTTTTTGGGCTGTTTGTTAAGAGTATTTACATTTTTTAATTATGTTTGTTAAGAGCATTTACATTTTGTTGCTTATTTCTACATTATATAATTAATTTTAAATGTAAACATTTTACAATTTCTACTCTCTACTAAAATAAAATAGTGCGTTTCTTTTTTATCTTGATAATCCAAAACAGCTGTTAACATCAACGCATTGTCTAATCGTAAAAACTAAATGTCATCCTGATTCAATTCTGAAAATGAATCCGGATGACAGGTACATTTATAAATATATTTTAAAATGAATAAATAAATATTTAGTCATAATTAATTTGTTTGAAATGTCTTAGGGCAAGAAAATAATAACAAAACTAAATTGCGATTTTGACACAATAACTCATTTAAATACATCACTCAAAAATATTTAGTAATCTTTATTTAAAAAAAAAAATTGAATAGTGCTCTGTGACGTTTTTTCTTTTATGTTTTTTTAATTTTTAAAACTCGTGATATTTTCATAAATATTGTCCGAAATTTTTTTTAGAGTCATTTTATAGTAAAAAGAATATTTTTTAAATGATTTTTTAATATTTACAATTATTAATACGTTAATTTGAAGTGCAAAATATTAGTAACCTTGAACTTAGCTCAAAAATTATTGTATTGTATTTTTGTTTTCTCTGCGCTAAGTTATTAAAATCATTAAAACAAAATAATATTGTATATACTTCTAATATAAGTTTTCTATATGTATATATAAATGCAATTTACTAGCATAGGAATTTATTTTTGTCATATTACGTATTTCAATAATTTGTAAAAAAAATTATTAAAAAAAAACAAAATCAAAATAAAAAGAAAATTTAATATACGAAATTATTAAAAATTAAGCAAAATGTCAGTAGCAAAGGATGAACAAGACATTGAATTAATACAAATTAGACAGTGAGTAAAATGAATAGTATAATATTATTTACATTTCATTTAAATATATTCCAGTGAGCAAAAATCTCCTACAATTCATGTCATCCGTGAAGTGTATGATAGCGGGAATGCTCATGAAAGTTTCGAAGCAGAATTAGAAAAGGCTCTTGAAGCAAAAGTAGATTATATAATAATTGAACCGACTCGTTTAGGAGATGAAACTGGACGATGGATAACTGTTGGAAATTGTTTATATAAAACGGCTGTGCTTACTGGTAATAATGAGTAATAATATTATATTAAAAAAGTTTCAATTGTTTTTACTTTTTAGGCTTGTCTTCTATTCTTTCGGGAGTAATATGGCAAGATAGACCAGTTTTTTCTGCGCCAATGTGCGCTGTTTCAATATTTTGTACTGGATTATATGCTGTTTCTTGGATATCAGATCCATGTTGTCAATATCAAGTAAGTTCAAAGTATTTTAGATGAAGAATGAATTTTGCATAAAAAACAATCTAATAACTGAATTTCAAAATCACATAGTTATTTTATAAAGTGTTTGGTAATATTTCTTTAAATAAAAAAACTTTAAGATAGCAACATATTAAAAAGGAAATAATAAATGTGTATTCAAAAGTTTACCTAAATACTTAAAAGATACTTAAAAAATGCAAACCTACCTCTAGATAAATTTATTGCTAAATTCAAATATAAAGATAAAAATCTTTATTATACCTCTTGAATTTATTAATAATCCATGTAAAATATAGAAAGAATTTATTTAAGTTAAAATAGCCTACAGCGTAAAAAATTATGAATGTACATAGTAATGAAAATTAGGTACCTAAAATTTAGATATTAGATATTTTTTAAAAACTGAAATATCTTGTCACGTTTTCAAACAAATGTACTTATTTATAAATGTACATATGTATTTATATTTTTTTATATTTAATATAATGGGTATTTCAATCGTGCCTGCAGCAGCTTTTTGTTAGATTTTTATTAAAATTTTAATATTTTTATTCATAAATAATGTTGAAATTTTTATTTTTCTGTTTTAGGTGGAGAAAGATCCTAAAAAATTAGCAAATGTACCAAATTTAAGTGAATTTTCAACACCAATAGTACTAGCATTAAAAGAGAATAAAAAAGTAAAATACTTTCACCGAGGTATAACGTTAATAGCATCAGCATTTTGTGCATGGCAAATATATAAGGCCTATAAGTAGTAGTTTTTGTTTTTACATAATTTTAAAAAAAATTTATAAAAAAATCTTCTGAAATTAAAAATTGTTTAAGAGTGTAAGTTTTAAAATTTATAGAAAAAATATTATCTTTTATATTGAAGATAAAAAAAATAACAACAGACAAAATATAGAAAAAAATAATTTAGTAGGGAAATTAATTTAATTTAATTTTTTTTTTTTTGCATTATCCTTGACGTATTAAAAAGATACCAAGTTAAAATGATTCCAGTATAGAAAGGACTGAACGTTTTTGTAGTTTCTTTTTAAGAAAAATTGCACTGTAGAAATTTCAGTGGGATGTATTTTTAACGTTTTTTTTATTTAGAAAAAAAATATTGTAAGTTCCCGAAATAATTTAAAAATTATAGATTTGGAAAAATTATTTTCTAGAACTATAATTAAAAAATTTAAAAATAATGACAATTATAAAAGGACTATATTTCATTTTTTTAGTCAATTAGTTGTCATTTAAAAATAAACAAGTGTAAATTATTTTGCATACACTTTGGTTATTAAAAAATACATAACTTTATTTGAGCATAATTATGCTTTGTAAAAACTGCATTATTTATTCTTTCTTTTATTTTTAAAACATGAAAAGATATTTATATGAGTATTGAATAACGAATTGTAAAAAAGAGCATATTTGAGGAAAAACGACCTTTCCTAAAGCACAAAATCTGCAAAATATTGACTTAAAATTTCTGTAATATATTTTAATAGTAATAAAATTAGAAGTTGTACTGATTTAATTAAAAAAAAAAATTAAAGAAACAATAAGATATAAATTGTTGAATCTCAATGTAGAAAAGAAATATAATAAAGTTATTTTGGGAAAAAAATAAAAGAGATATTTTAATTTATTTAATTTATACACTTATTAATGTTAAATAGTATTAAAAATGTAATTCTAGGCAAACTTAAAAAAATTTAACATTTACCAGATATTCAATTCAGAAACATTGCATGCCTAATTGCCTAGCTAAATCGCGATTGAAATTGTAGGTAAATAAATAAATTTATTCAGTATTGGACAAATAAGTATAAATATATGTATATTAATTTATTTAGAATGAAATTTGTTTGTATTTTATAAAAAAAAATTTCTTTCAAATTTTAAAGGAGACACTTTTATTCATTTTGTAAATACTTCTTCGAATAATACAATAAATTCATTTATTTGTTACATTATTTTGTTATTTAAAAGTAATTTAACTATATAACTACATATATATATATATAAAAATTTAACAAAAATAGCTTAGCAGATTTCATAATAAGATCAGATGATTAAAGAACCTTAAGAATTGTCACAAAACTGTGTGATCTGTGGAGTTTTAGGCAGTAGACAGAGTTTAGCATAATAAAAACAACAATTTAGGCAAAAAATATTTAAAAAAAAAAGTAAATATATATATGTATGTACATAAATGTATTTATGTCTAAAAATATTAAATATAAAATTGTACCTAATATCTATACTAAATAAAAAGTACAAGTAATCAAATCTTTAATTATGATTTAAAAAAATTATTGAAAGTATAATTTTAACTGTTATACAGCTACTACATATAATTCATTTTAGGTTTTATACAAAGTACGTTACATATATTACTTTATGTCTTTATCTAAATTCATCCAAAAGTGTTTTTTTTTTGCCTGTTGGTGATAAGATAAGCACCTATGTACTTTCTATTTTATATATTAATACATATTTACATATGTATATATATGTATGTATATATAATATTTTTAGGCGTCTCTTTGTTCTTACTGAGATTTTATGATTTTTATATTAAAAAATTATTTTAAAAAAAATTAACTGGAATAATCTACCTTCTACTAACTAAAAATAAAAAAATTATCAATCCTAGTCTACCCAAAACATTTTTAAGAATTAAATTCATTATAATGTATGTATGTATGTACAAATAAGTAAATATTACAAATACTACTACATTACATACTATTGTGATAACATAAATATACTTAAAAAAAAAAAAAAAAATTAAAAAGAATGCATTCGAATATTATTAAACAAACAAAATATATAAATTTAGTTTTGTTTTTCTTCATTTATTTACAATTTTTTGATTTTTTTACAAATTCCCACCCATCCTTAATTTAAGACCTTATATGTCCTGATTCAGATAATTTATATACTTACATCCATATATAATAACATGTATGTAAGTTCCTAGTATTTTTTTTATATATTTTTAAAACAATTTTAAATTTTAAATTAGTCGTTGTTTTTCATGTGAACTGTTTAAAACTGTTAAATAATAAAAATTGCGTTTTTAATAAACCCGATTTAATTTTATTTTCTTATTGTGGGAAATTTTTTTTTTTTTAAAAGTTCTTTACTGTAAGAATAATATTAACAAAAAAAAAAATAATGTGCAAATTTGTATTAATGTATTTAACGAATCACAATAATTGTAATTTAATGTGTGAATGAAATACTTACTTACTACAAAATACATTGATTATATACATAACATGTATTAATAAAACAAAAAAAAAAAAAAATCAAAAGCAAGAAGAGAAAAGAAAATTGTTAATCTTGAAAAATAATCCTTGACCTCTGTATTGAATTCATATATATATGTACATACATAAGTACATACATATATGTGAAGAAATTTTCTAATACATATTTTAATAAAATTGATGGAAGAACTTTAGAAATTATAAGATTTATGTCCAATCACCTCGAATATATTGTACATACATACATATGTATATATTATAAGGTTTGGACAGGATAATTTTTTTTTTGTTTTTACATATTTTAAAAAAAAAATTTGAATACGGTGATTTTTCTTAAATACCTATTGCATTATTGCGGGTAACTTGAATCAAACAAACTGTTAATAGAAAAATAGAAAACATGAAAGGTAAGTGTTGAATAATAAAATATAATTTAAAAATGAATAATTATTGTATTTTATATTATGTATGTAATTTAAATTTGACCTTTTTGTTTTGTACACATTTTTATTAAATTAATTAAGTACCTATATCAAATTAGTAGTATTTATACTTAGAATATAGGATTTTGTTAAATATGTACATATTTATTTTGAAAGTAAATTAAAGTTTTTTTGATAAGAAAAAAAAAATGTACATATTTATATTTCTGATTTTTCTCATTAATTTTTTTCTTATAACGATAAGAATGATAACATCACTTTTTTGTGGCAATCTACATACATATGTACATCTACATATTTTTAATAATGCGTTTAATCTTTTCAGGTTTTTCAACCGGTAGTTTATTGTTTTATGATAATAATATAATTATTTAACTTTAGAAACTTACTATCAATTCCTCTGTACTTACAAAATAATTTACTCATTAGTTATAACAATATATTCAGGATCGTAAAATTTTTTAAACGAGCGGCACAGACTTTATAAATTTTTTTAAAAAAAAAGGATAGAAAGTTTTTCATTATTGTCCTTTACAAAAAAAAAAAGTTGATTCCCAAATGAAAAAACAAACAAAACAATGTACATAAGCTTTTATTATAGTTTTGGTTTTTAATATTTAATTTTGTTTTATTCCAGTTTCCACTATAAAATAAAAAATGTTTATTTTTTTTTTTAATTTAGACTATATATACATTGGGACTTTCTACACGAGTAGTGTCCTCTTTCGTTTCGTGACTACTTTCCTCTTTTTTTTATTTCCACACTGTTCCTCTCGATAGTCGTTACTTTTATATGTGTGTGTAAATATTTCATTTTAAAACAAAATTTGTTGCGAGAGGTAGATAATAAATATAAAATAAAAGCACGCATAAAACAAATACATTTTTTTTTGTATTTAAGTAACATAAGATTTTTTTGCCTGTAATTTTTAAATAATATATATTATATATGTATGTACCTAGAAATAGAATAAACTGTACTGTGCACATAATTTCTTTTTGTCAATAGAATATATTTTAATAATTTCATCAAGTGAAAGATCGAAAATTACTTTACCTTTTTAAAAATTTGCTGCGACCGTTTCAAAAACATTTTTCTTTAATTTTCCAAACGAGAATGAAACGTATGTACACATAAAATTTTTTTGACCCTCATAAAAATTTTTATTTGAGTTTTTGTTTGTGTTAGTGGACTAAATTTTTAAACTCTAAAATTTTGGTTTAAAAAATTACTCCTAAAAATCCCCACCACAAATTTAGTTTATAGACAAGAGGGTATGAAACGAAGGTAAAAGTAAAAAATGACGAAAGAGGACACTACCCGTGTGGAAAGGTCCATTTACATCATTTTTTATTTTTTTTTTAATATTTACTTACAAGAAAATAAATTAATCATAATTTTTTTTTATATACCTATAGATATATTATTTATTTAAGGCTTTCCAACCAAGATTGAAAGGGGTGGGTTTAGTTGGAAGTCTAACACTACCAAATGAGTGTTTTTCGAGTTTTCTACCGTCCCTCGTAAAAAAAAAAAGTTATTCTGTATGTAAACTTTATAAGCAAAAATAATTTTTAAGCTGTTAAAAATTAAATGTAATACTTAAGCTCTTATTGTGCTCTTTTGGCTTATAAGAGACTTTCACTAATTTATCTAATTACAAAATATAATTTGGTTAATACGAATATTTTCTTAACTACATATCATTCAAAATTAAAGTTTTATTGCAAAGTGCAAAATTTTATATCTTAACTTTAGAAGTTAAACCATTTTGTTATTCTTTAATTATTTTCGATGATAGATCTTTTATATTAAATTCTGTTTTGTTTATTTGTATTACTTTTGCCCTCAGTTTCGAATTTTTCTTTTATATATTTTTCTTATACGAGAAATTTTATTCAGGCCGCTGAAAATCTGAGATGACCATGATAAAGTTTGGTGTAAACCAAATGATTTTTTATGTTTTTGGTTTAAAGACATTTATTATTGCGATCAGAAAATAATACGTTATTATTTGTTTATTGAATGATTTTACATTTCTGTATAGTAGACTATGTAGAGCCTAGAGGTTGTTTCAAATAATCCCATATACATATATATAGTTTGTTTTAGCGCCTTTAACTAGATCGATTATATATTGGCCACACACTAGCTTACAAAAGCCATTCTGCTTGTTTCTCTAACCCTCTAAGCCATTCTGGTTTTTGTTTTTTCATAAATTACGATGATTAGTATAGAATATTATATATTAATTGTTTAATATGAAATTTCCCTAAATAATTTATGTAAAACTTTATCTTCAGTTTATCTTTAAAATCATCTTTTTACATTCCTTTTTTTTTTTTTATTTGTATTTACTTATTTTTTATCATTACTGTCTACTGATAACATTTATCTAAAAATATTTAGATGGTTAGTATAAAACTATATTAATGTAAATTTATTTTAAAAGAATAAATTGAAAAGTTTAAAGAATTTAAAAACATAATAATATAATGTTAGTTCTATTAAATAGTAGATTAGAGGATGTCTTTTTAAAATTATGGACTGACAATCCTGAAGGAAATTCATTTTATATTATAGAAAAATTAAATTATTATATTATAATAATATTAAATTATTTTTGGAATATAATTTTGAATACATTTTCTTCTATTATTAAAGCTATTCAATTAAATAACAAAATTAAATCTTCAAATTCTGATATAACCAAATCAAATAGTTGTTATATTGAAATTAAATCAACTCAAAAATTTGGAGAAGCTAAAGAAAATACACCATTAAAATTAGGAAAAACTTATGGTTCAACAAAATCATCATTGTATGATAGTTCAATTGGTGATGATAGCTATGATTTGAATAAAAAAAAATTAGAACAATCAATTTTTAATGCTAAAATACTTGCAATTGGTATTCTATTAGTAGCAGGATGTTCTATTGCTTTATATTTGTTAGCAGTTGAAAGTAAGATTTAAAATTTAATATAATGTAATTTTAAATTTGTAAATTTAATTGTTTTTTTTTTTTTTTGTAGCTCATATTCCAAATGGTTTTGCATTAGATTTAGTGGGTCGTGATGTATGGAGTAAAATACCATTTAGTACATTTGGAACTCTGCTAAATAATACCACAATTTCAACAATACTTTTTTTACAAACAGGAGGTACAGAATGTCTTGATCCAGAAAGTTGTATGAGCATGTTACGAAAAATGCAGGTAAATTAAAAAAAAAAACAAAAAAAGAAATTTTTTTTTTTAATCATTATCTTTATTAAAAAATTCCTTTGTCGATTTCAAAGAATTTAGAAAATCAAATCAAAAATACTGAAATTCCATATAATTTTCTAATTGGAAGTGATGGTCAAACTTATGAAATTAGAGGTTGGGATTATATGAATGGATTTCATTTTGTTCCTAAAGAAACATCATTAGCAATTGGATTTATAGGTATATTATAGAATTTTAGAAGAAAATAAAAAAATCTATATAAATATAGAATTTAATTAATAAAATTTCAAATTTTTAATATATATTAGGAAATTACACATTGAAATCACCATCAATCAATCAATTAAGAAGTGCATCTTCTTTAATAAACGAAACAAAAAGAAAACAAAAATTAAATGATCCTTTTCAAATTTATGGTGTACGAAATTTGACTGTGTCACATTCAGATGGAGATGCTTTATTTAAAAAGTTATTAATGTGGCCTGAATTTGATACATTGTTAAAAATTTTGTAAAAAAAATTTATTTGAAAATTTGAAATGTATTTTTAAAAAGATATTTTGTTTTTTTTTATTTTTTTTTTAATTCAATAAATTATTATATTAAAATTTATAAAATTTTTCTAACTCTTAGCAAAGCCTATTATAATATACCACTCTTAGTAAACGAATACGAATAGATATGAATTAATGGATAATATATATTGTACATATGTATGTATATTAAGGGTTGGGGAAAAAATCCAGAAAGACATAATACAGAAAGACGAAACCGAGAAAAAACAAAATTCAGAAAAGGAAAAATCCAGAAAGAGAGAATTTCTGTTTTTTGTCCAGAAAAATTTAAATTTTAAAATCTAAAATATATTGAAAAAAAATTGCTAAAATCATATAAAAATGAATTGAAAAATGATAAAAATTGCATAAAATTATAGAAATTTTTCAAAATTGAAAATGAAAAAAATATGGCATTCTAACCCGCGCTATATAGTATATTATATATTCTAAACACATACAGCAAGAATCAGTTTGATTTCGTTCTTTTTACTTATATGAAATCCGGAATATTGAAACGTTAATATGGAAAACAAAAACTTAAATTTTGACTTTTTTATATTAAACAAATTAAACCCGCTACAAATTTAAACAATCCTCTTTTTAAATACGGAAAATAAAAGCATACAGAAAGAATCAAATATTTTTTTTTTATGGAATCCGGAAAAAAACAAAATCAGTACGTTAATATGCATACTAATTCAGTATTAAAAAAAATTAAATTTTTGATTTTTCTATATACATATGAAAATCATAAAAATATACTGTATTTTTTCATTATTTTTTTATAAATTCTAATATCTACAAAATTAAAAACTATCTAAAAAATTTTTTGTACAAACCTTTTTATTTCCATTTAAAAACTGTTTTCGTAATTATTTAAAGAACGTGAACGAATAATACAATACGTAACGTAATTATGTGAACGAATTAAGCCTATTTTTTTTTTGTTTTACTTTAAATATTAAATACAGTATTAAAAGGAATAAAACTAAAAAAAACTGAGTTTTTATTTTTCATATTAAATTTAGATTTTGTCTTATCTAAATTTAGTATTTTCTAGATTTAGCTTTTTCTGGATTTTTTAACAAATTCTGAATTTTGTCCCTTTTAGATTATCTTTCTGGATAAAATAATCTAAAAGGGACAAAATTCATAAGATAATCTAAAAGGGGCAAAAGGGATATTTAGATTGTCTTTCTGGATTTTATCCCCAACCCGTATATTAAAGAAAGTCGGAGAAGACTGTTGTCAAATATGTTGTCATGCTGTCATTTAACTAATTTGTTTAACATATTAGTTTATTATTTAAAAAGATTATTTATGATTTTACAAAGTTTATTAGTTGCATTAAATGGTTCTATAATTTATTGTATTAACTAACTATAACTGCCTACATATATAGAATTACGATATTCATTTAAAGTTTTTAAATTATAGAACTTAGATGATCTCGGTTCTAAACAATTTTTTTTTAGCACTAAAGAGTTAGCATTAAGTAAAGTTTTTTAGTACTTTTCCTTTATATAGAACAATCTGATTATATAACATATAGCGATTATATATTATACATTATATTTATAAGTTTTTTTTTCACTTTTTGTTTTCATGTGTATTTGTACTGTAAAATGTGTCCTATATTTTAAAGTTCAGAATTCCAAGGGTAAATTTCATTCAATGATAATTCTTAAATAAATATTTAGAAAACAAACAAATGCCATTAATTGTAAATAATTTTTTTTTTTTTAGTTTAATAGGAAAAAATATCCAAAATTTAAAAAAAAATTAATTAATTAAATTTAGTGTAGGCTTAAATTTTGAGAATATATTAAAAATCAACAAACTATAATAACTATATCTTAAAGGTTTATAGAAATATTAAAGTTTTACAAGGAGAAAATCTATATGATAAAATTTAGGTCATATTAATTTTTGATTTGATGATAAAGATTAAATTTAGAAAGCCCACGTTTAAAAATAAATTTAATGAATATGTCTTGTTATTAGTACGCATATTAAACATTATTACTGCAACAGAAAAGCAAAAATCTTTTAATTTTATTGGCTAAAATAATTATTATAATTAATAAAATGGAATAAATTGTTTAAAAATAATATAAATATGGCGAAATGAAATAACGCCGCAATGGAATAAAGCCGCAAACAAAAATGAAATACCGTCCAAAATTTAATTTTTTTTTGCGGCGTTATTGCATTTTGTTACGGCATTATTTTATTGTATTGTAGCGTTATTTCCTTTTAATGCGGCGTTATTTCATTCTTGTATTTTAAAATGAAATAACGCCACAAAAAGATTTCGTACTAACATTAAATTAAAAACTAAAACAATTACAAACTAAACAAATTTTATTGAGTATTGAGTGAAATCACCCTAATTCCCAATCCCGCATATACATACATATAAATATTCTGGAAAAAAGGAATACCTTGATTTTGAATCCAACTGTACAATTTCTCCTAATTGAGAATCTCACGTATATATATATATAAATATTCTGGAAACTTTAAAATCCCTACAATAATTCACAATTTTGCATATATATACATAAATATATGAAAAGCGGCAATCTTGATTTTGAACTCTTTTGCAACTCTAAAATCAACCCATCATATAGGCATTAAATTTTGACATTTCATATAAAAAATAGTGAATTTTGTAAATTTTGTACCGCCGCAAACTTATGAAATAATGCCTTAAAAAATGAAATAGCGCCGCAAAGAATGCAAATAATACCGAAAAGAAATGAAATAACACCTCAAAAAAATGAAATAACGCCCAATTTTTTGCGCCGTTATTTTCCATACAGAATTTTAGGAATTTATTTCATTTTTTCTTGCGGCGTTATTTAATTCCGCCTATAAATATTCGTAAAATTAATAAAGGAATCGTAAATTAATTGTAACATATTTTAAATGTTTATATACGGGATTTATGATTAAACAAAAAAACATGGGAATGAAAATTTTGAATAATTGATGTAAAATTGATCATTTGCAAAAAAAAAAAATATTTTATACCATTATTAAAAAAAAAGGAATTAATTATATTATTAAAAAGTAAGTATATAATATATGTGTACATATGTATGTATAAAATATATTATTTTAATCATTTTAATTAATATATGAATATAAAAAAGTAGTATTGGAAATTTCTTTGATTCTAAAACAATAAAACCTTAAGTCTTCAAAGGTATATATAGTTAGTTGTATAATAAAAATGCACCAGATACTGTTTTTTATTTTTTTAAATATAAAAATTTTTAATCCTATATAGGTAGTATAGTCATATATATATATTGCTATATACATATTTCATCTTTCTCCAGTTTATTACATTTTGAGAAATTCTATTTATAAAAAGAATTTTCTAGAAGAAGTCAAGCTACAATTTTTATTCCTAAAGATAAAAAATGACGATGGTGTAAAAACATTTTTAATTCAATTTTAAATTTTAAATTTACAAATATTAAAGTGAAAGTTCCAAAATAAAAGTAAAAGTTCTGTTTTATATTACTATATACTTTGTGGATTTTCAGATTTATATATATTCTAATTATAGAAACAACTTAAACATTTTTATTTTTTTTTTTTTTTAAATATAACATGTAGATTAGAATTTTTAATATTTTAAAACCAAAAAATAGTAAAATTTTTAAATTTACAGAGTAAGACTAAAATGAAAGTCATTCGATCATTCAATACAGGTCATCTTGATTCTTGAATCGGATTCTTAACTGTTGTTTGATTCCACACAGTTCTTCACGAGGTAGACATATATTGCTATATGTATGGTTATTTGAAAATAAATTTTGAAGCGAGAAATAAATAAAATAAAAGTGAATAGTAAAATAATTAATTTTATTATTCTTTTTTTTTTTTTACGTAAATACACAAAAACTTTTCTGACCCTTATATAAAAACTTTTATTTTATTTTTTCTTTGTATTTGTGGCTTTTCATGTTCATCGCATAAAATTTTGGATGCTAAAAAGAAGAATATGGAATCCTCATATCTCATTACAAAATTAGATTGTAGAAAAAACATATAATTTTCAATATGTTATATAATGAAAATACATAATACTTATTATAAAATTTTATTGTATATTTTAAAATTATTATTATTTACTATAGTTAAATTAAACACTCCTAATTTTTTTTTTGTATATATACACAATACAATAAAAATTTAATATACCATAAAAATATTTCTATTTGAATTTTGAAAGTACATATAATTATGAAACAAAAAATAATATAAAGTACCTTAGCTTGAAAAAATATCGACACACTTTATTATATTACAATATTACATATATATATATATATATAATATATATGAAAATTATATATTGTAAACTACTTAACATTCTTCATTCAAGCACTTTTCTCTTAAGGTTTTGTTAATATTTCATTTATTTATACAAATAAAACATAATATTAATCTTAGACGGTTCAAATGATTTTAAATTATCAATTAATATAAATAGTTTTTTTTTCTAATGAGGCTGATCAACATCTTAGAGACATTTTTAAAGTCTCTGGTGTACAAGATTTTTGATACAAAGACGTTATACTCAGACATAGAAATTTTTTTAAATTATCGTATAGTGGCTCAGTGTATATTATATTCTAGTGAGATTCTCTTGTGAGGTGAGATCTATAGTATTGGAAGTTAAAAAGAAAGATTTTAACCTTAATATGAAACATTTGTGATAAAAAATAAAATATCTGTAATACTATTACAACATTAGCTCCTAGCTTATTTTATTATGGATGGGCTAATAATATGTTTGATATATACATAATGGTTTGATTTCAATTTTGATAGGGTATAGTATATACATATATATTGTTAAAGCTACGACAAGAGCAAAGCAATTTACTTAAAATGTACTACTTTCAAAATATACATATTAAGAATTAAATTAGAAAAAAAAAGAAAAAAAAAAGAAAGAAAAGATATTAATTAAAATTCCTATTATATAATATTAATAAAATTAAGATCAATTTTGCTTTAAAAAGAAGTTTTTATCTTTACAAAATCATATATACATGATATAAGATTGCATATAAATTCAATTTAGTAATAATTCCTACACAAAATTAAATTTTTTCTAAAACAATTTTTACCAAAAAAGGTTTTTTTTTTTTTTTAAGTCGATTTACTAAAATTTTAATATACATATTATAATATATAGTACATGCTATATCCCATATATATAAAAATAAAACACACTTATAATGAGAAATTTTTAATTCTGCTTTCCAACTTCTCTATAGTTAATATTTTACAAAAAAAAACTAATTTTTTTTTTTTTTTTTTGTGAACTCATATATCAAATGAAAATCCACTATGTATTATAATATGCATGTTTGATTTTAAATTTAATATGGACTAAAATGTATTTTTGTTTTACTCTGCATAATCGGCTATAAACTCTATTAAATAATATTATATGTATATATTATATATATTTGTTTTTATAATCATAAGTATACACATACTTAATTAGTTACATTATATAGTTCCTACTTACATATAAACATGTGTACATATATAATATGAAATACCATAGTTTAAAAAGTTCCAACTACCATGCATATATACTTTTCTACTATACATATGTAAAATCATGGTTCCATCGAACAATTTTTATATATGTATATATAAAACTTTAAAACATCTATATAAATTCACTATAGTCTTTAAAGAAAATTTTAATTACATGCTTTCAATAGAAATCAATAGTTAATGATTGACCTAAAAAATAACATAAGAAAATAATATTATAAATGATGATTTTCAACAATACCCATTATCTTTCTGCCCTTCTTTTTTTTCCCTTTCTCTTTTCTAATTTCTTATTATTCTAATCATTTGAAAGCTTTTATATTTAAATATTTAAAAATAAAGCTTTTATATTATAATCATATTATTTAGGAATATAAAGATTTTTGAATGGCATCATTATTGCATCAATATTTAACAATATATAGATATAATATACTGACTATATAATTTTAGCATTATACGTTGAATCTGATGATAAAATTGCTAAATTCAAACACCAAATATAAACATTTAAAGTTTAAGAAGTCTTTAAGTTCAATTATTATTTGATATTTTTGTATTTTTTATTTTTATAATTATATTTTATCTGAATTGTGTTTTATATACAGTTAATATCATTTAAAGCTTTTTTTTTCTTCTGAAATAATCATCAAAGTGTACTAGACAACTATATAGATTAGATACTTGCATACATACATATGTAGGTAGGTAGAGTTATATTATAAGTACTCATACTAAAAATAGGTACTTTTGGTACTTTTGGTATGTTAACATATTGTAAATATGGAATATTATAAAATAAGCTTTTTATTTTTTTAAATATACTAACTGATAAATATTTATTTTACAAAGGTATTATAAATTTGTTCATTGGTTTTAAAATGACATATACAATCAAACTTTAATTTTTTTTAATTTTCTTTTTTTATGTTTTATGAAAAAGTACTGTACTATAGTGAAAAATTTGACTTTCATATTGAATTAATTAATGAATATTATAATTATTATTTTAATAGATAATTTTTGAATGAAATGGAAATTATTTTGAAATGGAATCTTTTTCTAACCTGTACTATAAAATTATACAAATAGTATGGACTTTTTAACAAACTTTTCATTTCCGATTAATTAAACAGTTTGATTAAAAAAATAATAAATGAATTGATTATTTTGTTGCGAAATAAAGGAATTGATTTAGTTTTTATGAAGAAAGGAAAACCATAGCGAACCTTAATTATGGACTATATGTTTTATATTCTGTGACTTATGAAATGATAAATAACAGCTAAATGAGAATTTAAATAAATAGAAAAAAAAATAAATGAAAGGTTCTTAATTAAAGGATTGCAAATTTTTAAATTCCTCAAAAGAATAAAAACAGGTTATTGGATAAATGGTTTAGTTCGAACTTAACCATTTACCCAATAATCTGTTTTTATTCTTTTTTTTTTATGGTCACTTCGAATTTATGATATATTTAATTTTTTTTATTAATTTTTTAACAATCTGCTTAGTTTTCGACAATTTATTTTTAAATATTGCTCAATAATATTAGGTTGGTTGTGAAGAAGTATTAACCAAATAGATTATTCAGATTAAAGTGCAGCAGAAAAGAAGGAATATATTTTATACAAAAAAAAAGGAAGATACACTTTTTTTTATAGTAAAAAAACCATTTTATATTGCTTTAACCACATCTCTACTATCATTAACGAAGTAAGAAATACTGCTGGAAATTTGAGTCGTAAAGAGATAGTAATGGCAATAGAGCGCATAATGTTTTAATCGGCTCTAATAGTTTTACTATTACCACAAGCAAAAAAAACCACTGTTTCTAATATTTTAAAAGGTTTTAATAAAAGTTACTTTGACTCTAAAACTTAAAAATCATATAAAAAAAACTCAGAAGAATCGAAATTTTTTTTTTCATATCCCCTACATTGTTTCAATCAATTTTATTTACTTTCAATCTGTAACTTTTTTTATATTCTTAAATTGTCTCGTTTTAAACATTGGGTCGAATACATAAAACTAATCTTGAACTCAATTCTCTGTTTTTCAAACCAGAATACGAGTTTAAGCGTAGTTTTTGTTTGGAAAAGTGATATTTGATATTTGTTCAAGCTCAGTTTTATGAATTCGGTAACAAAATTACAAAAAAATGTGTTTGTAATCCAATTCAAAATATATCTTATAATACGAAGGCACACTGATAAGTTATTTAAAAAAAAAAGACTAATATTTTTGTTTTTGTGTTTTTGATTTTCTTCTTTCTCTTTTGTTTTTTTTTTTTTTACAATATTTTTAATATCATTTCAGTGCACACTTAATTTAAGATTTTAGAGAAAAAGAAAAACAAAAATTAACAAAAAAATTTTTTTTTCTTGTCTACCACCGAATTTCCAGTTAGCAAAAATTCATTAGACATTGTTGCTAAATCCTAAGGTTTTTTTTTGTTTTTTTTTTGTTTTTTTTTGTTTTCAAATAATAAGTCTATTAAGACTTAAGAGCAAAGTTGCATATTTTATTTTAATTATTTTACTATCGTTCGCGAACTCGACTAGACGTGAACATAATTTAATTTTGTTTTGTTGTGTATGACAAAAAGTGTTGTATAAAAATATTTTTTTTTTTTGATTAATTAATATAATTACTATTTATTAAAAAAAAAAACTTAAAAAAAGAAAAGAAAATATAACTTAAAAACAAATAAATTTTACAAAATTTTTATTAAAAAAAATCATTATTTGTTTGCTTAAAACATTTCTTTTGGATTCCCTTAATTTGGATTACTTAATAACGAAAATTGAATTTCAAAATATTAAAAAGGTATTCAAATTATTTAAAACTAAAAAAAAAAAAATATTTAAACTAAAAGTGTTCTATAGTAATTACAAAAAACAAAAGTATGTATTAATAGTATATTAAATACAGGTACTTAAAATTTCATTAATACGGGTGCTTAGGTCAAAACTATAAGAAATCAAAGGTTTAGGTTTAGATCTTAATTTTTTTTTTTTTAATAAAAATTATTGCTTATAGTGTATTTCAAATACCGCGTAAAAAATTCTTTGTAACTATTTTTACCGTGAACTATATATGTTAAAATACCGTGTAACTCAATGTCTATACTTATATATTATATATTCAGGGTTTTTTGTTTTTTTTTTTTTTCAAATATTCTCGAAGAAAAAGAAAAAAATAAAGTCAAAATTACTGTGTAATGAAAAAAAAGCCCTAAGCGATTTATAATTTATATATATATATATATCATATATAGAAAATAAAATTAGAAAGTAATTCGTTTTTTCAGAAATTTGTGGCTATTTTAATTTTTAATGTTAATATAAGTATATATGTATATATAGATTTATATTTAACTATACTTTATTTTTGATATTTTAAATTAAATTGAAAATTTTGAGAAATGATTTAATAATTTCGATTTTTAATTCTTTTCAAGATAATTCATTTATATTTTATTTAGAAAAGTTTTTAAAAGAATTTAAACCAAAAAAAAAAATATATAATTGAAAGAAACTATACTTTTTAATGGTTTTTTTTTTCCAATTTCATTTATATATACCAATATTTCAATTGATACAAGTATAAATCATTAAAGTTTCACAATCAACATAATTTGTACTTATAAAGATAATATGGTGCAAAAAACAAAGAAAAGAAAAATACAGCTTTGAAAGTAAACAAATTAAAATAATTTAAAAAATTACTAAAAAAAAAAAAAAATTTCACAGTAATTTAATTAATTGTGCAAAAAAAGGACATGTCTTGTAAAAGATAAAAACTTGTAAAAAGTTTCTTGTAATAAAATGATTTAATTTAATATTTTGAATTATTGATGGAAATCATGAATTTAAACTTTTAATTGTTTAAGAAATGGTCATACACAAATTATATAGATTGATGTTATTTCATTTTTAACATTTGTAATTAAATCAACATTAAATCAATATAAAACATATTAAATATCCTAAAATATATTTATTAGAGATCTTTGTGCGTATAAAATACGCTGCAAACGTCAAAGAAGTATGGATTCGAATTTCACATATGTCATAAGAATAATTCCTTCTAACGATATTTCCATCCACGCCTGAAAAGGAAAGGCTGTGTAATTTCCTTGACACATTTATGTGGCAGGCGAATAAGCTTTAAAAAAAAAAAAAACAAAAAACAAAATATATTTATTAAAAATCGTAGAAATTGTGTTGTGTTAAAGTAATATTTCTTTTATACAATGTATCTTTTTCAAAAATTACAAATAAATAGTTTTTAAATTCTTTAATAATGATTTAGTATTTTTTCAAAACTGATTTTGTTGACTTTTTCAAACATTTTTTTTTTAGTTTGCCAAAAAATAATCGAATTTTAAAATAAAGATATTATTTTAATTATTATATTTAATCAGTTTAGGTATTTGCTTTTGTACATTTATATACATTTATACGTTTTAGAAAAGGCAATTTATATTAGGCTGTTAAAATTATAGATTATAAAGATTTTTGGAAAAAAAAAACAAAGAAATTTTTGAAGAATTTAATTTTTTAATTAAAATATTTCTTAATGCTGAATGTATGAAGTATAATAAAATATTTTAAGTTATTGATTCTTCAAATTTTTGTAGATGCACATATTTTATTAAATTTTAAATTTTTTCTTTTATTTTAATTTTAAATATTTTAATCGTTTAATTGACGTCAAGAATATTTGCCACAATGTCACTTTCTATTAATTATACCTTTATCAAATAATTAATAATAAAATATATTTGTTAAATAAATATATATATAAATATATTTAATACATTTGCGACATCTTATGATAATTAAATTAAAAATTAAATTTTTAAACACTATACACTAATATCTTTTCAATTCGTTTTCTATCACTATATATAGTAAATTTTATTATGTATTAAATTATTTTAATAATTATTAATTAATTATTATTTGACTGTTAATTAAATTTTATATTGATTTTTATTATACGTTAGCGATACGTTTTATCGGGCAATATAACATTTCAGTTTAAATCGAGTTAAAGCAAAATAGAGATATTTTTTACAATAATATTCTTGTTTTTAAAATGAAATTTTGTAATTAAACCTTTAATTGCAAACAAACAAAATATAAACAAAGTATATACTACACATATTATACCAAAATATTTAAGCAAAGTCATTTATATCACAAATTTTTCTAAAAATGTTCATTCGGCATTGGATATTAACTTACCGTGAAGTCAATTATTATTATTATTTTATATACTGTCAGTTGCGTACTCAATAATTTTTTTATTTTAAAAATAAAATTCAGTTTCTATTCAATCTTAGTTAACAGGTTAAAAAAGAATGTCATTTTTATCCCTGCAGATAATAAAAAATAATCACATTAATCCTATTTCTAGTTTTTATATTATTTCATATGAACAAATTTCAATATACGAGTATTTTAAATGCCTCAAACTTAAAATAAACTTAAGAACATAACTAAATAAAAAAAAAAAAAAAAACAAAATTATAAAGAAGAAAAAGTCATAAAACTTTTTTCTAGTATAATGATTTCCTTTCGTTTCTGTAATCTTCAAAATGTTTTACATTAAGTACCTTTGTATCTATATATATACATATTTGAATTGTAAATATTAACAAATAAAATTAGTGTTTATATTTTAAATAGCACTTAAATGGTCAAGTAACAAAACAAATTAGGCAAAATAAATTATCATAAATATTTAAACTTATCCCTCGTTTTATTAAGCTGTCATAATTAATAAAGATTACATAAAAATTTAAAATATAGTCATCTATTTAAAGGGTTTTCGACGTTTTTTGATTATTTAATAACACATTAAACATAACATAAACGTACACATTTAAATAATTGTATTATAAATATTTTTTTTTAACACTTTATTTTTTTTTTTTAATTAATTAAATAAATTATTTTTTCTAATTTTGTTGACGTCATAAGAAAATAATTCATCGTACTTTAATTATAGAAGAATAGATCTTAAAGATTTAATTTTTTGTTTGTTTTATAATATAAAATTTTAAATTTTTTATTATGTCAATTGTTAACTAATAATTAATTATATTATATGTATATATATATATCTGTGGTGTTACGAACACTGCGTTATATCAGTTATCATAAATAACAAAAAAAAAAAAAAAATAAAAAGAAAAAAACTAAGATTATGTTTAAAATTAACATATTTAACATATAAAAAAGTTCGATTAACCTAAAAAAATTTACAATCGAATTATATATTTAACAATTTGATAGTTTATGATAATATAATTATGTACAGTTAGATAAGATAGAGAAAATAAAAAAGATTTAATCAAATTTTGATATAATGATTAAGACAATAAATAAAAATATTTAAAAATTTATATAATACAAAAAAAAAATATTACAAATTTTTCGATTTCAGATTTAATAAAAGGTCAGCCAACTTTTAAAATATAAGATTTAAGTTTAGCTTTACAACTATTTACTTTACTTTATTTACTCAACTATTTAAATGGTGATTCCCAGGGTTGAAAAGGTTTTGTTACAATGCTTTATTTGAAATAGTTATAGTTAAATAGTTTAGTTATAGTTAAAAACCTAAAAACAAAATTAAACTTAGAATATAGCTAAATCCAAAGTGAAAAAAATTGATTGATTTTTTAAAAAGTATGAAAACAGAAAAAGCATTGAATATCACTTTTTTTTTTTTTTTTCTTTATTTATATATAAATGCAATCTACATGATTTGAATGTAAATGACAATAAATTTTTTTTTTTTTATATAAATCAAGGACCTTAGCATAATGCTGTATGGTCTTATAAATTTTATAATATCAATTAATTAATTATTTAACAAACAAGAAAAGAGATTACATCTATTAATATTATAGTTTCCATTAATTCACTTTCAATTTCTAATCTAATGTAATTTGAATTTTGCTACATAATTTTGAATTTCATAAAATTTTATAAGAAACAGATAATAAGAAATATATAATGATGATAGGGTATGATTGTTTTTTTCCAAAATAATTTGAACCACTTTTATGACCGGCAATTAATATACATAAGTATGTATGTATATGTACTCAAAATCACATTTTATTTCTAATGAGTATAGTATATTAAATTTGTAAAAGGTATATATTAAATTTGTTAATGAACTTTTAATTATTTTAACATTCAACGGTAAATTTTTATAGTAGAATGATTTGAAACGTAAACTACTTTTTTCATACTAGAATGATTTTAAAGTTTTCTTCTAAGTCTTTTGTTAAAGAAAATTTTTTTTTTGTTTTTTTTTGTAATGTGATTATTCAAAATTAGAATAAATAATTGATTTTGTTTTATTTTTTTAAATAACTTTTAAATGAAATTAATTTATTTACAATTAACTAGTTCAATTTCTATTAAAATGTAATTAAAAATCATTTTTTTTTATTTTTATTTTCTGTATTATTTCTAATAATGTTTTGTATTCGTACCGGAAGTTTACACAATATTTTTGAAAATCACAGTTTTTTGTAGTTAAATATCCCTAATAAAATTTAATCAAATATATAGTTTTTAATGAAATATAAATTGATTTGAATAGCCGATTGATTTGTAAATTAATTTATTATTATGTATTAAAAATTTTAAAATGAGAAAAATTTAAAAATAAAAAGTTATCCATCTGTTAATACATCCATGTTTTGACTTATGCAAAGGCGATATTACCAAAATTGAATTCAAAAAAAAATTTTTTTTTTTGCATGTTTTATCGCAAATTGTATCTTTGAGGAAGTCGTTTATAAAAGTTCATAAAAATAACTGTAATATTTAGGAGCTATTTAGCTTATTGATTTTTAACCATGACATTGTTTGTTATACTTTAAATAAACCAAAATATATCAATTTTGTTTGATTTTTAGGTAGGTTAAGTCCTTATTTAGTAAAAATGGAATAAAAACAAATAATAAAATATTCATTTAGCTTGACAATAAAATATCTTATTTTGGTGTTTTTTTTTATCTACTAAACGAATTACAAAAATTTGCAAAATAAAAAATGAATATAATATAAATCATACATTTTCAAATTTTCATATAATTAGTTCATTGAACTTATTATAAAAATAAAAAAGTACACTTGATAAACTAAGGATTTTTTAAATATTATTATAATAGTCCGAATAAATTTTTATCTAATCTTATTTAAGAAAACAACATAACTTTATTATAATTATTTCAAGGAAATGCATAATTAATATGATTTATATATATAGTTTTATACAACGAAAAAATTTAAATACTTTTAAAAATGTTTTAAAAAATAGAACAGATAAGAGAAATACTATAAAAAAAAATTAATGAAAAAATCCAATTAATACTTCAAAGTGAATTTTGATCATATAAGAATATGACACCTATAAGTTATAGACATTAATATATCTATTATGGATTATACATTCTAAATATACGCATGAATATTTGACTAATTTTCTAGATCAATTTTTTTTTTTCTTTTTTAATTATTAATTATATATATGCGTACTGAATTAATTACGGAAACTAGATAAGTGTAAATAAGTACACATATTCAGACAATATTACAAGTTAATATAACAACTTTGTTGATATTTATTCTTAGTATTAAAAAAAAAACTTTTAAAAGTTTAACACAGATTTAATTCACTTTTTTTTGTCTATGGAAAATAATAAGTTTTTGGAATCAATTAAATTAAAATTTGTCATTTTCTTAAATTAATAGGCTGAGCGATGTTTATAACATTTTTTTTTGTTAATTTTAAAATTACTTAAATTTTGAAAATTTGGCCAAATTTGATTTTAAAAAAGACAAATATAATGTTAAAAAGGACAAATTTGAAGTGAAAAGAGTATATAATGGAATCTGGCCAGTTGGGAACTTTCATTTTACAACTGGACATTTCATAAGGGGTCGCAAAAAACACACTTAACATAAAATAATAAAATGGACAATTAACAAAAGGAGAATTAAAAACTTTAACAATTGAACACTTAACAAATTGAACACTTAGCATTTTGGACGCTTAACAACTTGTACATTAGCTGATTTTAATAATCAACAATTTAATTTTAAATTTTATAATTTCATTATCTCTTTCATTGGCTGAATGTGGCTGAATGATGTGTCAAATTTTTAATATGAAAAACCTATAATTTTTGAAAAAAAATTTAATTTAAAATAAATTTGTGAAAATAATAAAAAAAATTTTTTTTTAAATAATTGTTATTATTTTGAATTCTTTTAATATTTGATCATTTGGTAACTTTTATTTATGTAGGCTCTCAGCGCTGTATCTATTTTACTAAATTTCTTGTTGTTAAATATCTGTTTTGCTAAATGTCGTTTTGTTAATTGTCTGTTTTGCTAAAAGTCCGTTTGTTAAGTATCTGTTTTACTAAATGTCAACTAATCAAATATCCAGTTGCTAAATTAAAGTTGCGAAGTCCCTAAAAATATGAATTTCAATAAGTGTATACATCCTAGGCTACAGTTGAATAAGGAAAGACTTAGTAAAAATAGTGATTAAAGAAACAAATATTAATAATAAACGATTTAGTACATGCCCTTTATTCCTATTATAGAAATGGAAAGAAAAAAAAAATGACTCACCAATTAGTCACCAATTTTACCAAATAAACTTATTTTATTATGAGTTATGTCGTTTTATATATTAAATAACATATATTTATCAACGCACTTAAAAATAAATATATTATTGATTTTACGTCATCAATTATTAAAGGATTGAAAATCATATTTTGTCAGAAATTTCTATTATCATATACAAAGAATTTGTAATTTTCATCTTTTTTTTTTTAATTGAAAATTAATAATTACAAAACTTATAAGCATATAATAACAAAACACCAAAAAATGTGTAGTAAATAAATAATGTACAATAAATACATAACAAAAATTTTTAAATATACATATTATGTAGTTATTATACATAAAAAAAAAATATTACATAAATATTAAATATACACCTATACCTCATATCATTTGTTAATTAAAATTCTAAAATTCGTTAAATAAATTGTAATTTAAATTAAAAAAAAATAAAATAAAATAAAAAACAAAAAAAATTTATTTATTTATTATTTACTCTTAAAAATTTTTAAATAAACATAAACAAATAAATATTAATAGAAATGTTGACATACTTACTTACTTACTTACTTACTTACAAAAAACTTTTTGATATACATTTTAGAATAAAATAACAAAATAACATTAAAGGGTAAATGGCGGCAATAAATAAAATAAATAAATAAACAAAAAAATAATTAAAAGAAGTGAAAATAAAAAGCAATTAACAAGTTAAAGTTAAAAAAAAAGTAATCAATTGATTTTATTCAAGCTAAATCTAATTCATTCAGGTTTTATTTTTTGTTTTGTTTTTATTTTATTTTTTTTATTTTTTTTTAATTTTTTAATATAAAAAAAAGCCGGTTTTTTTTTTTTAATTTTGTTCAATAATCATAAATTTTTAAATAATACTAAAAATTAATTTTTAAAATAATTTTGAAATAATATCTCAAATATCAAATCATCTTCAAAGATATCATGCAGTTTATATGAATTGCATAATTGCCCTCTTGAATACAACACAAAAAAAAAAAAAAAAAAAAAAAACCTAAGAAAAAACAAAAACACATAATATGTATTATGAATTTCACATTATTTTATTTAGATGATAAACTGATTAGTAATTTTTTATTTTAAATTAATAAATTATATGTTAGCAAACTCTTATTTCATAAATTTTGCACACATATTTTTGCGTAAATTACATAAACCCATAAAATTAAATAAATTAATAAAAAAAAAAACAATAAATAAATAAATAAAAAATATTAAAAAAAAAAAATAAATAAACGAATTTTGGTGTAAAATAAATTGACTTTTAAATAAAAAAAAAAACTTAAAGATAAAATAAAATAGCAAAAAAAAAAAAAATTTAATTCTTATTTAAATTATATATAGATATAAAATATATACGACATTATTACAACAAAGGTCATATATATATTATTAATTAGCTATAATATAAAAATAAGCAATTCAAAATAGTTTTGTTTTTTTTTTTTTTTGATAAATTTTAACAATTTTTATGAAACAGTTAAAAAAATTTTTATTTTATTTCAATTTAGTCGAATTTTATTAAATATGATTGCAGTATTTGAGTATTTGGGAGTGCATAAGATAAGATCTCGACATATTCTATATAGGTTTTTCTTATATAAATTACAAGTCTATTATTTTATACTACTTTTATAGATCATAATATTTAATCTGTAAATGACAGACATTTAAAACCATTTTACTCAATGATTTACCAACCAACTTTCATTTTTTTCTTTTTAAATGATAAATATTCAGTATAGTTTTCCAAAATTTTCTGATTTTCATTAATAATTTTCCATTTTTATAAAAATCCCATGTAAAGTATATACATATGTATCATATAGTATGTATAATCTATACCTATAATATACATATTCAAAAACGACGCTCTTTTATTCCGTTGAATTTTAAATTTTGTTTTGTTGTTTTTGCTTTTTGTTTTTTTTCTAAAGATTAAAATTTTAGTTTAGTGTATAGTACAGCGGTACAGTGTGGGGTTATTAATAGTTGTTTTTTGATTTTGCAAGTTCGATTCAGTTCTGTTTTTTTTTTGTTTTTTTTTTTTTATATTTTAAACGAACATATAATATCATCATAATATTTAATCTGTATTAATAGATATTTAAAACCCTTTTACTCAATGATTTACCATCTTAGGCTTCTTATAATATATACATATATAATAGGTATATATTGAGTTTCCAATACTCAATAAATTAAGGGCAACTTCTAAAAGATAATAATAATCGTGTTTTTAAAAAAAATATTATTTACAAAGAAATTTTAAATTAATAAAGGCTTTAATTATTGAAAATTGTATTTTTACATTTTAAATAAAATCATAAAGAAACTATACTGTATATATTGTATTGTAATTGCTAATTAAAACACCTCGAATTTCGAGGGGCGGGCGAATACTAGTAGGTTATTATTTCTTAGTAGTTATTATTTTAGGTGTAGGTTATTATTAATACTAGTAGGTTATTATTTTAGGTGTTTCGGGAAAACATTTTATGTGTTGAATAATGCCAGAAGTTATATAATTTGTAACACTAATAATTTGTAAATTTAACATGCATTTATTTATATATTTCATGTATTTCTGTTATTTTGTTCTTCTAAAGACATTTTATTTAAAAAAAAAAAAAAATTTTTTCTGATTTTATTGAGTACGAGTACCTACCTATACCTACCTAAATTAAAAATCTTTAAATTTGAATTTACCTTTTTTTTGAATTTTATATCTATTTGAGGGTGTCATTTTACTATATTTTTTATGAAAAGTTTACAAAACGAGCTATTAAAAATCTGATGCCATTTGTTACGATATAATAAGTGAGAGATATTTCTTTTTGTATATTCCTACAAAAACTAAATACAGAAACATATTGGACGGAGAAGATGATATGAGGTCACAAATTACAAAAATTATACCAAATTTTGATAAAATTTGTAATAATAAAGAAGCTCACTCTATTATATATAGTCATTGAGAATACTTTGTTTACTCTGTATAAAAATTTTTATTATTTGTTTTTTTTTTTTTGGCAAACTATTTATATAAATAAAATATAATTAAAAAAAAAAAAAAAATTTGTGTTTTTAGTTGCTCCAGAATTTCTAAACTTAGGATTCCGCAAATGTTATTTTCAATTAGAAAGATTCCCAAAACTATAAAAAATTGAAGAGCACTAATATAAATGATCAATTGGTTATATTGATATATAGTTGCAGCAATCGTATATTGATTTTATGCCAATGAAAAGTTTATAAAGCCAAGCTATTATAGTTTAATATAATATATTAAAAACAAAGAAAGTTTTTTTTTTTTGGTTTTTCTTTGTTTGTTTTTTATCTTTTCATTTTTCTATGTACATTTCTCAAGAAATTTTTTTTACATTAAGAACCAAACAAAAATCATCTCTAATTCTTTACTAAGTCAATGTGTTTCGACGCAGTAGTACTACATTAGTACTAAACATTAATCTTCTCTTATACGACTTTTTAAAATAGATCTAACAAAAAAAGATTATCACATCTCAAATTGTTTAAAAGTATTTAAGCTAAATTTAATAAAAAATTCCTTTCCGTTTGATTTTTTGTTTTTCTTTTACCAGGAAACAAAATCCATATTTTAAAATATACACTCATATACACTTTGACAGCCAAATATACAAGATTTCTATATATAGTCAATATGCTAGTGTGAAATGGGCGGTTCATATACTACATATTAATATAATCGATTTATAAATTTATATAAATTAATTCATATCTCATCTTAAGATACTTATTTATCAAAATTATTATGCAATCGATAAATTTATTGATTATCGACATTATTTTATTTTTATTATTTTTATATTCATAATATAATTCATTAAAAAATCTATAAAAAATACAAAAAAAAATCGAATATAAATCGAAAAAAAAAAAAATAGACAATATTTTGAAAAAATTTGAAGACAATATTACTGCTAAATATAAAAAAAAAAACTAATTACAATGTTAGGTAAATTAAATTTCATGCAAAAAGAAGAAAAAAAAAAAAAACACAAGAAAACGAATAAAAACAAAAAAAATTTGACCTCTTTAAGACAATCAAAAATTTTTTTATGCACCAAAAACATCATCTTTATAATATTGAATTTCTCTAGCCTTCAGTACTGTAACTTCAAACAACACAAGATTTAAAAAAAAAAAAATAATTAAAAAAAAATTTGATTTTTTTTCTTTTATATATTAAATAAAAAAAGTAAAAATGTTTGTATTTAATAAGATATAAGTATTTTAACAATTCGCTATATTATTTGTATTGTATTTTGTTGTTTTTTGGTAATATTTAATTTTCCTTTTGTTTTCTTTCGACAAATCAATGTCAGCCAAAAATTAACAAAAAAAAAAAAATGAATTCGTCAAAATGTCTATAATCATATGTATACAAATAGTTTGTATACATAATATATATATATATATATCAATATTCATATAATTTAGATCTATGTACATACATTTTATTTCGTATCCAATTTTGTGGTCTATCTTAATTTGAATTGAATTAAAAATTTTTGAACTAAACTAAACAAAATTTTATTAGAGAGCAGGTCACAATCGTGCGGGTCACAATATCTTCCATTACAAAATCTATCGTCCTAAAATCTTGTATTACAAAATCTTTCACGGACAGAATCTTGCAAAATATTTTTTAAAGAAAAACGGATTGTTGTTTTGTTTTTAAAGAATTTATGTGTTTGTGTATAAATTATATTTGTTGGTTTCGTATATTAAGGAGGATTTTAGAGTTGGTTTTCAAAATCAGGTTTATACACTTTTTCTAGAATATTTATGTATATGTATATATGAGATTCTGAATTAGGAGAGATTTTAGAATTGGTTACAAAATAAGGATTTCAATATTTTGTTTAGCGGAAGTTTGTGGAAGTGGTTCGGCTTAGTAGCCAACCGACTTTTTTAAGTACTTTGTTATAACCTAATTAATTATGTAACATGCAAAATTTTGTCCTAATAGATTTTTCAAAAATCTTTTTGTTTTGAGAAATTTTTGAAAGCAAGATTTTGTATACAAGATTTCATCCCATACGATTTTGGAGTATAAGATTATGACCCAAACCCATATATAATAGATTTATGGGTTTGAGTATAAGATTTACCCACAAATATGTATATATTTATACAGATAATACAATGAAAAGTAGAAAGTAGATCTGTTCATAGTATATAATCGCAAAGTAACGAAACCATAAGAAATAATTTAAAATTCTTTACACTTACATTTCATACACAGCCTAGTCGTATTTAGTTTCTTTGAAGATCCCATAAACATTATCGGTACTATTTCATCTTGTCGTTTACCTTATGATGTTTTAAACTCTTCAAATTTGTTTCTGTTTAAAGTAGGTTCGATTAGCTCGTTTATAATTGTATATTCTTACAAACTTCTGTCAGTGCATCCTTGGTTTAAGTTATTAAATATGATTTTGGCCAAAGATCAATATCATAATAAAAAACAGGCAGAAGAAATATATAGAAAAAAAAAATTTAAAGCAAAAAATTAATTATTAAAAGTTTTATTTTTTTTTTATGTTTAGAAAAATAAAGTTATTATTCCAAACAGCAGCATACAAAAACTGCGCTTAAAAATTTATTTATACTGAGTGAAAGTACGACGTACAACTTGTTGAAGACTTTTGAATAGTTTACTCCTTCAAAACAACAACAAATCCAATTTCAATTCATTCATTTCAATCGATTTTTTAAAATATATACATAATATTTAAAAAAAAAAAAAAAAAATAAAACAATTTATATAAGATTGTCCTATAACTTGAGATTGAAATAATAGTAAAAATTGATAAAACATAAATTGTAAAGGGTACATGGCATAAAGTCTCTAATGAAGAAATCTACAAAAATAATTTTTTTTTTTGTACACATATTATATATAATATAAGAAGCTCATCATCAACTCATTGACAAAATCAAAAATACAATCTCGTGATTCTCATAAAAAAAAAACCAAAAGAAATTGCAAATTGCACAACACTTTTTTTCTTTATCTAACATTTTTGTTTTTTTATCGCAGACACGCCGGTGATTTATTTTAGTTTACTGTAAAAAAAAAAAACAAAAAATATTTATGTTGCGTGAAATTATAAAATTAATTTGTAAAAAAAAAAAAAAAAACAAAATAAAAATAAATATTTTTTTTGAATTTACATGGGTTTACGTATTATTTTTTCACTTATAATATCGAAAAATTACTAACATTTTCTTAAAAAAATTTTAATTTTAATGAATTTTACACTATAATATTAAGTGTTAATTTTAGTTTTTATAGTAAGTTTTCATTACCTTAATTTTTTTTCTTTTTGATTTTTTAATTACTATAATTCCTTATAATAATTTTTTATATGATATATTATTAAAGCTATTGGTTTCACTGATTTTCATTTTAATGTTAAAAAAAAAGATAAATAAAATTAAGAGTTTTCTCATTTGGAAAATTGTAGAAAATTAAAGTCTTTACGAAATATACATTATCTGCAAATACATATTAAATACAAACTTTTATCATTAATAACATTGTTTTCTTCTTAAAGTTTATATCTTATATAGATGCTTTATGTTTATTTAAAAGTTATACCAGCTTATTCTATACTATTATACATTCACAAAACACTTAAGATTTCATTTAAGCACAACCAGTAGTGGCTGTTAAAAAATCAAATATAAAAAAAATTAAAAATTAAAAAAAAATTTTTATTAGAAAAGAAACTTTTACATTCAAATCGCATCCTTAGATATTCTTTAATAATATGTCCTATTTTTTTTTTAAAAAAAAAAAGAAAAGATTAATACAAATTTTATTTATCAATTTAAATATAAAATTTCTAAATTATAGACCGGCGAATTGGACAAAATTGTAAAAACTGAAGAAAACACTAAAAATTTCAATTTTAATTTTTTGTATATGGAGCAATAGAATGTCCGGTGTCCATGGCCATTAATTCCATTAAGTTGTGGGCTTTAATTTCTTTTCCTTAAAAAATAAAAGTTTTTAACTTTTATCGTATATTACGGATTACTATCATAAGCGTGGTATTTCATTTGACTTTAATATCATTTGACTGTATTTCATTTAACTGGAGTGTTATTTTTCTACGAAGTCTGTACCGAATTATCAAATCCTTCCAAATTCAGAATATCGCATGTACATATATATATATATACATGAATATTTTGGAAATAACGTATATTCCTGATATTTTAAAACCAGCTTTAAGATCAAACAACTAAGAACCTATATTTCAGTTTATATAATAAAAATGGTCAAACGTGTAAATGGTCATAGAAATTAGTGATGTTTGAGCGACAAAAAAAAGTTTTATTTAAGTCGTTGAATCAAGTGTATTTTTATTTTATTTTTGTTTTATAATTAAAAATGTCAATTTATGAAAATTTTTAAAATATAATTCGGGAGCGCTACGAGTAGTCGTATCTTAAAATCTCGTTTTATCAAAATCTCGGTTTTTAAAATCTCGATAAATTTCTTTTTTGTTTAGAAAATACAGAAAAATAAGAAATTGTGATTTTTTCCAATAATAATAGGAGAGATTTTAGAGTTCGATTTAAAATCAGGATTGTACGTTTTTTCCAGAATATTTTCATATGTATAAGTATATGAATTAGGATTTCTGAATTAGGAGGGATTTCAGAGTGCAATCCAACTCTGAAATCCCTCCTAATTCTGAATATCACATATACTTATTCCAATAGTTTTTATAGGGTTCCAATAGTTTGTTTAGCGGGGGTTTGGGAGGTGGCTGTTCTAAAGACTGTTTCTAAAGGCTTGTTTTAAAGGCTTTCATCCTGCAAAAAATATGAAAAAAAAAATGAGGAGGTATTCTAGAGTTTAAATATCCGACCTCTAATATCCATATTTTTCTTCTTAAAATTGTGAAAAAAAAATTAAAGAAAAAGCGAAAAAAAACGAGATTTTGATAAAACATTTTTTTGAGATACTAGCTTTCGTACCCAACCTAAATAATTCATATTTTAGATAAAATATGTTTTATAAAAATTCACGGAAATTCTTGTAAACTCCATTACATATAGTTTTTTACAGGTAGTTTTCATTTTGATGAATTCCATAGTTTATAGAAGGAATTTAGAGGACGCTGAACAATTGTTCGGAAGCATTTTTAACGCTTGAAAAACAAAGGTAACGTCAAGAAACGTTAGCGCTAAAAAGTTTAAATACTATACGAGAATTATCCTTGAAGAAAGATTAGTAATAACTTTAAGATAAGGTATATTTACGGAAAGGGATTTATTTACGGAAATGATATATAAGATCATAATAAGAATAAATTTATATCTCGCTCGCTTATCACTCTTCTTACAGTAGCCACTTATTTAAGAGTCAATATATAACGTTTTAAATTTTTTTCTGAAAAATTTCTCCTGAATCTGACCATTATATTTTCAGTGCTTAAGTTACAGTAATTTTTTTTTATTTGAATTATTGTATTTTTATTTAGAATTGCATAATTTCAAATTATATAGTATAATAACTTTACTATTGCTGTCATAACTTATAAAATAATATAAGATAATAATAAATTTTGAAAGGTGTACTAAACAAAAGAAAACAAAATCACCTATAGTGGTTCATTTTTTTCTTTTTTCTTACCATTGTTGTTGTTATTTTTATTAATTAATTTTGTATAAAAAAAAAAAAAGTCTTTTGACAATTCATTTTATCCATAGGCAATTTATTTACAGTATTTGGATTAATTCCTAGACAAAAGTTTTTAAGATCATAAATTTTTTATTATATAGTTAAGAAGTGATTGATTTTTCTTAATGGAATTTTTAGGTTAATTTTAAGGGACCATTAAATCAACCTTCAAAAGTTTTTAAATATTGTTCATATTGTGGTAGGTGGTCAGTTAAAATGAATAGGCATATTTATTTACGTATATTGACTGTATAGTGTATGCTGTATGTTAAAATTTAAATATATATATATACATATATATGCATAGTATAATTAGGATAGTAAAAATTTTGAAATTGACATAGAAATATATTTGTATAAAGCTTTTGGCACCTTTTGGTCAAGTATATAAATACCTATAAATAAATCCTTCCCACACGATTAAACACTTTCATATTGTATGTTATTTTTTATAATTTATATTTAATACACCTGACATTAGAATTTAAATAAAAAAAAACCAAAACAAATATGGTTTTAAAATTTTTTTTTTTTTTGATGAGAAAATTAATTTTAAGACCAAAAAAAGTAAAAAATTTACTTTAAACGGAAATTTTAAGGTTAAAATTTTAAATTTGATATTAGGTAATAATATATATACATGTATATGTACATTAATATTGTAAAAATTGAAAATTTTTGAAGAAGAGGAAACATGCCATGTATTAATTACGATTTATGTATGTTATTATAATCGCTTTTCTTTCCGATTTTATAATGTCTAGTTTAGATTAAAATAAAAACAAATAAAATGACCCACATAAATTTTTTTTTTTTTAACTTTTGTTTTGTAAGGAAAATCAAACCTAAATATGTACATATATGTATTTATAAAATAACGTAAAATTTTGCTAAAAAAAATAAAGATTAAATATTATATATAGAAATACATGAAATAATTAATTTTTTCTTTTCCCTTACGGATTTATCAAATTTTTAAATAGTGTTCGAATTGAAGATCAAGCTTTCAAGCCCTAAATTAAAAGCAAAATAAAATGAACAAAACTTAATATACGCTATAGGAGTAATTTTATAATTTTTCGTTTTTAGCAAATGGGTCGAATACATAAAACTGAACTTGAACTAAATTCTCACTCTTTCAAACAAAAATTACACTCGAACTTAAAGTTTTTGTATGATAAGTGAGATTTGAGTTCAAACCCATCAGTTTGATGCATTATGCATGCGGAGTATTTGTACAAAAAGTGAGATTTGAATTCAAAGTTAGTTTGATGATGCATTTGACTCATTGTCTGCTCTATAACGAAAAGATAGCTTAGTTAACTCAATAGAAGCACTTGATTTAAATGGCTTTCCGTAGCCTAATTAATGTCGATTAAAATTTACTTTTTGACTAAACGTTTAACGCTTTCAGATTGCGTTTTATCTTATTAAAACTTTTTTGGGAAATCATTTTATTTTATTTTAATTTTTTTTTTTTTTTAAATAAAATAATGCGCTTCTGCAGATAAACAATCTGTAAAACTTTAAATTACGTTTTTATATACAGACTATACTTATTTTTTTATAAAAATTATATATTTTATATAATTATATAAATGAAACTTTATTCATATTTTCCACATAATAATTTATTCTAAAATATAATCAGAATATAATTAATACATTCATATTATATGTATTGCGACTTGCGTGTTATTAAATAAATATCAAAAATTAATAAAATAAAACTTATACTATTTTTTACTGCATATTTAATAAATTTTAATTTTCTTTTATTTTAATTCTCTGTTTAAAATTATTATATAAAATTTTTGTTTTCATAAAACGCATTATAAAAATTAGAAAATTGAGCCATTATTTTTGTATTCATCCATATATTCATTTTTTATGTATTTGTTTATTTAAATATATATCATAATTTATTATTTAAAGCATACTTTACCAATAGGTGACGCAAATTTCTTATAATATATGAATTAAACGGTATGTAAAATCTGGTAAAATCATAAAACCTGGTAAAATTTTAATTTTCATTTTGGTTCGTATCCAAACTAAATATATTTTGCTTCACAATTTTTTCAATTTTTATTTTTTAATATTTTGTACTGGCATTAGGATATTATATATTATATGGGACTAAGCAGATATTCGATATTAGCATATGTTAACAACTAGAAATGTAATATACAATATACAATATATTTATATCTGTATATAAAGAACATACATATATTTATACATAGGTATACATATATAATTTATTAGATAAGGATTAAAAAAATACTAAGTTCTTAAGTACATAATTATGTAAATTACCTTACTGTTTTAATTTAAATTTAAAAATTTATTTTAACGGTTATTATTTTTTTTAAATCCCTATACATATATTAATTTAGTCCCTAGTTATTAATTAAAACCATACTTATATGTTTTTACTATCTTACAGATAAAATTTGGTCATGGCACCAACTCCCGCCACTTATGGTCATCAACTAATTGAACAATCAAATCAATCATTCCATCAAACAAATGATATCGGTCATTTATTAAAAATAATTCAAGAAATTTCCACAAATGAATTGCGAGAAGATAAAAGCACACGAGAACAATTTTTAAAACAATTTAGAAATATTTTATTAAATAATATTGATATTCAAAATTTACGAATTGATGATAATTTTCTTTTAAGATTTTTACGTGCTAAAAAATATAATATATCAATGGCAGAACAAACTCTTTTAAAATATTTAAATTTGCGTAAAACTTATCCGCATATGTGTACTGAATTAGATTCTTTAGATTCAAAACAAATGGCAATTATAACAAATGGATATATATTTGTTTCACCAAATCGTGATAAATTCGGAAGACGTATTATTTTTATAAATGCAAAATTATTTAATGCAAAATTATATTCAAGTGCAGATCAAGCTAAAGCTCATATATTAACTTATGAAACACTTTTAGAAGATCCAATTAATCAAGTTATAGGTTTAACACATATTGGTGATTTATCTGGTGTAACTGCATCTCTTGTATTAAATTGGAATCCAACAGAATTTGCAAGAATTTTACGTTGGGGTGAACAATCTTTACCAATTCGCCATAAAGCTATTCATTTAATCAATGTACCATTACCTTTTAAATGGATTGTTGATTTTGTTAAAGGACGAGTTAGTCAAAAAATGAAGGAAAGATTTCATGCATATACAAATTCAAAAGAATTAAAAAAGCATGTTGATATAGAATGTTTACCAAAAGAAATGGGTGGTACAATACCAATGAAGGATATGATTGAATCATGGAAAAAGGAATTATTAGCAAGAAGAGAATCTGTAATAGCATTAGATAATATGAAGCTGTTAAGCGATCGAGGAATTATAACAAGTCGAAATAAAAATAATGCAACAATCAATAATAATAACAATAATGATATAAAAAAAAATGAAAAAATTGATTCAAAATTTTTAGGAAGTTTTAAAAAATTGGATTTTGATTAGATAAATATGTAATTTATTTTCTTCAATTTTTTTTCTGTAAATAACTTTAAAACATGAATTATTAAAAAATATTTTAATATAAAAAAAACTATATTAATCACTGTTTACATATATTTATCTTTATTGTTTTTAATAAATTTATTATTTCAAGGAAAAAAAAATCATAAATGGAAACAGCAATTTATTTATGCACTAATTTTCATTAAAATTTATTTTTAATTTAGTTCTTTTGCTTTTAAAATAACATAATAAAATTTACAATTCAAATTATACATTTGATGCAAATAAAATTAAAATCCCAACTACAAAATTTCTAATATTCCTTAAATATAGAAGATGTTTAACAAATTCTATATTTTAATTAAGTTCTAAAGCTAATTTGTAAACACATATATAAAATCTATATTTCATCTTTGTATCCGGCATTGGAATCATCGTCGTCTTCCTAATAGTGAGAAAATAAATTTAATATAATTAAAATCAATTTGAATAATATACTAAAAACTCAAACTCAAATATATAAATGAAAACTCACTTCAAAACCAAAACAATGATCCATTTCAATGGTTCTTTTCTTTTTAGAAATAATTTGTTTACTTACTCCATCATCATCTGTTAACATGTAAAATACATTTAAAATAAGTAAATATATTTTAAAAGAGGTGCAAAATGTATTACCTGAAAAAGCGTCATCTTCATCTAAATTTAAAGAATTTGTACCTTTTTTTTTTTTATTTTTTAATTTTGATTCTTTGGGAATGTCTATGCGTTCACTGATAATTATTTCTTGATTATTTTCAATACCTTCTTCATCATCGTCTTCGCATTGAATAACTTCTAAAACTACATATTCTTGACTATTACCACCTGTTCCTTCTTCATAAATATTTTCCTTTTTTATTTTAATATTTCCCGATTCTTCTAATTCCATTTCATATTCTTCACTTTCTTCAATGTTATTACGATTTTCTTCATCGCTATCTTCTCCTTCTGGTACAATAGCAACAAGTTGTCCCTGAATAACTTGTACCTTTTTCTTTCTTCCTCGTTTTAATTTCTTTTTCTCTTCTACTATTTTTGGATCAGGATCATGTACCGCCATATGGCGTATCAAATTACCTTTATGACTAAAGCTTCTTGAACAATCTGGGCAATTATGAATTTTTGGTTTAGGTTCTGGTGCTACATAATTTACATTATGATATAGATTGATATGGCGTTTCAGCAACTGTTTCTGTCGAAAAGATTGATCGCAAAAGTCACATTCAAATGGTTTTTCATCTGTATGAATTAATTGATGTGCTTCTAAATGTCTTTGAGATACTGAAGCGTAGGAACATAAAGAACATTTATAGCATTTTTCACCATCATGTGTTTTTAAATGAACTTTATAAGTATAGCGATCAGGAAAGGTATTATTGCATCGTTTGCACATAATTGGTTTATCAGAAGTATGTAATTTTTGAACGTGAATCCTTAAATCTGTTTTTCTTCCACATGTTGTAGGACAAAGCTCACATTGGAAAACTGGTTTTTCACCAACATTATGAATTAATTTGTGTGCTTTTAAAGAATTAGATTGAGTAAACCTAGTATGACAAATATCACATTCATATGGTTTTTCTCCTGTATGAATTCGTAAATGTCTTTTAAGTTTAAAGGTATCTGGTGAAGCATATGTACAATGTGGACATTGAAATGGTCTCTCCCCTGTATGACATCTAATATGTCTTTTCAGTTTACTAAGTTCAACACTGGCATAATCACATTCTGTACATTTGTGAGGTTTTTCATGAGTATGTCTATAACGAATGTGTCTAACAAGCTCTCCAGATGTTGTAAAAGTACTCGTACAAGATTTACAAGCATGCGGTTTATGACCAGTATGAGTGTTCAAATGATTTACTAAAGATGCACTTGTTTTGAAACCTCTTTCACATATAGAGCACTAAAACCAAACATTTTATTATATAAAATTTCTTTTATATTTTATTTTATAAAATTACCTTATATGGTCTTTCATCTGAATGACTTTTCATATGACGTGCCAAAAGATATCTCTTGGTTGAAGTATAATTACAAAAAGAGCACACATGATTTGTATTTTGATTTGAAAATCCACTTTTGGCTCCAGTTGGCTTTTTAATTAATTTGATATCATATGGTTTAATTTCTTTTTGTGGTGTTTCATCAACTTCCACTTCTACATTACCTTCACCTTCAACTTCACCATCACCTTCTCGTAACTCCTGCTCATTAAATTCATAGACAACTTCTTCTGTTTTAGAATCTTTCTTTTCATCAGGTATTACAACAACATAATTACTATAATCCTTGAATAACTTTTCTTTTGTATCTTCTTCTTCTTCCAAGATCTCATATTCCATTATTCCTTCATCATCATCTTCAATTAAACCCTCTGGAGGTTCCGTAGGAACTGGTTCAGAATCTTTAGTTGCCTGATAATAATAATTACCAGCTTGATCGACAAAATAGGTACCACATTCTTCATCATCTTCCTCTTCTTCAACCATCATTGCTTCAGAGTTTCCTTCATCATATTCATTTAGTTCATCGATATAACTTGACAACTCGTTGCATTCCTCTTCTTTTATTTTGATCTTTGACATATTGATTGCGTTGTAATTAATCAATATTTAAAGCGCAAAAATCTACAAAAAAGAGATATTAAAATTTCGATTGCCAGTAAATATTTTTGAATTTATTTCTAATTCCTATTTTAATAAAAAACGTAAACATTAGATTTTTTCTAAAGAAATTGTTTGCTAGGGGTCTCTTTAGCTCACTCATAGACAAGTCTTTCAGAAATTTCTCACTGATAGGCGCTGGTAGCCATTTTTATTTACATTTTACAAGCCACATATATTTAATGAAAAAATTTATATACACCAAAACATTGTTTACAATTGATTATAACTACTTTTAAAACTCTAATATACTTACTATAATTTTTACTTATTTATATTTTATTTTGGTAAAAATATCTGGGATAAATTTTCAAATTGATTTCTATTTTTACCACCAACAACAGAGATTAGAATAGCGCCGCGCGAAGCAAATTATTTAATAGCGAGAGATGGCGTCACTTGATTGAAAGAATATGTCATTTGTTTTGTACTTTTATAGTACGCTTTATATATCTATCGCATGTTAGAAAGAGACAAATATATTACCTGGCAAAAATTAGGGTAGCGTTTCAAATTGTCAATATACTAAATTATATATATAAAACAAGCTACATAACTTTTAGTTACTAATATAAATGTTTTATACATTTTTATATTTTATATATTTATTATATATTTTATTATATTTACTAACATAAAATATTCGGTTACGGTATTCTTTTATACTATATATAAAATGTACACCTAATGTTTTTAATTCAAAAATTCGTGCCAAAATCCAATATTTAATTTGAATTGAATTTTTAGTTTTATATATATAATTACCTGATTAATACTATATTTTAGATCTGAAAATGAATATGAAAAATGAGATTTATTTAAAAAGTTCTTCCTATTTATAAATTCAGTAATGGAAAAAGTAACAAGTAAAATTCAGCGAACTTAAAGTAAAACTTTGACTTATACAAAAAATTTAAACTGTCCAACTCTCAACATAGTTAAATTTATAACTATGACATACTCTTAACTTTTTTGAGATCTGAATAATATTTTTGTTTCTATTTTTTATTTTTTTTTCTAATTCCTTTTAACAATGAAAACTATTTAAAAAATTAACTATACAATAGAAAATCAAATATTTCAAATGTTCGTAAAATTTGTAGATTTTGCAATTTTAGTTTTAGTTAATGATTTTCAGCCGAACTATATTCAGCTATTCAGCTGATTTTGAACTGTACTATATAGCATTTACTTTTCTGAAGAAAATACTTACCTGGCGTTGGACTTTTTTTTCAAGAGATATTTTTTTTTGTTCCTCCGTACGGAAAAATAATAGTTAGGGTAAAAAGTTTTCCACTTTCCAGAAAGACAAACATTAAAAAATATGTATATTACCAATAACCATATATACATACTTATATATTTATTCAAATAAATGTGAAAGAAGATGTAGTCGTCTTTTTTCTTCTCATTTGTTTTCCTATTACAATATTTAGTCAAAAAATGCATATACATTTTATAATACGTATACATTTCGTTCACTAAACTGTTTTTATTTATGAAAATAATGTAAAGCAGTTTCTCATAACCTCATAAGAGATTTTACGATGTTATATTATTTAGTAATTGAAATATTTAAATTTTCAAAAGCAAAATTTAATTAATTAGTTTAAATTAAGAGTTATTAAAAATTTTATCAACTTATAAAAGTAACAAATAAATGATAAAATTAAAAAAAAATAAATCTGGAATGAAACTATTTCAACTTTTAGGAATTTTTTTCTGAAGAAACTAAAGAATACGGTTCCCTTAGCTATTTTTCTAAATTGACTGAAATTATTTTCTTTATTATCTATCTAATATGTAATATCTATGGGTAAGGGATATTTTATATATATAATTAACAATCAGTGTCAAGTAGTATTAAGCACATTATAATAATATTAAATGTTTGAAATGGCTATAATATTGTATGCTACATTTTAAATTTTGGAATGAAAATTATTACTTACCGAAATTATAAAAATCACCACATTAACAAATTTGTAATAAACAACTTCTTAGTTTATCAAATTTGTCATCTGTCAGTTGCCGCTTAACAAAAATTAAAAAAAAAAACAATGTAACAAACTAAAAAACAAATATAATTATTTTGTTCTTTTCTAAATTTTTTTCGGGTCAACAATTCAAAGCAAAACTGAAAAAAAAAAAAATTTTGACTTTTTTCAGTATGGTCTTTTTCTGGTTAACATTATTTTTCCAGAAAAAAAAAAACGCTATTAAAACAAACTTGAAGAATGTATGAAATACGCAAAACCTGTACTAAAAATACAGTGGAAACGCGAAGCACAATATTTTATAATATGTACTGACAAGCGAAGTTTTAAAAATTTATAAACGCACCCATTTTGTTGATTACATGTCAATGTTAAATTTATTAAAAACAAAAGTATTTCAAACTGTTATTTCTTAATCTTGGGTCTCATTATGATTTTATTTCCTTTAATTATTTAATATTTTCATTTTCAAACACTTTTTTCTAAATTTTTAGAAACTTTCAGGAAAAAAAGTTTTAATAGTTTTTATTTTATCATTCATGAGCATGTACAATAAAATTTATAAATATCATTAAATTTTAATATTAAAAAAAAGAAGAGAAATAGTAAAAGTGGTAAAGGAATTTGAAAAAGAAATAGTTTTAAAAGCGCTTGTTAAAATTTTTAAAAATCAGTTATTTTGGCGGGAAGACGTATAAATTAATTATTTTGACCGTGACTTCATATTAATTATTGTTAAAGTAAAAATTTATTTATCTGATAAATTTTTACATTTTACTTACTTGTTTCAGTAATTACTATAGGGCAAGAGTTAAAGCTATAAAAAAATTGTGTTTAAAATTTAGGATTATTTAATACATTTTTGGTGTTAATGTAACCAAAAACTCAAGATTATTGAGTACGACTCAAGAGATTTAAAATTTATAATATAAAACATTTAATATTCCGTGCATAGGTATATTATTTGTGTTCGTTTTATAGAATAAAATAATCTTTTGTACTGCCAAAGTTCCAACAAGTAGTTGGAACTTTGGGAGTACAGGAATTTTTAGGGAGTACAGGAGGAGGGAGTACTTTGGCAGTACAGGAAAAGGAACCCAAATAATATGTGTATTTTGTACGTTATACAGTATTCGTAAAGAAGGACCTCCAACTAAACAAATATATATATATGATGTATAATACATATATGTAATAAATAATGAAGAAAAATTTCTTATCCCTCTTTTGATCTATTTTAAGTACATACTTAGGATGTAATTTTGGATTTAGATAATATACATAGATAATATGATTGTGAACTAATAAAGTCAGTCACAACTAACAGTCAGTTTATACATATACATATACTTACATATATATGTACATAAACATGAGCAAATACTTTAATTAATTAATGTATTTAATTAATTATAGCAAATAGTTACAAAATTAATTTATGGAAATCTCATATTAACGGTAGTTATTTTCACTACAGTGTCTAATCGATCCAGTTAACTATTATATGTACCTATTTATTTTTTTTCAATTTACTTAAAAAAAAATTAGCAGAAAATAAAATATTAATTAGTTTTAAATAAATTATTTTGAATTTATTATTTAAACATTCAGGGTATTCACTTAAATTTCTAATGCAATTGTAAATTTCGTAATCTTTATTTTTAATTACGTAATTTATTTTCAATGTTTTTTTTTTTTTAAATAAAATTTACAATTATTAATATTTTACAAATAATCAATTTATAAGAAATTGAGTAAAAGTTTTTAATAATTTACAAAATTTTCAATTGCTTAGTAAATTTATTATTTTAAATTTTTTTAAACCTTTTAAAGGTGTTTTTTTTTTTTATAATTATAATTATATAATTTTGACACTATTATTATATATTTTTTTTTTTTTTAATTATTGAACACAACATTTATCATTTATTAATAACATAAAAATTTTTCATGTGTCGAATATTGATTTTTTTTTTAGTGTTTCATCTCTGAAAAAAATTTTGTTTTCGATATGTTCAAAAAAAAAACTAAAAAATATATAAAATAAAATAAAAAATTTTTTTACCAATATTGTAAAAAAAAAAAAAAAATTATAGTAAAATTTTAGTTTTATTATAATTTATTTAAGTTTTTTTTTTTTGTATTTCTTTAAATTTAATCCAATTCCACAATAAATTTTTAATAGAGATTCTATCTAAATTACATTTAATTTATATATATAAATTTTTAATTAGACTAAAATGTGAAAATGAAAATTTTTATAAAAAAATCTCTTTGTTATTTTTTAACAGTATTTTAATGTATTATGTTTTAAATATATTTTATGGCGCTATGAATTAAGTTAGAAAGGAATTAAGTTAGAGAACAAAAAAATGAGTTAAGTTAGAAAACAATATGAAATAAGTCAGAAAATTAAATAACATATGAATTAATTTTTTGATATTGTAATTTTATTTTTTGAAATAGAATTTTGAATGTGAATAGAAATTGTTGATCTTGAACAGTTTCGCTACAATACGGACAGTAGTAGTTACTCTTGTTATCGGCAAGATTTGGCATAAGTGGCATATTTTCATATATCGGCACGGAAGAAGAACTATATTGGAAGCATTCGCCAAACAGACACAGCAGGGATTTAGAAAAGTCTCTTATGATTGATTAATATTTGGCAGCTTCGATTCCCCTTCCGATTCACTTGAAACATCGCTTCCATTTTCACTATCCTCGTCAACTTCTTTAAATTCATCAAAATTCCCAAATATCTTATTCTTATTATATTATGTAACTCTATTTGAGAACATCATTGGGGATATTTTATCATTTTGTAATAGTTCATTTGCTTCCCTTAATTTTTCGTTCTTTTCGATGCTTAATTTTCTTTTCTTTTTTTTCCCAACAGAGCTGCATCACTTTCAATTAAAATTCCCAATTTTCTACCAAACCAAAATCTTCTCCTGATTTTTTTAACAACTTTTGATGACGTGTCAGAAATTCCATGGTCAGAAGTCTTATAATTTGATCGCATAATCCTGGAACTCAAATGCAGGGCGGGCAAAGAATATGAAAAATAATTAATATACCCGTTGAAAATATTCGGATTTTATAGTCAGTTACAAAGTCAACGTTATATTTTTAAGAATATGTACCTTTTCAGTAGTAGTATTAATAGTATGTATTAAATAAATATACGTATATGTATATGTAAATAAAATATGTATTTATTCCCTTTAAATATATTTTTTTTAGTGCATTTCTCTGCCACATAAATGTAACAAGGAAATTATATACAGCTTTTCCTTTTCTTTTCCAGGCAATCCCACACACGTCGTAAGGAGGAATTTTTCAACTTCTTCGGTGTTTAGAGCGTATTTTATCCTTCTTACTCACTAGGCCACGGAGGCCTCTTTTAAATATTTAAAATGAATATATAAATATATATATATACATATATATATATATATAAATTGAATAAATTGAATGTATATAAATATATGAAATATATAAATAAATTGAATATACGATATATATGTATGTATGTATATTTTGAGACACGAAATTTTGTGTCGCTCCCAAAAACTATCCAAAAATGCAAACATTTTTATTTTGAAAAACCGAATTTATTGTTATGAATTAAGTTAGCAAAAATAAATTTTCGTACGTATTTCATTTTTCATTATGAAAAATTAAGTTAGAAAAATTAAAAATTAAATAAGTACGAAAAAAAAAATTTTTTTTTTCTATCTTAATTCATTTTTTTTTCGAAGTTAGTTCCATTTCAAATTTTCTAACTTAATTCATAAGGAATTAAGTTAGAAAAATCAAAATTATTCTAACTTAATTTATTTTTGTTTTCTATCTTAATTCTTTACTAATTTAATTCATAGCGCCATTTTTTATATTATTATTTTTTATAAGTACAGGTATTTAGCAAATTTTATATAATAAACCAAATTCTTTTATTTTTTATTTAACATAACCATCTTGAAAAATAAATTTGTTAATAATACATTTTAATTATTAAAATCTTTAAAAATATCTTTTTCAAGCATATCCATTTCTTTAATTCAAATGTGTGATGTGTATTATAAAATACATATGTAAGTATATACGTCATAGATATTTTGTTCGGTAGTTCAAAAAATAATAAGGAATCAAAATTTTATTATTCAAAAAATCAATTTGTTTTATTAAATTACAAAATTAAATTAATTATCGTCGGTTTATTTAATTCTATAATAAACAATCCAGTATTAGTATAGTTTATCAGCCAAGCCACGCGGCCCACGCCACATATGAGGAATGCTTTACTATTCGTTTCTTACCCTCTTTTCTTATACAACAAAATTAGTTTATGGGAGAGACGATATAAAAAGAAGAGTAAAATGTTCCTCATAAATACTCATGTGGCATTCAGAAATCAGAGTTAACAATACATTCTGCCATGAAACGAAACGATTAAGAGTTAAATATTAATTTATTAAAATCAGATGGGAACATAAGTATTTTATTTATTTCAAATAAAATGGAGCCTTCAAAAATTTTTTTAATTTAAAGAAGTATTTTTTTTATTATTATAAGTCCAATTAACGATTTTGTTTACAATTATTTCAATATGCAAATTTATAATATTAAAATTTGAAATAAAAAAAAAACAATAATGACACTTCACAGCACAAGATTTTGACATTTGTAACACTCGTTAACTTTTACTCTCAAGTAGGAATAAAAAAATTTAATTCTGATGTTAATTCAATTTTGAATTCGAAACGTTATGTATAAGTTATAACCTCACTGCAGTTTATTAAACTGTACAGTAAAATTCATCATTTTGAAACGACTTTATCTGGTTGTCACTTTAACTCAAATAGACTAGAAACGAAACACACTCCTGCTATAGTTTAGGAACGCAATTTACATATTATGAGTGTTTATAGTCTAAAATAGTTTAAAATGTTTTTGGTTTTGAGGTTTGTTAAAAAAAAATGTTTAAAGAGTTTTACCATTTTGTCTTTCAAAAACTGTTCTCGAAATTTCTTTACGTTAAAATTTTCAAAACGTTCTTTTGAAAGATGTTTTAAAATAATTTAGTTTTACAATTTTTTTTATTTTGACAAAATGTATTTATAACAAATAAATTTTTAGGAAGGAAATTTGTGAATTATTAAAGTATAGAAAAGGGTTTCTATTTTCTTCTTATCCTATGTTTGACGTTTTAAACGTTACTAACTCCAATTAAAACTCTACTAAAACAAACCAAACTAAAACATTTCATAGCAAATTGAAAAAATTTTTTCTTTTTGAACTAATCCGAAATTTATAAAACAATTCTAAAATTATAATTTAAATATTAAATTTATCATATAATTATAATTTTAATTTATTTTATAAATAAATATTTTTGTATTAAATTACGTATTTTAATTTTGAAAATAATAATTTTCTGGATGTAATGGCGTCTTTGGTTATATTCCAGTATTTCACAAGCAATTTTAATTTAAATAAAATTATATTAATAATTGCTAAATGTATATTATTTTTCTGGTTATTTGTTTTTTTTTTTTTTTTTTTTAAATTTTTTTTTTATTTTTTATTTTTATGGTTATATTAAATTATATATAACTAATTATTTAAAGTTTTTCGTTATTCGTCGTATATGTTTATAACAACTCCAACTGATCTATATAAATATAGTTTATTAATATAATTAATAATAACTTATAACATAATTTTTTTTTTTCTTTTAAGTAAATTTAAATATCAAAAATTAAATTATTTAAAATAAAGAAAAAATAAAAAAAAATAAATAAAAAACAATATATAAAAAACAGTCTTAATATGTGCTTATTTATTTATTTATATATTTATTTATTTTTTTTTTTGTAATATTAAGCACTTTTTATTAATTAAAATTACTGATCAGTCTAAATAATAATTTTTCTAAAAATAAAATAAATACCCAACTATATAAATACAAAAAATTTAAAAGCCGATAAATTTCAAAATTTAATATATTAAATTATTTTTTAAATATTATACATATAAATATTTTTTGTTTTTTTTTTTTAAATTTAAATAGCCGATAAATATTCCAATTATTTAAAAAAGTTGTTAACTGATTGTCAATTACACAATTAAACAAGACAATTAATATATTGGTGGGATTCATTATATAGCTAATAATAAATAGTAATAATAATAATCATATATATATGTATATAATATAATTTAATTATAAATTTAATTTCGTACACTTTTGTTTTTTCTTTTAAAAAAATATATATATTTTTTTTTTAAATGCTTGATGTTTTTAATTTAATTATTATCGGCATGTTTTTTTTTTTTCTTCCTTTCTTTAATATTAATAAATATAAATAAAATATTTATATATACAAAAAAAAAAAACAAAAGAAAAAAAATCGAAAGAAAGTAATTAAAGCTTCAATATCTCGGTACATAATCAAAAATGCATTAACTGATTTAACCTCAGATTTCACAGATAAAAAATACCTCATATTATTCTTTAGACCGATAAGATCAAAAATATCTAATATTAATCTTTTATTTTTGAAATTTTGTAATAATAATTGAATAAAATGTTTAGAAAATTCTCTACATTTATGATCGCACATATGTATTAAACTTAATAAATAACTTTTTAACATTAATGAAGTCGAAAATTATTTTAATTTTAATAAAGAAATACATATTTGAGTTTTAATAAATATTTAACTTATGAATTGACTATAATAAATGACTTGCGATATATAGTTAATTAATATTATTATTTTTAAAAAATTAATTCAAATTAAGCACAAGCACGGTCCAGTAATTAATAGCTTAGTGAAACTAATGATTCCAGAAACTGCATCTTAATCAAATATGAATAATTTAGCTGTTGTTTTGTGCTCTTTAATAGAGTTGAAATTAGGAGAAAAATTCAAATTAAAGATTTGTACATTGAAAAATGTTCATATTCATTATTAATAATAAATGAACAAAAAAAAAAAATGATTTAATGATTGTAAAATTTTAACCATACAATTTCCAAAAAGTCCTTTCTTTTTAGCTGCCTCTACATAAAAATTAAATCTAAATTTTCTAGTTTTAATTATTTTAATTTTTTAAAATTTTTTTTTTAAATAGAAATTTCTAATAGTAAGTTACCAGTCTTTCTGGTGAAAGGTCTCATGTACAAACTCCGGTCAGATCAAAAATAATATATAAAATATAATAATATAATGTAAACAAAATATTAAATATAATTATAATTGAATACTTGTACCGAGATGGCCCACATGCTATAGGCAAAAAGGTCCTAAAAATATCGGCAGATATTTATATCTGCACGATATAATATTAAAAAAAAAAAAAAAAAATTCTAATAAAAAAATATATATATGCAATATTTATTTAACATTTTTTTCATATTTCATTGCATATAAAATTAATATAAAATATTAATATATTTTTAAGAGTTCATTATTTTTTTTTTTATTTAGAAAATTTCATATTTGTTTTTTATTTTTTCGAAAAATCAATTTTAAAATGCTTTCCTAACTTTTCCTTTTAAAAACTGTTCCTAACCATGATTTTGACTATAAACTTTAAAAGATAAATACTCTTTTTATATACTTTTATACTTTCAATCAAATTTCACTATATTTATATGTTTTTATAAAAATAATACACGATCACAATATCTGGTAAGAAGTTCCTGATTTTTTTGGTTAGAGTTTCACAATCTTTTTCTCACAATATTCTGAAAGTTATTGAACAAAAATTTTACTCATATATACTTTATAATCTAAAATTAAAAATTATATGCAATATAAATAACGAATATTTTAAATAATTCATTTATAATTTTAATATTTTTAAATGAATAAATAATAAATAAATAGAAAATTAGGAAAAAAATTTTTAAATTAAAAATATATAAAGGAATACAAGGGTTAAAAATTATTCCTATATATATATACATATATATATTACACAAAAGCAATATATACAATACATATAACATTTGTATTTTAATATTGAAACAAAATTAAAAATATATATGTATATAATGTATTTTATAAAAATGGATCAGTAATTTTAAGACATTCATAAAATTTTATAATATAAATATAATATAAATAGTTCATAAAATTTATATAATATAAATATACATATATATATATATGTATAATATAATAATAATTTCTATAAGTTATCATCATAATAAATCTTAAATCAAATTAAAAATTTAGATAACTCTTATTATTTGTAATAAATATAATATGTAAAATTAAAATATAATATTATTATATTTAACAATTCCTTTCTTTATATATATATATATATATATATATATAATTATATAGTTATTATTTATTCTTTTCTTGTATATTATTTAATATATCTATATTTTGAATATTTTATACATTATATTTATTTATTTATTAATTTCAACGTTTAACACCAAATAAATTTGGAATTGATTTAATTTTTTTTCGTGAACAATTCAAATAATCTTTATACATATCGGAACGTAAATATCTTGAATATGAATCACTTTTCATTAAATGATATACATGTGATGCTGCTACATCAAAACACCAACGATTTGGACCATTTGGTGAATTAAGTGCTTCACGTGCTAATTCAACTGATTTTGAATCAACATTAACTGGACATGGTGCATCTGGAGCTAAAAATTCTTGCCATATTTTATTTATTGCTTCTTTAATTTCAGATTGTGGTAATTTTTTCATATCTTGAACAGATTCCCAAAATCTAAAAACAAAATTACAAAAACAAAAAAAAAAAAATTCAATTAAATTTTAAAAGAATATTTTTATAATATTTTTTTTTGAGAATTTAGAAATACTTTAAATTTTCTCCACTGTATTCTTTTTCTAAAAATTTAGCAAATTGTTCTCGACCAATTGGATCACTGATTAATTCACGTAAACTAAAACCCCATCTTTTAACTCTTCGTAATGGAACTTCTTTACTATATATATTTAAAAAAAAAAAAAGAAAATATATAATATATAATATATTGTTAGATTATTTTATGACAAAAATTTAAAAAAATTATTATATAATTACGATATTTTTTCAGCATCCCACATTTCAATATTATCTGATTGCCATGGATTTGCTAATTCTGGTGATGTTAAGAAATAATCAAATTCACAATATTGCTCATAATATGAAACTAAAGATTCAGCAGCTTTTGATACTTTTATTGTCCGTCTTTCCAATTTATGTTTTCTTAATGCTATTATTCGATTAATTTGTTCGATTGGATTGTTAGCTAACGCAGCTCCAGCTGATCCAGTTCCATGACTTGATGCACCACGACGATAAGCTTTTTTTATATCTATTTCGGTTGTATTTACACACCCCGGCATTGGCCGATGTACATCCCAGAATGCTCTTTCTTGTGAATCAAGAACTTTTCTTTCAAGTTTATCTCGTTTTTTTGCAACTTTACTTTGTGATTCAGCCTTTTATTTTAAATTTAACAAAAAAATTAATTAACAATTTAAATTAAATCAGTTTTATATTTTTATTAATGATATTAAAATTATGCATATACAATATGTATGAACTTACTTGCATAAATATAAATTCCCATTTTCTTGAAAACATTTTTTGAAGTTTTGCTAAATTTTCCGCTTCATAATCAGCCAATTCAAGTCGAGTTTTATTTTGCATTGTACGTTTACATAAGTAGACAGCATAATCAGTATTTTCTGGTTCCCAGCAATTTGAAGGCCAAAAGTATGGAGTTTGAAATCTTAAAATAAAAAAAGAAAAATTAAAAAAAAATATATATGTATATTGTAAATTTTAATAAAATGATATCTACTTTAATAAAAGATATATTTAAGGAAAAATCCATGGATCTAAACATACTATAATTTTTTAAATTAATTCTTAAAACCATATTTAAATTGTGTAAAGAGTTAATGCCTGAGATGCAACAAAGGCATAAGCTTACAAAATTCAATCAACTGATATTTGAGGCAGTGGAGTTTTTTTTTGGTAGGGCTGACAAGTATTATAACTATTTTATTTAAGACTTGTATAATCAGAAAAATATTTTGTAGAAAAGACAAAGTTGAACTTACAAAGCTGACACTTCTAACGTTAATCGATAAGAAATCGCTATTTTCAAGAAGTACTTTATTTTTAGGAAAAGGGCTTAAAATTTTTCGCAGTTACTTAATTTTCATATTAAAACAAAAATTATTTATTTCAAAAACATTTTAAAATCTCGTATATGTATTTTAATTTTAAAAAGTTGCAATAAATTTCAAATCTTTAAAATATCAATTTTTCCTTTTTTTTTTTTGCTAATATTTTTTTTATCTTGAAAATTAGAAAAAAAAAATTGCAATAAAAAAAACTCATTTAGAAAGGAAATAACAAAAATTAACCTGGTTTTCTTTTTTATACAACTTATACGATTATATTTTTACATATTATATGTATTCCTTTTAAAACAACATATGAAGCTATTTTAAGCTTTTCCTCCATCAGTTACACTTATAATACATCAGTCTGTTTTTCATCCTCTGACATTGGAAACAGTTTAATATGTAAAATTAAAAAAAAAAAGAAAAATTCAAAAATACAGTGATCTACAGTAAAAATCAGACTTTTTTAAATTTTAACATAAACTTTTAAGATAAACTTTTAGATAGACCGTTTAAAAGAAATCTAAATAATTTTGATATAAAATACTATATATGTATATACTTAAACTATTTAAATGTTAATAAATATAGAGAAAATTTGTCAAAATAAAATATTAATCTGACCAATAGCGCAGTATGCATAAGTAGCCGGACTTTCAGCGAAAGGTCTTGAGTTCAAACCCCGGTCAAATCAAAATATTATATATAAATTATAATAATATTATGTAAACAAAATAAATAGTATAATTATATACCATTTAATATACTATGTAGTAACTGTAACCACATACCTGAAGGTTCACATATGTTGTGGGAGAACCAAAACAAATAGACAAATAAATAGAAATAAAATATTACAAATGATACACTAAAAATAAATACACCAAAGAACTCTGTGTCTAAAAATTTGCATATACATGCAGTTTGCAGTTACAAAAGAATACTGGTAGATATTTTTACTGGCCAAATAAATGATCGCTTTATTTTATATGAATAATTATTCTGACTTATTCTACGAATAACGACTTTTTAATACATTTTCTGTTAGTCTGCAACATTAAATGCACACTTAAACTCAATAAGAAAGTTTACCGAGATTCATTAATAAATTCAAGACACACTAAAAATAATATCCCTAAAGGAAAAAAATAAAAACTTAACCAGGTTAAAGTTAAGCTTAATGGAACGGATAAAAATGATAAATGCCGTATACAATATTTAAATATCTGAAGATAAATAATTATTGTATATATAACAACAAAGTAAAATTTTACCAACCCTTTTTTTGTAGAAGATATTAAAAATTACTTTAGATTTAGTTTTGTAAATACATTTTTTGTATATATGTATATATTGTATAAATATAATACATATACATACATATTTTATTATAAACTAAATAAATCTTTGGATTTTTAAATTGTTTCACATTTGAAATTTGTTTGTTCCAATTTTGAAACTTAAGATATCTTAAGTTTAGAATGGATTATAAATGGGTCAGAAAAATCTGATTTAATAGTAATCGTTTGCTATAGGAACTGCTCCTGGAAAGTATTTTAAAATTCTAGATTTTTTTTATGAAATAAAACTTAATGGTGTTAGGCAACCATTTTATTATAAAAAAAATATGTTTATAAGTCTCATAAGTTTCACAATCATTATCTCTAAAAAGTTTCTATTCCTATGACTTATGAACTGTTAGACTTTAGGGATGAGTCCTTTTATAAATATTAAATTTAATTTCCAGTAGGTAATTAAAAAAGAGTAAAAATTATTACTGTGCATCACTGTATTTTCAAATTGTAATGTATGTTTTACCGTTTTACATAGATATTTTATATTATATTATGTACATACACGTACATATTATAACCAGTTATAACCATGTAATATTTTTGTTTTATTGTGTACAATATTTATTTTCTACATTTTTTTTTTTCATTATATTTTTTATGCTTATCGATTGAAGCATATCCTGTTGAGCAATATTTACATAAACTAATTTGCCCTTTATAAATATATTTTTATCTTATTCTACATTTAAATATATATGTGTGTATATGTATATATGTATATATGCATAAATTCATTTGGAAATTTATAGATTGGTCGTTTTTTTTTTATATATTCATTCAAATTATATTGTAAAAAATAAAAATTTATTTTATATGAGATATAAAAAAAAAAGTTTTTCTTACCTGTAAAATGTGCCATCATTTTTCACAGTTAAAGCGTGATCATCAATAGGAAAAATATATCCATGGGATGCTATTAAATGAGCAAAATGTAAAGCTTCAGTTACATCTTCAACATCAAAATGTTTTAATATCCATGCAATTAAATCAGCACCAGTAAATACTGTTGGTACTTTACTCATAAATGATTTAACAGTTCGTACTGGAACACCAGTTGATTCTGCTTGCATTTTTTCAATTATTGATTCCATCTTATATAAAATTTTTTTGGGACAGAAAAAAGAAAAATACATTATTTTAGTAATTTAATATTTAAAATTTTATTTTATTTTCTCTAAATAAAATATTATATAAACATATAGAAAATATTTTTTTATTCCTCATTTTGCATTTTAATATGGACGGATCATTATTTTAATAAAATTGATTCGGAAATTGTCGGATATTGATTACAAGAATTACAATTTTTCATTTTTAATTTCTTGAGCCATGTTACAATAGGACCTTAGCTATAGTTACAATATAGGACCGAAAACTCTTAACTGTTAAAATACTGTTTCCATTCCAATAAGAAAGGAAAATATTATTTTCGAAATTTCTTTCTAACGATATCATAAATAATGAGAATTTAAGACATTAAGTCAAATGCATAAAACTATAAGCTTAAATTCAAATCTGACTTTAATTCAAACAAAATCTTCATTCAATCCATTATAAAGTTATTTTTATCATTAAAAAAAATATATAAACTTAAAATGAATTAATAAAAATATACTTTAGTTAATATGCGATTACACTAAGTATAAAAAATAAAAGAATATTAAAAAAAAATATAAACTTAAATAGAAATTTAAAATTGTAATTAAAATTATTTAAGCTAAGATTTTTTTCTGACAAAGATTATGGTATAATAACTATTATATTTTTAACAAGTTCTACCCTCATTTTCATCCTTCGAAAAGAAAAAAAATTTATTCGAAATGTTCTTTTATGTATTGAATTTTCTGCAACGCATAAAATTTTTAATTTTAATTCTGCGGTAGTAAATTGAAATATTTTTATCTATATTTAAAAAAAATGATATTGCAGTAAAATATTAACATGAAATATATATATTAGATTTATATTAGATGAATCTATTAAATTTTATCGGAGCCCCAAAATTTGTATACTGTAAAACGTTTATATGGGGTTTAGGGGATAAACATTTTTGGGGTTTCATCTTTTAAATGTATGAGAATCTATTTACATTCAAAAGGAAATGTAAAATTGAATTAAGGATGGGTTGATTCACAGCTACAATCAGAAGGAAAAAAGATTTTATAATACTGTCATACATTTATATTATGATTAGTTTGAAAATGAGGAAATGAGGTTCAAAACGTATATTATGAAAACTATTAAGGTTTGAATAAATAAAAGGATAAAGTTCCCCAAAGAGGTAATCATCGATTTAGATGACGTCATCAGATAACGGTACTTTATATCGCCAAGTTTCCGAATATATATGTTATTATGACCGATGTCGCCATCTAGTGGCCGAAAAATGCCTTACAGAATTTTTTAAACATTATGTGGTATTTTATACTTAAACCGATAGATGTATTTTTGCTCTATTACAGTACACATGAAAGAAATTTCTAATATTGTAGAGCATATAATACTATCTTTAATATACATCTTATTTCATTTTGCTAACCGGTGCTACCATTTTTCAGATATTCCGTTAAAAATGGAAATAAATAAAGTGGAAATTTAAGTAAAAAAAAAAATTCAATTTTTGGCATAATCAATAAGGTGGTATCAATCGCAAATACTCGCAGAGGCTTTATGTACTCTAAAATGGCTTATCTATAGACTTATTGTACGTTCCTTATTAGATGTCATTACTTATAGTATTTTTCAGTTTTTCAATTTATCAGAGTTTTTATTATATATTTTTTGACACAACTCGAATAACTTGGTGTTAAATGCGAATGCTTTAAGGATTTATTCCAAATCGAGTTATGTTAGAATAAAAGTGTACTTATTTAAGGTCAATACCGCAAAAAAAAGCAAACATATAAACCACATATAAATTTCCGTTCATATTCCGTTTATTCGCAATACTAGTTTTAAATTTTAATATCAATTTTTACCCTGAATATAAAATAATAAAAACATAAGAAACAATGAAAAAAAAACAAAATCTAAAAAGCAAAGATTATAAAATTTCGTCTAATATTCAAAATTAATGTATTTAAACAGATCTTTTCATTATAGTAGAACAATAATAAATTCAGTTTAAGTTTTAAAAAACATTAAGAATAGAGTACAACTCACACATATGGGCTAGCGCCCCGGAAACTTAATTAAGTTATCTTGACAAAATTCAAAATCGCGCCTTACGGTTAATTGGCAACCCTCACTCCTTTTAACGTACGTCGAAATATTGGTAGCTTTATCCATATTTTATAGATATCTTCTTCACTAACTATAATACTTGCCCTATTGAATTAAAATCAATGCCTCCCTACAAACAATGCCAGCGCAACACTACGAAGGCTTTAAGTGCTCGTTTCTATACCTGAATATAAAATAATAAAAACATAAGAAACAATGAAAAAAAAAACAAAATCTAAAAAGCAAAGATTATAAAATTTCGTCTAATATTCAAAATTAATGTATTTAAACAGATCTTTTCATTATAGTAGAACAATAATAAATTCAGTTTAAGTTTTAAAAAACATTAAGAATAGAGTACAACTCACACATATGGGCTAGCGCCCCCCAAACTTAATTAAGTTATCTTGAAAAAATTCAAAATCGCGCCTTAAGGTTAATTGGCAACCCTCACTCCTTTTAACGTACGTCGAAATATTGGTAGCTTTATCCATATTTTATAGATATCTTCTTCACTAACTATAATACTTGCCCTATTGAACTAAAATCAATGCCTCCCTACAAACAATGCCAGCGCAACACTAGGAAGCCTTTAAGTGTTCGTTTCTATACTGTGGAAATCCCTAGATGGTTTAAAACTGGTCCCCTCTGATGGAAATGCGCTAATTTACAATTTACATCTTTTCAAAACAAACCTGTACAGATTCGTCTATAATTTACTTTCCAATTCTCCCCTTACATTCTATTTCCCTTCAAATCTTGTCCCTTTTATTCAAACCTACAATAATGTATAAAGGTATCCGTTTGCCTGCTATATGTAATTTATTTTTAGAATTATAAAACAAAAAAAAAGAAAACAATAGAATTGAAACAATCAAATTTTCAAGAAAATTAAATCAATTTCGATTAATTTAATCAATTGTTTAATTTTTAGAAAAATTAAATTATTTTCTTTTATATTTTTATTTTTAATTTAATATCCATACATTCAATACGTATATAATAGTAATATATACGTATACGTACGTATATAAAGTAATTAATTAGCTATTTATATATATATATACATATTATATATATAATGTAAAAAAAAATAGCAAAAATTAATTTTGGAAATAAATATAATAGTTATATAAGAAAAAGAAAATTTTATATAATATGTAATTGATTTGAAAATTGAATGATCGACGACTTAATGAGTATTAAACAATTGAACTTATTTTTGAATTAAATTTAATATGTATAAGGATTTAAAATTTACCTTTTTATAAACTAAAATATTAGGAGCATCTTCATTTTTATTTTTTATTGAACTATGTGAATTTTGTAATTGTTGATGGTGCTGCTGCTGTTGTTGTTGTTGTTGTGATACCGTTGTCGATGATGAGGTAGAAATTGTTTTATTATTTGTTGACGGAGTAATTGTAGATATTGTTGTAGTTGTTGATGGTACCGTTGTTATATTACCAATTGCATTTGTTTTATCTTCTGAAGTCATTGTTACCATTTTTCTATATAGTAGTATATGTATATATTATATTAAATTTTAATTTTTTTTTTTGTTTTTTTTTTCAACAATCAAAACATTAATTTTCTTTTTATTTTTAAATAAATTAAATAAATTTTGCTACCATTTCTATTCTCTTTAATTGTGTTTTTTTTTTTTTTGTTCTTCAATTCCTTTTCTTTTTTTTTTTTATATAATTAACAACACTTTAAAACATTCCAAATTTATTTTGTCAAAAAATTTCCAATTAATCGTATTTCTTTAACTTTATTGAACCATTGTGAATCATTTAATAATATTATATGTATTTTACACTATACTATCATTTATTTTTGAAAGTGAAATATGATTTTTATACGGTAATAAAATCTTTAGATATTTTTTTTTTTTTTTTGTCAATTTACTACAGATGGTTTTTAAATTTATGTATTTCCTATTTTGAGGACATTTTTTTCATTTAACATTTTTAACTATTAGGTATGCATTATGTTATATATTATATGTATATGTATAGTACATATTATTATAAATTTATTATTAATCAAGTGTTAACAAAAAAAAAAAAAAAATTATTTTAAAAAAATAAAAAATACACAAAAGAAACACAATATAGAACACCACAAAATTAAATTTTGTGATTTGATATTTTTTTTTTATTTTGTAAATTCTTATCCTTTAGAAGTTTTAATCGAAAATGAATAACCGAAATAAAGCTTTTTTTTTTCTTTACTTTCGTATTTCTATTTAATGAATCGATTTTTATAAATGGAACATGCGTCCTTTTTAGATGAACAAATAATTCCTGTTTTTTTTTTTTTTTTTTTTTTGTACCTACCCAAAGTTAAATAATTTTGAGCCTGCCTAAAAAATAAATACTTACTATGTCAAAAAGGATATTGAACTTAAAATTTCGTTGTTTCTTTATTTTGTTTTGTTTTTTTTTTTTTTTGGGTAATAAAATTTTTGTTTTGTTTTTATTTGTAATAAATGTAATGTCATTAATTTTCAATAGATGGCAGTCAGTACCCATAATTTAATTAAAGTACCCATAACGTTAAAGATTTTGATTTAAGTAAAAGTTGATAATAAAATTTTAATGATAATATAATTGATAAAGGAATAGGTAAATAATTTTTTTTTAGTATAAAATTTAATTAAAGCTAATTAAGGTATAATTAAATTATTTTGGGGACGTTTCAATTAATTTTTTACGCATTATTACAAGATACTAGGATGAGAACAAGAACAAGAATTACTGATCTTAGATAACATATGAAAATTCGAGACTATAGTCTTGAACTAATCCTTTTTTTTTGCGAGGGTACGTGAGAATTTTAAAAGACACCAATGAGATTAACTAACCAAATACTATCATCCTTTTAAACTAAAGAAGTTAGAATCCATCAATGTATTCCTTGGTTTGTGGATTGGGAAAAGAGAAATAAAGGGATATAAATAACAAAAGTTGGTAAATATGGGAGGTAATTACTGGATGTTGGGAGGATTGCTAAGAACAAAAATGTTGATGTTCTCCTCGAATTTAACATGTTATGAGGGGTCTCGGTGGTCTAGTGGGAAAGAGGGAATGTGGGTTTGAATCCATGTCTTAAGAATAATTCTCCCGACTCTTACAGCGATGCTTGAAAAGGAAAGGTTCTGTAATTTTCTTGTCACATTTATGTGACAAGGGAATAAACTAAAAAAAAAAAATTTCAATTTTTTGGGACTAATTACAACATATGTAGATTCATATCAAGTTTTTTGACGACAGAATAATTGTATATTTCATTTGTTTTTAATTTGCAATTGAATCTTATTACAATTAGTAATTTACGAATTTCTACTGAATATTTTTTTGTAATATGGTATAACTGTACATCTAGAAACACTTCGATCTTTTGTTCGCCACTGTATGTATTGATCATCTCATCTATCTACAGAATCTTGTTAGTTTTAAATTCTCCTTAAGAAAAGGACAATTATTATTTTCTGTTCAAGCATTTTTACTTTAAATAAAATTTCCAAGTATCCTTCTCTTACTTTTAGATTTTGACATGTAGAGCAGTCCCACAGTCTCTACAAACATGTTTGTATCCGTTCTATTTATTTTTTTAATATATCACTTAGCATCGCATGATCTATATTAATTCCAGCAAAAAGTCTCATTTTTCCAATTATGTTTCAATAATTTCTCTATCTTTTCCAACTTCGCTCTTCTCAAATATCTTTCCTGTGTAAAGATTAATGAAACCGGTGTAAAGAAACTGAAGCCATTTTTATTTACATCGCCTTTAGTTCACTGTATAGTTTCTATAAGCAATTCTTCATTATAAAAACATACAATAGTAATAATTACAAATATAGATTTAAAGAAAATTAAACATACTAGTTATAACTAGTTCGAAATGAATATATAGTCTGCCTTCTTTCATATCATTAGCAAAGAGAAAAATTATTAAAAAAAGTAAAACAAATAATAAAAAATGATAATATACCAGGTAATAAAAAGCAGAAATGTATTTAATATTCGTAAATAGATATATGTAGATATATGTAGTTTTTTTTTTCAAAAATGCTCCAGTAAATTTTAATTTAAATCCATTTATTACTTTCAACAACTTTTCAAAATTTTATTTAATTGTAAGAAATTTCTGTATTATTTATATGTTTCAACTTAACTTTTTAACAGCTTATAAAATACGCTGTAAACACTGAGAGAGTTTGGGTTCGAATCCCATAAACGTCGTAAGAAAAATTCCCCTTACGACATTTACAACCACTTTTGAAAAGAAAAGGCTGTTTAATTTCCTTGTCACATTTATGTGCCAGGGGAATGCATTAAAAAATAAAACCTTTTAAGAATAATTTTTAAAACTTATCTTTAGGTTTTCCGGGGGTATATGGACGGAGTCATCGGAAGATGCCAAAAAGGAGCGGTACAAGTACGATTCCTCTATTAACATGTGAGACTTTGCCCCAATAAATACCACCTATCAGCTTTTGACCAAACAATAGATTAGGGCATATTTAGTACTATTGCACTGTTTGGACAAGAGAAGAATTCTCCTATGGATTAAAAATTGGTTTAAGGTTTGCAGGGATATAATGAATAATTGAATTTTAATGAATACAAATATAATCATCCCCAACTGAATTCATTATTGAATTAATTGTTTTGGAATTTGTAATTTATTGTGCAGAAATAAATTCATAAAAGAAATTCAAATTAAAAAATAATTTTATTATAATAAAATAATATAATGTTAAGGTTAATGCTGTTAAATTACAATGTATATATGGAGCTCGATTCAAATACGGGCACTTAAGTTAAAAAAAAAAACCTTGATAAAATATTATGCAGTTACTATAGAATTTTATTTTTAATAATTTAAACACTGATTTAAATTTCAATAATCTAGAAATAATTGAATAGAAAAATGATAAGATTAATAGACACAATATGTATTATGATAACGTAAAGTCAAAACTAAAATATAGTAATATTTAAAATAAATTAATAAAATTATACTTAATTGATTTTTTAAATATTAAAAGTAAAGAACGTTTTAAAAGTTTAATATTAAAAATTGAGCATGATCTACACATTTTATTAGGTTTTTTTCACAATTAATAAGATAGCCATATGTATATCGACAAAACCAAAATTGTTAATTTTAGTCTTTGCGAAAGTAAAATTGAAAATTTTGTTATTCAAATTAATAATATGTTATTGAAGTGACAAACGAAATTAAATTTTGAGTATAAATTTTAAGATTCTTATAAATAAAATTAAAACTCCCATATAAGTAATATTGAAAACAAACTTAGCGTATTTTCAATGGTATATTGTTTAAATATAAAAGTAAGATACCAATTCCTATAAAAATGAAAATGTATCAGGCACTAATCAATTCATTATTATATTATGGGACGGTTGTATGGGTCGATAGTAGCTATACCCGTAAACTTCGGGTAGCTCAAAACAAAATATTGAAAAACATTTTAAATTTGCCTTTTTCAGAACTTATGATTTATACAAATCACAAAAAATTTCAACTTTCAAAGGAATATACACGTATCAGTAAGTACTTGGGATATTTAAAATTTTAAATAATTACGATATACATAGACATGATATTCGTCTAGTAATCCAGACTTTTCAATTCCTTACCTACTGAAATTAAGAATGAATTAAATTTAAATATATTTAAAAAAATTTAAAATCATTTTTATTCCTGAATCACCTATTATAAATCTCATTATTTAAATTATTAATATGATTACTTTACTTTTATAAATAAAGAATGTATATGTCATAAATATGTGAAATAATTGTCAGTTTATTATGGTTTGTGCAAGGTCTATTAGGCGAAGAAACAAATTAATGAAATGTGTATAATAAAAAAATATATAATAATTATAATTTACAATGTAAAATATGTATGTACATATGTATATATAAATGTGTAGATATGTATATTTTTGTTTTTTTTCTTTTAATCCTAAATCTGCTTTTAGTTTTATGAATTCTTTTGTAAATATTTGAGTTTTAGTTTTAAGGTATGAAATTTTAGATTAAAAAAAACAAAATCTCATAAATCTTATAAATGTTTAAAATTTTTCTTAATATTTATGTAAAATTTTGATGTTAATAAATTGAAAATATAAAAAAAAAATTTTTTTTAGTGCACTTCTTTGCCACATAAATATGAACAGGAAATTACACAGCCTTTCCCTTTCAGGCGTGGCTGTAAATGTCGCAAGGGGGTATCACTTTTTTCACGAAAAAAAATATATAATTATTAAAAAGGGAATTCTAAAATTACGAAAAAAAAAATAGACAAAAAACTAATGAATAAACTTTGAAATATGAAAACTTTATAAATTATGGAATAGGTTATAGTTTAGTTATAGACATTTATATGAAATACAGATTTGGATCGCGTCTGTTATATAGCTTTCATTGAAATGCTTCCGGAAAATGTTTATTTTCAATTTTTTTTGCAGCAAAGTCATATAAAATTTAACAAAAGTGTTGATTTAATGATTAAAAAATTTTTAAAGCTACGAATTTTTAAATTTTAGGTTAAATATTTAAAAAAAAAAAATCAATTTTATTAATTTTCGGATTGGTATTTATTTTTCTGAAGAATTGATGAGTAATTTTGCTTGAAACAAAATTTTTCCAATAACATATGTTTCATTTCTCACCATTTCAGTTTGTCATTTAAAAAAAATTCTGATGCAATTCTTGACATATGTATTTCATTATGATTTTGTATTGCAATCAGTAAGGATCATCTAGCATTTAATACTTTATTTCATATTTTCATTCCTCAAATGTATTTAATTTTTTTGACAAAAAAATGTTTTAATCTAAAAAAAAAAAGCGGTAACTGTAGCGGTAAATTTGAAATATAAAAGTTAAAGGTGTGAAATAAACGAAAAATCCAATGATACAAAATTCCAACTTGCAAATGTCTTTTTACACATTTAAAAAATAAAAATTTTTCCCACTATTTTAAATATTTGGTTTTTGGAATAAGTACGCTGAAAAAAATAAAGAAGAGCTATTTCAGAGTGGTTGCAGTTTTATTTGTGTATTCTGTATATGCAAAAGATTCTTAATTAGTAGGAATATTATAGTTGAGATTTTATATATTTAGACTTTTGAGTTTGGTATTTTAAATTTGAGATTTCGGAACTAATCTGTTAAAGATACTATTTACTAAGATCTCAGTTTCATAGTCATCAACACGAAATAAATTTTCTTAAATATAGGCTAGATCTGTTTTTTTACTTTTTAAATTATATGCTCGAAAACTTTTTCAGATTTAAATTAACAAAAAAAAAAAAAAACAAAAAAACAATATTTTTTTTTTATCACTTTAATAGAAATATATTTTATGAAATTACATTCACTTTTAGTTTGAGAAGTTTATTTTAAAAGTTTTTATATCAAATTTATTGTACTTCTCTTTTAATATTTTTCAAACAATAAAATTTCCATCACATATATATGTAAATATTAGAAATATAATTATTTTTTATAAATTTTTACTCTTTACTACTTTTATAATAATTTTTTTTTTTGTTTTTGTTATGGATTGTATGAAATTTTTTGTTTTTATGTCAGGTCCAACTATTTTATGAATAAACTTACGATTTTCTATCGATTAATTAGGAAAATACATTTTTTTTTTTGTTTTTTTTTTTTTTTAAATTTATTTAATTTTTAATATTTTTAATTTATACCAATAATTTTTAAATTTTTTTTTTGTTCTTTTTTAAAATTTTTTAATATCAAAACATGACAGAGATACCATTAATTTCTAGTTTGAATAATAATCTTAAAAAAACCAAAAACATAAATAAATCCATTCATTAAACATTTAACATTTATAGTTTGTATAATATAATTATTTGAAAAAATTAAAAGTAAATAAAAAAAAATGAGTTTTATGTTAAAATAAGAAAAAAAAAATTATAATTTATAAATTGTTTTCTAAAGTTCCTGATGAGATGGAGAATTCATACAGTCTTTGTCGAAAAATCCAGCAGTAGTTTCATTGATTTCTCTCTTTAGCACATAAACAATTCCAAGGGACAAAATAATATATGCCACTAATAAAATCCATTGTAAAATTTGTGTTTGAGTTATTTGTAATTGTAGCTTTTGATTTAATTCCTCTTGTTGACACACCTTAAATATTATTTTTTACAAATTAATATTTAATAATTCTTTATTTAATTAATATAATATATTTATATAGATAGGTATATAAATAAAGAATAACATACTTTTGCGTTTAAATTTTGTATTTGAGCAGGAATATCTTTTGAATCAACGTGTCCACCACTAACAATTCGCCCATTTTTAAATCCATCACCAGTTGCTGGATGATTTGTTAAAGTACATTTTAATCGATGTTGTTCAATTTGTGGACTTGATGATTGTGTATTCTTCCACAGTTCAGTAATTGATTGTAAACTTGAATCAATACCTTCTGGCATTGTCATGCACATAACTAAAAATTTATCTTTGCTCATAGCTGATATTTGTTGTCCATGTTGTAATATAACATGAATGGTTATTGAGCTTCCTGGTGATAAAACTCCAGAACTTGGTTTAACACGAAATTTTTCTGGGGATGTTGTTTTAATCTAAAATCGAAAAAAAAGAAAAAAAAATTAAATAATTTATGAACATAATTACAAATATAATTTAGAAATTTTAAAAAATAAGTAAATCATAATATTAACAGTATTAACGTATTGAACGGTGATATAAGGGTATAAGAAATTAATATCTAGCCTGTATGGTTTAAAATTAATATTGTTAACTAAGATTTTTTTTTAATCTTATAATTTATTTGTATGTAATAATAAAAAAAAACATACATTCATTTCGATATTTAATATATGATGTAATTTGTGGTCTTATGATAAAAATTTTTTTGTTTTTGTTTAGATTGAAGATGAGGAGAATTTTTGAAAAATAAATAAGGTAAAATGCAATGCTCTCCCCTTTGAAAAATCTTATATGAAAAGCTTAAAAATTTAAACAATTAATTCATGGGGCTCAAAGAAATTTTATGAAGCTTTTGTACAATTTAAAAATATGGTGAAGAAAATTTTTTGAACAAGAATAAAAAATTTGTTGAAAAACTTTTGAATTAAATTAAATATAAATTATAATGTATGAAAATGGCAAAAAAAATCTTGTAATCTACCTATAATTGAATAAATTTTTATAAGTATTTAGTCAAATTTTATATTCATTATAAAAAGAATATAAAATATTATAATTTAATGTTGCAAAATAAAATGTGTGCATTATATAAAGAAATATAAAATTTAAGTTGGGGGGGGTTTTAATTTTCGAAAAAAAAATTGCTACACATGTTTACTCTAGTCTCTAAATAGACTTTGATATATATATGCAAAGTCTATTTAGAGACTAGAGAGTAAACACATAAAATTAAATTTTAGATAGGTATAAGTATTTACTTGTACATAAAATATAATATACATACATACCAAATTCTATATTATTTATTACTATGTACCTAATTGAAAAAACAAAAAAATCGATAAAATATTTTATTTTACTCTTTATTTCGCAAATTATTGGTAAAAGTAAACCAAGTTATTATTTTCATATTTTTTTTTATATTTTAATAGATACATATATGAATTTGAAAGCTAGATAAATACCTACTATCATTTATAAATTTAACATAATTCTTGATATTTATGGCGTAAATTATTCTTGTAAATTATTTTGCAGTTTTTGATGTTTTTATTCATAATTTCTTCTCTACGAATTTTATTAAGTAAGACAAGACGATAAGATTTATAAAAAAAAGATCAAAAATATAAGATGGTAATTGTGACATGGTTAATTGCGTTATATCACAGACTAAATATATTATACAGACGGACAGTTTCATATAAAAATTTTAAGTCTTTTTTAGGAGCCAGCATGAACAGTTTTTTGGAGCCAAACTAAGTATTTTAGATATTTAAATAGCAAAAACAAAAATGTATAGAAAAATTCTTTTGTATTTTCTATTTTTGTAATTTAAATATTCTAAAATAAAACTGAAACTGATCGTTTGTGTAGTTTATTTAGTCTGTGGTTATATCTTTAATTTTTTAAATATATATTATTTTATGTATTTCGTTTATACAACTTTTTTTTTTTTTTATAAAAATACATAATAAAATTAGATATAAAAGCATAAAATACATTAAAATTTCAGTTTTAATTTTTTTATTTAAGCAGAACAAATGAAATTTAAGATTTTAGGCTATCAATTATTGCAAAAATATTCTATAATCGTATTAATACAATATTAACACCTTTCTTTAATCATAAATTAGAAATGATAGTTTACATAGCAAACTTTAATAGGTTTAACAATTGATTTACAAATTTCAATTTAACAATTGCATTGTTCATAGTAATATTTTTGCACAGTTTTTAAAAATTTTTAAATTTATTAATTAGTAAATTTTATAACTATAGAATTTATATAGGAACATAGGATTAAATAACTTTTTTTTTGAGATATATGTAATTACATATATATACATATATTATAATTTTTGAGATTTATTTGCATAATTTGTTTTATTTAAAAATATTATATTTATTCAATATTTTATAGTCATCGTACAATACAATTTTATATATAGGGGTTCAAAATTACAATTTTATTTTAATATAAAATAGGACTTCCATTTATATATTCAACAGTCGTCGCAACACAAGTAGACATTAAATGGATCAATTTACAGATCATTATCATATTAGACTTGTGATATGTATTACCAAAATTTGTCATTTAATTGAGATTCGAACCATAGAGTCTTTTAATTTTAAGATTACAAAAAACTAAATAATCATGTGAGAAATTTCAGTAATACAAATCACAAGTAATATGTTATGGCTATAGTAAATGTATTTCAAATAAAGTAAAATATTTTATTAAAGTAATTTTTCAGGTTAATAACTATATGTAATAGATGAACTAAAAATTAATACTTGAATTATTGAAAAACTATAGACTATAGAGTATCTGCAAGGACTTGAAAATATTCGGAAAATTTTGGTACATACAAACAACTAATATGAACATTATTTAAGTATAGTTGTAGTTATAATAGAATTATTTAAGTATAGTATAAAATAAAATAATTCAATCTAGTTTTATGAAAATATATATTTTCAATAGTACTTTATTAGATCGACAAAACTTTGATCGAATTTTAATCTCATGTTATCAATTACGATATAAAATCAATAGTAAACAATTTTTACGACATTTAAGATCAATCAAAACTAATTTATTTTTGTTTTAATCAAAAGAATTTTCGAAAAGTTATTTATTTTTGTACTGTATCATTTATGTATGGATGTATGTATGTATGTATATAATGTATGTATGCATGGATGTATGTATGCATGGATGTATGTATGCAATGTGTGTAAAGAAAAATATGGTTCATCCAATAACGAATTTTTCAAAAAATATTTTAATGTACATACATATATAATTTAAGTACATAAAAGTATATAGAAAGTTTATTTTGTGTAAATGTTCTATTTTCGAAATTATTTAATAAGTACCACTTTCATATACATATAAAAAATCATAAATAAATAAAATATAGAATAAAGAAAAATTTTTGTCATGAATTTACATGATAGACATTTTTAATATGTAAAAACATATATATAAAAAAAAACAAAAAAAAAACACAAATAAAAAAACAATGCTAAATTATAAAACTTACCTTATATGTGATACCATTCGAGCTAACATTTAAAATGTCTACGCAGCCGGCATATTCATTATCTTCAGATTTAGTGAATATAATTGAATCCTCTGGTTTCAATTGTAACATTTCTCCTAAAAAAAATAATTTAACAAAATTTTACACATCAATATAAATAACTTTTTTTTTTTTTTTGTTGTATATTATATATTATTATATACATATATAAATTTTTTATATAGTTTATATACTTAGCCGGTACTACAAAATTAATATAAATATGTATCTGGTCAACGCTGATTAATTTATATTCAAACAAAAAAAAAAAAAATAACCAAAACGAATAGAAGTAGAAAAACCAAAACAGAAAAAAAAAAAAAAAGGAAAATATAAAATCACAAGAAAATTTTTTTTTTTTTTTGTACTATTTCTTATTTGAATAATTATAAAAATTTGATTAAATTTTGAAAAAATAAAAAAATCATTTAATTGTCAAAGAATTTTAAAACAAGCAAGCAAGATAACTTTTTTACCCCAGAAATTTATTTTATATTTACTTATTTATATACATACATACATATATATATATATATATAAACAAAATATGTACATGAAAACAAAACATTAAAAAAAAAAATAAAACAAAATAATTAAAAAATTATTTAAAAATATGAAAAATTTTTGTCTATTTTATATTTTATTTTGAAGTTTACACAGAATGATAGAAGAGAAAAATCTCTTCTTTTCTTTTTTTTTTTTTTATTTAAATTTCTTATTAGAAATCTTTTTTTATGTTCATTGAACTGATTATAGTTTCATTTTTAAACCAATGCAAAATGATAATACGATATAGTACACATATAGAAATAAAAGTTGGTATTATAAAATTTAAGTTTTATTTATAATATGTACATATATATATAATATAGAAAATATGGGTGTTTGATATTATAAATATGTTATCGTCTAGGAGCATATTGCTTTGATAAAGATGAACTGCCAGCACTAAACGCTATACAGATCTTTACTGTTTTAGAGACAGTCGAACTGCCAGAAGTATTATAAGAGGAGGTAAAAATCACAACACGAAATAACACAAAGGACCACAATTATAGATCTACATCAAATGATCGCAATTTCACTTATATCCCTTAAATATAACAATGAAATCTCATCTTAATCATAAAGTTTCTTAAAAAATATTTTCAGTGACCAATTTGTTACCTTTTTCTTTAATAAATAAAAAGGAATATGACAATATAATTTCGACTGATCGATTACTACTTAAGCTTTTGAAAAAAAAAAAGTTTATATGGAAAATTTTGCTGAAAATTTTCAAAACTCGCTGTAGTCCTTTTAACTTTTTTTTTTTTTAGTAATTTTTTTAAGATTCTTCACCCTTGTTTTAGACAAAAACAAAAAAAAAATTTTATTAATAATTTTTTTTAAAATAAATTTGGCTTTTTTTGCATTTCTAGCGTTTTACACATTTGAAATGATTTTTTTATTTCTATACGTTTCACATTTCTTATGAATCAAGTTTTAAAATCTAATATGGTATTCAATGAACGACAGACGACAAAAAAATACAAAGTTATAATTAAATAATAATAAATTCCTATAGTATTATTCAATAAATAATTTTATTTTTGTTTTTCTTAAGAAAGGTAAAGTGTATAAATTTAAAGCTAATTTATTTTTGAATGAAAAACAAAAATGAGAGCTACAAAAATAAAAAATAAATAAAAAAGCATAAATGAGACAATAAATGATATAAAGAATAATATTAATAAAATGAAATATAATAATACGTATATACATATGTGTAATTGTTATGGGATATTATAGGATCCAAAAAAAAAAAAAAAATTAATGACCCAATCAAAGTTTTACTGATATCACTTAATTGCTTTAAATACGCTTTTACAATATTGCAATACATACATATGTATGTACATTATTAATATTATTATATACGTATGTACTTACATATATGTAATTTGGTCAAATAAATATAATAAAACTAAGCGAATAAAATCTAAAAGCTTTAAATTTGAAAAATGTACAAATATTTGCTTCTTTTCTTTAAAATTATATATTTGATGTCAAAATGTATGTTTTAATACTTCTGCAAACTGATGTAAACGAAGCAAAGATTTAATGCTTAAAAATAAAATAAAATAAATAAAATGATGGATATAATCGTATCCAAGAGTAAACATATCAAATTGTAATTCAAAATACATAATATAAAGTATATTATATATAAAGTATACATATATATATAAAAAAAAAAATTATTTGACTTTTTCAACTGAATCGAATTTTCTATATTTCAAACACACTATTTTTGAGGTTAATTTTGTTTAAAATTTCCGTTAGTTTCAAAACGATAATATCATTTTACAAAATTGCAATCTTTATTCTTTTTAGTTTAAAAAAAAATACAAAATCTATTATAACATGATCTATTATTAACAATGTATTTTAAACGTATTTATTTTACACGTTAGATATTTTTTATAGTTTTTATTAAGTAAATAACGAACTGAAAAACTAATTTCAAATACCTTTTATACACCTTTATACCATAGAGTGAAAAATTAAATTAAAAGAAAAAAAATATATAGGTACATACTAATATTTATTATTATTTAAATAAAAACTTACCATCGCTTCCGACAGCGTATGTTGTAGTTGCTGCTGAATCAGTCATTGGTGAATCTGGCGGACTGGGATTGGCAAAATGTACCTACATATAGTGAAAAAAAAAAAAATAAATAATTATAAAATAGTTATAAGAAATATAAAATATTTTAATTAGATTAAAAAAAAAAAAAAATTATTAGACATATTGAAAGTTAATGTATGTATACAGTAAGTATGTATATATGTACTATAATATTTTAAATATTATTATAGTAAATTTAAAATTATTAAACATTAAATTTATTTCCTTTTTTTCTCATTTTCAGTTTTTTATTTTATTTTTTTTTATGTACAGAACACTCCATTTACCTCTCAAGAATTAACACAAACTTTTATTTTGAAGATTGAATATTTAATTTTTTTTTTTTTTTATAATAAACTTGCGTTTAACAAGAAAAAAGATCTTTCTTTTATTTTACAGCTGTGAGTGTAAAAAATTGTTTTTTTTTTTGTATGTGTTTTATTTATTTAACTTTCAATTCTTTGTTTTATTTTTTAAGTTTTTCTTTTTTTATTTTGGTACTTTTTTTATTTTGTGTCTTTTGTTGACCAAAAAACATAGCTTCAATGTCTCCTCTTAAAATTTTTTTTTATAAAATATTTCGAAATAAGAGTTTTTATTTAACCAAAGTTATTCTTAATCTTAATTTAATTAAATTAAAATCTAATTGATTGTAATGAAGAAATTTTTCTTAGAATTTTTGATCAGCAAATAATAATAATGTTTTAAAGTTTCAGCAAGATTAAGTTTGTTATATAACCTACTTATCTTCACTAATAGCCTTTTCAAACCTATCAAATTTCACCCTTAAATAGGTGCATAAACATACTTCGCTAAGTATAATATACTAATAATCGCAATTCATTTAATTTGAATTTTATTTAATGTATGCAGGTCACATCATACTAACAACGACCACACTAGATATATATTGCAGTCGTACCTAAAATGTAAGAAATTAAACGTTAAAAGATAATAAATTAAAAAAATTATATAAAAATGATTTAAGTATTTTCGGGCAGTATATTGTAAGATTAGTAAAAAGTCTTTGGATACCCGTATGCAAGTTTTTTCTTAATTTTTGCTATAAATTTTAATCTATGTCAGTATTACTAAAAATAAACCTGGATAAAAATTTAAATAATAAATTTTGATGCTTAGAACGCGCTTTGTATTTATCCTATACAATGTGATTGTATCTATGCTATACAATTAAGCAATAATATATTTCCTCGAATAACTCTACATAATCTACTTACATTTTTCCTTAAAAAAAAAAAAAATCACCAACTTAATAAAAACTGGGGCATTGAAGATTTCTAAAACAAAAAATTTTACTATAGGAGGAATAGAAATTATCACTGAACCATCACCATTTCAGTTCTAATATATACATATATTATAATAAACATGTACATATTAACTAATACATATATTTAATACTTAATAGCTTCGTTCTTAATGATTTGTAATTATACAGTAAAACCAGTTTTATGCTAACATCTGAATGTTTAAATGGTACCTTTTTTAGGTGAGGTAATAATATCTTTTAAAAAATTTTATTTTATTATTTTTTTTTTAAACTTTTTTAAGTTACAAAAAAAAAAAAAATTCCTAATTTTAAATAAATGAGAGACCGAATGAGTAAAATAGGTAAATAGAAGATGAAGGCATATAAAAGAAAGCTTTTTGAATCAAATACAATTTTATAATTAAATTATAGAACTTTTTCGCTTTTTATATTGCTTTTAAGGTATAGAAAATATATATTATAAATAAATGACTTGAACTTGAAAAAATCAAAAATGTACATATTTTTTTTTTTGCGTTTCTTTTTGGCTAGTACATAATATTAATTGAATTAATTTTTATTTTAAAATTATTCTAAATATTATTTGAACCTTGTTCATTTTTATGTAAATTTTAAAACATGCCAAAATAACACGATAACACAACGATTTTTATTTTTATTTATAAAAACCTTAAAATTATTTTAATTTTTTTAATATACACAATTTGTGTAATATTCATATCATAGTATATATTGTATATTGCATTATTCTGAAAACATAAAGTATTTGTGCAATGAGTTAGTTGGGTATTGATTTAAAAAATGATTTAATACTTTAAAATTTTAATTGACTAAATTAAATAAAAACAACGTATGGTTAAATGGTAAAACGATGTATGGTTAAATACATCGATTTACATAACATTTTTTTAAAATCTATATGGTGTTATAAGATCAATACATTTCTACAGAAAAACCATATTTAGAAAATGGTTACTTTTTTACTTCATGAAAATGTACGATTAAAAAAAAATTAACGAGCATATGAATTTCTTTTTAAATATTTCTCTAATTGTAACTAAATCATTATATTGTTGTCTCTTATTTATGCAATATATTTTTAATGATATTATTAACATTAATGGTATCATACATCCCCTCTTACCAAAGAATTAATGAAGATATTTTTTTTGGGTATGTGGAGTGTATGTTAACTGTGTTATCAAGGTACATATTTTGGTTTTAAAAATATATTGTGTTAAACCTACCTGTAAAAAAAATGTTGTTTTGTTAATTAAATAAGGGATTAAGGCCTCAAAAAAAAAACAAATTTATTTGGAATTTTAATTCTAATATTTAAATAAAATGTTCATTATACAATTTTATTAAATAGGCAAAATTTATAAGTCTAAAAGAAGTTATTTTATTTAAAATTTATAATGACTAGAGATATCAAATAGCCATTAATACAAGATAAAAATCTTTTGAATATTCAATAGGCGCTTAAAATCATACGAAAACCTGATATAACACTTTTTCAGCTTTAAAATTTTTCTTTTTCGTTATATAAAATGCATTTATTTAATTATAAATTATTATCATAAATATTAAATTGGTAAAAATTTTATGAAAAATAATAATTATTAAAAAATAAGTTTAATCAATCAATCAAATTTAATAATAAAATCTAAATAAATTTTTTGATACAATACCTGTTTTTTTTTTTAAATTATTTTTAAACTAATAAAACCTTATTTAATTTGAGGCTATAGTTTTTAAATCTAAAACTTTTGTCAAGTACGCAAGTACTTATTAAAAATTAAATTTGTATGTTATTCTAACACCTGCAATCTTCATTCATTTAAAATAGTATTTATAATATACATTAGTAAAGTTTTATTTAGTTATCATAGTAATTCAATATTAGATATTAAAAATGAAGGCGAATTATATTTCAACTTTTTATAAAAAAAAAAAAAAAAAAACCTTGAATTTTTCTAGATTTGTATTTAGTCAGCAGTTTTAAACATAAACTTTTATGTAAAAAATAAAAGCACACCTATCATTATTAAACAAAATTTATAAAATGTTAATATATTTTCTTTTTTTTTTAATTTTTAATTTTATATTATTTTTTTTTTTTTTATTTTTTTTTTTATTAAAGGTAACTGAATGCACCAAAATTATCTTAAATTATCAAAAAGAAAATATTCTTCCGTTAAGGATAGTTACTAAAACCGGAAGTTAAACGAAAATTTGAAAAAAGTAAGAAAATTGTATAACGATTTTCGAAATGTAGTCATCAAAATTTATTTACTTAAAATAATTTATAAACTTGTTTTTGGTTATATAACATATAAAATGTTTATTCAATATCATAAATTATAATTAAGTAGTTTTCAGTCACACACTACGTATTATGGCATTCCGCTAAGTTTTGAATACAAGTACATATTTGGATACGATTTTTCTATTACAAAATCTACATTTATATGCATATTTAGAATAATGATTGTTTTTGTTATTTTTTAGAAACAATACATTTTTTGTAACTTAGATGCCATGGTAAAATATACTTACACACCAGCTTCAGGGCCCCTATTTAACTAATAATTTTATTTGATGAAAGGTATAAACAGAAGTAAGATAGAGTAAGAATTTATTAACTAGCATAAATTATCTATTACGAAGATCTAACTTAGAAATTCATATATGTACACATTATTTAAAAATAAAAACAATTGACAACAATAATCTTTAATGTATGTATTTATAAGTTAAATGCGGTGAACAAACATCACTTAATCTTGTGTGTATTATATGACTAAAATGTTTTCATTATTTTATAAAAACTCTGGAGGTTGAAAAAAGCCGATTATATTAACGGTTAGAAATTATCTATCGATCTATATACTACTTAATAAATTATGGTTTTATGGTTGAAAATTTCATAAATCAAAGGTATCATCTTTCTTAAAATCAAATAATTTCCTTTTTTTCCAATTCTTACGATTTTTTCTTAATGTAGACATACTAAAAATATGTAAAATTTTGTAAATAAAAGCGATATTCAAAATTGAAATTAAAACTTTTACTATTTCAAAAGTGTAAAATCGTAATAAGGGAATAAAATCTTTAGTTAAAGGTACCTAAATTTGTACCTTTCGAAATTTATTATATAAGAAACCTTTTGGTGCTTTTTCTTACAAATTTTAAACTATGTACATACATTGTGTAAGTAAAGTACATACATTGTTTGATGGCTTAAAATCATTTAAACAAATAAAAATATGTTTTGACAAAGTTGTAAGTCCTAAAGGCTTAAGTAATATTGAAATTTTATTAGTTATATTAGCTCTTGAAATGCACATACATATGTATATAATAATTCTTTCCAAAACTATTCATATACTTATGTAAGAATGTGTATAGAAAACCGAAACATAGGATAATATAATAAAGTTATACATATTATAATTATACTTACCCATTTATTAAAAACCAGTTAAAAGTGCAATTTTACAATTAAAAAAAAAAAAAACACAAATCAAAAATAATATAGAACATTTTAAAGTTTTTCTTCTTTAATTTACTTTTTAGAAAGTGTATTTTTAAATATTAGCCAACAAATACCATTTTCAGTACATGTATCAAATTTGAATTACAAAACTTGCATTAATCTAACATTTGTATGCATATGTTTGTTTAAAAAAAAAAAAAATTGGTGTCATATAAAACTTCTATACATACATACATTGATAAATTTATAAAATATTAGATTTTGTTGAAAAGAAAAAAAGTTATTTAAAGAAAATGTAAAAATATATAAAATTAAATTATTAAGAATATCTAACTGGTGTAGAATTTTACCCAGTCTGTTTATTTTATTTAAAAAATTTGTTGCTGTTTAGAATTAAATTAAATTGCGTATAAAGAAATTATATAAACAAACGAAAATGTTTGTTTTTTTTCTTTAAATAGTTGAAATTAATTTTTCTAACAATTGCTCTCAATATAAAACAAAAATTAAAATTTTCTTTTTAGCGATTTCCTAAACCATAAATAGTTAAATGGATAAAAATTTTAAATTTTCAAAAAGGATTGGATTCAAATTTTTTGAAATAATTCAAAAATGTATTTATGCATACAACTAATATAACAACAATTTGTTTTTTTTTTTATTTAAATTTTAAAAACCTAAAAATAAAAATCTATTTTTTAATTTTTTTTTTGTTCGTTATTTTTCAACTACAACAGGAGTAAAATTTACTTTTAAGCATGGTAATAACCTAATAATTATTTCCGATTTAATATACCTTGCAATCGAAGATGTTCTCATATTTTGAAAATTCAAATTAAAAATACCTTGTTATCCGACTTTAAGTTATGAAAGGATATGATGTTGATTTCGTTTCAAAAAATATATTCAGTTCAAACAAAATCAAAAAATCTGTAACAGATGAATTATTGCTGTATTAATTTTCAATATTTCATTCAACTGTTTTTGAGTAACCTTAAGTTTTTTCAAACTTAAAACAACTGGAGTGGAGTTCGTTCGTTTTTGCAAAATGTGTTTTTGTAGAAATTCATTAATTCATTAATGATAGTGCAGAACACTAAGTAGTTAACTATGTATATACAATACTCGATTGAGCATAATTGAAAATAGTTGATTGTAAACAAAACATTACAACCATAATCACTATATGTTGAATTTTCTATTATTTTTCAATGATGAACACACTCCTATTATGCAATAAACATCAACATAATATATATTTTGGCCCACATATTATTAAATTTCAATATTCAATGTCTGAAAAAGTTTCATAAAATTTAGACAAACACGTTATATGTATTAGGTTTTAACAACTTTTTTCAATAAGACCCAGATATTACGATAATTCTTCTGGAAAAAAAAAAAAAAACTTTATATTGTTTACTTGAAATTTTTTTTACACGATTTTATAAAACGTATATTAAAAACATTGACAATAATTTAGTAAATATAATTAGTTGAACTTTAATTTTTCCAAAAAAAATATTTTTGTTATTATTAGAAATAATCAACAATTAAAAAAATTATTAATAAGAAGAGGAGCAATAAATTGTAATTTTTTTTTTATTTATCAAATGGAGATCAATAAATTAAAACAAAAAAAAAATATATATATATATATATATATATACATATGTATAAAAAAAAAATCCTTTTTTTTTAAATAATATTAGACATTTTTACTATATTTAATGTTTTATTATATAAAATATTTACGGCTCTAACAAATAATATTACGGCTCAAAAATTAAATAACAAAATGACTGTGCGAAAAGATAGTTAAATACATATTTTTTTTTGTTTTTTAAGTTTATCCAAGTAGAACAAACTTTTTTTTTTAAATGTAAATTATTTTTTCTTTAACCACCTCTTAATCTTTCGCTTCATTTTTCTTTTCTTATTTTTAAAAATTTATTTTAATAACATTTTTTTTTTTTGGATTTTATAATTTCTTAATTCTTAATTATTTTTAAACAATATATATATTTTATATATATAATTATTATATCTATAACAGTTTTATTTACATTTTACATACATAATTTTAACCTGTGACGAAAAGAAATATGTAGACTTAAAAATATAATTTTCTTTTCAATTGGTAGTTTTATTTACTTTCAAAAACAGTTTGTTCCATTTGGATATTATTTAAATATCTTTAGCTATGCGTTATACCTCTTCATTATATTTTTTTTTATATTTTTTTTTTTGATAAACAATCTAAAAATATATATTACATATTCTCAAATATATTAAAATATACTTTTTTGCCTTATTTTATATTTGACTTATCCAAAATAATTAAAAAAAAAAACAAATTTACTTTTACTATGGTCACCGCGCTGACGGTCCACCAAAATAGTCAGCTGCTGGTAAATCGAAGTTAAAATTCAATGTATTATCTGTTGGTGTATTCAAAGAAGGTTGTTGATGAGGTGTATTAGATCTTTGGATTTGTTGTTGAGGTAGTTGCTGATGCTGTTGCTGCTGTTGTTGTTGCTGCTGCATTGTTGAAATAGGAGAAATTGGATTTGTACTGTTTGCGCAGATCATTGAATTTTGTTGACCTATATCAATTGGACTTTGTGAGCTTTGTATACCTTTACCTGTACCACTATCTATTGGTATAATAACATTTCCTGCTTGTTGCTGTTGTGCTCTTGTACTTACAACTTGCCGCAATTCTTGTCGAACATATTCAGAATTTGGTTGTACTGTTTGTTGTTGTTGCTGTTGCCCACTACCAGAATAACCGCCATATGAATAAGCACCACCAGGATTATCAGGTCCACCACCGAATGCTGAACGTGAATTTGGCCCACCCAAATGTTGATTTGGTTGCGGTGCACTAGCTTGTCTTTGTATCCTTTGTAATTGTGCATTAAAAACACTACCAGATGGACTAAAATTTGTTGTATTTGGTGATGATGGTCCAGGAAAATTTACAGTATCTTGCGATGGCAATGAATTTTGTCTTGTAACACTATCAATTGTTGAATTTCTTCTTTGGTTTAAAAATTGCCTAGGATTATAGCTTGCAGTCCATCTTTGATTTCCCTGTAATGAAGATGCTTGTATCGGCGGTAGTAAAGAATTATTTTGAATGTTGGATTGAGTTCCATAAGCAGGTAGCCTAGGTGATAATTGTGTATTTCCTGATTGAAATGTTTGTTGTTGTTGTTGTTGTTGCTGATGCAAAACCTGTTGAACTTTCTGTTGGTGCTGTTGAGGTGATAATCTCTGACCTTGATTGGTAGTATATTGTGACTGATATGCTGCTGGATTTGGCATATTAAATTGTAAATTTCGTTGACCAGGGCTTAATTGCTGATTCATTAGACCTTGTGAATAATTAGTACTAGGATGTGTGTCAGGATTTGGAATACCTCTTGTTAAAGATACGTTCGGAGCAACAGTATTTAATAATGAAATATTTGGATTTAAAGCTAATTCTGATCGAACAGCATTTTCGGACATTACAACATGTTGTTTCATTTGTTGCTGGAGTAATCTTTCTTTTTCGTGTAACTGGGCCATTCTGCTATTTTCATGATATCTTTGTTGCATTAAGGATGGTGTATTATTCGGAGCTCCCATACGTACCGATCTCGATTGATACATTGGTGGAGGCTGTTGAAATCTCTGTTGATTATTTTGTTGATTTATTTGTAACTGAGAATAGGCTGGCGGATTATTAAATTGTTGGTCCATTTGCATAAGTGATCTTTGTATAATTGTGATGGCCATTTTTTCGTTAATATCCTGATTCGAAGGTGTCGGTGTTGTACTTACAGATGACTGTTCCATATAAGGCTCAGGTACAATATCAATTACATCATTTAATATTTCAGACAATTCTGGATCAACTTCAGTATTCGCAGTTGGAGTTGAATTTAAGCTTGAAGATGTCATTTGTTGTGTAACAGATCCAGTTGCTACTGAAGAAGACGGAGACACGACAGGAAGTGATGTTGTCGAGGTAGATATAGGAAACATTTGCTGTTTTTGTAAATCACTAGATGAATTACTGCTTTGTAGACCAAATTTGTCCTGCTGTGCTAAATTTTGTTTTGAAAGAATTTGCAATTGATTTTTATTTTGATCTAAATGTGAATTTTCTTGTGAATTACTATGATTTAATGCAGCATTTTGTTGTTTATTATTATAATTAGCTTGTTGTTGTTGAGAAATATTTCCTGAAGTTACCATTCCTAAAGTGTTAGCTTCTCTATTAACAGAAGATGATGTTATATCCGGTATAATTTTAAGGACAGGTGCAATTATCGATGTAGGAGCCTTGGCAGGATTTGATAATAAGGATGCTAGCATTTTGTTTCTTTCACGTAAATTTGACGATTGAGGTTTCTTATCATCTGTTCTTTTGGTTGCTCTCCCATCATCGGGTTCATTTAAAGGTCTTTTTCTAGGTACATCTTGAATTCTTAATAAACTTTTTAAATCTTCTTCAGCCATATGATGTGGATTATTACTTGAGGTATGTTCTTTAGGTGTATCATCTTTTTGCAGTTGTTTTAGTAGCTCACTTTGTCTAGATCTATTTGGGTTTTCATCTTCACTTTTGTCATTTAGTAATTGTAATAACATTTGATTTTTATTAGATTCTGACGATCTTCCCCTCGATGTACCAAAAGTTTTTGGCGAATTTAATGGAACATTAGATTTATTGTACGATGTTACTTCCTTTTCTTCGTCCGCATTTAAAAGACCTTTGAGTATACGATTTTTATGATCTTGCTCATCGTGTAACGCTGATGAATGTGTTCTCTTAGTCAATAGATTTCTTAGTCGTTCTGAATCGTTGCTTTTCGAATTAACATCGATAAGGTTAGTATCTTCATTATTAGTTTTACTAATATTATTGTTGTTATTATTGTTATTATTATCATTGTTATTGTTATTTTCGTTTCCTTTATTGATAATATTATTATTTATATGTTCTTTCGAATCTTTGTCATCATAATTTTGAAATGGAAAATTCGGAAACACACTGTTTAAATTATTATTATGCAAATTACTATTTGCATTATTTTGCGGGCTCGCTTGCGATACCATTTTCGAAATATGATGAGGTGTTAATGGCGATGGGCATTCATTACCAACTGGACTAAATGTAGGTCCCGAAGGAGGTCGCGGTGTACTCACTGGTGTATTAACACTTGTTCGAGAAGCTGGCCGATAATCTAGTGTAGGTACATCCAACTGAAAAGGGGAATGCATGTAATCGAATTCAAATGGTTCGGTAGGAAAAAAGCTTGTTCCTTCTGTTGCTGATGGTGGACTCGAAAAAGAGGAAACGATGTTACTCGTACCAGATGACGTTTGAACCTGAGGTAAACTTTTTTCACTATTTATAACAGAGGTCATTAACGGTCCGCCTACACTTGCTATTGATGTCAAATATTGGCTTGGAAAACTAGAAATTCCGCCGCTAACTACATTCATTATGCTTGTATTACAATTATTATTATTACTATTACTACTACTTGTGTTAAAATTACTAACATCTAATGCGCCAATTCCTCCAAAAGATGTACTTTGTTGTTGCATAGACTCCGAACTAGTTATCGATGCCACAGTCAATTTATTTTGAGTTAAATCATTATCATTGTTCACAACTGTTTGTACTGACATTATATAATCACTTTCACCAGGGTTACAATTAACAAAAAGTCTTGAACTGGCTTTTACATGTACATAAACATCTGGTGATCCAAGTCGTAGCCTAAATGAGGCATTATGATTTTGTAATTGATTCACTAATGTTGAAGATTGAGCTAATTTGTTCAAATAGGTTTGAACTTGAGGTAAATCTTCTACATGACATAAATCTAATATTGATGTTCCACGTTCTTTTGAAAAGAATGATGAAAAATTTGGTCGTAAAGCTGATGTGTCAATTTCCATTATTTTACCATGTACATCTAATTTTAATGTCATTTGCTCTAATTGTCTTTGTTGAATATGTTGTTGCATATTTGTTTCTAAGGGTGAATCATCTTCTGGTCGTGTTATTAAACATAAAACTGAAGAACTATCATCACCATCATCTTTTATTGGTGCCGCTATAAATACAACTTCTTCATAATTTTCTTGCCTTTGTTGTTTTTCTTCTATCGTTTCACTACTTTCTTCATTATGTTTAACTAACATTCTAACTTTTGTTGTTATACTTCTTTTCGATTTTTGTTGTGTTTGTAAATTACTATGTTGACTTTCATCTTGATCCCATCCACTTAAATTAAATAACATATTATTTAATATAGGACTTAATTTTGCATGATCACCCGGATGTAAATATGAATATATTGGCTGTCTAATTAAATCACTTTTATGATAACCAATTAAATCTTTAATATTTTGTGTACATGATTCAATTATTCCTTCTGGATTTATTTGTAATAATATCCACCCAACTGATGTAACATAATGTTCTAATGTTTCAAAATATGCTGAAATCTCTGGATTCACAAATCTTTGTTGCTGATCTGAAAGTAATGATTCTGTTGAAGAAATTTTTTCTTGTTGAACTGGGTGAAATGTACTATTATCTGTATTACTACCAGTAGTATTTGTTATATTATCACGAGCGCTTCTTTTGTCACAAATATCACGATAAGTTTTAACAACTTGATTTAAGATCGCAGCTTTATCTGGTTTCGATGTGGTCATATCACCTCTTTTGTTAAGCTGTAAAAATTCACCAAGCTGTTCAATATAATTATTTTCTAATTCCCTTCTTCGTTTTTCATTATTACATTTATTTATTTGGGATTGTGGTTTAGAGTCTGTTTTTCTTCTTATTTTTCTAGTTAATGTAGACTGTTGACATGTTACGACCGGCACAATTGGATTCATAATTCTGTCTTGTTGTGTCGTATATTGAAATGTGGCAGGTGTAATCGCCGCACCAATAAATGATGGCTGTAATTGGAAATCGTGTTATTACTTAATGTAATTCTTAAAATGGCTGTAATTACGATAATTTATTGTTTTGATGGGAGAGTGAGTCACACTCACCTATATATCTTTCCCTATTCGTCGTACTCACCATCATGTTTCAAAAAAAGTCCGAAGACCGAAGAAATAAAAATTTAAATAAACATTTTTGCTTTTCGGAAGGAAATTCGTATTAAGTTAAAAAAAAAAAACAAAAAAAAAAAATCATTTCATATTTAATACTTAAAAACAGTAACATTTAATATTTTGACACCAAAAATCAAAAAAAAAAAAAACAAATAATAGAACAACAAATTCAAATTAATTGTAATTTAATATCAGTTATATTTTTATATTTCTTCATTGGACTTTCGTCACATTTTCGATGTTTTAAATGTATTTTAAAGAGGCAATTTAAAGATTGAATTATTCTGTAGCTGTTAAAATATAAACAGTTATTACTTAAAAACGATTTATGTTTTTAATCAATAGTAATTTGTGTATTTTGTGTAATATGCTATGTAAAATTTTGTCAATACTAATAGCTAACTTGAAAGTTTCAAATGATAAAAACAAAACTTTTCTCAACAAACCGTTATTTTTTATATTGATAAATGATAAGTTTTCTTTTAAATATTTTTATATTTTTATTTTTACTAAAAAGCCGTAAACTATTATTACTGTTAGAGCTGTATATTTTAATTTTTAATAACTTTTTTGAAAATGTTATTTATTTATTACAACTTTTAAACACAATAAAGTTAAAAATAAGTATTTTTTCATTTTAAACCGAATTTTTTAATTTATTTTTTTTTTTTTATTAAAAATGAAAATTACCAAGAGTATTAATTATTTTTTTTTATCAAATGGTTATATATATATATGTAATTTGTTAACGTTTATAATTTATTGACCTATACAAATGATATCCTTCAAAAATTTAATTTAAAAAAAGAAGCAATCAATTTAATCCAACTTTAAGTTGATTTAACACCAAAAATTACTGTTATTTTCAAAACTTAAAAAAAAAACAAATTACGAACACTTAAAATTGAAGCGAAATTAAAATTTTTACTAGAAATTCAATATTATTACAATATAGATGATTTTTCATTCATGGGTTTTTTATATTTGAATATAGTTTTTTTTACACATCATGCAATTTAAAAAAACAAAAAAAAAAAAAAATAAAAATAAAAAAAAAAACAAAGGCCGCAATAAACACTTTTTTGTGGTTTACTTTCCTTTTTTAATGTTTAACAAAAATTGTAGTTTTGGATTCAAATACAAAATGCAAAAGAAATTACAATAATTTGGTGAGTAGGGTACCCGATCTCACCATATTCATTCGTGTTAATACTCACCAACCTGAAAACAAAAGACTGTCCAAATCCAAATGCAAAATTTTATCTCATTAAAATTTAGATTTCAGGACTTGGAAGCTTTGATTTTAAAGAAATAAGGTTATAACTTAATTAAGGAGTGTTAAAAATTTCTTTTCCCAACATTATATTTTTAGTCGAAGCACAAAATATAAATTGAATCGTTTAACAACCAAATATCTAACTTTTTATTTGCCCATATTTACTAAATTTTAATTACTATAATTTGAGTCAAAAAATAACGAAGTAATGATTTTTTTTTAGCTTAATTAGCATAATAAGTACAGCACTGAAATCGAAAACTGAATTTTAATTAACATAAAACAAACAAAAAAAAAAAATTAAGAAAAAATTTCCTAATAAATAGTATCAAATTATTTTGGTTTTATGGTAATAAAACGCCAGAAAACTGTTCATTGAAGAACTGATTTAGAGTTTTGAATTCTAAAATTTACTCTAGTTAAATAAAAAAGAACAATGGATATACTAAAATTTCTTCAGTGCAAACATAAATACACAGAATAGAACGCGTTCAAGCAGTGAAGAATTCATATATAAAATATAAAAATTATATCAAATAGATTTTTACTCTACCAAGTTTTGTATATTATAAATTTTATAGAGCTTTTAATCAAAGCTTTTCGTTTTTTTTTCTTCTGGTTTCCAACATAAAATTTCATTAAAAAGGCTTTAACAAAATAGCTACCTAAATAGCATATATAGTTACGGGGTAATTATTTATCTATCTATCTATATTTCCTAACAAAAAATATACCTATATGTTTTAATTTAAAAAAATTCTTGACGTTTTTTTTTATTATATTTTTACTTAAACTTGTCTTAAAGAATTAATAATCAACTTTTTAGCAGAGGTTTAATATAATTTACTTATTAAAACATTTTTTTTTTTTTTTTTGAATTACTATAAAAATTATCAGTTTTATTGAATTTAAATTAACTTCAAATATGATTAATTCGATTTTTAAACTTTTAGAAGATTAAGGTTTATTTTACATTTTGCCCGAATTAAATATAAATACATAATGAATTAAAGATCACCCATAATAATGATGAATAAGCTACATATGTAATAGATAGAATTTTTAACTTTTTCAGCAAATAACCTAAAAGTTTTTTTTAAAATAAAAATGTATTGAAAATACAAAATAAAATTAAATAAAAATAAGTTTTGCACATTTTTTTGATTGATTAAAAGATATTTTCAAATGTAATAAAAAAATATATTATCCGTTGTTTTTATTTACGCGTTTTTTTTATATATCATTTAGAACTTTCTAGTTTTTCAATTATATATATAAATATATACACATGTATATAGATTTTGAAAAGGACTTGCAAAATTTCAAAACTTAAAATTTACATAATATTTGCTAATATTTTCTAGATAAATTTATTTCATAATAATCATATAGTTTGATTATTTTAATCTTTGACAAAAAAAAAAATTAACTAATTTAAATGTTAATGGACATTAATTAAATGTTATTAACATTTAATTAAATGTTAATAAAATGGACATATTATTAACATGAAAGAACGCCAATATCAAAATAGTTTCGTTACCATTATATAAAATTATTTTTAAATAAATATGTAAAATCATCTAATTAGTTTAAAAAAAATATTTTGTTTATCAAACATTTTAAAATTTTACAGAAAAATGTTTACAACACACAAAATTCTTTTCAACAAACACACAAAATACAAAAATTGAAACTTAAAAAACAATTTTTATTAAAATAAACATTAAAAACAGAAATTAAAATTTTTTTTTGAATTTCCCTTAATGTATTTTAATTTTAAAGGTTCAATTAAATTGTCGAATTATTGTTATATTTTTTCAAGAACTTTTTGACGGTGAGTATAATGAATAATTCACCACAATTATTTCTTTTTTTATAATTTATTGTATTTTCATTGGTGAGTGGTGAGTCCCTATTTTTTTTTTATTTTTTAATATTTTCAAAAATATATTTTTATATATTTTATTATTTAGTAAAGTTTAATAAGTGATATGACTCACTAATTATCGTAATTTCAGCCAATATTCGATGAAATATAAATATTTTCATTTACAAAATAATTAGTTTTCATAAATTTTTCATATATTAAATTAAATTTATTCAAGAATTCCAAAACCACACTAAATAACTTAAAATTAGTCAAAAAATATATCTGCTAACTTGAGTTTGATTGATTTTAATTTATCATTTTTAGTTTTTTTTACCCCTTGTGTATGTAATATGTCTTTAATAGGTGTAGAAATACGTCCTTGTGTAATATTGTACTTGAATTTATAAATCAAAAATTATTTGTACTTTCAAAATTGCTAGATTTTTGCTTTTGAAAGCTAAATTTAAAAGTGTTTGTCTTTTATTTTAATGTTTTTAAAAATTAATTTTCATAAATTGAAACAATCGAATAAATCAATTGCAATAAAAAAATTTAATTTATAACGAATTTAGTATGATTGACCTAAATTGTAAACAAAAATTTAATACTTAATTTATATATTTAAGTATTAAATTGATTAACAAACAATTTATTTATTACGTATCATAGAATAATCGTGTCACAAGACAAATCTAGAATTTAAACTAACTAATATTTTTAGTTTATTAAACTAATGAATTTTTAAGGTAATGAAATTAAAAAATATTTGTTAATAGGTTTAATTGATTAAATAACAGTTTTAGATATTTAATTTTTTTATTATTTAATCAAGAAATGTATAATATTCAGTTAAATAGAAATTTCAAACGTTTAGTACTATTATTTAGATAAATATCACTAAATTATTAATTTATCTAATTAAAATTTAAAACTTTTAAAACGTGCTTTTCTAACATTTTAATAAGTTTATTTTATTATTTATTTTAAAAACAATATAAACTATTAAAAAAAATATATAAGCGAATTATAACAAGCGAAACTACATTTGCACAATAAACTTTCGATGTAAACAAAACTTGTTATTTTATGTTTAATACGAAAACAAACCTAATCATATGTCTGATTCTAACATTTACCTTAATATAAAAACATTAAAAATTAATTGAAGGATTTTATTTTGAAATGTCTGTTTTCCATGTCAGTTTTAAATTATGTATCCATTACCAATAATGATACACAAAAAAAAAAAAAAGAAAAAAAAAACTTATAGAAATACCCTCGTATATTTTGTATTTTTTTTTGTCCAAGTGTCAGTTTCGTTCCTGGAGTGTTATATAATTTTAATACGCAAAAAACTTTCGTTTTACATTGGATAGCATGTAAACATATTTTGTAAAATCCAAATGTCTTATTAAATTCCAAAATTACACATTCAAATGGATTTTTACTTACGTTCTTAGAATTTTAATTGAGTGCAGAAATTAAATGTCGTTTTAATGTAAAAAAAATGTCAAATTGGACAAAATTTTTAAGCAATTTCAAGTTTAAGGTGATTTCAGAAGTCTGCTTCTCACCGTAAATTAGCCACACTGATGACGTTGACTTTAGTATTGGATATTAATTTTTTTAAATCCAATGATGAATCAAATGATTTTATTTCTTTGTGGCCTTTAGGCAAAAAAATAATTTTTATTTCTTTTCAAACTTACAAGAAAAAATCGATCACAGTTCTTACGATATTTTTTTTTATATATTTCTTCGATATCTGTTAAAAAGAAAATCTAACTTATTTTCAAAACTTTATTATTTTAATTTCATGTCCAATAATACCTCTAAAATATTTGTTTTTGAGATTTGCTTTTTGCTTTTCACTTAAATTTTGATAAAGATTGTTTTCATTGTGATGAGATTCTGAATGATGTCAGCAAATACAACTAAAATGGAGATTAGAATAAATCACTACTTCAAGTGTTCACTATTTTCATTAATTTATTATAAAAATATTTTAATTTAATTGTAACTGATTTTTTTATAATTAATTAGTTGCTTTGAGCAATGAAAATTTTATTTTATTTAATTAAAAGTTAAAAATCGTACTTTGGGACTGGGATAAAAAAATTTTACTTGAGCTTTTTTTTTTTTTACTACACCTACTTTCTGCTCTGCTCAACAAGAATTCTTTTAGCTAAGAATAAGATAGCATGAGTATTGTTTTTAATATAACTCTATCTATACTCTTTTAACTTATATTTATAATCCATTTAACCTTTCTGCTTGTTTTGAAAAACTCTGTTTTATTCTTTTACTCTTGGTTTAATCTATTAGAAAATAATCGACTGACACAACACTACAACTACAACTACAATCCTCACCTTTTGCCGGGAAAAAGTAAAATTTATATTCAATTTGTGACGTATGGAAATTTAACGAATGATAATTTTTGTAGTATTTTGCAATAAAATTAATTTTGCGGTGTCGGCGTGTCGCTCACAATTGTAATGTTGTATTTGCTGAAAAGTACGTATGTACCCTATTTTTATTTAATTTGAGCTTGAAAATGTTAGCAATGCAATAACTAAAGTAAATAACCAATCTGTACATCTGGAGTCTGGACTAACTAGTAATAATTGCTAGTAAGTTACAAATTCTCAGTTTGATATTAAATTTTTTTTTGTATCTACTATACTATTTATTTCTAATTATGTATGTATGTATCCATGTAGATACATTTGCATGTCGTTGTTTTGAAGGAATTTCAAGTGAAAAAATAATAAGTATGCAATAAAATATACATAATTGTAGATCACCTGATGGACCACAATGGTAAAAAATCGTCATTTTGTCAACAATTTGCGAAAATTAATTTGAATTAGATGTGTAAATAATGTTGCACGAAGTTCAATAGTTGGTCTTGGTAGTTGGTACTGTGCTTTCGGTTCTTTTTTTGACAATTTGATTTTTTATTCCCATAATTTTGAAAACTAAATACTTATTTATGTACCTACATATGTACATAAATAATTGTATAATTAATTTCTAAATGTCATCATACATAAACATATGTACATACATATGTAATATAGCAAAGGAAAATATTTAAATTTGAATTTATTAAAATTTAAAATGAATATGTACATATGTACCTAATACGTAATTAATGTGTTGATAAATTCAAAAATATGTTACTTATTTTTATTTGTAAAATAATCAATAAAAGAATTCTATAATACAAAAATTTTTTAATTTGATTATAAATTTATATTTATTGTCAAAATAAAAGTATGTATGTATGTATAATAAAAACTAAAAATTGAATATAAAAACAATAGCAGAGTTACCTACTATAATAATAATATAGTAAAGTAGTCTAGATTCTATAGCTTTCAAATAACATGCAAATGGTACAAAATTATATACATATTATAAGTAAGTTTTATAAATATAATACATATTCACTTCTTTTTTTAAAAGATGATTAATAGATTCAAGTTCTAATTTCTATTCAACTGATGTTCATATCAACTGACAACACTTTATACATACATATACAACATACTTATATAGAAATTTAATAATTTTTATTCTTGTTATCATTTTACTTTTAATATACATAATTAAAAATTTTATAACAAAGAAAAATTTTCATTATATTTTTAAACGGATTCTGAGTTAAAGTCAGTGTTAAAAATTCGGATATATAATTTGTATTGAAAATTAATTTCGAATTTAATTCTTATTTCATTATTACATAAATAACCTTAATAGCGGTTATCGACGTAATAAAAAATTGAAAATTGAAATACTTAAGATAAACAAATACTTAAAGCTGTACAGTATAAAAAATTGACAATAGTGACATATAAATTGTGCTATTACATTTTTAAATGTAGTAAAATTAATTTAAAATTTAACGAAGTATAAAAAAAATTGTAATAAACGGAATAATAATTCGTTCAATATAAAATTTTGTAGTATGCAACTATTTATTTACATGTTGTATTATTGTATCTTGTGTATCTATAAAATGTTGATAGTCATATGCAGTGGACTGCATAGAAATTTTAAAATGTCAAAATCTAAATGTTTTTGTTGCATCTTTCATTTTGATCTGTGATATGTAAACAAAATATACATAATTTAAATTTTAAACATTACAAATACCAATGCAGCGCAGCAGACGTAAAATATGTCAGCAAATCCTTAATAATCCATTTTTTTTGCCTTTTGTATTCCTATTTATTTATGTGTATGTGTTTTTGTCGATTTGTATACAAAAAAAAAAAAGTATGAATCTAATCTAAGTTGGAAAACCCTGGAAGCTGTGTCGGCAATATTTTTTTTTTGAATTGTTATAATTTGGAACCTTAAATAGTTTTTTTTTTTATTTCTACCTGTTGTTTATAAATGTAATTAAATTTTAAAAATAACTAGTATTAATTGATAAATTAAGATGAATCTTTGAATAAACTTTAATTGACACTTATAAAATAATTTTACACATTATGTATTATTTTACTTTAAAAACATACCCTGGGCATCTTCTCTCTTTAAAATAAAGAAAAAGTACTATATAATACTTCTATTTTAATATAGATATAACTTTTTTGTTTATAATATTTCACAATTTCAAGTCCATTAAATTGGAAAAAATATACAATTTTATATATAACATTTCAACCTTCAGATAAATAATATTTTGTTAATGAGATGCATAGCAAAAAAAAAAAAAAATATATATATTTTAAATTCAACCTATCCCAAAGCTTTTCAGGTACATACTGAATCTATATAAAGGTTCCTAGAAATACTGACAAAAGAAAACGCTCCCAAAACGGCAACAACAGCAACAAAAACAACAAATGTTGATGAAAATAAAATAGACAATTTATAAAAAGTATCTGTAGACTGTAATCTGTACTTTGTATCTGTAATGTAGTAATGTGTATCTGTAGATATAGACAGTGAGTTTTGACATATTTGATATTCAATAAATCAATAGAGAATGAAAAGGATAACCGAATACCAAACTGAATAGGAAAGTCACACTGCAGTCTGCACACTGCAGTCTGCACACTGCAGTGCTGTGACTTCTCTCACTGAAAATAGTAGTAAAATTTCGAAAAATAAAGTAGTGAAATGTAGTGATCTGATTTTCTTATGGAATTAATGGAAATTTATAAAACACTTCTATAAATCATCTCTTGTATTTCTATTTAAATTGTCATTTAAAATTTAATATAACGAAAAAACAGAAAAACATAGAAAATATCATATCCTAAGCTTAATATAATAATTAGATATACAATTAATATTGATATGTATATGCTTAGATATAATAATGATTAAGAAGTAGGGTAGTAAATCGTTTTAAAAAGTAGCAGATTTACTTTCAAAAGTAGTAAAGTAGTAAAGTCACAACTCACAGCCCACAGGTACTGCTGCAGCTGCACAGTTCACACTTGTCAAATTATTTAATAAAAAAAAAAGAAATGTGTATCCATATGGATATGAATTTTTTTTTTGCACATTATATCACATATTCACAATTCACATATGGAATTATAGATACATATGTATGTTAATATGAAACACTTTTTGTATTTTGTGAATATGTAAAGAAATTCAATTTTTTATAATACATATACATACATACATAACAAAAAATTTATATTTGAAATTCAAAACGATAAATGAAAAATTGAAAACAAATATTTTCGTTCTTTTTCATTGTAGTATATGTAGTTCTAGACTTTTCAGTTTTAGATAGTAGCACTACAATCTGCAACGATTTATACATATTTGTTCATTAATTTCTGTAGAGTTCTGTATAACATTTATATTGTATTGTATAATTGATTAATATCTTATTTAAATTACTATATATTATACTAGACAGACTGAGTAAACTAGATAAACTACCAAAACCAAGTAATGAAGTACCAGATATTACTATACAGACTACGTAATTTATTTGACCAAATTTGACGAAATAAATTGCTAATGACATGATTTAAATATACATATGTAATGTACATATACGAAGAATGCTGCCGCTTTTTATTTTCTGTTTAGAGAATACAAAAATTAAAATTGCAGTTGTTGAATTGAAATTAATTTATTATATTTTATATGTATGTATGAATGTGTATATTTAAAAAGTTGTCAAAATGTCATGATTATAATAAAAATACGAAGAATAAATGAATAACAAAATAATAGAACAGCACATTTGGATGGATTCAGCAGTTTGAGATCATATATTTCGGTACATATGAACATACATATGCATGTATGTATTATATGACTATATATACTTATGTATAAAAAAAAAAGTATTTCTAGTCTAGTTTTTAGATACTAAGTGTGTAACATGTAATAACATTTAAGTAGGGTATACTGGCATATATTATCAGGTCAGTTTGATAATGCAGTGCAACTGATGAATATACCAAAAATGTTTGCTATTTTAATAAGAACTGGCGTCTGGCAGTTTTATAAGTACATATACTGTTATATATCAGTTCAGTCACAAAATTGTCGGCTGAACTGATAATGTACACAATATGTACTTTAGTTTTCGTAAAAATTAACAAAAATTATTGTAAAGAAAAAAATAGCTGAAATTTAAACGAGCTGCTGTCGACATATTTTACAGTTATCATTTATTGAATAACAGTAATATATGTATACATAATATGTAGGTACTTGTAATCTACTTAAATTTGAAGTTTTAAAAGTAATGTAATGTGATTTTAGGGTACAGTAATTTAAAGTTTCATGATGAGATTTCATTTGAAAAGATTAACAATTTTCTCTACCACGTCACGATTACTCTGAAATCGCACAAAAAAAATTATAATTTTTACTTAAGTACCTAACAAGAGTTTCTTTTTATTTCCTTTTCATTTCTGTAAGAAGCATAGATATGAACATATGTATGTATGTATGTATGTACATAGAACATTCAAAAACAAGTAAACAACCTTATTATTTCTATAAGAGTTCAGTTCCCTGACAAATTTAGTTTATATTTTCAATAAGTGAATAAGCCGTTGATTACTCGTTTGCGGAGTGTGGTTATATTGTAGGTACAAAATTATGAAATACAAATAGGTAGCTACTTTTTTTCCAACTATTCTGCGTTTATCTATTTTATCATATGCAACAATTTATGTTTTATTTACATATGTATCTATTTATTTTTGTTTATATTCCATATTATTTTGTTTGTTTATAAATAAAGATTTGGTTATTGTTTGTGTGTTGCTTTTTTTTTATTTTACGATATAAACTACTAGATATGATCTGACCGTAATTTGAATCCAAAAGCTTTTGATTGAAAATATTGGATATTTAACTCTTAAAATGTCATTAATTAGATTATAAATTTTTACCTTTTTACCGTTCTTTTTTAGTTTATATAAACATAAACGATACGATTACATTTTTTTTTTTTTAATTGAAGTTAACGATTTGTAAAAAAAAAAAAATGGTGCCTTTAACATTTAATCAAATAATATCCATATATGATAATATCATTTCTTTATGATTTAATCTAACGTGATACGTCTACAAACTTGAACTGAGTAAATAAAACTGTAAATGCAAGGTAATGTGAATATGTATCTATCTATCGTAAATGCAAACTCGAAGATAAAGAATGTACATTTCTAAATATTTCTAAATTCTGACTTATTTATTTATTAATTTATTTTCCCCATCATTTATAAATAAATTGCGTAAAATTTAGGTTCTTGTTCTGATATAATTTAGACCATTTAAAAAAAAAATGAATGTTTCGATTCAAAGAAAAATACAATGTATATGCAGAGATAGTAAAACTGTTATAAAGAACAAAATTATTTGAATTAGGTAGTTTAAAACTAGATCAATTTAATTTAGTTATACTGTATAACATACTATACATATGTATATGCCTACTCATATATGTAGATGAAAAATTAATTTAAAATAGGTAGGTACTAATTTTAAGTTTTCTAATCGGATTCAAAAAGTTTTTGTTTTCGTTTGTTATATAAAACAAAAAATTTTTTAAGTAGATTATTAGGTAATATCTAAGATATAAATGATTTTATTTTATAAATTTGTTAGTAATATTTACAAAATATAGTCATATAAATAACAAATATTCTTATAGGTATTAAAGAATTTATTATTAAATTTTACAATTTTTTTGTATTAGGTATATTCAAACAATATTTTAAATCACATTAAAAATTGTTTTTCTAAAATTTGTCAAGATAAAAAAAAAGATTTATTAACAATACATTTTGATATTTGTATTTTAATTTAATTGAATACTATACGATATCTTAAGAACTCCTTAATTCTTATAAAATATAAATTTAATTTTTATTCTTTTGACTTTATTATTATTCATTTATCATTTATCATTATTCATTAAAGAATAAATTTATTTTAAATTTGTATAATTGAAAGTTTTAAATAAAAAATCGTTATACTCGTAATATTCAGGATATGTAATTAGAGTACCTATACAAATTATTTTATTATATGTACATATAAAAATATGTTAAATTGAATAAAGTCCATAATAAAATTTTCTTATATAATAAAAATCGATTACTCAGGATATTAATAGCGACAATTTTTGGTTTTTTTTTTTATTTTTATTTTTTTATTTATTTTTTTTATTTTTCCATTAATATTTTTTTTTTTTTTTATAGACACGTTTAAATATTTTGTATCCTTTTTGTTTTTGTTTTTTTTTTCTGTGGTCACGTATAGACGCGTTGAAGGAATTAAAAAAAAAAAAAAAAAAAAAATAGAAATAGAAAAACAATATATAAATAAAACGGTTTCCTTTTTTTTTTATTATTATTATTATTTTAAAGGAAATTTTATTTTTAAAATTATAAGAATATTTTTTTTTACATATTTAATGTAAGTAGATATATGTATGTATTACCAAGTATTACACACTTACAATAAAGGATATACTATTTCTTAGACCCTCTTATGTGTATACATACATACAATAATAAATTCTTATAGTAACAAGTAAAATTTATTTTATTAAATTTATATATTATTAAATTCCAATCAATAATTGTTTTGTTTTTTTTTTTTTTTGTTTTTTTTTTAAGTATTAATATATATATTAGTTATTTACTTGTAGATATACATATTATATAGATTTTAATTTTGAAATTGAAAGATTATTATTATTAGTAAATATTTATAGATGAGTACAAAACTATGTATATATGTATGTATAGTGCGTATGTATTAAACTGCCGGTATTAAATTTAAATATATTTTATTACATTTCGTGACAAAAATAACATTTTTAAATATTGTTGTTAGGACTGATGTAAAGACACTGAATGTTTTTTTTTTGTTGTTTTTTTTTTTTTTTTTATATATATACATAGTAAAATTACTTCTTTAAATATTATGTATGTTATTATTATTAATATTGATATTCTTGAATTAAATTGGAAATTTTTCATAATTTATTATTAAGTTTTTTGTATGATTAAAATATTGCTAGGTATAGATAATATTTGTTAGGCAGTTAAGTGTGAATGATGTTCTTTTGTGTTAGTTATAAATGATATGAATTGAATAATTAATAAAAAATGCATTACAAATTGCAATATAATCGTAATGTGAACTACTGTAAATGAAAAATTTATTATAATATTATTATTTTTTTTTTTTAAATTTTTTTTTTTAAATTATTTTTTTAAATTTATAAATTCACATATGTATGTATGAATATATATACATATTCACATATGTATGTATGAATGAAATATTTAGTATTTATTTTGGATTTGTTATGTATATGATAAATAATATGATAAATGATAAATAATATAAGGTAATAATGATAAATAATATGATGCCTATGAATAATATGATAAATAATATAAGGATGAAGATTTTATATTTTCTTGTTGGACTTCTTTGATTATAAAAAATCTTTTTAAAAATATTTAAAAAAAAAAAAAATTTGAATTATAGAACAACATTTTTTACATTAACTTAAAATTTTTCTTTAATAAAAATCATAATATGATGGTCAGTTCTATTATGATTATTTTAGATCATATTTTAAAAATTTAAACATTTTTGGAAGCTATGCTGGTTATATTTTTATTTTATTTATCTTTTTTTTTTTTTAAATCCGTAATTTTGTATTGTGTTGTATGTATTGTATTATGTATATAATGTGTAGCTTTCTTTAATTGTTTAAATCTACGAGTATAAAGAAAATCTGACTAATATTATAGTTGAACTTTATTATTTTGTATAAAAATAGGAAAATAACATTTTGTTTTTGCTAAAAGAGTGGAATTTTCTACCTACGACCTACGTCATAAATTTGCTTGTTGTTCGTTTTTTTTTTAAACAAAAGTTAATGCAAACATTTTGATGTTCACGTGTTTATTCTTTATTTAAAATTATCGTGTATAAACAATTATGTGACATGAAATCAGAATATTAATTTGATTTCAATAAAATATAGAAATATATCAGTTTTTTTTTTTTTTTGTTTTCTAATTACATCGAAAACATATAGGGTAAAAAAAAATACTTCAAAATGTCGTATTAAAAATTATATTTAAGCTTGATGTTGTTGTCGTGTAATTAAACCTTATTGGGATTCAACCCAATATGAATCAATCAATTTATGTTTATAAGTTGATTTATGATACGATTAAACAAAAATGAAAGTGTAAATAAATACATAAAATTTAACACTGTATACTTTTTTAATTTTTTTTTTTAGTTATTCTTGGTTTAGGCTTGGTTATAAACTTGGTTGTAAGGGGGAATTATTCTTACGACGAGTATAAGAGTCGAAACCAGACTTCATTGGCGTTTACAGCGTTAAACGTTCTTACCCACTAGGCCGCCGAGGCCCCGTTTTTAATTTTATATTTTATAATAAAAATTTAAAAATCATAATTTTTCATTCATAATTCATATACATACGATATTCTGTTCTAAATAATTTTTTTAGTTCTAAAAATGGTACATTCACTGAGCGTTCATATTATAAATACCTACATATATTAGTAAATACAATTTTGAAAATTTAAATTGAAAATAATTTAGTTTTCAAAAAATAATGTTTTTCTAATAAAATAAAGCAGATTATGAGGGATAATTCTAAAAAAAAAAATATTTCTATGTTTTATGACAGTTTTAACTTTTATATTAATTATATATGTATGTATAAATATATCATTATGGTTCAACAATTACACTGCTGTTTTCTTTTAATTATTTTATTTTATTTTATTTATATTTTACAAGCTACTGTTAGTAGAGTATCTACATATTTTGTGACTTAAAATAAAACAACAAAAATTGTCAAAAAAATCAAAGAATATTTGTATAGTTTTACTATACGATTTTCTTCGTGGATTGAAAATTTTTATAATTAATACGGATTTAAAAATAGAAAGAAATAATTAGAAAAATATTATTGGTCTGTATTTTTATATTTTATTATTTCAGATAAATATAGTTCAATTTGTAATTAAAGCAAATGATAATTAAAAAGGAAGAGATGGTGATAACACAGTGGTGGTAATGATAAAACAAAAGTGTCAATAATTTTATCATTATACAAAGTTTTAATTTCAATTTTTTTTGTAACCTAAATACAAATTTAATGTAAATATAATTAATTTTATATATATACACAAAATGCCCGAATGTTAAAAATAAAAAAACAACATTTTCACCTTATATGTTCAATTAATGAATGACAGAAACAAAACAAACAAAAGAAAAAAATAAAGGAAAAGAGAATCTATTTTAAAAAGTTTTGAGATACAGAGCCAAATACTCAGCAGAGAGTAGATTAATCTCTTTTAAAATATTTTTCGTTTGTTTCAATCTCCTAATTCCTTCGAGTATATAGTAATAGTACCATATTTTTTTAGCAGTTTTTTTTCTCCAGTAGGTTTAGGTATTTATCTCTTACTCTTTATAGCCAGGGCCCAGGACTTTATCTATATATTAATATAAAATGGATTCTCTATAGTCATAGATTATAAAATTGGACATAACCATAAAATTAAATGTAACCATAAAATAAATTTTATCTATATATTAATATAAAATATGTACGCACATGTATTAACATCGTATTCAAAATTTACTATGTAATAATATGTACTAATTTATTTAAATATTTTTATATACATAGATAGCTTTACAATAATAAAAAATTGTATTGTTATTTTTTAACACATTTTTACAAGTGCTTCCAATTGTTAAAGTATATACCTAAATATACATTCAAATATTTATATAGAATATAGAGAAAATATATAGAAAATAAACATAAAGTATATTATATATTACATTGGTATACTTATAACCACAGTAAACTTGTACAGTAAAATTTTCATGTTTCGAACGTTTTTAACTTAAAAAAATGTAAATATCTACAGGTATATAGACAAAATATTCAGGAATACAGAGAAAAATGTGCTAAAAAAATTTTAAAAGAGCTTTGCAGTTCGCATTATATGAAAACTCTTACCGCTTAAGCGTAAGTTTATAAATACAAAATAAATTTTCATCGGACAATTCCACGTGAATTAATTTTGTTTGACTTTAGAAACTTTTACCAAACACTATACACAGGTCTATCTATATATATATATATATAAGTTTTTACCTTAAAAAAAAACAAGTTTAAAACAAGTTCAACCCTAGCTTGGTTGTAAAGATTAATGAAAATTATATAGATTTTTTTTATAATATATAATTAGTATAAAATAATATAAAAAATAAATATATAATATATCTTATAATTAATATCATATTTTAATATATAAAATAATAACAAAATAATTCTTGTACAATATAATTTACGTTTCATAGTCTTGTATACGGCCGAGTAATCAACGACTTAGTGAAATTAATGATTCTGGTAAATGAAGCGTAGCCAAACATGAATAATAAATGATTTAGTTAGTGAATGCCTTATGCTTCTTGTAGGAGTGGAAAGGAGAAAAAAAGCTCATGTATATCAGTATATATTATTTGAATATTGTTCTTTAAACATTTTTCAGAGAGCCTAGAGGATATATGTGTACATATGTTTTTTTATAAAATTTAAAACAATCAGACAAAACTTTTATTAAAATGAATTTTAGTTAACCATTTCTTGAAATTAAAAATTAAAAATTCCTTTCAAAATTTAATTCAAAATTAACTTAAATAAAACCAGAGACATAAAACCTTAAGTTCAGGTTATTACAGTTTTACTGTGTAAATAAAAGTATATCATCATATACCTGTTAATATTATATAGTATTAATTACATATAACTTATTTATATATAGGTACGTGTATTTATATGAAGAAAATTATCAAGGTAAGATGTCATAAACCTTAAACAACACCTTGTCACCAATTATTCTTTTGTTGATTTTTGTATATTTACAATGATGTTTAGATAATTACATATATGGAAAAACATTACGGAATAATTATGTATGTATGTATATATATATGCGTACAGAAATTTTTTATAAAACATAAAAGATAATATACAAAAGAATTTATGTATGCAGTATAAGTAGAATTTATATTTAATTATGACTTTTTATGCTCTATCTATACAATAACTATGATAAAAATCTTTAGGATAATTGTTTGCAAAAATTGGTAGCTTTTATCCGTTGTACGCTTTCTAAAAGATTGTTGTTAAAATGATAATATATATTTATATATATATTCATTGTAGATTATTCTTTGTATTCACTTTAAATAATTTCGATATGACAATATAATGATACTCCGCAAAACTCAATAAATAAATAAACATTTGGCTTCTGTATTTATTTATTTATTGAAAAAATATTTTACAGTTAAATGTAGAATTTTAAAATTCTTTATTTAATTCTAAAACTTTTTTTCAATAATTCTCACTTTTATTACATGTGATCTGTGCTAGATTTGAACCTGAATTTCCTGCTTTTGTATAGCTGTTGTATATCTGGTTAAATATATACTGCTACCCCAATAATGTAAATTATTGTAAGAAAATAAAAACAACTTGGAATGGGGACCCTTTTTGATATCTACATTAAAACTTATTTCAATTTATTATTATTAAAAATTTAATTGAAAAAGTGAATACCACAAATATAATGAAAATTCTAAACAGTAAAAACAAATAAAAAATCGCTGCACATGAATAGACTATATTTAAAAAAAATTTGTTTTTAAAGAGCGAAGTCCTCTTTCGAAGTGAATTAAAATTTTATTTTCCAAAAAGAGTCACAGTCATAAAAAGTTAATATGTATAGGTTATAAAAGTTAATTATATTATAAGGAGATATGGAAATGTTAAATTAAAGCCATTATAAGCTATGCTATATAAGCCAAAGCTATTATAATACAAATAATAATAGCTGCTACAGTGACAGTGGGGGTTGTCTTCAATAATTACCTCATGCAGTAAAGTATTACATATATACATGTTGTAAATATTGTAACAGCTATAGTCACCCTGAGCAAAATAGTAATAATAAAAGGCGGATCCATTGTTTCTTACAGTCCCGCTCCCAATTCAATGTTTCCGCATTCTACCTCCTATCCTTTTCTATCCCTACTCCCTAGCCTAATATACTGCGTTAGCAGGTAAGAGTTTCTCATCCCATTATATTAGCTAAAGGGGGAGGTGGGTTTAGTCAGTAAGAATCTGACACTATCAAGGAGAAGGAAATTATTGGTGTCTTTGGAACATTCCTACCTCCCTTAGGAAAAAAATGAATATACATATGAATTAAAAACATGATAATTCGTTGAATTTAATGTGGATTCATTGTAAAATATTAGAATATTTTAGAATTTCAAGTAAAGCTCAGATATTAATACCAAGGATTTCAGTTTGAAACAAGTGCATGATTATGAGATTTTAAATGAATTTTAATATAGTATAGTGATTGTAGTGAATAAAGGGCCTAAACAGATAGACGAAAAAGGATGTTTAAATTAAAACATTAATTATCATTATATCTCCTTATTTTCAAAGTTTGTAGTAGGTACTAAAATAATAAACTATGTAACCTTATAAATACAAAAGAAAGAAAAAAATTTAGATATATTTTAGGTATTTCAAGTTAATAAATTTAAATTAAAATTCATTTTTATTTCAAATTAATAAATTTAATAAAACATTATATTTGAAACTACTTCAACATTCATTCATTATATTTATAATATAAGCTAATTATGATAAAAATAATGAAAATATGTATATACTGTTTAACAATAAATTAATATTGTATGAAGGGTAAAAAATTAGGCTGCCTAAAAATATGCAATTTTTGATATCTTTGTGTAAAAATCTATATAAAAAAAAACCTGTAATGGCCTTAGTAGCCGCGATGGTTCAATAATATTGCATTACATTGATGTATGTAATATTAATATAAATAAATAAATAAATAAAAATCTATTAAATATAATAATGTGGCATTTTAAAATATTCCAAGTATTAGAAAGAATTTCTTTTTCAAATCTTACTAGTGTACAGGTCAAAGAATACTTTATTTTTAAACAATAATTTATATTAATAAAAGTTTTATTGATTAATTTAGTATAATTACTGTCTTTTATTTAATTTATGAACTTATTTAATTTATGTTTATGCAATATATATTATTTAATTTGTGTCTTTTATTAAATTTTTGTTATTGATTCGTATAAGTTATGCAAGCAATAATTTAAATTGCATAGTAATGTAATTTAAAATTGATTTTGCATTTTAAATTTATTTTTCTAAGGACGCAAAAGACTTCCTTTTTTGTCTTTTATGACATAAAATATAAGACTTTTTTTTTCAATTTTAACTATTTTCTTCTTTTTAGTTTTCTTTTACTTCTCTGTACATTTTAATTTTTCATGAATATTTACATTTTTCTTTTTATATTTACTATAGTATAGGTTTTATTTTAAAAATTATAAAACATATAAAAATTCGTTCATCATATCATTTAATTTACTGCTAAATTGAAAGAGTAAATCTCTGCTGTGGAGAATTTTGAAATATTTTTTATAATTTGAATACTACTACTAATTAAAATTAATTTTAATCATAAATTTAATATTCTAACCTATTACAAGTTTGAGTATTCAAGTGAATTACAACTGTAGTCAGGTTTTGCAGACGAATTAACGCAATATAGAGAGCGTAAATTACTTTTTTTGCAGGTGTCCTAATCTTTCAAGAAAAAGAGGGTTATATCTCGGTAGTTTCTTTTTTTTTAAATTTAGATGCATTCTTGGAAATGGATTTAACAAGTTTTCAAAACTCTGCCAGTCAGAGCAGTATCATTATAAACCTAAAAAAATAATATCTAAAATACAAATTTTTTGCTGCGGTTGAAAGTTGAAATACCTTTATCACCTTTTCTTTCAGTTATCAGACACCTAATTTATAAAATTACAAGGCATTTTTTTTTTTGTTATAACATCCGATTAATTTAAAAATAAAATTTTCTAAATTTCGTTTAATACTCTCTGCATCTAACCATCTATATTTAACATTCGTGCTGTTTTAATAGATAACTTTATACCAAAAAAATATTTGTAGGATATTAGATCGGGATTTCTAGAATGTCGGAAATTATTCTGGTCGTGTATATAAAAAGATTCATAATGGAACCCGAAGATAAGATTCATAATAGATAATCGATGATAATTATTCTTTGGAGAAAGTGTAAAAAGAGACTATTATTTAGAAAATTTTAAAAGGTGATATATCGAATAATATACTTATATATCTTAATCATTATAACAGAATTCGTTGATATTCGTTTATTCACTATTGTATAAGGCAAATTTTCAATACCTTTTAAGCTTTAGGAAATATTAATTCTTTTCATTGTTTTTTTGTTATTTTTTTTACTTAACAACAAAAAAAAAATTTAAATATAAAATCTACAAACACAAAGTTTTATTATTTATATAATACCTGAAGGTATACCTATTGTTCCTATATATCAAATTATATTACGGTAATAAAAAGAAACTAAATGAATTTTCATAAAAAAGAAATAATTTCAATCGGAAAATGGTCATTTACAAATACATAATTCTTTAATTTGTTATTACTTTTTATTTATATACATAAATTTAAATACCTGCCGTATGCTTCAGAACATTTTTTCTTAAATTTATTTAGCTTTTAATTTTTCTTTTTCAAACGAGAACAACCTGCTGAGTGCTAAGTGGGAAATAAAAATATTAATCTAATTAATTACATCTGCATTGTGTACATTTTTATTTTGTTAGGATTTTATTTTGATATGCCATAACTTTTTTGACATGCTTTCAAAAATTTGAAAACAAATGAAAAACAGTATGCTGCATGATTTTCAGTTTTCTTCTTTCGTTTATTTTTGCTTAACCCTCAGCTTACCTTATTCAAGCTTGTATGTATCATGTTATTTATTATTATGGTCAATTAGGATATTAGTTTTTTTTTCTATTAGGTTTATTTAAAAAATAGAGATATGTTTAAAAATAAAAGGGTTAATAAGGTCGAACTGACAGAGGTTCGGCTAGAAAACGTATTAAAAAAACAATACGAGTACATATTCTTTAAAAAATTTAAATAAAAAGGCGAAAATTTAAGCTTATTTATTAGATTTTCTTAAAAGTCTAATATGAAAATCTACTTAGTGACTAAATGAATGTAATCTATTAGAATGAAAATAAAAAGTGAAGTTACTTAAATGGCCTTAACATTTTCTGTGAACTTTTTTTCCAATAATTTTAGTTTTAGAAGTATTTTTTGCTCAAATACAGCAAAATGTCTTCTTTGAATGTTATTTTAAATGATTGCCATTTTTTCATAAAAAATTATGACAAAAAAACTTTGGATATTTTGTATGTGTGACATGTTGTGATATTTTGTAATGTGACATGTTCCTTTTTTTTAACTTTCTGTTTTAGTTAATGGTTAATTTATTTATCTTAATCTAAAAGGATATACGTTTTTGTATACTATTTCTATAAGGAAATAAAAAAAATTAAAACAAGTTATATTGTAATTAAAAAAATTTCTTTTACCTTAATTACCTATATAATATACATATATATTATACATATATACATATACAATATAATTTTATTTTGTATGCAAATTAATTTTAATTAAGTTGTATTTTATCAGATTAATTATGTGTTGAATATACCAAACATTTGAATCTCAAAATCAAGATTAAGGAAAAAATAGTTCGTTGTACAAAAAATATAAGGTTCCCACTTACTATCACTTCTTATAGCTTTAAATGATATACGATTCGGTTAAGTTTTAATGCTTCTAAAACACAGAGTTGCTTGTTATCAACAAAAAGAAATCTCTTTCTGCCATATATTTTTCTTGAAAAAGTAAATATTAAAAACTCGAAATCCTTAAAAATTTTTGGCATGGAAATAAAAGGAAAACTTCCGCGGGACGACCATATGTTTTTGGTCGCTAAAGATGCTGAAAAATGTCTCTCAGCACAGGCCTACAATATCAGAACAATTGATACAAAAAAGATCAATTAAAATTATTATTGGAGTTGAGAATTAGGAGTTACCTTTTCTATAAATATCTCTTGTGCAATATTTTTGGCGAAATTAAAAATATGTCCAATGTCCCTACTCCAACCAATCCGACGTAATATACGTAGAGTAGCTCTTTCTCTGATAATTATCGTAAAGGTCCCTATTAGAACCAGGAAAACGAAATATAGGAACTCATTCTTAACTCGCACACCTAAATTATAGAACCCATTATCACTGTAGGTGTTCCCAGGATCGTATAATATACAAAAATTCAAGGAATCAGTCAACTTGCATCTGCTAAAATTCCCATCTAATCTCCTGCTATTTAGCTTCATTTAAAGCTTTACCTTTTGCTTATTTCCTTTTCTCATCCTATTCCTGCTTTGCAAAAGGGGTGAATAGTCCATTATACTGACTACAGAAGGAGGTGATTTTAGTAGGTAAAAAGCCCACACTTATAAGGGGGCTTAGGTTTTCTTTCTATATTTTGAAGATCAACATCTCCCTCAGAAAATAAAACAGTTTTTCGCTGTATTGTTTTTTTCGCTTCGCAATATTATTTGTTTTTTTTTCTGTACTTTATTAAATTTTATTTATGTTTGATGTTATACAGGTTTCATATAGTGCTTTAGAAAGAGTTAAGTACAATTTACATGAGAAATTTCAACCGATATTTTGGAAAAGAGAAAAGTATATATATTTATAATTTAGTAGTTTTCAGTCACACACTACATATTATAACATTCCGCTAAGTTTTGAATACAAGTTACATATTTGGATACGATTTTTCTATTACAAAATCTACATTAACATATAACATACATATATGTATGTTTAGAATCATAATTTTTTTTTGTTTTCTTTTTGAATCAAGAAATTTTATATCCCATACGAATTTTTTGTAATTAAGATGTCACTGTATAATATACGTAGAGAGCAGCCCTAGATAAGTATAGTTTGGTAAAAGTAAAAAGTATTAGAAATATTATAGTTAGTTTGTTGGTATTTATTTGTTAGTACAGAATTATGAAAATGAATATAGAATATACAATATAAATTTATAATATAGATTATGATTTTGTAAAATATTATTAAGATTTATATGTTAATATTGAGAAGTAAATTTCAGAAATAAACGAGGAATAATACAGCTACCTTTGTCAACTATTAGATACACGTAAACGAACCTTTAGAATGTTTATAGATTGTCACTCTGCTTATAATATTATTTTTTTAATTTTTTAGTATTTTAAAATAATTTGGGTGAATTTTATAATTTCTAGAACTATAGGTTGTACATATATTCAAACTATATGTTTACACATTCTTCAAAAGTAGATTCTAACTTTCCACATAACGATTATCAATCCAAAACTTTTCCAAATATGCTATAGTACCATATTTTAATACTAAGCGGCAAATGTATAATAATTTATACTATACATATGTATTATATATCATTCATTCATCAGTGACATATACGATATATAAATAAACATGAGTTATATAAATAATAAAATATAATTTTTTCAAGCAACCGTTATATTTATATTTTTTATTTATTTAATTTTTTTTTGTACTACGCATCATCCTCGACAATTTCAAATTATCGAGTTAAAAAATGCAAAAAAATCGTTAAAAAATTTGTTAGAAAAATTTAGAAAAATGAAGTTACACTTTCGTCAATTTTAAGGTAACCCTATATTATTAAGAAAAGTTGTTAATAAAAATAAAAATATAATGTTGGAGCTTTAATTTTTGTATATTACTTCAAAAAAATTTGGACAGGTGTTCAAGTTATAGGTTTTTAAAAAGGGGGAATTTTTTAGTTTTTGACCCCATACAGCTCCGAAACGGGGGGCGATACAAAAATATTTTTTTTGAAGTAATATACAGAAATTAAAGCTCCAATATTATATTTTTGTTTGTGTTAATAATTTTTCTTAAGAACATATAGGGTTGTCTTAAAATTGACAAAAGTGTGACTTGATTTTTCTCAATTTCTCTAACAAATATAACTATACTTAATATTTATGTACTCTTTACGAAACTAATGTGGTTGTTAAAATGTGGTTTTTTGAAAACCTTTGATTTTTTCATTACTTGTTTTTTTTTTTTGTTTTTTTTTTAGTAATTTCATATTATTGTAAAACGAAAACATCAATCAATTAAATCGAAAAATTAAAATCAAAAGTCCATAATATAAAACTTTCGATCATGATATAATAAAAATAATAAATCAAATCGATATAAAAATTAATAGTGTTGTGGAGGTCATTATTTAAATAAATTACCTAAAATGAAATTTAAATATTTTATTGAAGAAAAAAAATTCTTTATGACCTCATTTACCATTATCTTGTTTAGAGTTTGAACTTTTTTTCTTTTTTTTTTTTTTTATTATCTTCCATATGTGTTTTTATTTTAACAACAAATGAAATAGAACTATAATAACACTATAATACTCAGGAGTCAAGAGTTAATATTCCTATGTTACAACTTATGAGATCAGTTCAAAAAGAATAATATATATCTATCTGTATAATAATTGCTCAGATTAATAATTTTTGTATTTTTATTGTATAGCAAGAGTAAATTGAGTATTCCAGCACATTATTGTAATTATAACAACTTGAATGTCATATAAGCATAACTTATTAAAAATTTATTAGTTTTTTTTTTATATGCCACCGAAATGGGTTTGATTTTCTAGATAAGTTATTGTAAAAGTTATTTAGCCAACGATACGATCAATTTTATTCAATTATAAGAATATTGTGAAAGCTACGAACGTAACTAAAATATATAATTCTCGGTTAATTAACTTTTTAACATAAAAATTTTCCACTTAAATATCGTAAATTAAGTATAATAATATTTAACTTCTAAAGAAAAATAATTTTAAGTTATATACATATATGTATATATTATTGGTTACGATGAAACATTTTATTTTATGTCGTAATTTTTGATAGTTGAAGGTTTTAAATAATTGGAAAGTAAAGTGCAAGGATTTTTTTTTTTTTTTCTTTTTTTTTTTTTAAACGAAATTTAAAAATAAATCAATAGAATTTTGATTTACGAAAATATATTGACTGGCACCATAAGAATTTTTATAAAAATAAACAAGGAAGTAATTTAACTTTTTTTTTTGTTTTTGCCTTTTACGCTATATAAATAGTTAAAATAACTATATTTTTATTATATTTACAATATATTACAATAAATTATGTATTTTGAAATTAAGTATTTTGTTATGAATTTTAAAAATTTTATGTTAAAAATATTTTGTTATATTATACAAGATTTAAAACTGCATATAATATTTATTTTATTTAAACGTTTATTTTTTTTCTTTTACTATATTTTTTTAAAATTAGCTTATTTTACTATATCCGACATCCGTCTGCTTACAAAACTGTGACACAGTTTAAGGTGGATTGAGAGATGGATGCAATTTTATCCACGGATAAATTAATATTGTGGAACACTTGTTTTATGTATGTGCCTCACTCATTATGAAGTTTAGAAGTATCACAAAATTGAAAAAAGCATTATTTTCAAATGTTTTTATTTTAAGTTAGTTCTTAACTTTTTTATCTGCTTAAAATTTTTTCAATCAAAAAACGTCAAAAGCCAGAATATTTTTTAAGCTTTCAAAATACTTACAAAAATTATATGATTTTTTGTAATTTGATATTAAAATTTATGATTATGTAAAACCGCAATTTTGTAAAATTTTAGTTTCTCTGTATCTTCGAAATGCTTCTAGTCAGAGCCATACGGTTTTGACAGAAGGAAAATCTTTAATAATTAGCGTTATCTTTGAAAGAATGTTTGTACTTCCCTTCGTTCAATACCTATTAGAAGTAAAAAATTAAAAATTCACTATTTTTAGACACCTGCGCAAACTTGTCATATCTAAGTCAAAAAAATGTAACTTTTATCATTATTTTTGACATGTGTTAACAGCTTTTCTTAATTACATAGGGTTTACTTAAAATTAAAAAAAAGTATCTTTTGATTATTCATCATTTTTTTCTAATATAGGTACATAAATAAATTTGATACAACAAAACAAATGCAATCCTGATAATTTTTTTATTTGCCTTTTTAAAAATATGCGTCATTAAAAATCCTTAGTTTTATATACTGTCTTGTTTTATAAACATGTATTATTAAAAAGTGCAAAAAGAAAAAAATGTTTATTTTTATATGTAATTCATGACACAAATTATTTGTTAACAAGTAATTTCTATATATGTAAAGCTCTCGTTCCGTTTTTTACATTCTATAAAAATGCGAATTTTTTTCTTATATATAATATAGGAAACATTAATTTTCTTATGTTTTATCTTTTCCTTTAATTCCCATGACGTATTATTTGAATAGCAGATCTAAAGAAAATTTATATATATATAGGATTTTAAAAAAAATATATACGAGTATGTACACAATTTAGCTAATATTTCGAATACTATACAGATTTTTCTAATGGCTCGTTCGAATGAGTTCGAAGTCATTTTAGAAAACGAAGCAAAACCATATTTACTCTTATATTGTTATATATACAATTTATAGAGTTAGAAAGAACTGTTTAAAATACCAACACTATTTTGATAGGCAAAATATATTACCGAATCTGACTTCGGAATTAAGAGTGATAAAAATATCTTTAACATTGTTTGAATCAAGAATATCATATTTAAAAAAAATTAACTAGAATTGAATTCTTTTTAAATAGGTGTTTATACTCGTATAAAAACAAAAGATATTAATAATTAATTTATTTAAAAATTTGTATTTATGGATATTTCAATTGTGTATCTATACATTTTCTGGAAAGCCCTATATATGAAATTTCTTTCCGTAAATTTGTAATTTAAAGTTTATTTTATTCTTGGTGTTCTCAATATATAGGTTTTATGTATTTAATTAAGTTTCATTTTATTATAAAATTTTGTACCTATGTTCTGTACTTAAAAAACATAATAAAATTAAAATATAAATCTATACTTAAGTACTTACCTTTAATATTATTAAAACTTTTTATTTGTACATATAAACACAAACAAATAATATGTTTAACATAAAAATAAAAACAATACACATACACATACATACATATACTTACGTTAAAATTAATATGTTACTTACCTTTTTATTATGTCCACTTTCGGACGATGATGTTGATGATGGTGATGATATTGCAATTCCATTCATTTTAGGAGTTTGTGATGCAAATGTATTGTTGTGATTTTTATCTTTTGATTCTGGAATAAATTTAAATTCATAATCCTCAGTACCACCCCATATTTTCAAACAATATTTATCTGGAATAAATTCTTTAATTGTTTTTGCATTTAAAAATTTCATTCTTGCTACAGCTTTTGGTGGTAAAAGTCCTTTAATAATTTTAAATGCAGCTAAAATAAAGAAAATGTTTTTTTTTTTTTTTTGTTTTATTACTATTATTTTTCATATAACAATATTTTGCCATTTTATAAGGTGAATGATATAAAAAAAAATTTAAAAGTTAGCGAATAACAAATGAGATGAACATTTAATTTATGAAACAAATGTAATTATTTCTCCTTTATATGATTTATAGATTTAGTGAAATTTAAATTTAATAAATAGATGACTGTATCAATCAATATATCGAAAAGTCATAAAAAATATAGCGTTAATACTAAATGTTGAAGAGTAGAAAAGAAAAACTAAAATTTCTGTTCACTAAAAATAAACAATTTAAGAAATTGAAAAATTGATTCAGTTAAACTTAATCAAAGAAAAAATTCAAATATTGATAATAAATCTTACAAGAAGCACAACTACTGCATAAAGGAAGGATCCTAATACATAAAAATAACTAACATTAAAATAATGATTGCAAGAGACATAAAGGATCCGGTAGAAATCAAACAATGTAATAAATATTTAAAATTAATTAACTTACCATTTAAAATCCATGGCATTTCATATATAATAATATAATTTAATGAATTTGGATAATAATATTTAAATGTATCAATTGTACGTTTTGTAAAATCCATATCCATATTTGACAGACCAGCTGACTGCATATCAAAAAATAATGTTAATTGATCATAATTTGTTTCTTTTTGAATTCTTTCAATCCAATAAACTAATATTCTAATTAATTCATTCATATCTTTGGTACCTTTTTGATGTAATTTTGATCTAATAATAATCAGATATTTTCCATTAATATCTTCTTTTTTAGCAAACATAGCACCAGCATCCATATAATCTAAACGAATATTATTTTCGTTAATATCATTGGTACCAAATGTTTTTCTCCATGTACATGTTTCCCATAACATGTTAAGAGCTTGTTTCATATCTAAATCAGTTTGTTCTAGAAATAATTGAAGCCATTTATTTAAAGATTTAACACGTTCAATATCTTTTGGATGAAAACTTCCTGAAAATGAAAATAAAAAATTATTGATTATATATATATATATATATATATATAGTTATGCAATGTAAAATAAAAATAATTTTTATATTATTTGTAATTTATTTCTTATTTAAAATATTTATTTTTGTACTTAGTTATATAATAGAAAATAAAAGGAATGTGTTCTTTTTATAAATCTTTATTTTAAAAATAAATAAATTCTAATGAAGTTGAAAAGGTTTGAAAATATGTAAACGTAAATTAAATTTTAATGTTAAAATTTAAATTTTATGAAATTGATTTCAGGTGTTACGTAAGAAAAATATAATTTATTTGAATAATGAGTGATTGTAGGATTTTAAAGACTATTATACTAAAGTATAGATTAATAATAGTCACAATGAGATGGAACCATAATAATCACAGATGAGATGGGACCATTAAATTATACATAAAAAATGTTTACGGAAAAGGAAATATTATAAAAAAAAAAAAGTATAGATAAACGAATGCTGCCGATTTATGGAAAATTTAACAACAGTAAAATTAAATTCCAAAATAACTGATGCAAATATCAGATATTAATGTTTTAACATGGATAAAAATCGATTTAAAGTTTGTTTTTTCAAACCAGTGTAGGTAATTAAATAATAAACATTAAACAAATATATATGAATATTAAATTTATTACGTTCAGTAGTTATACCTTAAATTCAACTCAGAAATAATAAAAATTTTTCGCAGTTATATAAAGAAAATGTAAATGATTAGAGATATCTTGCAGCATATCACGGCACAACTTTACATAGATGACGATTAAGTGGAGTTCTAACTCAGTTCAAAATTTAATTAAGTGGAAGTGGAAAATTTAATTAAGTGGAAAATAACACAGCACAAAATTTAGCAAACGAAGCAACAGCAGGTAATAGAGTAAAATTAAAAAATCTACATTAGGAGCTTAAAAGTAAGGAAACAAATAAAAATATTTTTTAAATTATAGTGTACATAACATTATACTGATTTATATTTTAAAACTTTTTTTTTAATTTTCCTTGATATTAAATGTATATACACGTTATAAAGATCCGAAAAATATGTATTTTATAGTTTGATTTTTTATGAATTTACTTTATATTTTCACTTAAAATAGAATTGGGCATATAAATCTTGACCAATGTTTGAAATAATTAATTTCAATTGCAATATAGATTCTTAATTATACTTTATTATTTTACTTAAATAATTTTCGCACATTGCTATGGTATATAAGAAGCCAATAAACAAACAACTTATTTAAAAATAATTAGAAATTCAATTTGATTGTAGAATTTTTTTTAAAAGTTAGGTACATATGTCAAAAGGATAAAAATTTTGAATACAAAAATAAATAAATATTTTTAACACATATGTAAATATATATATATAATAATAAATTAATTTTTACATTTTGAAACTAACATTAAATCATCATATAAAAACGAAAAATAATAGGAAAAATTTTAAAAGTATATAACCTGGTATATAACTGACTATACTGATTATTGGTCCAGTTTTTTGTATAAATTTATCTTTTTTATTTATTTTAATTAATAACTTAATCTAAAAAAAAATATTTTAAAAGAATTTAAAAAAAATACAATTTTAAAAAAAAACCGTTTGAATTTGAATTATATAATAAAATTTAAATGTAAATATTTTTTTACTAAATAAAAAAAGATTTTTCATTGGGTTTAAATTCAGCCTAAAAATATGCAAAAAAATGAAATGAAATATATATAATTCACCGAGGGAGTGAGGATTCAAATCCTGATTCATGCAAAAGATTTTTTTTTAATTGAAAACTAATCCCCTTTTTTAAATATATAATATACAATATAAACAAAATAAATAAAGTTTACTTTATAAATTAATAATAGTATTCAACCTATAATGACCAAAGTGTTTTATGAACATTTGAATGCATTAAAATAAGTATTGAACAGTAGTTTATTTAGCCATTGCAAATAAAATAATTCTCATTCAGAAAGTTTTAATAGAGATTAAATCTCAACTACGTAATTTAAAATTTGAGTAAACAGACATTAAATTGGTTGTGGTTGTACCTTTTTTACAAGATTACAAAACACAACGGGTATATGATATGAATTTAATTTAAAATAATATATATAAAAAGAAAACAATTTACTTATAAGTATGTATAATAAAATAATTTGAATAGCAACTATGGTAAAAAAAAAAGAAAAATAGTAAAATTTTATACAAAAAATACTGTGATAAGTGACAACTTTTTTAACATTTTCTTTAGGGTGTTGCTATGTAAAAATTTAAAAAAAAAAAAAATACAATTTTTTGTTTTTTTTTAAAGTGAAAGTAACGGTAAGAAAATTAAAATTGTTGTTTTTTTAAAGTTTTGTTAAAAATTATTACCATATCTTTTATTGAAATATGAGTTCTGTTTAATTTTAAATAATTATAGAAAATTGATCCAATGCTAATCAATTTTCTTTTCATTATATGTGTATGGTCTTAATTGTTCATTGTGATATCGTGTTCTTTGCTTTTAAAATTAATTTAAATCATTTGTTTTTTTTTTTTTTGATTTTAATTCAATTGAATTGATTTCAAAGTGCATAAAAGTAAAACAAATGATTTAAGTAAGCAAGAAATCAAAAGTAGTTAAGATTAACATAAATTATACTACTGTAGTTGAGGGAAGAAATGAGTAGTTTAGAAATGCAAACTCTAATAAATACCTAAACATAATTTGTTACGAATAACTCTACAAAAATTAATTAAGTCATTCAAAAAATATTGAATCCAGTTCTCAAAAAAATCATTAAATCTTATTGTGGTAAAAGATATTTAGAAAGGTCGCACATTCGGTGTACAAAAAATGTTAGCAAACTAAAACAATTTCTGATTTTCTAATGAAAAAGTAAACAAAAAATGTTCTATCAAAGCCACGTCCTCTGCAGCGTTGGTAGCAAGAAGCTGGTTCCCTAAGTTGTCATTTAAGTAAGAAAGTATTTAAATATATTATTCACAAAATTTAATAAAACAATTAATAAATATCTGCTGATAAAGCCGATATTAATATCCGGACGTTAATATTATGTATTTATTTAGTTTAACAATAATCCAATACAGAAAAAAATAATAATTACTTGTAAAAGAGGCGTTGAATTTACACTCATTTATAATAAAAAAATGAGGGTAATCATTTTTATAATTCGCTTCATTTACAATACTCTTATAAAGACAATACTTAATAGCATATTTTTTAGTGAACCGCAGAACTCTCTACTTGTTTTGCAGAAGGGAATTAAAAATTTATTTATATGATGTACAATTAGTAATGTATACTGGAATGCTTCATCTATAGGTATATTTTCCAGATGGTATATCTTTACCTGTAACGGATTTGTTTTTAGTGGGTTGGGTACGTAATCCCAAATCACAAAATCCCAATCACAAAATCCCAATCACAAAATCCCAAACACAAAATCACATATTACAAAATCTCAAATCACAAAATCTCAAAACTTTTTCATCTTATTACAAAATTCCAAATTGCGAAACTTTATTCGGGTTGGGTACGAAATAACAAAAAAGCAATTTCTTTTCCAAAATACCATTTACAAACTTCCATAATTCCAAAAAAAAATTAAAAAAAAAACCATTTTCTGTGTATACTCGAACAATCCATCCTAACTCACTGCATATATTCTGGAAAAAGCGTCTAATCCTCATTGTGTAACCAACTAAAAATAAAATCCCTCCTAATTATTTTTTACATGCATATTTCAACAAATAAAAATTTAAAAACAGTGCATAAATTATACTACTGCTAAACAAATTATTCTTACCCCCGCTAAACAAAATATTGAAACCCTGATTTTGAATCCAACTCTAAAATCTCTCCTAATTCAGAATCTCACGTGCATATGTATGAATATTCTGGAAAAAGCGTATAATCCTAATTTTGTACAAACTCTAAAAATCCTCTTAGTTTGTATCAGAATTGTATAATAATCTTGATGATGACGCCAGAAAATAGCCAGCTGGCTCAATATAAATTACATTAGTGGCAGTAATAAAAATAAAAAACCCAAATATGAGCCTAGTTTTTAGTTTGTTATTGACAGAAACATAAAGCAAAATTTTCCAAGGGCGCAAAACAATGTCGAAGCTTGGCATCGTTGTCTTAAGGCCATTGTTGGAAAGCAAAATTGTCCTATTTACAAACTAATTGACCATTTAAAAAAAGAAATAATTACTAGAGTCATAAAAAAAAGAAAAAGTATGACAAAAATAGAATATTTAAAAAATATTGCTCACAAGTCACAACATTTATTTAACAAATTGAAATTTCCCAAAATTTTTATGTATAAATAGATAAGGTACGTTAAAATGAATCGTTTTGTTTTGAATAATTTAAGAGAGTTTTTTGTTATTGCTTCAATTTGTTTTATTAAATTACAAACATTTATAATTATTGAAAATTACGAGTATAATTTTTATTTTAATTGAAATACTTTTGTTTAATATTAATATTTTGATTTAAAATTTAAATATGAAAAATTATAGAAAATATTTTTTTTTATTATAAAATATTAATTCTTTTTTATTTTAGAAATTGGTGAATTCAGGGCTAGTTGGAATTACCAATTTAAACTTTTAGGTTGAAAATTTCTAGTTTTGGGATTTTGTTGGGATTTGTAATTGGGATTTTGTTACTTTGGAATTTTGTGATTTGGGATTTTGAGACGTTCCCGTTTTTAGTTGACTATATGTTAAGCATATATAATTAACATTTTTATAAAGATATCTGACCAGATGTAATTTAATAATTGATTTGCAAATACTTAAGCATCGATTTATAAATAAATAAGTTTCTTTAGGGATCACTATTACATAAATAGATTGATAGAAAAGACTGTTGAAACACACTTAGTCCAGTTTATGTCCGTTTTTATACATTCAGATCTGCTTTCTCTTAATTAAATCAATATGAGGTTTTGACTAAATACTTTTACAAACAAAGAGTGTAAAAATATCATGAAAAATATATATATTTAATCTAAATTAAAAATAGATTCCATATCTAATACCTGCAATACATTAATATAATGAATTAAATGAACTGATCAAATCATAACATGTTTATATATAGTCTGTGTCCGAAAAATCTAACTCATAGATTAACTGTTATAAATTTAAAATAATTTAATCATTGCTTATCGTCTATCTCATTCAAGTTCTTTCTATGTTTGAATTTCAAATATGTACTAAGAAATTTAAATTTTCTATAATACAAAGTAAAACAAATTAATTAAGCATCAGTTATTATAAATCATTATTATATTACTACCGTAAATTACTAGACTTTAACTATATTGTATATACAATATTTAAATAAATAAATATTTTTATAGTACTTGTGCGCCATCTATCATCCAGTACAATAGTTATTTTTATTTATTTATTTGTTTGTTTGTATTGAATATTTGTTTATATTTGATTATTTTTTTATTATATAAATATTAATTATATTTATATTATGATCCACCTACGGAACTTGAACTCACGATACTTTGCTCTGCAATTTTAACCTATTCACTATATATATATATAATTGAGTTAATAATATACTTGTACAAATATTGATCATTGATAAAATGAATTTTCATATAGGTAATGTTTAATTATTCAAATATTTAATATATATATATATAAATTTCTTTGGATCATTGTGATTCGTTAAGTTGGAAATATTTATTTTTTTTTATCAAAAGTACAATAAATATAAGCATTAGATTTTTTTTTTAATGATTATAAAAAAAAATGTTTTTTTTTTACTTCCTTAAAAATATGATATATGTACATATATATATATATATATATATATATATATATATATATATGTATGTATTTATTTTAAAAATACTTCCCCCACTTGCTCATATATTTACTTTTAAGTAAATTTAGAATAATTTATTAAATTATGAATCATTTTAATAGTTGTAAGAATGTGATTTTTTTTTTGTTTAATAAGTACTTAAGTAATTAATTTTTCAATGGAATTAAATTGTTATTGAATTTTTAATTTATTTGTTAAGAATTTTTTAATTATATGGAAATTAATTTGCTTGGGAAATTTATAATTCTTTAGAAAATTATATAAATAATCTTTAAAGATATATACTTAGATATTTCAAGTTATGCAATAATATTTTTCACTTATACAATAAAATTATATAACGTTAATTAAAAAATAAAAAAAAAAAAAAATTCTAATACTTTTTATACCTACTTTAATTTATGATAATATTAATATTTTCTATTTAAAAACAAGTAAAAGTAACAGTAAGTAGATGTAACCGACTTATTTATACCCTACAAATAAAAAATTCAAATTAAATTAAAAATCCATAAGTTATTTTAGTTAAGTATTTAATATAACTAAGCTAAAAAAATAAATGTTTTTACAACCTTTGTACAAAATTTCAGATTTCTATCTTTATTAAATTCGAAAATAAGCTTCTTAGGTCTTGGGAAGTGTGTGAAGGCACGCGGACCACCACCCCAATTCATCTCAAATTTTAGAGACATCAACAGGGTAGAATATTCTTATATCAAATTTTAAGTTTATATATTTATTAATTTCGAAGATATGCTTGTTTGGTCTTGGGAGTTGTGTGGCAGATACCCGAACAACCATTCTAATTCATCTTAAATTTTGGACAAATGAGGGATTCAGGAAACAACACCCTAGTACCAAATTTGAAGTTTCTATCTTTATTAATTTCGAAGATATGCTTGTTCGGTTTTGGGAGTTGTATGGGAGGTACCCGAACGACCACTCCAATTCATCTCAAATTTTAGGTAAATCAGGGATCTAGGAAACAGCACCCTCGTATCAAATTTGAAGTTCCTATCTTTATTAATTTCGAAGATATACTTGTTGGTTTTGGGAGTTGTATGGGAGGTACCCGAACAGCTACCCCAATTCATCTCAAATTTTCAACAAATAAGGGATTCAGGACACAACACCCTAGTACCAAATTTGAAGTTTCTATCTTTATTAATTTCGAATATATGCTTGTTCGGTTTTGAGATTTGTATGGGAGGTACCCGAACAACCACTCCAATTCATCTCAAATTTTAGGCATATCAAGGATTCAGGAAAACACACCCTCGTACAAAATTTTAAGTTTCTATTTTTATTAATTTCGAAGATATGCGTATTCGGTTTTGGGAGTTGTATGGGAGGTACTCGAACGCATGGTCCGATTTCGCCCATTTACAATCCCCGCCTTACCTTAGTCATTGTTAAGCTACAGTATAAATTTCATCAAGATAGGACGGACGGACATCGCTAAATCGACTCCTGAGGTGATCCTGATTCAGAATATATATACATGTCTATACCTAACTCGCTTCCTTTTGATGGTTACAAACACCATACCAAAGTTAATATACCCTATACTCAATGTGTAGGGTATAAAAAATCTTTTTCATATAAATATCCACTTTTAATAATTATTATTTATATATCTGTACTTTTTAAAAATTTACTTAATAATTGAAAATTTACCCTTCTATTCAAAAAAATATGTAATATATGGTAATATTTATACTTAGTTATATTAAAAAAGTATATTTGTAAGCAGTAAGTATATATATGTATATACTTATTTGTAATTCTATTAAAATTTATATTATTTTTAATAACTTCCTTCATTCTAAGAAAAATCTAACAAAAAGATTTCGTATATGATTTGATTACTATGCCAATAAAAACTCATGTACGTAAATTATTCTTATTTATATATTGTATGTACAGTACAGGGTGTTTTTGATGAAGTTTATTAAAATTCAAAAATAAAAATATGTCATGGTGAAGTTTAAAACTACATAGTTAAATCTTATGAAATTAAAATATTTTAAAAATTAAAATAAATAAAATTCTTTAGAATCTATTAGAGAATTAAAACAAATGCAAACCATATGATTCTTCGATTTTTCGTGCTAAATATATTCCATTAAAAATACATAACGGCCCTGATTTCGATAGTTATATCACTTTCATTTTTTATGAAAAACAAAATTTTTGATTTCGATAGTCATAAAAAATGAAAAAAAATCATAAAAAATGAAAAGAAGCTGATTTTGATAGTCATATTTTATGAATATACTCATTTAAAACGTCAAATTTTGTCATTTTGGAATTGTTAAATGAGTGCTTGTAAAAATGGATTTAGGAAAAAATTATGAATTATTTTATTTATATTTATGTGAATATAGGCATTTTTATAAGTAAGCTATGACTATGCGATAGCATAGGTTGCAAGAAAGCCCATTAATTTGTGAATTAAAAGTCGTTCCGACATGATTAAAAAAAAGGTACTCAGTAATCACCGATTTTGTAGTAAAATTTAAATATCATAAAAAAAAAATAAAAAAATTCAACTTTTAAGCCCGCCCCAAAAAACAGAACCCAAAAACTAAGAAACCATTTTTCGGCACTTTTTTTAATTTTTTGCTTTTTTTCTATTATAGTATTGGGAACTACCGGTTTTAAATCTTAATTTTTTACTTATAGCTTAGTCAAAACTTACTTACTTTACTTATATATAGTCAAAACCTCAAAATAAGAAAGTATTGCCGGTTTAAAAAAAAATATAAATCATTTTAATTTTAAATTCCATTTCATTTTGCCCGACTATCGAAATCGCAAAAAATTATTAAAATGAAATGAAATTTTTCATTTTCATTTTTATGAAATGACTTTCGAAATCAAGGCAATAATAAATTGAAAGATCGTAATATAATATAAGTACATATAATAATACATATCTTCTTCTCCTTCTAACATCCTATTCAGGGAATTGAGACATTATATAATGATATAAAAGTTGAGAATTCCTTTTAGAATCGCATAATTCAAATATCCGTCTAGTTGTAAAAATTTTTATATTCATATATGTATTGAAGACTTGATTCGACTTTAAAGAATCGTTAAAATGGCCACTATTTCCAATTTCGAAAAGAACTCTTTTTGAGAAACATGATTAACATATTAGTTAGAATATATGTATATATGTATTTGATAGAAAAGTAATTGTGTTATTTCATTTTCTTTTGGGGGATTATTGCTTGGGCTATTTTTGGGAGCCCATCCAATCTCTGTCATGGTCCACATTCTAAAGGAAAAGAATCCAACAATTTAATTTATAAAATTTATATTGCAAATAAATATTCAATCAAACAATCAATCAATCAATTTAATATCTGTATATGTGATATTTTAAGTAAGTATTAAAAATAGTATGTATAAGCAGATATAAGTATAGCTAGGTTATAGCTAAATTTTAGAAAGAAAATTTTATTGTTTATAGTAATTGGCTAAAATTAACTTAGAAAATAATTAACAATATATTTTTTTTAGAGTTGGGGTAAATTCAAGAAAAATTTTAAAAATGAAATTAAAAAAAAAACTGTAAACTTTACAAAGTAAAAAATGAAAATTGAAAATGTTCACGGTTAAGAACCTTTTTTACATACATACTGCCTTTTTTTAAACTTTCTATAACAGTTTTTATAAAAAATCTTTCTATTTTAAATATTTCCATTACCAACCAGACACCCTGTATAAATGTCTTATATAAATATTATGTTTAGATATGTACAAATATTATGTTTAGATACGTATTTAGTTAATTGATGTACAAATATATGTACATATGTATGTATAAAATTGTTCGTTATTTGATTAATTCGAAATATGTAAATTTACATTTTTTTTTTTATTATCAGTTGTACTGTTGTTACCATTTTTAAAATCAAACAAGAAAGAAAGCTTCAAAAGTTTTAAAGTCATTAATAATTTGAACCAGGGGCTCGGTGGCCTAGCGGGTAAGAGCGTATAAAATACGCTGTAAACACCGAGAGAGTGTGGGTTCGAATCCCACACACGTCGTAAGAGTTATTCCTCCTTACGACATTTACAGCCACGCCTGAACAGCAAAGGTTGGGTAATTTCCTGTCCACATTTATGTGGCAGAGAAATGCAAAAAAAAAAAATTTGAATGATTCAAAAATGATGAATCACTTTAAGAATACGATTTGGATGCTCTAAAATGTTTATACTTTACTTCTTTTATTTTTTTTTAATAATTAGAATAATAATGTCTTTTAATTTACCATTTGTACCTTATTCTAAAGTCCGAAATGAAATTAATATATGAAGTTTTTAAATTTTCTATTAAATTTTGAAATCATGGTTTTTACGTGAACATACAAACGTACATATACGTAATTTAAAATAATTATTGATGACGATATAATATTGAAGGTAAATGATTTACTATATGATATGCATATGGTTGGTTACCTTTAGGTTGTTTAAGTACAGTATTTTGCTTTTATTTGTCCAATTTCTTATCTTATATGTTTTTAAGTAATAAAATAACTTTTTTGACGATAACGAATTGTTTATCTTCCCCATAAATTGATTTTAACGGTTATAGAAATTTTAAACAATATTTATTTATGAGTTGTTCAGTTGTCGCGTAGTGTATTTTTAAATTTTTTTTTTTTTTACGAGGGACGGTGGAAAACATCAAAAGTCACTCAAAGGAACTGCACAAGGTTCCTCTGAGTATTGTTGGACTCTAACCAACCAAAACCATCCCTTTTAAAACCAAACTATAGGATTGGTCCTTTAATATACATAATAATATAATGTACAGCTTGGTTTTTGGGGAAAAGGATGGGGGAAGGATTACTTGGGTGTTTGAATATAGGAAAATTGGGATTATGGAGGATTAACGGAAAAATTTGGATAGTTATTTTGAAGAAAGATGTTAGTGTTACTGGATATATCATACACACATACGTATATATACATATACATACGATATATATTATAATACATACGTTTACATACCTAATTATAATTTAAAATTTGAACATGGTTTGGAATTTGAAATTTTGTAAATTTTTGTTTTTCTAACAAAACATCAGTAATTAGGAACAATTGGTGGTCACTCAAACCTTTTAAATAATAATGCAACATTATTTTATATTAACCGTTTTTAAATTAACCATCAATGAAAGAATTCAAAACAAGGAATTGATATACATAAGTACTTAGATGTTATTCAATAGACTTAATATCTTTTTATTTTAGATATAACTTTTGCAGAAATAATTCTAAGATATTTATACGAAGTATTTTGAATGCAAGTATTTCAGCCAATAAAGTTATCTTCCAGATATTCCAGTTTATTTATATAAATAAAAGTAGATCCCTTTTATAGAATGATGGAAAGATCACGATGTCAGAAAACTGACGTTTATCATCTGGAACCAACTGACATTTTTAGGTAATAAAAATTATAAAAATCTCATCTAGGTATAAACAATTAGTTTTACTCTAATGAGTAAAATCAGGAAATTTTTTTTACAAAAACATAACATACGTATATGTGTCACAGCTTAGATTTGCAATTATTTGAAAAGGGTAAGACTACTCTTAAAAAGCAGAAAAACTCTTACTCTTAAACAGCAGAGTTTACCAGAAATTGTGTGACAGAATGAAAACACTTCTGTTCTGTTTCGATTTTTTAAGATAGGAGTTGCATGGAGAGCTCCTCTTAAACGATCGTAGATTTGCCGAGATGATGAGTATCTGAAATGTAAATCTTTTTCATTTATTCAAAAAGTTCAAATTGCCGTTATAACAGTAAAAAATTTTTAGGAAATTTTAAAAAATGAAACTAATACTCGTTTTACTTTTATAACAGATTTAAAATATGTACCTATAAATTTTATAAGCTTTTTTTTCCTTTGACTCGTAAAATTTTGTATTATTTAATTAGCGTAAATAGAAATACCTATTTTTTATTTGTTTATTTGGTATTCACGCATGAATTAGAGATACTTTTTTTTATATTTAGATTAAACAAAAACAAAAACATTTAAACAAAGCGTATATTTACTCAAATAAACATAGTAAATATAAAAAGATAACCTAAGTAACATCATAAGAATTAACCCCATATTTTATATGTTAAATATGTGGTTATATATACATACATATGTATATACAGTTTGTATGTTTGTATTGTTTATATATACATATAATTATGGTGCTAGATCTTAAGCTTTACTAGATTTAAAACCTAAAGTTAAGACTAAAAGGGCAATAATAGCTACTCATTAATTTATCTATAGAATATATATATAAGTATAAACTTTTAATAGTATTGTTAGATTTTGTTTTAATGTAATGTGAAATATAAATGATAGAATCAAAAAATGATACATTCAAATTAACAAAAAAAACTAAAATTAAGTTTTGGAAAAAAAGCCTTGGAAAATTTAAAAGACCTCATTAATCTTGAAAAATAAATTGGCTGTGGAGATTGGTGGTGGATGAAACGATAGTTTGTAAAGTAACACAGTACTGCAGAACCTCTTCATTTTGTCTAGCTGAGCCATAAATAAGTAATTAAAGCAATTTCTTGAAACCAATTTTTTATAACAAAATTATAAAAAAACATTATGATTGTGTATTATATTATTATATATGTATCTATGTACTTTTATTAGTTTTAACACTTTCCAAATGAAATATTTACCGCTATTAGTAATTTGGTAACATTTTATTTAGTTTACAATTGAAAACAACTTCAGTTAAAGGTCTTTAGAAGAATAACAACTTGATTTTGATGCAATGATCTTTACATTTTTAAATTTCATCACTGTATTTGAATATGTGTAGTTAGATTAACTTTCGAATATATTACTAAAAATTTCATATACCTACCTACATATGAACATTTTTAAAAGATTTAAGGGAAGATATTTCACGTAAAATATTTCAGAAAGTTTTTACATTATTACTTATATACCTATGTATGTACATATGTATTTAAAAGTTTCCAATTATCACACAAAATTAACGATAATGTTTTGAATTTCGAAATGAAATCTTAAAATGTTATCGCTAATAAGCCTCCATCTTTTCTCCAAATTTTCCTGAGGATCACTTATTTAACCTTAGCCAATATTAAAATGAATCAAAAGTAGATTTAGCAGTAATTAAATAAATATAATAAATAATAAAAAGCTTGAACATAAGTTAAATAAATATGTACCTACTAATTTACATACATATATTGATATAATAAGGGACTAATTTACTGACACCAAAATAAAAATAAACTGTAAAACATAGAATGTGACTTGTGTGTGAATAATAAATGAAGCAAAATAAAAAAAAAGAAAGAGTAAAGTTAAGATGCTGGTTTTTGTTTTTTTTTTTTTTTTTTTGAGATAAAAACTTAGTTTTACATATTTGTTTTTTTTTTTTTATGTTGTTTACAAATTTTATTATAGGAATCACCACCTTTTAAGTAAAAGAAATAAAAAAATTTAGTAATAATCTGTTTATTATTCATTTTGTCTTCATGTATGTATGTATGTACATATTATTTATCATATATGTTTAAAAAAAAGCATATACATACGAATAGATAAATAAGTATCTATAGGTATAATTAAATGTTTTTATTAAATTTATATATGGTCAAGGTCAATTCATATATACGTATATATATTATAAGAAAGTAAAATTTTTATTTTAAAATAATAATAGAAGAAGAAAAAAAGCACAAATAAATATTAATAAGTTGTATGTGCTAGAAAAGGAATTACATATTAGTTATACTTAAAGCTTTTTATTTATTTTTGTTTTTATTTTATTCATTTTAATATTTGATTTTTTTTTTTTTTCCAAATTTAACGAAGAATAAAATGAACATGAAGCTTTTCAAGGTAATTTTGGTCAAAAAAATGAATGTAAAAAAAATAAAATTCCAAAATCAAAAAAAAAAAAGAAAAGATTTTTTAGATTCGATTGCAACATTTTCAATTTTGATGTTTTTTTTTTTTATTTTTGTTTTAAATAACAATTAGATTTTAACACTTTACATGAATTGATTAAAAAAATATTTTATCTTAAATATGTATAGGGTACCTATAATAGACAAAAGACAAAATGATACTAAAAAGCTTTATGATATGTATGTAAAACAAATCTAGTACTTACATAAGATACGTATAATATTTTATGAGTATTATATACATAACTTTTAAATAATTGATAAATAAACAAATGGGGAAATAATTTATTAATTTAATTATAAATTATGAAATTTATAATCAATTTTTGAAAATTTAATTGAAAAGGTTTTGATTATTTATTTTATGTTTTGTATTTAAAATTTAAAATTGATAGACATTCATTAATTGATTGATTTATTAAAGTTAAAAGAAAAATCCAAGGTGAATAAAAAATTTAACAAAGAAAAAAAAACAAAAACAAATATCAACAGCTAGAAATATCAAAGTATATACCTACGCATAATGTATACGCAATAAAACTCTAATAAAAAAGAAAAATTTTAAATTAATATAGAAATAGAAAATAAATGAATAGGATTTTTTTTTTTTTTTTTAAATATGAAAGTGAATTTTAAGTTTGTTTATATATATTTTGTTTTAACTTCCTTTAGATCTATTAGATGAAATGTAATAGGGTGATTCGGTCAATTTATAATATAACATAACCTTCATAATTTAACAATTTAATATTAAATCCGTTTAACGGGGAAAAAAACATAAATTTGTATGTGATACTGTTAAAGTATTAAAGTTTAAATAAAAATACAATCCTAAATTCCAATTAACTTAATAAAAATTAAAGCGAAATTAAAGCAGGAGTCCCACAAGACTCCGTACTAGGACCAATGTTGTACAACATTTACACCGCAGATATCCCGAGATTAAATCACAAAAAAATTTCAATATTTACAGTGGACATGGCCATTTATTCCGCTGGTACTAATCCCAATACTATCTTAAGAATTTTACAAAATTCGCTGGATATTCTGTCTGAATACTTTTCGAAATGGAAAATTAAAATTAATGTTTTAAAAACAGTATCCATTTATTTTACAAAAAAAAAGAAAAACCTCTCTCGTGCCATCTACGTTCCTAAAATTAGATAATGCTGAAATAAAATGGTCTGACAGTATAAGATATCTTGGCGTTATCTTTGATAAAAGGTTAACCTTTCAGAAACACACTTCGATAACTCTTGATAAAGTACATAAATGCACTCGCATATTGTATCCTTTTATTAATAGAAAATCAACTATGAAAATCAACTATATCAACTAATAAAAAATAAACTAATTCTTATTAAAACAATTTTTCAGCCAATAATTCTATACGCAGCACCAATCTGGAGTGATTCTGCTGCAACTCACACTAAAAAATTACAAATTGCACAAAATAAACTTTTAAAACTAGTGTTTAGTCTTCCAAGGTGGTTTCCAACCAATAAGCTGCATAAAAAAGCCAACATACTTTGGCTAGTTTAGTTTTAAGTTTTTCGTTTAAGTTAAAGTTTTATAAAAAAAAAAAATATTTCAAAAAAAGGTTTTCCGATTTCCCTTAAAATAAATTTTGACAAATAATTCTCACTCAAACAAAAATTTCATGTTAACTGCAGTAAAAATATATATATAACATATCTATAGATCTAAGTGAAACATTTGTAATAAATTGTAAAATAAATAAAATAAAATAAAAAAATAACAAGTAAGTTTGAAATTTTATGAAAAATAAAATTTAAGAACTGGCGAAATATTTTCTAGTATGGTTTGAACTTTGTCACATATTTTAATTAATACATAAATAGACCTCTTATTGAACGGTTATTTTCAAATAATTCTATTTTCAGCAATCAGATTTCTAATTCTTAACAAATTTTTAATAAAAAAAATATTTGATTTGAATGAAAAAAGTGCAATATTATTGAATTTGTGATGCATAAATAATATACATACATATGTAGATATGTATCATAATATTAATTTTGATGCAAACTTCAACAAATAATTTTGTGAATTGCATGAAAATTATTTTGTACATTTTATTATAAATTTTAAAAATCTACGCTTAAATTTTATTATTAAAAAAATTTCAAAAATACATATGTACATACATACATACATAATATGTACTTGTTTTTTACGGGTTTACAATTCAATTCAATTTTTAAAATAAAAAAATACAAATAATTTTTCATATTATATTGCACACATACATATGTACATACCTCAATGGAAGCGACATATTTTTATTAGATAATTACGAATACTCATTCCAATAATAGCAAATTTTTATATACAATGCACACATTTTTTAGTTTTTATTTTTACAAAATGTACTTTCATACACAATTTGTCTGTAACTCAAAACACCTCATACAATTTTCAATGTACATCATATTATACCTAATACTTACATACTTACATATTCTATTCACATTCATTCTTTACGTTTACATAAAACAGAAAAAAAAAACAAAAATGAAACATAACAAAATAAAAAATATGTAGATAAATACTTAACATAACATAGCTACATATATAAATACATATCTATACTATTCATATCAAATTACATGTATGTATAGCAATAGCGTATATTGTATAGAAACATAAAAAACAAAATAAAGCAAAAAAATACGTATAGCCATAGACTATAGATACCTAACACTGTAGCTATATAAATACATTTTTATATCCATATTCAAATTTCAAACTATATGTATAGCAATAGCATATATTGTATAGAAACATAAAATTCGGAAAAAAAAAAAAAAAGGAGGAAAACAAAGGCTCATATATTTCGCCAAAAAACAATCCTAAATAATCGGATCATATAAAGCCATGCTATGTATAAATAAATACATTAATCAAAGAAATTAAAATATAAAAACAGGAACCTGAAGTGGTCATTTAATCAGAAGTGGTTATTATATACATATAAATATATAAGGTATATAGATCATTACATATTTTAATTTAATGTAAAAGGATATTCATAGTGGTATCAAATTTTTGTTCTTTAAAATACCAATGACTTTTGGTTCGAGTGTTTATAATTTATTGTTTTTTTGAACTAAATAATATAAATTTAAAATTTTTTTTCTTATTTGTCTTAATTTTACATTTTTTTTTTTTTGTAAATTATATACCATGTTACCCTATTAATCTATTTTTTTTTTTTTTTTTTAATTTTCTGTTGTTCTTAGAAATCCCTGCAAAATAATTTTAACTAGTATATAAGTAGATAAGTATTAATAATTTTTTAATTTTTTTTAAGAATATAGAAATCCTTTACAAAAAATGATTCTTTATAAAGGTAAGTAACTACATAAGTATGTATATACGTATATATTATAATCATATTTTGATGGAGTAAAAAATCCGTAAAATTTTTATATGACAATTTTAAAAAAAGGTGCTCTTCTGTTTTACTATTCATTTGGAATTCTACTAAAAATTCATTTAGTTCATTTTAATTCATTAATTCATTCTAATTCATTTAGAATTTATGTGAAACGTATTAGAAACGAAAAATGTTTCTATTAGTTTTAATTATTGTTTTACACGACCGAAGAAATACAGGTCTTAATTTTAATTTATTAAAAAGTCAATTTTATAATTTTAGATGATGAATATCAATAAATTTTTCAATTTAATATTAAAATGATTTCACTGTGAAATATGTTTCATTTTTGCTCTGGTTAGTTCACCCTTACAAAAATAAAAATCGCGTGCAAATATTCATTTTATACCAATAAAATTTTTGCCTAATGAATAAAAATTTTAAAAATTTTAATATTGATATTTTACTTATTTTTCTATATATTTATCGCGGCATTTCTATTGAAATAAGTTTAAAAATAACTGGCAATTCTAAATAAAAGGTTATTTTATTTTATTTTTATAGTAAAGATATTTAACATTATAAATTGCCTATAAGTATTCTATGAATTTTAGGACTAAAAATTTTATACTTATTTAGTATTATATTATTTTATATTTTTTAAAAATATTTCCGTTTAATCACAAGTTTTTACAGAAAAATCATTTTTAAATTGAAATGAGTTACCTAACTTACCTATATTTCATTATAAAGTCTACATAATATTCTAAAACTGTCCTCCCACACGATTCTATTTGAATCCATGTTTTATTTATAAACGTTTTGTTCCCTCTTTTCTATAAAATAATTTTGTGGTGGAGATTCCATTCTTCTTTTTTGAACCCAAAACTTTATGTGGGGAACGCAAGAAGCCACAAATACAAAGAATGAAATATAAAATAAAAGTTTTTATTAGGATAAGAAAATTAATTTATATTAATTAATTAATTATTTTATTATCTGCTTTTATTTTACATAATACTCGCTTCAAAATTTATTTTCAAATAGACACATATACATATAAAAATCAATACTACTTCGTTAAAAACAAACCTGTATGGTTCAACTGTCAATGCAATTACCAATATACCATTACCTGATACTCCCTAAGTAATATTGGTACTAAACAAAGTAATGAGTAACAGATAATGGTACTTAGAACTGTATTTAAGTACGGTATATTACTAAGTATTATACAATTTTCTTTAAGAACCGTATGGAAATAAACAACAGTTAAGAATCCGATTCAAGAAGACTCGTGTGAAATTATCCAAAAACTGTAAAGAAGATTGTAATAAGAATACTACAACAGGTACATTATCTTATTTATTTATAAATTTGATTAACTGGTTAAAAAGAAAAATCAAAAATTATTAAATATGTTAATTGAATTAAACAATTGTTTATTGCAAACATGACGTTAAAAATCCAAATATTCAAATTAGCTATACTTATTTGAATAAGATTTTTTTTTTATTTTGCTAAAATTTTTGTATTCCAAAAAATATATATATTATGTAGGTATTTGCTAATTTTTGAAAAATTTATTTATTTATAAAACGAGTTAAATTTATTTGTACAATAAATTTAAAAAGTGGTTAAGTACATACAAATGTTTGATTTTTTTTACTTTTGGTAACTGACCACCAAAATAAAAATACTTTACAATTTTTGTTTTTTTTTTTTTTTTAAATTAATTTAATAGTTAGAAAAAAATGAATTAAGAAAAAAATGTGTACCTTAAGTTTTTCTTCAAATTAGGTCAAATAAAATTTGATATTGGCATGAAATATGCATGTCAATACATACATATATGTTACATAGATGTTATAGATACATTCATACATAAAAGGTACATGATAAAAGAAAAGTTTCAAACATAAATTTCATAATAATTAAAAAATCAAATTTTAAGTCTTTATTTTTTAGTGGACTTCTTTTGTTTTGTTTTTTTTTTTTTGTTTTTTGGAGAGAAGAATAACAGTATTATGTACTTGGCAAATGTCAATAGCAATACCATATTTATTTGAATTTACACCTACATTTAGTTATTGATTAAATAAAAGCATTATTTCATTTTCTTTGATTAATTTTGCTCGGGGGCCAAAATGACCCCAGTATATAAAAAAAACAACTAAGGAATTAAACTGTTAAAAGTTTTTTTTTTTTATATATGTATACATCCATATATAAAAAAAACAAATCGTAAAATGCTAAATATAGGTACCAACATAGTAGTACATAATTAATATTATATATATATGTATATTGGCTGGTTATAGACTTTTAAAAAATTTTGCGGAAATAAGTATAATAGTTAAATTGCTAGGAAGTGTATGCTTTCCTTATTAAGATGAATTATAACTTTGTAGTTTTTATATATGGGTTATGATTTCAAAGTTAGCTTTTACTATTGAGGTTTACTTTTTAAATCTAACGCCATTTATATTTATTGTACTTAAATACCATATATATTATAGAATTTGACATTTAACAAGTAGGAAGGGTCATTCTGGTTAATAAAAATGGAAAGGTAACCTAAATACATATATATACGATTGTTAAAAAATATTCAGAGGTTGTAAAAGAAATTCATTGTTGTAAAAGAATTGTTACATAATCTAAAGAAACTGGTATCGTAATTAGTGAATCAGTTAAACATATTAACATTATTAGATACGTACCTATGTTAGACATGTCACAAAATCTTTTTCTTAAAAAATTATCTTGAGTGACTTTTAAAGCTTTTAAATTTGATCTATTTCGATTTTTTTACAAAAGCCTAAGAGTTATCCACTTGACAAAAACTTATTAACAAAACAAAAAAAAAACTTTTCTTTTTGTCGATTAACTACAAAAAAAGTTAACGAATCTAGAATCGTAAAGTTTATTTTAAAAAGTTGAGTATATTTTTCGATACTCTAATTAGAATTTAAATAGGTATATCCATTTTAACGTTGGCGTATTGTGATTAACAATTCCTACATACATAAAGTGTCTTCATAATATGTTTTTCATATGTATTCTATTCCTTATCTATGCATCTCATTTAATGTCCCTTCCAGTTTCTGTTTCTATATCGTCAATTTACTTTTCTTTTAATTTTTAATGAATTGAACCATAACTTTTATACCCCAAGGTTTTAACATTTTTTTAAATCTTTTACATCTTCTGTACAAGAGTTTTAAATTATTTTGTTTTTTTTTTTCCACCTCTTTTTAAAGTTTAATGGCATACTTTAAGATTTTATTGTTTTAATGCTCTGATTTCGTAAACAACTTGTAATTAATTTTAAAATATTTAAATATTTATAATAAAAAAAACTGCTGACAACAAACATTTATAAAATATTAGCATGCATTTTAACTCTTTTAATAAAAACAAACTATTGAAAAAAATATTGAATTACTACGAGGTCATTATCAAACTTAGATTACAAAATATATTTAACAAAAAAAAAAAAATAAAATAAGGGTTAAGTATAAATTTTTTAATAGTACAAATAAAAACCGCATAAAAAAAAAGGTCTATGGACAGCTCAAACTTGACATGTATCTTAATCACAAGATTTTTAATCTCCATTAGAGACTATTTCGTAATATTTTTTTATGTTTGACTTAAAAATCATGTTTATTCTTCATAATCTGGTCGAAAATGATCTAAATTGATTTATTTAAAAATATTTTTTGAATTAATTTTATTGAGTTGAACAGTAAGAATTCAATTTATTCTCCTATTAGGAAATTGTAAAAAAGATCGCGATTTAATTAACTAATTAATAACCGAAAGATTATATCGAAGAAAAACATAGTGAGCTTCAATGTGGGCGATTTCATATATATAAATAATTATATTTTCATTGACAAAAGATGTCTAATAAAGTACAAATCAAAGTATATTTACAAATGCTATTTGGTGAAAGAAAAAGATTTCTTCTATTTGAAGAAGATTCATTTTTTTTATGGAAATCGAAAGTTTTTTTTGTATTTGGGATTGCAAAAAATAATACATATTTCAATTCCCACATAAAATCCTTTATAAAACCAAATCCATAACTAGAAATGTAATCAATAATATTATAATACTTATAGTAATGTTTACGACTGACCTTATAGACTTTTTACTTTTTAACCTTTCAAATTTGGAGAGATTTTATAGGCGTAAAAAATCCATTACTTCCTAATTATTTTAACGACAAAAATAGAATATATGAAAATTGAAAACTAATGAAAAAAATGAACAGAAGACGATACTTATTTTACTGAATAAAAAAAAATGTAACTTATAATTAAGAAAAAGTTAAACGTAAACTTAAATAAAGAAAGACATGCCACAAAACATAATATTAGTTACATGAAAAAGTCGAAATTCAAAGAACAAAAAGTTGAGACTCTTATGATAAATATGATATAAAAAATGTTGAAAATGAAACTCAAGTTTTGCTCACGCTTAAAATTAAAAATTCAATAACAGGAAGAATAATTTTAAAAAGTTTGAAGGATCATGTTCTATTATCGAGCCATGCAACATTAACGATAATAGGAATAAAATTTATAAATTTTTTGCAACAATTTTTTGTTAGTTTAATGAGGTTTTCCGGTAATTTTCCAAAATGTTATTTTTGTTAAAAGAATTTTATTGGCGACTGTATATATTCAACAAATTAATAACTATGCAACAGTTATAAAATGAAAAAAGAAAAATCAAAAGTAGTTTTTCTTTGTAATACCTACATACATACATAATTGATAATAAATAGCCTGACTTCGAAAATAATTTAAGTATGTATATATGTAAGTATGTATACTATATAACTTCTTTATCGTAATTTAAAACAAATTGAAAATTTTAAAATTGCAAGTAATAACTTTTGTATATACGTACCTATGTATGTAAATAAATTTGCTAATCAGTAATCACTAATCACATATTTAAAATGATCAAATTCAATTATATTTTCTACTAATAAAATTTTAATAGAAACGTGTTATATACCTTCGATAGCTCAGTTGGTAGAGCGGTGGACTGTAGTTGGTAAAATTTAAGAAATAACAGAAATCCATAGGTCGCTGGTTCAAATCCGGCTCGAAGGATCTGAGAAATTTTTATTTTTTAAAAACTTTTTTTTTTTTTTTTGTAATTTTCATTTTACAAAATTTTACTTTAATTTTTATTATGTTAAGAGTGACATTTTGAACAAACCAAAAAAAAAAGGAAAAACGCATACCGACACACTAAGTATAATATGTATGCATGCATGTATATACTAAGACCATGTATGTAGAAAATTAAAGTTGCAACTGCAAGTTAATACTAGATCTAACTGAAATTTATGTAGCTAAGCTTCGATATTTTAAATAATTATCGAAATCGATTAAATTTTAATAAAAATATTAGATTTAAAAGATAAATTAGATTCGAAGATTTATAATGATCTATCGCAAAATCAAGGGAGTATTCGAAGAGCGTGGTTATTCGCCTTTTATAAAATATGTATATATATATGTATATGTGATTTAACAATCTTTACAACAGGACTCTTCGCAACTTGGACATTTAATATATATCAGATTGTGCTTTAGAAGTGATTTTAGAGTTGGATACTAAATCAAACTTTAAACCCATTGTTTTGTTTATGGTATAAAAAAAATTAACGAAAATATTTTGTGCATGCATTTTACATATCGCAATAACTGGTGCCTAACAAAAACATTCGAAATTTCAAAAATGTTCCGAAACTTAAAAATTTTATCTTTTTCTCTACTGTATAAATTTTACATGTTGTCTCGTTTCATTTTGGCTAGAAAAAAAGTTAATAAATGGAGCACGGCTTTTATATTTTATGATTTAATAAATAAGAACATAATTATGTAGGTATAAAAATTTATTAATTTTTCCTAAAAATATAGAATTTTCCGTTACGTAATCGTTTAACAAATTCATTAAAAAAAATAAAGATCATAAATACACTATACATAAAAATTATATTTTGCATTATATTAACTTAGTATCTATCCTATTGCATTAATAAAATGCAAATTTTTATGTTAAGTAGAACAAAAAATTTATAAATTATTGCAGTCAGTTTCAAAGCTTATTTTTAAATTTTTATTCCAACACAATCAATACCTACATACATAAGTAACAGCTGGTAAGAGTACATACATTATGCAATGTGTTATGTGCGTTATAAAAGAATTTGAAAAAATGAATAAAACAAATAAATATAAATTTTATTCTTCTTTAATAATAACCTATCCATTTAAGCTCTAACATTCTTTTCCGCTAAGTATTCTTTTGTTTTTAATTCTACAAAATTCGTTTGAATTAAAAACGAAAGCGAAAGCAAAAGCTATAATAAAACGCTATAAATGTTTGTTTATTTTTTGTTATGATCTTAAGGTCACTAGAGTATAACGATCACAACAAAATAAATAAAAAATGTATAAAATAAGAAAAATAAAAAAAAAAACAAAAAAAAAATAACTAGATGGGCTCTTCTTTTTTGGTTGTTATAAGTTAAATAATATTGTGAATGATTCAAAATAAGTATAAAAAAAAAAAAACAATGCCACAATTTTGTTTTTTTTTTTTTTTTAAATTTGATCATTTACAAATGATCATATGTTTGATTTGATATTTTTTGGGTTTTAAACACGAACTAATATTAACATAGCGATAAATGACATATTACATTTATCGCTATTTAGTGATTTACATTCAATTTGGTTTTTATTTTTATTATTGTAGTTTTATAAATGCTGATTATAACAGTTTTTTTTTTTTTTGTTAATATGTTTAATTTATTATTAATTTTTTTTTTTATATAGGTATAGCAAAAGGTCATGATCATTATTTTGATAATTTGGTGCTTAATAATAAATATTTATTCTTGTGAAATTTTTATTGAGGTTGTTTTGTTAACTACTAAAGAATTATTTTAGCTTTTAGATACATTATTTAATATAAATAAAATTTAAGTTTTAATTGTCATAGGTATGAGCACCTACTTATTTAATGTGTATGTACATATGTATATTTATAACGGCTTTTCCTCTATTTAATAAATTAAATATACAATTTTGGTAGTGATGTATTTTATTTCAGGGAAATAGAAGTTTATGGAAGTGTTTTCTTTTCGATCAGTTACTATGAATAGATTTGAAAAAATAATTTCGACGAATTGATAAAATCAATTGAAAAAAGAAACAAACTCAAGTCACTAGGTCTCAAAAAGCACTATAAATTATATAATTGAATGAAACTGAATCTACAAAAAAAAAAACAGAAGAAACTCGAAGGGAATACTTGAAAAAGATCAGTTATTAGTATTACTATGATTAGTTCTAAAAAAAAAACAAAGAAAAACATTGGAACAAATAAAATTTATTAGTTAGGTATCCAAAAGAATAGAGTAATTTAGAGAAGCTGTAACTATCTACTTATGTGTAAATAGTGTTTCACCATTAATGGATCATTTTTCATCTCTCTTTATTTTATCATTGTAGCGATGTAGTTATGTTACAAATAAACTTTAATAAATAAATAAATAATTAGGTGGACATAAAGATTATATCAATACGCACATATATATACTTATACATTCACATATGTTCATATACGCATTTTCCATAATAAATTCATTTTCAGTCGGACCCTTGTAAATGCAATCCGGTAGAATGCATAACCCGTTTTAAAAAACTCAAAAATTTTGCACCTTAAATTTAAACATTATTTTTAACTCGGATATTTACAACTCGTTTAAATGCAAAAACCTTTTAAAAGTACAATACATCTCTGACTCAATAGCCATAATTCATAGAATTTATTTTAACAAAACAAACCCTTTAAATTTTTATGAACAAACCCTTTGAATTTTTACAAATAAACTCTTTGAATTTTTACGAACAAACCTGTTATGACATGTTATACATATGATATTGACATAATGTATTTTTAAATTACATATACAATATATATATATATATATGTATACAAATTTTTTAACATTAGTTTTTGAATTTTAAGTAACGAACTGTTAATAGGTTTGCATTATTAAAATCACAACAAATCAATTTTAAAAAACACGCATATAAGCACATATTTGTGCTTTTATCAAAGGTTTTCCTAAATGCACAAATTTGTGCAATTATCTGGGCCTCGGATTAATGCAAAACCCGGATATGAGCATGAAATGTCTGTGTTTTTTGTGTATGCAATTAAACGGGTCCGACTGTATATATAAGTATAAGACTACAACTATGTATATAATATTAATAAGTACTAGTTATTACGAATTAATTACGATCAAAAGGTGAATAAATTATTTAATTATAGGTAAGTAACTATATAATACTTACATTATATATGTATGTATGTGATATATATGTATACATATTTCATTATTAAATGTAATATACATACATATATAATATATGTACATATATTCAATTAGAATTTTTATTTTATGGTAATAAAGGGATTCATTTTTAATTAATAATTGTGATTAGTTAAGATTTGCATTAAACAACGATTAATTTAATTTTTTTTTTTTTATTAATGAATAATAAAATTTATTCTATTACTAATTATAATAAATAACTAATAAATAAAACAAGTTTACAATAATTTTTGATCATATATATAGATAGTAAATTTTAAAATTTATTAAAAAATCATTATTACTTATTACTTATTAGTTATTACATATAGATTAATACATATATATGTTATAACTATATACTAAATTAATCATTTTTATAACTTTTGTTTTATAATTAAAAAAATATTTTTTTATTACATATACCTATTAATTCTTATCAAATTTTTTTTATTGTTTTGTTGTCTGATTTTAAACTTTGTCAATAATAATAATAAATAAAAAAAAATTTTAAATAACTATAAAATACATACAATATGTATGTATATAAATATATGTAATATTTTATTTAATCTTTTTTTTTTATCAATAATTTGTTTATTTTTCAATTGGAAATGAAAATTACTTAATTCAGTTGATAATAATTCAATATGACTGACTGTTTAACAAAAAAAAAAAAAAAAACACATGGTAACATAAAATTAAAAATATTATTCCCTTAATCAATAATATTTACACGGACTTTTGGATTTACACGATTCTTTATTTACAATATCCTTCACTTAATCGAATTTTGATTTATATTTATGTTTTTTTTTGTTGTTTTGTTTTTTTTTTTTTACATTGAATTTATATCTATAAGTAGTCTGTTGGACGTATCAAAAGATGTGTACATTTCAAAACAACATAAATTTATCGAATTTAGTTATCAAAAAATATGTACTTCCTGACATGATCCTTCGTTAAGTGGAAATTTGAGCTTTTAGTTATTTTTAAAAAATTGCGTAGAATGCATACATACATATAACATTTAAACTTGTAGTTTTTGTTAGAAAAAGTCAGATTTGAATTTAAGCTAAGTTTTATGCATTCGACCCAATAAAAATGAATTTCTTAACTAGTAATGGTGTAATAATTATTCTCTAGTCCTGTATGCGTTCTGACTTCTCCTTTTTAATATCTTGCTTTCTAACTATGACTTCTATGGCAAACTTTATAGACTATATTCTTTCTTTATTAATGTATTTTAAAACATGGGACTTTTATATATTATATATACATAATTTAGAATTGTTAATATATAAAGGACTTGAATTTTACTATTATTAACTACGTGGTATTTAAAAATTTCCAAAGTTATATAGAAATAAATTTCTATATTTACGTGATTAATCTAAATGATTTTTATCATATCCTGCGATGAAGATCTAACAACATGTTTTTTTTTTTTGTTTACAAAGTCTATACAGTATTTTAGTTAATTTTTCTTATTAACTGCCGATATAACGCTATATATGTTATCTATAGAATGCCTAAAGTATTATATGGCGTAAGAAGTTACAGTTTATAAATTTGAATACAAAGATTAGGGTTTTAGTGAGTAAAATTCTCAAACACATACATACATCTCACAAGTCACAACTCAAATTGCCTTCAGTGTTGAGGAAGAGGGGAAAAAAACAATAAAGTTTTACAAAATCTAATTTTACCTATAATAATAATAACAAAACATTTTATTTGATTTATTCAATAGTAATTTGATTTAATCTAATCAAATTTAGAAAAAAAAAAAAAACGAAACACCTAATCCAATACATATAGGGTAAAGTCAGTACACTGCAAAAATATATTCAAAAAAAAAAAAAAACAAGTTTAATTCACTTACCATCACATGTTGGTGGTTCCTTTTCCAATTTTTTTAAAAATAAATCTTTTAGGGTTTCAATTTGTTCTAATGTTGGAGTTGGCTCAGGCATTTTTTTCTTTTTCGATTTTTATTTTCGATTTTGGTGTTAACTTTGGTTTTTTTTTTTATTTCTATTTTGTTGTACTTTATATCACTTTTTATTGCTTTTATTTTGCAACAAAAAATTTATTTTATTTATTTACTTTAATTTTTATTATCACTTTTTAATCACTTTTTTGTTTTTTTTTATATTTTTTTTTGTTTATTATTTTTTTATATTATTTTTGTTGTAATTTTGATTTTAATTTTTTTTTTATTTATTTAAAAAAAAAAAACAAAACCAAAAAAGCTAAAAATATGGTAATTGAAACAATATTTTTTAAATTAAATTTTTTACTATGTAATAATTTATATGCAACTATTCAGTTTCATCGAATTTAAATGACTGTATTAATTATTTTTTTAATTAAATTTTTATTTTTGAAAAAAAAAAAAACAAAACAAACAAACAAAATAGAAAAATAGGTATAAAATTTTAAATTAAAAAACAAAATATAAAAATCTTATCAAAAAGATTGAGTTATAAATAACAGGTCTTTTAACACGTGCTTAAAATATACATAGGTATGTATACATATGTATGTATGTATGACTAAGTTGTATATAGAATTAAAAAAAAAAAAAAATACAAAGTAAAAATTCTTTATAACAAACACGTTCTGCTTCTTCTGAAAATTCTGCGTGTAAGAAAGTGTCATTAAAAGAAAAACATTTAAAAACGGCACGGAATTGGGATTGAATTAAAAAATATACACATATTATATACTTAAGTGCAAGCCTACTATTTTTCATTGTTGTTACAATATGGCATATTTTTATGCAAACCTTCAGTTCTTAAAATTATGGTTAGATTATTAGAAGGATTTTTTTCTTTAATTTTAACGATAACATAAATAACGGAATTTGGAAAATTGTGAATTTTAAGATACCTATGTCTATACTTTTAATTGAAATTTGAGAAATTTTGAATTATTTATAATTCATTGAAAAAATGTTCGTACGCTCATGTAGTCAAATTGATATATAACTGCATAGTACATAATATAATATTAGAATTTTTTATACGGGCGGATAAAAACAGAAGCTTAAAAGATATAAGCATTTTCAAACATTAGTTAATTCTTGCATCTATTTTATTTATATAGAAACTTTGATTGACGCTTTGCTATGGTATTGTCGATTAAAGCAAAAAAAACCATTGAAATTAATATTCAAAGATTTTGTTAATTTAATGGTTTCTTATTTTCTTTTTTTTTTGTAAAAAATACCTTTAAAAGTAACTTTGTGATTATTTTATAATTTTAGAAATTTTAACCTTAAGTACCTATAAAATATTTTGCATAATATTTTGTCCTTACAAAACGATTGAAAAAACAACATTAGAAAATTTTAATTTAATGTAAATAATTATAAGCGGCCAATATAAAAATCATTTCATTCACTACCTATTTGGTCAATTTGCTTTTAATTTGGTTCTGTATAACATTAAATTTGAGTATCTAAATAACATTTTTCGTAATTTTTTATTATTCGATATAGTGAAGTTCTACTGTACATACTTATATATATTTTTTGAAATTATTGAAATTTTCGTAATTTTTATTATTCGATATAGTGAAGTTCTACTGTACATACTTATATATATTTTTTGAAATGATTGAAAATAAAAATATTATAGTATAAACACTAAACAGTCTGTGATTCTGGACTGTACTGTATGTAGGTACTCTGTATTCTAAATTTTTGCACTCATTTTATTATTTTTTTATTTTCTTTCTTTATTCTTTGTTTTTTCTTGAGAACGTATTCTTTGAGATCGTATCAAAATTTTGTATTACAAAATTCGAGTTTTGCACAATTTTGAATTTAGAAAATTCTGAGTTACCTCTAAGTTTAATGCGTTTAATCCAACTATTTTAGTATTTTGGAAAAATATGAGTACATATGTATGTATGTACATATATGTTTACAACTTTTCGAAAAATTTTACAAGAATATAAAATTTTGTAATTTGAAATTTCTACCTAAAATCCATATAATCCTTAATCGTATAAATTCTTAGTGTTTTAGTGTTCGAAAACTTAAGAATTATTAATTAATGTTGAAATTTTTTTCGTCAAAACTATGCTAAAATTTGAATATTGTGATTTTTAAATATAAAACCTGATAACTACATACATACATACATACATACGAGTACATATATTTTTTGAATATATGTATTTTAATTAAGTAATTAAATCAGTTTCATAATATTCTAAACAATTTCGAAATTATTACTACTTACAAGAGAGAGAAAGAAATAAAAACTCTTTTGAATTATTAATTATGTATATAATTTTTTAAAAGTTGATTGACTTTTTTAAAAATATAAGAAATAATTTTACAATTAGTACCTACCTACTTACTATAGTGGTTTTTTTGCATGTAAACATTCAATTGAAATTTTTATTTTTTTTTTTTATAAGTAGTAAAATAGTAACCATTTAATTAGCTTAACACTTCTAAGTTTATTCTTGTTAAATGTTGGAGACTGCATATTAAGTATAGTAAAAATATAAAAAAAAAAAAAAACTAGCGTTCTAATTAAAACTTTATTTTGTTTAATTTGAATAATAAATAGAAAAAAAAAAAACCTAATTTTACATAAAGTCGTACGTATGGAAATGTGAGACAATTAATAATGTTTGACAGTATATTGTAATTATTTATTATATTACCTATTTTTGTTATAAATATTTAATTAATAATTATACATATATATTATCGCAGAAACATATTTGATATTATTTTTAACAATTATAGTGAATAAAGATTTTATATACATGGTGATATTAATTTTTATCTTAAGTATTTTATTAGGTACATTTTTACTAAATGATAGTCATTTATTTCATCTAATTGAAATAGTAAACGGCACAGCTACAATTAGCTACCTCACTTCTAAGTTTTAATGAACTTAAGTGAATTAAGTTTAATCTATATGTTCGTAAGGTGCTAAAATTACTGTGTTTCATTCATTCCAAGTTCCAACGAAGATTTTTTAAGGCAAAATGAATAAAATTTTTTTTAATAGATTCAATTCTATATATTGATATGAATTTGATAAAAAGGGGACCACACTTGATTAACGTATTCTAAGTTGAGTCTAATGAGACTGATATAAAGTGATTTTGTGAATATAAAGATCTTTAAATTCTTTGGCTTACCGTTTCAGAAAGCCTAGCAATGAATTTGCTTAATAATTAATATTTTCGTAATGCACTTTGAAGTTTAATTTACTATCAAAGAGAATACTAAGATCTTTTATGCATATTCTGTTCTAGTCAAATTGGAATATTATTAATCGAATAAGTGACATTAAAATTATTAGATCAGCGTGAAATATTCATATGTGACGTACATTTAGTAACATTGAGAAGAATATATGGTTCACAAAGAAAAAAGAAATTATAAAAATCAGTTTACAATAAGTAAGCATACATCAATTTAAATACATTCGATCCATTGACTACATACATACATTTACTCTAAATAAAATTTTACAATCTCCCCTTTAAAAAATCTAAGCTTTGGCTAATTTTAGAATATCAGCTGTATAAATCCCAAAAAAAAAAAAAAAATATTTAAGAATGAAATTTGTCACATTAAAAATTAAAGTAAAAAAAAAGAAAACAAAATAATAATTATTATATTATTTATATTTATACTGTATTTAAAATGAATTAAAATTTTTTAACCATTCTTAAAACATTCTTAAAATTTAAAAAATTTTACATTTTAATTGTATATGTAAATTTGTTTTGTTTATAAAAATTTATATACTTATATGTATGTATATAGATAGACTACATGGTTTTATTTAGATTTAGAATAAGACCTTGTAATTGTTAGAACTTTAAATTATTTCGTGAGAAATGGAATTTTAAAAAGTAAATAGGTAATTTACCTATGTAACTATAATTTTTTCATAAATTTAAAATAATTCTTTATTATATTCATTGTTTAAAATTAATTAAAAGTTATAAAATAATAAAAAGAAAAAAAACAAAAACTTTAAAGAATTAATGTTATTAATTAATATTTTATAAAAACAACGCAAATCAGTAAAAATCAAGTTTGATTGTAATGTCTATAAAAGTTAAAATTGGAATAAATTATAAAAAAAATTAAATTCTATGTAACATTAATACATATGTATATATGTACAAATGACATTTATATATAAATATATGTCCATTTTATATTAAATCATTTAAAGAAAATTATTTTAAAAAATACCTACAAAAATTTAACTAAAAGTTTTGTTCGTACAATTTAATAAAAATTTTAAATATTATGGTATAAATTAAAGTTTTATTATATACAATATTTGTATATGTATATGTATGTATGTATACATAATTAAAACAAATATTTACCATAAAAGAATATTACCTAGTTACCTACAAAAATACTTTTTATTAACTTTTGATTTCAGAATAAATATGCGGTTGCTTTAATTCTATGTATATTTTTTCTATAGATACAAACATAATATAGTTATTTATTATATTAAATTAATTGAAAATAAACGGTATAATAGAATAATTATTTTTAGTCGAACCTTTTGATTAAATTCAATAAAGCGATGACATTTCTAAAAACTCTGTTTTATTTTACTACATAATGAAACAAGTACCTAATTATCATATTTTTAACAGGAATTGTGCCAAAAAATTAGATCTAAACAAAACAGATTTAATCGAATATACACTTTACATATTATTTGTACTTTATATATTGATTTGGAAAAATGAACCATATAATAGAAATTAAAAAAATCAACGATTTGCTAAAATGAAAGGAAAATTTATGAGAATATAATCTTGTTTTAAGAAAATATATTAATAACTAAGGAAATATTTAAAATAATATCCAAACGTCTAACAGTTCAAAAAAATTTTTTAAAATTTGTTATGTATATTGTCAGCTGTTTTTTTTTTCACCAAGATTTAGATCTAGTACTTTCTGTCATGGATCTGAGGAGTTTTGAAACCTTTTTCTGTTAGAGTGATATCATCGTGACATAAATCTTTAAACCTAACACAAACTCTTGGCGATTAGGTTCTTCTACGTTTTGAAGGTGTATTACAGATCAATAGTTTAGTTATATGATAACTGGCACGTTAGCTCAGCCTTCATCAATTAAAAAAAATCAAAAAATAAAATGTACTTATGTAGTTATTGTCAGTTCAAATTTATATATATAGTAGCTTAGAATCTTCTAACTACATATAGACGGTAAGATTAAATATCTGATTAGAATGAAAGGAAATATGTTTTTGTACAACAATAGGATTGTGGTTTGTTTATTAAATTAATATTAGCTATTTTTAACTGATTTTTTTTCGGTTTTACTTTATTTACTAATTAAAAAATTTATACAAGTCAGAAAAGTTTTTAAATTTTTATAATAAAAAGAAAATAATAAACTATTAAAGAATAATTATACCAATCATTTGTATTTAATTTTCGGATTTATTTATTAATAAATATTTTTTTTTTTTTTAAATAAATCAGTTGAAAAATTATGGTTTTTGTTTTAGTTAATTTATTCAAAGATAAAATGGCACAATTGACAAAATTTTTAAATAAAATAACGAATTTTTACCAACTCGTACTCGTAGAATCAAAAAAAATAATTAAAAAACTTTTTTTTTAAAATTTATATATGTACCTATAAATTTTGTTTAAAGTGAAGCCACCCATTCATTTGAGCTCACATTATTTAAAAGTAATCTAACTAAAATTTATTACTGCAGTATTTTACATTAGAATTTTTATTTTACGTAACATGTTAATACACTTTAATTGTTTTTTTTTTTTTTTGTATTAATATGATACTTAAAAATATCCCCCTATATAAAATTCTAAAATAATATAAAAAAAAAAACCATTAATTCAATCTGCCTAAATTGTGTGCATATAATATATTGTTTTATACCGAGGAATATTTCATAGGGGCATAGGCAAAATGAATAGAAAAATTTTTTTATTTTAAATTTTAAGCAAAGATATATATTTGAAATAGTTTAAAAAATTGATACATTTAATCATTCTAATTAAATTTTATCAATTTTCTTTTAAATTTTTAATTTCTTTTTTAAATTTGGTGGGAAAATTATAAATAAATGTTTTTGGAGGTTTAAGGGAGAAAAATTTTCGAAAAGGTAGGTGAGATGTAAAAGGTCGGTAATAGGTATACAATTTTGTTTGCGCTTAAGGAGGAACTCCTTTAAGCAGCATTTGGTATTCACTAAGTCATTTATTATTCATATTTGACTAAGCTTTTGAAATCATTAATTTCACTAAACCGTTGATGAGTGCAAAATGAAAACGTATCAAATGCTGTTACATGAATTTTAAAAATATTGTTATCACTTTATCAATATAATTTTTTGACAAAAAATAAGTGATGGGAAATTTTTTTATAATTTTCTTGTACATTTGTTTTTTTGTTTTGCACTAAATAAAAACTTCGATTTAAGCGGAACCAATATTAAAATATAATAACTCTAAAAACTCGACATTATTTTCTCACATTAAGTATAAATTATTTTAAGCATATCGTAAATTGCCAGACTATATAAACTTTTTTTTTTTTTTGGTTGGTACAAAACTAACACTTAAAATACTTAGTTTTATCACTTCAAATAATATAAATAATTTTTTTTTTTTTTATTTTAAAATATAACATATTCCGACAATAATTATAGATTAAATTTCCTTTTAAATTTTGTTACTAGAGAAATTTCTGGTCCAATATTTTATGAATGAAAAAATTACACCATTTATAAAACAAAAAAAAAAAAATACATGTGTTTATTCTTAATTCTATTCATTTCAATAATAATAATAATATTGAAAAAATTTAAGTGATTTTATAAAATACAATTTACAAGTAAATAGTTATACATATGTATATATCTGAAAAAAGTATCTACATATATGTTGATTGGTTTAGATTTATATTCTATAAAATATTATTTCCATTTATCACAAGATCTATATAATATGCAGATTATATATTATATGATCTATACAATAATTATGTACGTATATAAAGAATAGTTGAAATCATTGATCTACTACAATATACATATATAATGATAAATAGAAATATCATGTTTATATGCTATAGAATATAGATTTATACAATTTCCTAATCCCCACACTCCCTTATTCAACAATCTGCATTGTATATTTCATCAATATACAATTAACAGATGATCGTAAATTGTATTTTTTTTTTTATTTTTCTGTCTTGTTTTAAATTTTTTGTCTAAATATCAAAATAAAATATTTTGCACAAAAATTATTTCTACACTAGTATATTTTTTATATATTTTATGAAAACAGAAAAGAAAAATTCTTTTTTTTTTTTTTTTACTTTGTTAAATTTATTTTAAGCGCAACGCGCACGTCTTTTCTATACTCGTGCTGATCTTTGACTAACAGAAAAAAAAAACATTAAAAATTTATAAAAAAAAAAAAAACAAAAATCTTTTTATCTCCCCTTATTTATTATACGATACTGGAGTTCAAAATCGGCATAAAACTAATAACAAATAACAATACAAAATTTAATAAAAATCAAATAAAAAAACAAATAAAAAAAAAACATGTAATAATTTAAGTCAGTCAGTCGGCCTTTTATTTAATATCTAATATTATATATATATGTATATATTTATTATATATTATTTAATATGCATATATAAGATACATATATATACATATGCTATATATTATGAATGTACGTTTATACGTACAGCGGCACCCAACTGAAATCGTATAAACTATTATTCCCTATTAAAACTTCAATAACTTCTAAAACAAAACTATTAAAGATGATCGAAGCAGATAGAAGCTATGTATCTAATTTTTTCTTCTATTTTTTAATACATTTTCAAAAAAAATCATCTCTGAAACAACATCTCAATATGCAAAAGTTACGGTTCCATGTACATAGACGTAGTACCTAATTGAAAGTTATCAGTTATCACTTACCTTGCCCTTAGATAATGTGTTATTGTTTTTTACGGCTATTTGGCACTTTAGATTTAACAATTTTTTTGACTATGATTTCCGCATTATGACTTTTGATTCTTAACTTTTTAACACATCACATGGACGAACATTCAAATTTATTCTTCGCTTTTCTTAAAAATATAAGTAGTTACACTTTTTCGGATAACGAAACGGAACACATGAACACATGCTTACCTTACTATAAATTGTTCAAGGATTAGGCCAATAAACGTGAGCGCAGTACTGATGTTAGCTAATTAAAAGGTAAAGAAATTTTAGGACTGTAGATATTTATTGAAATAGTAGATACCTATATGGCAAAATTTTATAAAAAAGATTCTAGTGGAATTGCCATATTAATGATCAAATCAAAGAATATGTTGTCTCTTGCGTTCATAGAATATTCTTGGTATTGAGGATATTGCTGTGAATGATGCTAGTAATGATATAAATTTTGTCGAGCTACTATGTAGAAACAACTTCTAAATTATACTGTAAAACCAAATATACTTCTTTATTTCTATGGTAGTAGATTTTCATATACATATTTATGTATGTATATGTATATATTTGAGTAGTATTGAACATTAATATTCAGGAGACCAGTCAAAAATATTTCAAATTAGGTCATTAAAATCATTTAATTAAATTATTTAAAGTTTAGAATAAGTCGATTGAATCAAAAACATAAAATATATTCAAAATAAATTTTATAATATTTCAGTCTCTATATTTACTCTGGATCACTGTATATTTGTTTATTAAACTACTTGTACTCTATATGTAAATAATGTATGGTAATTTTGTGTTTTGTTAACTTACATTACAAGTTAATAGTCATTTGAATTGGTTCAAGTCCAAAGAGCCGTTCAAATGTTTTTATTTTTTTATTTTTGGTTTTATCTTTTCATTTTTAATTCGTGTGATTTTCTTGCGACTAAGATTACTTTATAGTATGTACAATTTAGTAATCAAATGCAAAAACATTTATTTATATTACGATATTATTACATAGAACATAATATTAGCAATATTAGTTACAATTAGATGATAGAAAATTTTTTTTAGATACAAAAAAAGAAACCCCAGACTAAAATGAAAAAATTTTTTAGACAACTAAATGTATTTTTTTTGAAAGAAAATATTATAATTATGTTTACCAGCCATACGATATAAAATACTTAAGGTCTAATAGCCAAAAGTTGATAAACTAAAAGAAAAACTACCGAAATCCTGTTGGAACATATAGTAAATTAAAGCGTTAAAGAAACTTTATTGTCAACGAATTTCAAGGAAACTCGTTAAAGAAAAGTATTAAAAGTTAAATAATATGTAAAAACATATTAAAAATAAATAATATGTAATTATGAACGAAGGTAGAATCCTATAGCTAGGAATTTTCAGCAACATATGAACGAAATAAAAAGCTTTGTGAAGGTTTAGTGTTTCCAAAAGGTAATAAAAATCAAAAAAAATAAGAATTTCATATCTATTGCACTTTTGAGCAAGTACATATATTGCGTAATTATTTTGATTTAACCATAAGGATTTCTAAAAAAATACTACATAAATTAATACTCATGTAAAAAATACAAAACTAAGGGTTGTAAAAAACTTTAACGATTTTGTGTCATTTGAATGAATTGCAAATTTTTAGTTCTATCAAAAATGCACACTATAGTATAAAAAATTTAAAGCTCTGTAGAATAATAGTAATACAACCAGATGCAATTATAATTCAATGTATCAAAAGGTATTTGTAAAAAAAACAAATACATCAAGTCAACACTTATAGTATATATTTAATTTAGCATCACTTCTACTGTAGTTAACACCAAAGTTAACAGGTAAGAATAAAGCATATATTATATGCAAATTTTTATTGTGTGAGCGTTTCTAGTTATGATGTAATAATTTTTTATTTTATTTGCTTTTCATGAATCACGATTAAGATAATATAGGAAAATATAAAACTATAAAGAAAAGAAAATTGATTGTAAAAATTAATATTGAGTTCAAAATGTTTTTCTAATTTATAAATGGTGTAATTAATAAGTTTTTGAAAAAAAAGGATTTTTTTTAATTTTTCTTGACATGATTAATTTTTTTTTTATAATAAAACAATTATATTAGTTATTATTAATATTAAGCCTTAAATATATGGCTAAATATGCCTTTTATTAGTTCTTAATAAAACCTAAAAAATATTTAACTAGTTTCGCCATCAGTATCCATAATTTTTAAATTAGAACCATAAAATTTTGAAACATAGTTTACACGCTTTTAAATTTAATTAATATTTTAAATATATGTACCATAATTTGAATAGTAATTTTTAAGCTATAGCCTTTCTTAATTTTTAGGCTTTTCAATATTTGTTAAGTTACATTTCATTATCATTACATTATGTACTGGTATAAATATTAATACAGATTATAAAATATGTATATATATATATATGTATATAATTTATATATATGTATTAGGAAGAAATTTGCATTTCTTTATCAATAGTTATTTAAAATGATTAATATCTCTTATTTGCAGTTAAATTTGACATTTAACACTGCAGCACATTTCTTTTCTTAATTAATATGAAATTTTTTTAATATAAAACAAAACTGTTTGATGCAGTTAGTTTGCTTTTCTTATTTCTTTTTGTTAACACTATAGAAAATTTAAAATACAAAAGATTATTTCTCTCAAGTTTTTTATTTAAAATTAAATTTTCTAATTACTAAAATACTAAAAATGATTATTAACCTCTGCTATAATCTAATATCTCCGGAATTGTTTTTTAAATTTATCATAATGATAATCATCTGTTGCTTTCTTTTGTCCAGTACTTTTCTCGTTATCAATTGTAATTTTCTTTTTTTTTGGTGGTTCAGAATCCTCTATGTTAACTGAAATTTGTATAAAATGGTATTGCAAATGTTTAAAAAAAAAAAAAAATTAATCCTATACATACATCGATTATGTTGCATAAAATTTACAGCCATATTTGTTGGAACAAATTGTGATGGCCCATCTTTTTTATTTCTTTGATCTTGTACCAATTTTCGTTTTGCTTCTTCTGTTGCTTCAATATTTTTTATTTTAGCATCAATACCTAAATCAACTTCTGGTATTCCATTTAGCATTTGATTTGATAACATTTCTTCTGATCGATTTGATGAACTTTGTCTTAAATGATCTGGTAAAGCATACAAAGCAGCATCTTCTGGTGATAAATATTTCTGATTATCTTCTCCATCTTTAAATTCATCTGTTTTAACGCCTTTCCTTTTTTTTAATTGTTCTTCAATATATTTCATCATTTCTTCATCTTCATCACGTTTATTTGTTTCCGCTGAGAACTGTGTACCAATTCCAACATCATATGCATCATCACTTGGATTTTCTTTTAATTTTCCCGATTTTAAAGCTTGCATATTCACCATGCCACCAGCTTTAGTACTAAAGGGATCTTTCTACACAGAAAATAAATTATTCATTAGTTTATTATAAATATTATATAGATATATACCTATACTTTCAAAAATATTTTTATATTTATAATTGTTTATATTTACAATAGTTATTTCTTCTCCTGGAGCTAATTTTTTTCCTATTGCTAATCCAACTATACTGACACCATGTGGTCTCGTTCTTAATTTTTGCCTTTCTTTTGTATCTACTAGTTTGGATCTATAAAAAATATATTTTTTTTTAAATGTTAATTTTGAATAAGAATAAATTACAGGAATTCAGATGAATTATCATCATCTGGTTGTTCACATTCGGTAATTGAATATCTTCTTGGTCGTAAATTCTTTCTAATTTTTTTCTTAAAAACAATTTTTTCTCCTTCAGAAGTCTTGCATTTTGAATTATCTTCTTCAGACATGTTGAAATTTCTTTGAATTATTTATTTATAAATAGTTCCAACAGTAATACAAAGTAGAAAATGCAATACTTGAAATGAATACAACACCAAATATAACAGGAATAGCAAATGCTAAATTTAATGGCCCAAAAAATTTATGAATTAAATTATCTAAAAAAATGTAAAACTTTTATAAATATATTTATGTATAAAAAGTAAAGTATGTATAGATTTATATTTACCGTCTTCAACTAATATGAAAGGTGATAATACCCAGATAATATAATACAAAAATATTATTGATACTACTGATAAAACTATTTTGCCATCTAATCCAGACAAGAAAACCATTACATTCTTTTTGATTATTTTAATTTAATTAAATTTTAAAGTTTTTTAAACAAATTATATTCTAAATTAAAGAAATTCTGTATTTCAATTAATGAACTCAACAGAATTGTTTAAACAGAATTGTAAAAAACAGGCATTTTTGTTTTCAATCAACTCAACTGTCATTTATTTTTTCATGTCATAAACTCCACCATTCAATACACATCCATAAAACAAAACAATTGGAAGTAGAACTAGCTAACGACGATAATAAACATCAAAATTTTGTTAGCAACATTACTGTTATGTTTCATTTTCAATGATTCAGTTCAAATGTAAATTTTCAAATTAATGTAATTGAAAAAACTACTGTACCGTTTAACGGTTTTTTGTATTTTATTCATTATATTAAAATAATAAATGTTTTATTTTTAATTAAGGAATTATGCTTTGAGAAATTATGTCATTACTATTAAGATAAGATCATTAATTCAGGTTAAACTATAGCCAGAATAAGGCAGTAATTTGAAAATTGCGAAATTTGACAGTACCCATGTCGAATGAAATGAAATTAAGCAGCGAAACATTTCTGCAAAAAAATACACAAATATATAAAAAACATAAATTGGAATGAAAGCTATAACTGGCGCCCTAATTAAACAAAAAAATAAATTAAAAAAAAACAGCTTTTTTTAAACAAAAAGGTAGAAAATATATTTTTAATTGCGAACTTTTCTGCAATTTTCTAAATTGTGTTGTTACAATCGAACTTTGATAGAAAATTTGAATTCAATACATACTTAGAGTACTTATTTCTCGTGACTAAAAAGGATAAAATAAAAAAATAAAAATTTTTTTTTTTTAAAAATAGCTTTTTTTGAACTAAACAATCACTGCAATCTAAAGTTTCTTTAAACAAAAAATTTTTAATATAGCAAATATATATTATGTAAGTATATACATAACATATTAATATTGAAATTTTTGAAATAAGATATTCCCAAGAATAAAACAACAATTAACAAAATACTATGAATATGAGACCCGTTTTCATATGCGACAAACCAACGCTAAACTGTTTGTGCTTTTTTTGCTATGTTCTCTCAAACATACCACAACAAAATTTAATTTTGTTTACAAATTAATGTAATATCTTTTCTTTTTTCATCTGAAAATTTGTTTTTCCGATTTCATTTAGAATTTTAGAAAACAAATTATTCTGTGTTTACTACTTAATCTTAATCATTAATCTTTTTAAAATCAAAAAGTAATGCTGATTCGTTATAAGTAAATATGAAAAGATTCATTTGGAATATATTTTAGGTATTTTATTTTTGCATAATGAACATTTTTATAATTTAATTTAGAAGCAGCAATCGGATATAGTAAAAAATAACATTATTCTTTCATAATGATCATAGCAACTTTCTTCTTTAGTTGCTTTGGAAGTTAATGCTCTACTTTCTATAATATAATATTTTAACAATTCAGATGATTTTTCCTTTGAAGTGATATGTAATGTTTTACAATACCTGACGTATAACCAGAAGGAATACTAAGCAGTAATTCGTTCCAATTAGGATCTAAAAAAGTATCACCACTACCTAATAAGTCATAACTGATTTTATTGTATGTTATGTTATGCATCAACACGAAGGCACAAACTGTTCGCAAACCAATTTAAATTTTTTTTTATCATTTATTACACATACGGCAAAGCAACATAATTTTATTTTTCTATATTTTATATGAATTTTTTGACGTGTGCTTTAATTTTTTTCATTTGTTAGAAATATGGCAAACCAATTCTAATTATTTATTAAATAAGTGCCGTATACACTAAAGTGGACTCTAATCAACCCTAATTTTTTCCACTCTAATCAACCCTAAAAAAAAAATTTTGCGGGTGTCGTACACCAATCGTCGTGGGACAATATGTATAATAAAAAAAAAGCAAATTTTCTAGACTTTTGACATTTGACATCGCGTCTGACATCTGCAGACCCTAAAGTGATGGTTTAATTATGCCGCTGTGTCAAAAGTATCGTATGGTGTGGTGTTTCTTCTGAAAAATGTTAAGTACAAACCACAACGAAAATCGCTCCGCTCAACTATTCAGAAGAATCGCTCCGCTCAACTTCGTCAGAAGTAACATAATTGTAGCAAAACGAAAAAAAAAAAATATCAACAAAAAATTAATCATCAATTTACAGAAGTGTAATATTTATTCGGTTCTTTGTTTGACTACAAAAATTTATAAATAAAAACGTTTCTGTAAAATTCTTTTGAATTGTTTTTTGACGTTTAAAGTACATACCAAAATGCTGTCAAACTCGACTACAGCGAAAAAATTGGGAAATAGATCTATTTCGACGACGACGAAAATTTGGTTGGGCGACGATCGTCACAATAATGTGACGAATACATAAGAACCCATGTACTTTAATTCTTTCGTCGCGAATTTTTCGTCGATGGTCGGAATTGTGGTTTTACCTTACTTTACTAGAAAGTTTGCTTTTTTTTAATTATACATATGTCGCACGATATACATGACGAACAACGAAGCAGAAACCATTTTCTATCACGCCAAAATAATTCAATGATATCATTCTCTGGCCATTCGTAGTTATTTTTTGAAAAATTTTTTAGAGTAGAGTAGAAAATAGAAAGGTTCGTAAACATTAAAAAAAACGAAATTTTAGGTGATATCGGAAGAATAAATTTTTTTTTTGACATTCAACTTTGCTCGATTTGAATGAACTATCGGTGTCGGGAAAAACATTTTATGTTGGTTTAAGTCAACTGAGTTGACTTTGAAAAACAATTACATTGTTGTGTTTTTATAAACAATTAATTAATTACAAACAAACAATTACATTATTTTGTTATTGTGTTCTTTGTTGCTAGTTGTTTTAAAAATTAAAATAAAAAATAAAAATGAGCAATAATTTAGAAAGATAAATAAAGATTTAAATTTTTGAGTTGAATTGAAAAATGTCAAAATCAACCAAGTTCATTTGATTCTCTCGACATCGCACCTTTTGTTTTTAAAAATTTAAAGTTTTGTTTTATAATTGTTTTATAATTTTAGCATAAAAATCACAAATGTAAAAGAGTTTGAGCTGTTGGTAAAGTTAATGTAGGATAATATAGACATTTCCTTTAATTTATTATGTTGTTGCTTTTTTTTTTTTAATTATCAATAATGTTATATTGTTTAAGCTCAAGTGCGTTTTTTTAAAGTTCTTTTCAAATTTAAGTTTATTATAAGTTTTTTAAATTTGTGACTTAATTGTTTTCTTTTTATTTTGCAAATTCACACAAAAATATAATTCACAGAACTATTTAAAAAACAAATTTCTTTCTAAATATAATTTTACCTACATAAATTTTTTTTGCATATATGCATATGTATATCATGTACATATATTAAAAAATTTTCATTTAACAGCACAATTTAAAATACTACCAACATAATAAAAATTTTCATGCGCGTCTTCAGAAATGCATTTTTAACTAGTAGACGTGATACATTTTTTTTTATCGCCTCATTGATGAATCTAGAGAATATGCGAGATTGATAATATAATTTTGCCCTATGGAAGCATTGAGTCTGTGCAGAGGAAGGTGATTGAAGGGAAAATAAAAAAAAGACTTATTTACTTATTTATTAATAAAAAAAAAAATTTATTTTTAAAATTAAAATAAAAAAGATTTTATTTAGATTCTAAGTTCATATATGTTCTTATTGAATTTTAAAAATATTTAAATGCCAATAAAAAAAGACACAATAAATAATTTTGTATACAAATTATACATATATACTAATATGATTTGTATATATATAAAGATTTTATTTTATTGTAATTGATAATATTTAATTTTGATGAAAATGAGTTAAAGTGTATTTTTTTTTTTTTTTTGTTTTTTTTTTTGCTTTTATTAAAAATTTGATTGTACTTATTTATTTATTAGACAATAATTATAATAATATTATTAATTTAAAAAAAACTTTTAGAGAAATAATAAAAAACAAAATCCTTAGACTTTAATTAAAATATTTAAAATTTAAATTTACAATTTTTATAAAAATTATCAATATATGTACCTATATATTAAATTTTAATTAAAATTCAATCCAAAATGAAAAGTATTCAAAATAATATTTATAATAATTCAATTATATAATTAATAAAAAAAAAAAACAAAAACTAATTGGTCCAAAAATTGAATGCTTAAAAAAATTTATTGGACATATTAAATTCAGTCATATCATTTTCACATAATTAAAATATGGTTACATACAAAAGAACAATATTTTGAACTGTGTAAAAAACATTTTTTTGTAAATTTAAATAAAATTCTTAAACATATTAAATTTAAAAAAATTTGAATATTTTGAATTAATTAGGAAAGAATAAAAATTAATGTGTACCTACTCCATTATACTAAAAAGTCATGTATGTATTTTCTTAAATTTATTTGGACTAATTAAATTTCTCATGTGGTAAATATTTTATTTTGTTGTCAAACTTATAAATGAAAATATAATTTTAAAGGTATTAAAATTTTCAAACTACAGGGTGGGCTAACTTGAACTGACTAAAATGCATATAATTTTTTTATTTTTAAAGTTTTTTATTTTATTTTTTTTGCAGATAATAAAGAATTTTATAAAATATATTATATATCATCATACTCGGTGCAAGAACGTCGAAAAATTATTGAATTTTATTTTGTTTCCGGACGACCAATTTTTTAAAAACAATCTCATTATGAGTGATGAAGCACATTTTCATTTAAATGAGTAAGTCAATATATAGAACTGCCGAATTTAGGATACGGAGAATCCGAGAGCAGTGCGTCAGCGACAATTACACTCTCTCAGATGCACTGTTTGGTGTGAAATTATGGCTGATAGAGTTATCGGTCCATATTTTTTTTCAAAATGAAACTGAGAATCCAGAAAACCGTCTCTGGGGCGGTATACCGGATCATGTTGGAAAATTTTTTACGTCCGATAGTTCTCAATAATGATGACATATGGTTGTAGCTCACACCGCGATAGAGACAATGATGATTCTGCGAGAACTTTTCGATGACGAAATAATTTCAAAAAGTGCTGATTTTGCGTGGCAAGCTTGTTGCCTAAATTTGACGGCCACCGATTTTCTTTTTGTGGGGTTACTTGAAGGAACGGGTTTACGTCAACAAACAAACCACAAAACATTTATGAAGAAAGCAGAATATTCGCACAGAAATTCTTGCAAAATGTCTTAAAAACAGCCATTAACTGTCAACAGGAAAATGGAAGCCATTTAAAGGGTGTCATTTTTCACACTTAGCTTAAAAATAACTTAATAATTTATATTTTTATTTAAAAACAAAATAAAATAAAAAACTTTAAAAATAAAAAATTGTAAGCATTTCAAATCAGTCAGTCCAAGTTGGTCTGACCTCTACCCTGTAAATATGAATATATGTACATATATATGTATATATGGATTTTTAAACAAATTGTGGAAATAAATTTTGGGAGGTGTTTTACATTGAAATTGTAGTTTTTTTTAAAAATAAAAATACTTATATTTATAAGTAGGTTTATTATTACCATCCATTTTTATAAATTCTATTCTTCATTAATATATGTACGTTTTTTCTTTCAAAATATACGTTAAGAAACATTTTAATTTAATTCGTTAAAATACAAACTTTTATACATTTTAATCGTAATTAAACCCAAATAATGGTTATCACGATTAAATTTCGTTTCGTTTCCATTCCAACATAATATCTACATGAGGTTTGATTTTTACAAAAAGTTCTGGTTTGATTTTAGGTTTGGTTTAGGAAGAGTTTAATTGATTTTAGTGAATTTTAAAACGTCAACAACAGGACTAAGATAGTAGAAATACTTTACTTTTTAAAATTACTTTAATTTAAAAATTTTTATTTGAATAAAAAAAACTTTAATACACAGTCTTTCTGCGTTATTTCTGTTTAAAGTGTCTTCTAATAATTTAGTCGTTTATTTTTATTTGACAACACATCTGTCAAAATAAAAAAAAATAAACAAAAAAACTATAACCAGTATAACTTTGAAAACTACAATTTTTAAAACCTCTTTCAAACAAAGTTTTTTTTAAATTTTAACGTCAAAAATTTCGAGATAGACAAAATCATAAAACTTTTTAAACCTTTTTTTCTAACAAAGAACAAAATCTAACCTTTTAATCACAATGAGCGTAGCTATCGCGTAGAAATACTACTTCAAAAGTTAGATACTTATATATGTATATGGAAAACAATACAAATGCACACAATGCACTTTAACGCAGAATTTAAATTTTGACAGTTAATTGCTGTAATTGCTACGTTTTTTTGCCATTTTACAATATCATGGCTGCGTGGTGGTGCTACGTTCATTTTGCTTAAGAAATAAAACTTTTTAAAACGAGTATTATACATTTTAAACTGTTTTAGACTAACAAACACAAATATTAAATATATTTGTCTTTTCGTTTTCATAAAAAAAAATAAGGGACTCGCTAAATAGAGAAAATTGTATTTAAGAAATTATTTAATTTTTTAATTAATTTCTTAAATAAATATAAATTAAATTATTTTAATCCTTTAAAAAAACTCTTTTATGTATAAGATATATTTAGAATTTTATGATAAAATCTATATTTAGAAAAATGATTAAAAATTTACTATTTTTTTTTTATATTTACGGTAAAAAATATTAATAAATACATTGTACAAATTTTTATAAATTACAAAATAAATTATCAAGAAGTACAGATATTTTGGATTTAATTCGAAGTACAAAAAAAAAAAAAAAAAAACTTAAATATAAAATTTTTACTTAGATATTTAAAAACAAAATGTTATTATTTTGTGGAATACAATACTAAATGTATAAAAAGATTCCATAAAAAAAATAAACATTTTAAAAAAAAACATTTCTTACAAAAACCATAGTTTTTAAAGATTTTTGTATTACATATTATATTATTTTTTTTTTAAATTTATTTTATTTATATATTATATACTTATTTAACATTATATATTATATATATTTAAAATTAATACAAATATTTTGTAATTACATGTAGACGTACATTATGTTGTGGAGTTAATGATAAATTAAACAAAATTGACATGTTTTTTTTTTTTTTATTTTTCTTTTTAAATTTAATTTGAAATGAGACTGTCAATAATAGAGTAGCTGCTCTTAATTTCTATTTAAGTTTCAATTCTGTTTACAATATGTTTTAATATTAACTTCTATAAAAAAAAAAAAAAATTTTTTTTAAATTTTAATATACATACATTTTATATTAATATATTTTATAGTAAGTATATAATTATATTTTTTCCTTTATAATTTAACTGTACATTCAAAAAATTTGTAATAATAATAAGAAACAAAAAAAAAAAAAATATATATATACATATATATATTATATGATAAAAACACATTTACAAAAGTTTTTCAAGGCAGCTTTAGCTTTTTTTTTATACATTAATTTTATTATGAAAATTTAAAACCTTGTTATTTAATTTTTTTTTTTTTATAATATTTTCTATATATACTAAAATTATTTATACAATATAAATTTATTGTTAAAAAATATTTTTGTTTTTTTTTGTTGTTTTTTTTTTTTTAAATTTAATTTATACTAAATCTAGGCTTAAAATATTCTAGAAGAAAATTTTGGACTTAAGGAAATTTTTTCTTTTTTTTTTTTTATGACTTAAAATTCGATTTCTAAAAAAGAAGAAAGAGAAAAATTTTTATAATTTTTAAAATTTTGAAAAAAAAAAAAAAAAAAATTAAAAAAGTAAAAAGTAAAAAGTTTTTGAAAGTGAATAGAAAAGAAAAATAGTAATTTTAGTAATTTTGTTTGCTGTTTTTTTTTTTTTTACAAGTTTAAAAATAGAAACACTTAAAAAAAATTACAGCCTCATACCTCGATATTTGCTTATAGCTTTACATAAACAAAATGCTAAAAATATGGCCAATAATTGTATTATGGCAACACCTAAAGCAACAGCAATAATAACTATTCTATTTGATGATAACCATTCAACAACTGCATCATAACATCCCTAAAATTATAATATTAAAAATTTTATAAAATTCATACAAACATTTTTTTTTTTATTTTCGCCTAAAAATATGCATTTAATTACCTTTTGAAAATAGCTATTTTCACTATGTGGACTTGTTGGACATTTTGGATCTTCTGGAACAATTTTTACCATATCTTTTAGCATACAACAAGCATCTGGTACTGTACGATTTCCTTTATTATTTTTCCATCCTTCTGAATATTCAAAATCACGATAATCATTAACACCACAACAATGTCTTTGTGCCATAATATTGTTCCATACTAATGTTACAGCATCAGTATGTTCTGTACTCGAATAATATTTTGTTATAGTCGTTTGTAAAAAGGTTTTTGTTTCAGATTTTGCCTAAAAGAAAACAAAATTACATTTTGTTTTATTTACTTTTTAAATTGATTAATTTATTTATCAATTTAAAATATTCTTACCCTATCTTTGTAACCAAAAGCTAATCCAGCAACTGATATTTCAGCTATTAGAATTATTATCATGAAAATTCCATACTAAAAATATAATAAAAATATGTAATGTAAATAAAGTATTTATAAAAATTAAAATATTTAAATTGTATTAAATTTAAATTTAGTTATAATAAAAAAAAGTAATTTGATGGAAAAACCATTCAAGATCAATGTCTATTAAAGTAAAAAATGAAATTAATTTTTTTTTCGTTAAAAATAATCAACTGAACAAAGAATGTCGAATGCAGTATATTACTTGGTTCAAGATCGCATAAGAAAACATATAAGGACTAACAAACTGAACTCAAACAAAAATAATTTGTAGAAGATAAATAATTTTCCATAATAACTAAAGAAGTTCAATATTGAAAATTAATGAAGGAAGTATTTAATCTGAACCAAATGGAGAACAGTATAGAAAAATTATACACAAAAAGAGTAATGCCACTGTAGAATCAGTAGAACGAAGAGAATCAATCTTAGATATGAAAATAGAGAAATTAACGAAAAACGGAAAAACAAAGGACGAATATTATATAACACATTTAATGGTTTTCAATATTTATCTAATCTCCTACATGTATAAAAATTATTTTAAAGTTCCAGAGATTCTAAAATATTTAAATGTTGACTTAAAATCTCAAGATCAATTTTCTGTTTGCTATTATAATTCTTTCCTTATTAGATACGAATACAAGAAAGAATAAAAGTAAAAACGTATCTATTTAACTGTGACATATAAATAGCGTTTTTAAGTATTTCTTTTTTTTAAATTATATTTAATTCCTAAACAAAATAATTTTATTAAATGTTTAAAAATTTAAAGATTAAAATTTAAGATAATTTTTTTTTTTTATTATAAAAAACGTTTTTGAATTTTTGAAACGCATGAATTAATTCTTAATTTAAAATTGATGCACCTGACCGTGACAATAGATCAGACATTTTAACAATATATGTATGTAAGTATGTATAGCTACTTACATATTTCTATTCTATAAAGTAAATTTTAATGCGTTCCAAATGAAATCAGGTTAAAAAAAAAATGAGAAAATAAAGAAAAGTGAATATATGTTTAATGTATGACGAATTTATAGTAAAGAGTTAAGCTAAAAAAAAGCTAAAGGTAAAATTAAAATGACTCAGAAAATGTTATATTTTAGTACATCTCTATGTATATTATTATATAAATATATAATTGTTTAAATTTGTATATATATATACATATTTAATTTTAGCTAGACACAAAGATGTAATCAAGTAATTAATTAAAATAAAGTATAACACTTTCTATCTATCTATAACTATATTTATATCTCTATATAGAAGTAAAATTTAGTATTTAACTATTTAATAAAGAATTTAATCATCTTTTATTTGCGTTAAAGGAATAAAGAATGTAATTAATTTTAAAGGACTTAATATATTAAAATTTTCCATTAACTTTAAAGGTTTTTAAGTCATTTATCTTATATATTAAGAACTAAAAAAAAGTAATCAACTTTAAGGATCCAAATATGTAATTGAGGTGAGGAGATTTTTAAAAATGTAAAAAAGTTTTAAAGGTTTACATTACATTTTTAATTAATTTTAAAGACCTTATGAAATTAAATTTAGGATTTAGAAATACAACTGATGTTAGAGGTTTAAAAAATTTATTTTAATTGAAAAGTCGTAAAATGTAATTATATAAGATTTTAAGAACCTTATAACTGCTTAAAATAAAATTATCTTTAAAAATCTTAAAATGAGATGCAAAAAATTCAGTAAATTTCAAAAATTTCAAAAGACATGATGTTGTATAAGACAATATTAAAACAAAACTTTAAAGATTTTAATTATTTTAAAATTGGATTATAAATAATTTCAGTATCGAAACTAAGCTAAAAATAAATTTTTAGAATAAATTTTCTTTTTCCAACTTTAAATCTTTTAACTGCTTTAACTCATTCCTGCTCCTTTTTTTTTAATATCTTTATAACAGATCAAAAAATTATTTAAATACCAATATAATCCTATACAGTTGGTTAAAGTTCAAGCAAACTACATAAAAAACTTACACATATAAGTTATTCTCTGTGTTTGTTTTTTAGAAAGAATATTCTATACTTTTGCTGCAAAAAGATGAAATACAGTACTTTTCGAATACAAATTAAGGTATAATAACTGTGATTTTTAACTTTGATCAATGTGCCCTTTTAATGTGTTAATTGTAAAAATTGTGCTTTCTAACGATGATAATTATTGAGACTATTAACTGCAAATGAGACTTTCTAAAAAATGTTAATTCTAATTATAAAAAATTGTAACATTGATAACTGTCCGATACTTATCGGAATCCAAGTGCCATTTTTAAGAATGAATACCTTGATGTGACAACTGCACAAAATGGGTGGGTGTATCTTTTTTTATTTAATTCAAAATATACATAGGTATATATAAATTTAATTTTTAATGGTGAAATTTATGTTTTTCAGAAACCCCACTTTGAGAAAAAATAAATACTATCTGTGATCTATCTATAGATTCTTTTTCTTATTTATTATACTTTTCGCTTCCTAATTATAACTCTTATTGTACAAACTTTCAATTATAAATTATACTGTATATACATATGTATGTAATATATTGTACATACATATAAGCATTTACATAAATGATACAACGACCTTACGTCACACTTAACACTATCATCAGAACATAAAAATTTCTCCACTTTTATGTTTAATTGTTAAACAAAAACAAAAACAAAAAAAAAAAAAAACCAAAAAGTAAAATAAAATATAAAAATAATCGACAGCTTAAAGATACACAAATAAAATTCAAATATATGACAATCATCATAACCAATAATCAACATTTGAAAAAAAAAACAAAAAAAAAAAATAAAATTGCGTAAACAATCAAAGTGATTATAATGTATAAAGAATTTTTAAGAAAGTTGTTTTAATGTCAGAGATCACGATTTTGTTTTTTTTTTTTTTTGTATTTTTAATTTTTATTGGATTTTGATAAAATATAAAAATTATTTTTTTTTGGTTTTCCGAAGATCGAAGATTATTAAAAATAAAGAAAATCGAATTATAAATAACTTTTGCAGCTTAATGAAACAATAGAACAACCACAAAATTTCATTAAATTATGTATATATATTTAAAAATTGTTTTTTTTTTTTTTTTATTGAAAGTGATTGCAAGACTATCACTTAAAATTACAAAAAAATAAAAAAAAAAAAATTTTGCGATTGATGCATTTTTAATAAAACTTTTCATATAGTATAAGATATACAACATTCATACTTATATACATTTTGAAACGACATTGCTATATACATATATAGATCCATATACGAGTATATATTATGTACAATTCACGTAAAGTAAAAGTGTTACAAATTTATGTATATACATTTATAGTTATACCGTTATACTATTAAAATTATATTTTTTTTTAGATCGTATCAATTATTTGGAGTTTAATACTTCTAAAATATAACAGATTGAAGGATAATCTTTAAGGTTTTAAGGAATAAATTATAAGCTGTTTAACAACATAATGTACAACAACATGTACATTTAAAGTACAGTGAAATGTGGGTTAAAAATATTTTGGAAATTTTTTTTTTGTCTTTAAAAACTTTTCTTATTCTAAAAAAAGTCAATATAATATGTATACAATGTAAAAATCCTATAATTTTTACATATATGGACTGGTGTCTTTTTTTACATATGAAAGCATTTTTTCTTTCTTCTTAAATCATATCCTAGAAGTTAAAATAGAATAAATAATATTTAAATTCAATCTGTTTTTATTATGTTTTGTTTTCAATATATTTAACTGATTATAAAAAGTCTTTCTACTTTGGCATTGGATCATGGTAACCTTAATAAATTTATGTCGATATTTGATAATTCTTTAAAAATATTTACATTAATTGTATCTTTATAATTTTTAACGTTTATCCAAAATTTTAGCGTATTAGTTAACAGTTTTATCTTTCCAAGTTATCAAATTATATGGCCATAAAAAAATAATGGTTAAATGAAAATTTTTAGTGGCTAAAAAGAAAAAAATATAACTAAATTTAGCCATTTATAATGGTTAAAATGGGTAACACTAGTCCTTTTATTTTTTCTTGAAATGACAAGAAAATTATACAGTGTTTCGTTTCCAGTTGTGGCTGGGTGTAAATGTCGTAAGGAGGTATTATTTTTATTACGTGTGTTGGATTTGAAACTATACTCCCTCAGTGTTTACATTGTATTTTATATTCTCTTATCCACTAGCCCACCTATACATCCTTCCATTTTTTATATATTTTATATTAAAAATTAATGGATCTCTCACTGTTTTTTTTTTTCTATCTATAAAAATTGAGAGACAGATTAATTTTTAAGAAAAAACGAAAAAATAAATGTAAGATGTGAAATGTGAAATTTAATATACCTATGCAATTTAATTCAAACTTATCACTTATTACAGTCAACAAAAACATTATTATACAAACGTTACGTTTTAATATTATAACATTTCTAATCTTACAGATTCATAAGTATTTTATTTGTGTTGTATAATATTACCAGTTTAGATATAAGATTTTACTAATAAAATATCATAATAATTTGAAAATGAAATGTTATTTAAATTCAAAATATTTATAGTCATTTAATCTTTATTTAATACATTTCAATATTTAAAAAAAAAAAATATTGTATATACAATTCGCAATTATAAATTGTTGAGTTACCTGACGACGAAGATTGATTTATGATGTGTACCTATTATATATGTATGTATATATGTTGCACTACAATTTGAAATTTAATAGTTTTTAAGAGACATTTTCATTTCTTTGTTGTGTTTGGAAGTTGTCTTGGAATGTGACAAAAAAAAAAAAAAAAAAAACAATAAAAATGCATTTGGAATTGGAAATTATCAAAACATAGGGGAAATTTTTGAATAAGTTACAGTTATTTTAATTTTTTTTTTTTTTTTTTAAATTATATATGCAAGGAACGTGATATGAGTAATAAAAAAATTACAAACTTAAAGATTTAAAAACTTTGGTATTTAACGATGCCATTTTTTATTTATTTTTTTTTGGCCTTTCATTTTGCATTTATTTTCTAATTTATCGTATTCTTTTTTTTTTTTTGAATTTTTAATTTTGCAGCGTTAATTTTATTTATTTATTTTTTTTTGCCATTCATTTGTAATGAAAATGAATCTGAAATATTTTTTTAGTGTAAAATTTTTTATATTGTATTTTTTCAATTAAAATTCGAAATCAATTTATATGCAAAAACAAAAAAAAATCAAAAGATAAAAAAGTCCGAGAAAGTTTTTCCAATGATAATTTCAAAAAAAATATTTCAAGAAAAATACATAATACAAAAAAAATAAAAATTTGCATTTTCGTCATTTTTAATGAGTAAAGAAAAATTAAAATGTACTGATTAAAAAAAAAAAAAAATATCATAAAAATTGATAAGAAGTATTAGTTGTTAAGAAGGTGTAGATAGTTATTTAAGACAAAAAAAAAACTTTTTTACTTTTTTTTATTTTTTTTTATTAAAAAATAATAAAATGTCACATAAATTTAATGATTTTTCATTAAGTATAGTTTATTGCCGAGTAGTCAATGGTTTAGTGAAATTAACATCCGAGTAATCAACGGCTTAGTGAAATTAATGATTCCAGAAAATTAAAAGATTAGTCAAATATGAATAATAAATAATTTAGTGGATGACCTATGGTATAGATGACTTATAGGAGTGAGAAGAAAAAAAAAAAAAATTTATTCCATTAAAGTTTTTGACTTTTTTGCTTTATCCGTTATTGACGTTATACGATATAATCATTCCAAGTTTAACTTAATTTACTGTATAACTCTGTATGTTATTTATTCTCAAATCTGACAAATCGGATAAATTATTTAAAAATTAAAAATTCACTCAGGGAGCTTTACTTTTCAGTGTAAAAATTGGATATTTACATAAAAGACGAACGATTGATTGCTCTTTATCTTCAACTTTGCAATTTTTGAAAAAATTATTTGAGAGAAGACGAACATTCTGACATGCCTGCCGATAGGATGACAACTTCCATTAAATTATTAGATATTATTAGTCATATTGTTAATAATCATCTTTGATTCATGAGTTTATTGTCCCATTAGATATCTAAAATTTTGTCTCTTATTTGACTAAGCTTGTTTAAAATAATTATTTTCACTAAGTCGTTAATGGCTTAGCTGTTGTTAGTACACAAATTTTGAAACACAAATATTTTTATTAGTACGTCATTTATTATCTTATACAAGAATTATTTTGTATATTGATCCATAATTGATTTTATCCATAATTGATTGTAAAAATTTACAAGAGCTTACATTTTCTTGGATGTCAAACTGTCAAATATCGTAATTGCTGTGGATTTTCTTGTCATAATTTTTTAGTTTAAAAGATTTACAATATTTTTTACAAGATGATATTTTATTTTTGTGATTTTCAAAAGGATATCATTTTAACACAATAAAGAAGAGTTAAAAAGACATAACATTTCAAATTTCGTGAACAGAATCTCAGATTAAGTTTATGTAAACCTAACAAAATTTTAGTTTAAAAAACATTTTTTTTTTTGTTTTGATGAAGTTAAGAAAGTGACATTTTAATTATAGAAGTGACATTTTATTTACATATAATTGAATTTTCTCTATAGATATTATGTTGGATTGAAAATGTATATTCAGATGGTATACAAATATTAATGACCCGGTTTATCTTCATACGTTTAATAATATTGCATAAAATAAAAAATTACTTTACATAAAACCCGCTACGCTATACCTTAAAAGTCTCTTAAATCACTGAATTCAGTCATTTTATGGTAATACTTTCTTAATAATTTTCTTATATTGTTTTTCTAATTCTAAGTTTATGTCTATTTATTTCTAATTAAATATACGCTTTGTTCTTATTAATGACTTTAACAAAATTTTCCGTATACCATAGAAAGAATGAAAAAAAAAAATCTTTAGATAATAGATTCTTTCCTAAAACATAAATTGTAGACTTTCTTTTGCAATTTATTACTAAATGCCACGAAATCAACGTACCTATATAATAAATTTATAGGGTGTTTTTAATATATTTAAGATTTTTTTTTTAAGATAATATTTTAAATTTAGAAAATTTTCTATTGTAAAATAAAATTTAAATAATTGAAATTTAACGTGATAAAAAAAAGTGCTATCTTTGTTCTAAAATAAAGTTTTACATTCGAAGTTTTTTTTTTTTTTATTACGGTTACTATCGCTTATTTCTATAGAAAAAAAAATATCTATAAAACAAACAAACAAACTCATTATTTAACACATAAGTATATTAAATATTATATTAAGTTGTAATATGTGTGTTAAATTTTTCTAACCATATAAAATTACCGAATCAAACAATTTTAATTACCCTTTAAATTTGAAAATTTCAAAAATATATATTAGTTGACATTGTAAATTTATAGCAGCTTCTGTGAATAACAGGTGTGAAAAACTAAGAAAACTACTTTCATATGTGTATATATGTATAAGGATGTATATAGGTATTTAATGTTAGAGAATGTTACAATGGAAATTAAAACTTTTAATGGTGTTTTTTAATTATTGTAAAAGGAAAATTTTTATATTATAAATTTAAAATATAAACATTATTTTGATCCTTTATCTTAAATTAATTATTTGCATAGTGTTTACATTATCAAACTCATCGTATATTTGCAACGATCAAAGATTAAATTTCAGAACGGAACAGAAATTGCATCAGTCCAATGTTTTTGAACTGCACAAATCTTAATTTTTATTTAAGCTTTCAAACTTATTTGTCAATCTGGTCGATTCAAATGAATTTGTGCAATTTAACTGAGAGTATAAACCCTGCTTTAAGAATAGAAATTCTCTTCGGTTTAAAAATTAAGAAAAAAAATTTCTAACAATAAAAAATTGACTGTATTTATTGTAATGTCAATGCTCAAAAGATTCATTAAAAGATCAATTTTAAGTATAAGTGAATTTTTAGATCCCTATGTTCCAAAATTTTTGTATACTTGTCTTATCAGACCAAACCTTATACCAAACATTAGGATTTTTCGGTATTTTTTTTTTTTTTGTTTTATAGTTTGATTATAAACTGTATATGTAAATAATTGTCAATGTTAAACTTAGTTTAGTTTAGTCTAAATTTATTGTGTAAAATAAATTTTACAAATAAATGTAGGACCCTTTTCCTTTCAGATGTGGGCCCTTAGGTTTTATTTTTCAAATGGAATTCGTTTATCTTGATTTTTATTATAAAGTGTTAGTTGAGCTTATTTTTAAATATCGTCCCATATATTAAAGATTTCCATTCTATTTTTGATTTTTCTTATATCTTCTTGGCTTTTGCACTTCAACGTTTCAAACGTTATCGCGTGTATTGTGTTAACACATTCGTGAACTATGTGTCTTATCGTAAGCTGTTGGTTGCAGTAGCTGCAGTTTGGGGCTGCTGTTTTTTCAAAGATATGTTTGTGTGTGGCTAGAGTTGTACCCAATCGTAATCTAATCATCTTAATATCTGTAAGTCGGTTTTTTGTTTTAATTGTTTTTATACTCTCCCTGACTGGAAAATTTTCTTTTAGTATTAGGTCTGTTTGATCCTAATCAGCTTGTTTACACATGATATTGTATGAATTTATATATTTCTTTGCATATCCATAGGTTTTTGGGATTTCCATTATGAGTGGACTTTTGGCTGCTAGTTTAGCTTCTGAATCTGCCAGCTCATTTCCTGGTATTATTGCGTGACCGGGGATCCATATAATTTTTATTCTGCCTTTTTGACTTATTATAGTGTTTCTGTTAAACACTAAATTACCTACCCACTAAATTATTATAAACTAGTATTTATTATAAACTAGTATTTATAATAATTTAGGGTAGGAGCGTACTGTAAATACCGAGAGAGTGTGTGTTCGAATCTCACACACATTTTAAGATTATTTTCCCCTTACGACATTTATAGCTATATCTGAAAAGGAAGAGCTGCACAATTTTCTTGTCACATTTATACTTAAACCAATTTACTTGATCAAAAACTGCTAATGGCGAAAATTTATTATATCTTTCCACATTGGATCTAATAACTTCCACCATCACCTAATCTAAGTTTATTCAATTTTATTTAAGTTTATTTAATTTTACTAATTCATTATTCTAAAAATTTTTATGTCAATGATAATTATGTTCACAATTTTTACGATTTCACTTTTTTAGTAAATATTTGTTTTAGAAAATTACTAAATTATCAAAAAAATTTATTAAATTAATCACTCTATGGATATTATTCCGAAATGTTAATGTTAAAGATCGTTCAACCAATATATACCGTTTCGCATAGCCTTGTAGAAAATTGTAAATAAAACTATGACTAAATTGAGATAAGTTACAACAAAATTAAAAAAAAATAAAAATACCAAAAATAAAAGTTTAACTACCATCTTGGTTATTATGAGATGAAAAACTTTTTTTTTACCGCAAAAATAATAAACCACCACTAAAAAAAAATTTTAGTGTGTTTTGTTGTTTTTTTTTTTTTTGTAAGTGGAAATAAAGAAATATTAACACGAGTTCAATGAAAGTGAAAATTTCATCAAACTACAAAAGTTTAAAACAAACCGTATAAGAAAAAAAAACTGTATTGTTTTCAAAAGATACTATTTGTAAGATTTATAAGCACGCGGCACGCGTTTTTTTTTATACCTAATTCTTTTTTTCCTTTTTTGTTTAGAAAAATTATATTTGCGCTTAATGAGACATTATTATAGTTCTGAATGTACTATTTATAATAATTTTTGAATTTTTTTAGGACTTATGTAATATGTTCGATATATAATATAAAATCTGAAGTCCAATGAATACGACAAGACATTGTTGTCTTAGATTGTCGGCATAGAACATGTTACAGAGAAAGTCCAATGAATACGACGTTTTCAAAAAAAAAAAAATTAACAAAATAAATTTTCATTTATTAGGACTTTGAAGTGTCAAAATGAAATCTTGTCAAGCGACAAATTTTGAATATTAATCAACCTTTTGTAGTTGACTTTGTCGTGTCGTTATGATATTTGTTATGATGGCATTTAAACAAATGCATTCAATTTAAAATATATTTTGTCAATGACAATGTCGTGTCGCATTCATTGGACTTTAGGCCTGAGGTATAGTAAAATTGCAACCTCAAACTTATCAAAATAAGTTTTTTCTTGGAAATATATAATTTTATAGATCGTTAAATGTGGAAAGTTAGATGTGGAAAGAAAAATGCTCGAAAAAATGTGAAATAACAAAAAAAAATGAAAAATGAGTCTAGCACATCTTGCATAGAAAAATAAAGAAAAAAATTTGACAAAAGAATCCGTCACATAAAACTAGACTAGACTAGATAGACGAATTAAAGGAAGACCCACAAGAAAGAGCACGGGAAAGAAAAGTAGAAGCAGAAGCAGGATTTTAAAAAATGTCATTAAAATTAAATCTAACACTAATCGAGTAAAACGAATTATACCAAAACAGTCATAAAAAAAGAAGTAATTATAGAAAACCAAGAATTAATTAGAAAAGATTTTGCATTTAAAAACTCAATCCAAAACCTAGCTAAGAATTATTGACGGATTATCCTTTATCCTCCAAACTGTTAGTTAGATGGGAATAAAAATGAAGGTAAGTAGATATTATTAAAAAGTTGAGAAGGTTAATTAATAAGTTACAAATCTAAAATAATTCTTTTCCAGTCCAGTTGTTATTCATTGATGCTGTGGCGGATTTCATAGTTAGAGAGGTACCATCTTGAGGATAATAAATAGAATGCTTCATTTTAGTTGTTCTTACGAAAAATATATAAATATATTTGAATCCATTATAGAATTAGACACTAGATTTATAAAAGCTTTTCGAATATATCCTATTATTATTGGGATAGTTAAATTCAATTGTTTTTAAGTTTTGTTTAATTTTTTTTTTTGTTAATGAAACTAATAACGGTCGCGTAACTTTTGCTTTGTGCAATAAACCACGGCGTGGCATTTTAATATGGATTTTTTTTTTTTTTTGGAATTTACTTATAATATAAGTTAGTAAATACGTTTATTATTTAATATTTACTTATAAAACAAAAAAAAAAGAGTAAGCAGTTTTTATTGTCTTAAATCTTTTAGTCAAAAGAAGAGTAGGGAAAAGCAACAACGCAACAACAAATTTAAAAATTAAAGTTTTGTTTAATTAGCATGAAAAAATTACCAACAAAAAAAAAAAAAAAATAGTGGAATTAATAATTTATGCATTTGTTTAACAAAAGTATAGTATATGTATATTAATTGAGATGGATTATGTCAGATATTAAGATTTATTTTTGTTTAATTTTATATTCAATTTTAAGATTTTTAAACAATTTAGTATAGAGGAAAAAGAAATTACGGAAATAAAAGATCTTTAGATAATAATAAATTATATGTAATATGTAATTATAATTTTAAAATTAAACACTTACCGTTGTTAAAAGACATCGACTTTCCCGGATAGCTCCACAATATCCTAAGAAACTTAAGAGAAACATTATAGCTCCACATATTATTAATACGTATGCTAATTGTTCAATAACAGCCGGTTGTGTAAATTGCTAAAAATAAAAAAAAAAAATAAAATAAAAGTATTTATAATTAAAAATATTTATACAAGATATTATTTTATAATGAGTAAAAAAAATTTTTGTTTTTAATGAAATGTGTGTACAAATTAAGATTGAAAATATATTAAGCAGAACTTGAGATATAAACATGTGTAAACAGGCCTTTTTTTAACTGTGAGTAGCTATAACTCAATAATGGATGGAGCTTCATAACAAAATTATTCCAAAATATTTAGGTTTTGTCATCCATACATCGATTAATTACGAAAATTTGCAATAAACTAAAAAGGGAAAAGAAATATCTCGCTTTGTACAATAATCCCATCTAAGAATCTTCAGTGTATAATTGAAATTTTTTCAACAATTTTCAATAAAGGAAATGTTTAATAAAACAAATGAATACAGTTTTAATTATGAAAAAAGTATTTTTTCACAAATTTTTAGGAGATTTACCGATTTTCTTAAAAGTCAAAATCTGTTCTCTCCGTATTTAAACTAACTCTTTTCAGGAAAATTAAAGTAAAATAAAATGCAAGGAAACTGACGACTATGACAGACATGGAAATGCTGATACATCTATTTTATATTAAATTTAACGTTACTTTATTCGATCAATTTCGTTTTCTATTCGTATATTCTTCTGCTTTAGAATATTTTTATTTTTAAAATTTAAAACTATATCTTTCAGCTAAATTATTATAAAACCTTATCATAAAAAACTTATCATAACCGTAAATTTATATAAATTATCATAACGGTAAATTTATACCACCGAATTAATTTTACTTTTATAGATTGCTTTGGTTTGATTGTTTATATTTTGAATATTCTTTTAAAACCGTTAAATTTAAATATTTATAAAGTGAATACATATATACATATATGATGTAAATTTATAAACTGTCTCTTTGAAATTACGTACATAGGGTGAAGGACACAGGGCTACAGGCCCCTAGTCAGTTATATATTATATAATGAATGAGATTTTATTCAAATTTAATGATTTTTTAAAATTTCAAAAATAATTACTGAAGGAAAAAAAAACAAAATAATTTTTTTTCATACTAAACTAAAATTAAAACTAATTTTAACAACATATTTAGTATTTTTTTTTTACATTAATCATTTTTTTCTTCGCGAAACACTTAAAAAGAGTCCGCGGACCACAGTTTAAAAACCGATGGGTTAGAGCGTTAAATGTAAATTATAATTAACTTATATAATTAACACTTAATAATTTTGTAAAGGGTGGTAATTAACAATTTCATGTGTTAAACAATGAGAAATGTGTACGTTAAAGTGTTAAAGTGTGAAAAAAAAAAAAAAACTAAAAAGTAGAATGTGTTAAACATAATGAGATATATATGAACTAAATAAAAAGATATACAAATATTCTTTTTGTTTTTCATAGGTAAGAATCAAGGACTGGGAATAGTAATTAAGAGGAGTAAAGTAATTATACTTACAAAAAAATATATCCGAAATTCGTATTAAAAAGAAAAAAGACAATTTTAAAACAATAATTCTTAAAAATTAAGATTTTTTCCTATTCATATTTAACTCAAATTTATTATATTTTTATTGATTTCCTTATTTAAGGATCATATATTCATTATAATAGGTATCCTTTAAAATATCACAGAAACAATTATTATAAATTTATCCGCATAGACAATAAATAATTTAGTGTTACATATAAATATATTACATATGAATACTTTTTAATTTATTTATTTTTTTTTTTTTTTTGGTTTTGTTCTTGTTTCACTGCAAAAAGGACATTAAACTTAGGATTTTTGTTTTGTTATTAAAATTATATGACATACATATATTAAAAATCTTGCACATGTTAATTTTTCACACATATCTATGTGTCATGTAATATAGGTAGTAACAAAAAAAAACAAAAAAGAAAAAAAAAACTAAACAATCAAACTTAAAAAAAAAAAAAAAGTAAGTAATGGTCAGTGACTTTGTTTTTGCAAAATATATAAACATTTGTTAGTAATTATCACACTAAAACAAAAAAGGGATATATTTACAAGCAAGGACACGCAATCCAATTTAATAATAGTATAGGAGATAATAATTTTTTTTTTTATGTACATATATATATTATATATAATATGTACATATGTAATATATATAATTTATATATTATATAATATCTGTAATACACAGATAAGTATTACACCTTAATAAAGGTATTAAATATGAACTTATTACTTTGAATTTAAAACACACCTTTCAGGTTATACCAAAAAAACAAAGGACAGGTGTAAATAAAAAAAAAAAAAAACTTGTCCTATACTATATTTTAGTTAAAAATAATTTACGAAAAAAAAAAAATTAATTGAATGAATTTTTTAATCCTAATTTTGTGAAATGATTAATGTTTTTAAGTCTTTTGAGAGATTTTACATGTGAATTTCATGAAATTACACTCTTTTATTTCATAAATGTTACAGAAAACTACAAAAAAAAAAAAAAAAAAAACGTTAAATAACTCCTAAAATTATTAACAATCATTAAAATTATTATTTTTTTTTTTTTTTTATGTTATCCTGTTAAATTTTTGTTAATAAATTACAATTTATTTCCGGTTACCTTTGGTTACTTGGAATTACGTTTTTTTTTTTTTTTTGTGGTAATTTCCTATGTACATAATAAAAATAACACTCAGATAATTCCATTTTAACCCACATATAAGTACATATCTATAGAACGAAAATATGTTGAAATTGTACATAATGGTTGTTAATGTTGTACCCAATTTTTATTTGTTGTTTCATTTATGTTTGTTGTAAGGGAGTTTTGGGGCTTTTTGGATTATTAGTAAAAAGTTAAGGAAAAATTACATTTTCTTCACTTTTTTTTTTTTGTTTTACATACACTTTACCCCTTTGCATTTGATTACATTGGTATATTTATACCCGTATGAACTATGTTCAAGGGTATAATAAATTTGCCATTACGTTTGTGACACCTTAAAGGAGTCGAGCTAGATATAGTGTCAAAGGTATGGATCGGCTCAGAATCGAATTCTGAGTCGATTAAGCCATGTACGTCCGTCCGTCCGTCCGTCCGTCCGTCCGTCCGTCCGCACGATAACTCAAAAAATAAAGGAGCTAGGGGGCTGAAATTTTTTTTACGTCACTTTTGCAAAATTGTTAGTTTTGCTATTTAAATCCAACATTTTCGGTCGGCGGGTTCGAGTAGCTGCCATACAACTTCTATCTTTATATAGAAATAACTCAGTATCTATTCAAGCTAGGTTTCTGAAATTTTGCAAATGATGATCAAGTTTTATGGCAACAACTTCTGTAAAATTTGGTTGTGCTGGTGCAGCGGGTTCGGGTAGCTGCCATACAACTTCTCCGTTTAAATGAGAATAACTCAGTGTTTATTGAAGCTAGGAATCTGAAATTTAGTAAAGAGGTGTCGAGTTACATGCCAACAACTTTTGTAAAATTTGGTTGGTCTAGAGCAGCCGGTTCAGACTTCTTGCACCTCTTGGAACCTAATGAAGCTAGGCGTCTGAAATTTTGCAAATGATGATCAAGTTTTATGGCAACAACTTTTGTAAAATTTGGTTGTGGTGGTGCGGCGGGTTCGGGTAGCTGCCATACAACTTATCCGGTTAAATGAGAATAACTCAGTGTTTATTGAAGCTAGGAATCTGAAATTTAGTAAAGAAGTGTCGAGTTATATGCCAACAACTTTTGTAAAATTTGTTTGGTCTAGAGCAGCCGGTTCAGACTTCTTGCACCTCTTGGAACCTAATGAAGCTAGGCGTCTGAAATTTTGCAAATGATGATCAAGTTTTATGGCAACAACTTTTGTAAAATTTGGTTGTGCTGGTGCGACGGGTTCGGGTAGCTGCCATACAAAATCTCTTTTTAAATGAAAAGAACTCAGTGTCCGTCCGCACGATAACTCAAAAAATAGAGGAGCTAGGAGGCTGAAAATTTTTTTACGTCACCTTTGTAAAATTGTTAGTTTTGCTATTTAACTCCAGCATTTTCTGTCTCCGGGTTCGGGTAGCTGCCATACAACTTCTTTCTTTAAATAGAAATAACCCAGTGTCTGTTCAATCTAGGTATCTGAAATTTTGCGAATGATGATCAAGTTTTATGGCAACAACTTCTACAAAATTTGGTTGTAGTGGTGCGACGGGTTCGGGTAGCTGCCATACAAAATCTCTTTTTAATTGAAAAGAACTCAGTGTCCGTCCGCACGATAACTCAAAAAATAAAGGAGCAAGGAGGCTGAAATTTTTTTTACGTCACTCTTGCAAAATTGTTAGTTTTGCTATTTAACTCCAGCATTTTCGGCCGCCGGGTTCGAGTAGCTGCCATACAACTTCTTTCTTTAAATAGAAATAACCCAGTGTCTGTTCAATCTAGGTATCTGAAATTTTGCAAATGATGATCAAGTTTTATGGCAACAACTTCTACAAAATTTGGTTGTGCTGGTGCGACGGGTTCGGGTAGCTGCCATACAAAATCTTTTTTTAAATGAAAAGAACTCAGTGTCCGTCCGCACGATAACTCAAAAAATAAAGGAGCTAGGAGGCTGAAATTTTTTTTACGTTACTCTTGCAAAATTGTTAGTTTTGCTATTTAACTCCAGCATTTTCGGCCGCCGGGTTCGAGTAGCTGCCATACAACTTCTTTCTTTAAATAGAAATAACCCAGTGTCTGTTCAATCTAGGTATCTGAAATTTTGCAAATGATGATCGAGTTTTAATGCAACAACTTCTGTAAAATTTTGTTGTGATGATATGACAGGTTCGGATAGTTGCCATACAACTTCTCTTTTTAAATGAAAATAACTCAGTGTCTATTGAAGCTAGGTATCTGAAATTTAGTGAAAAAGTGTCGAGTTGCATGCCAAAAACTTTTGTAAAATTTGAATGGTCTAAAGCAGCCGGTTCAGGCTTTTTGCATTTCTTGGAACTTAATGAAGCTAGGCGCAATAGATTCGGGTAGCTATCATACAACTCCACAATTTACATAAATATATCTCTGTAGTTCGGTACTAAAACTCTGAATGTTTTTAAAAGATGATCAAGTTTTATAGAAACAGGATATATTACGTTCATACGGGTATCCCAGAGTTGACACAGTCTACTCTACTGCACTCTTCCTCGTTTTTTTTATTGTTTTGTTTTTCCGCATTATTATGCTAAAAAAAAAAAACAACGGAAAATTACTGCTCCTTTCATTTACAATTTAAAATGTTAATGTTTTTTTTTTTTTGTTTTTTTTTTTTGGTATCTTTGCAATTGAAATTAATGTTGGTCATTGAACTTTATTGGCTTCATTGAGAACAAGAAAACAAAATGGCGCCCCTTTTTTTTAATTTATTTATTTATATGTATATTTATTTATTTAATTTATATTTATATGGTCGTTTATTATTTATGTTTTCATTTATTCAAAAATCGTAATACATAGTCAAAACAAAACAATTTTCTTTATTTTGTTAGGTTTTTTTTTTTATTATTGTGACAAGTTTTTCACAAATGTTACAAAATTTTGTTTTTTTTTTTCTCTTTTTTTTGAAATTGAATAACATAGTGATTACTAGTAGACTTGCCTATTGTAATTTTTCTTATGTAGGAAAACTGTAAGACATGTAAATATCAATTGTTAATACTGTTTAAATATAAATTTGTTAATAAGACAAATGTCTTTCTAGGCAGTGAATAGTCTTCTAAGATCATTTTTTTGATTTCTAAAGAATTTTAAACTTATTGGTAAAGCTCTTATTTAGTTAAGAAAAATTAAAAGCTGTAGATAATGTTTGTATTCAATCCCAGTAACCTTTTAAAACGCTTTTGCGCCCAGTGACATTTATTCTTTTTATTCGTTAGTTTATTTAAATTCTGGTTTATTATGTTGTAAGCTGTCAACTAGAGGTTGTATATTTAAAAATTTGGTCAGTGCAATTTGTAGTGATTTCTATTTCCCTTGATTATATATTATACAGTCGCGTTAATGTTTCGTCTTCCAATCACTCACCTTAAAAAATGGTGTGAAGTGTATAAAGAAATGTAATTTATATTCATTTCCTTGTTTCACTCAACACCTATATATTAGTTTCATTTCTTTACAACTTTCTGCAATGCCTACATAAAAAATATTTATAAAACTTATATATTATAAGATATAATATAGATTTTTGTCATCATAAGAGAATTTAAGAAAAAAATTAAAAACTTACAATATTCATTTTTTTATCTTTGTTGTTGACATTTAACCCAGTAATTAGATATATGTCACCATATTAAATCCAAATAGAACCATTTCTAATTTTTAAAGATTTTTTTTTTAATATTTTGAAATTTTGTTTTGAATTTTTACATTTTTTTAGCTACAAATCTAAATTGTAGGCTTAATTTATAATTTGTCTATTTTACCGACTTTTAAGTCCCATGATTAGTGTAATTATAAGTGTTGATTCGACATTTTAAAGTTTCCCTGCTTATATGAAGTAATCGTTTAAACAGTTTAATTATTACTTTAACGCCAAGAACTATTTCTTTTATATTATTATTTAAAGGGTGATATGAGGGGATATTTTTTACCTAGAAATTTGACTGTAAAATCTAATATAGTCTTAAGATATAGATACTTGAACTATCTTCTATGGGCTCAATTAAAATATGTTTTTTGTTTTTCAATTTTTCCAACTTTTGGGATTTATATAAAAAAAAAGAAATTTTATTAGATACTATTAACTAGAGGGAAATTAAAAAACAATCCCAAGACGGACTAAAAAATTATCTCTTGTAAAATATTTTTGAATTTTTTATATGTTATGAAAATGAAAGAAAATAGAAAAAAAAAAAGAATTGATTCTAAAGAAAATATAGGTTAGAAAAACAGTTCACATGAAAATGTTTATATATAATATATGATAGAATAATATAATTAATATGTATATAAAGAGTTCATATGTATATTCTCCACATATTGGTCACAGTTAATGAACTAAAAATTTCAATTTAAAAATAAAATCACTTATCATTTACAAAATTCATTTTTATTTATTTATCGTTTAAATTCATAGAAATTTAAAATTATAAGCATGTATGTAATTTATGTATGTACTTCATATATACTTTTTATTTATTAGATATTGTATATATTATACATGTATCATTATTATTGCTCTCTTAATTATTGGTTAATTCATTTTAAATAAAAAGTTGTATGAGTTGCATGCAATAAAAATTTCATGTCCATGTTAATTTATTTACATGTCTATCTGAGATAAAAACAAAAAGTAAAATAAAAAAGATAAAGAAGGCGAAAAATTTCATATTCATACATATGTACTTAAATATATTCAGTATATTTTTATATTCATTATTTAATATAATTTAATAAAATTCTTTTACAACACTTTTGTCAGCAACAAAATAATATTTCGGTTGATTTCAATTGGATCAAATAAGTGAAAAAAGAAAACTTTTAATTAATTGAATTATAGTTTTTAACCCTTTTTGGGTTGAATGCCACTAAAATGGTGACATATATGATATATGTAATTACTGGGTTAAATGTCAACAAAAAAGGTGAAAAAAATTAATAGCGTAAGACTTTTTTTTTGAATTCTTTTATAATTTTATATTATACATATATGTATCTTAAGTTTTATAAATAGTTTTTATGTAGCTAAATAATGTAACTATCACGTAGATGGTTGGATGTTAATGATAACCAAAAGTTGCAGAAAAATTATTTTATAATTTTTTTTTATTTTCCTTTTTTTAAGGATATTGTAACAGATGAAGTGAACATTTTTAATTCGATGGATGGGCTAAAAACCGAATTATCTATTAAAAGTGAAAATGAAGTAAGTTAACACGCTAAATGATCCAATAAATACCTTTAAAAATAATAATCATTAGCTATCACATGATATTGTATAATTTTGTATAGTTGCGTATCATTTTATATAACTAATTATAATAGTTGAAACAATCATTCGTCCTCATTTACAAAACATTCATCAAGTTATTAGTATGCGAGAAAGGGACCGTACAAATCATATATACAATCATTAGTAATATGACGTTTTTCTAAAGATTTGTTATGACTTATGACTATTCTAGTTAGGGTTGTGATTTTGTATATAATACATAATCATATTGGATACTTATCGAAAATTCATATGATATCTAAAGACTATTGTAGTTAGCGATAATGGTGAAGTAGTTAAGATATCGGCCAAAAGGCCCGAAAAAATTCGAAAGATCTTGGGTTGCCACCCCGTCTGGATTGTATAGATTAACATCGGCCTTTTATTCGAAAGGTATTGGGTTGGCATCCCAGTTGAATTATATATAGATTAATAAAAATAACATAGATTTCTCTTATAATGTATATAATGTATACAATTAAATGAAAAAAAAAGTATTTACTGTATATATATACTATATATTACATAATTATTATCATACCGTTAATATATAATAAAATAAAACATCAAAAATAATTCTTGTATAAGATAATAGATGACGCACAAATAAAAAAAACTATGTGTGTTTCATAACCTTGTACAATAGCTACAGTCGAATAATGAATGGCTTAGTGAAAGTAACTGATTCCAGAAACTGAAGCTTAGTCAAATATGAATAATGTACGTGTGTACGCTCTATGCTCCTTATAGGAGTGGAAATAACAAAATAAAGTTTAACTTAACAAGTTTAAAATTGTTATAAATTAATAAAAGACTATAGTATGAATCAAAAATATTATTTTTAAGGTATTCATTTGTTTCCGATAATTTCTTCTAACTGCCAAGATTCTAGCAAAACCAAGATCTGAAAAGCATTACACCAAGTACATTAAATACATTAAACGAAAGAATTAACACAATAAACAACTAAAATTATAAAGTATACACAGAGCGTTAAAGAAGAGTTCGAATAAATTAAAAATTCATTAAAATAAAGAAGTGTATTCCTATATGTAAACGTTTCTCGAGATAATTGAACTTGAGAGTTGAAAAGTGAATTTTTATTGAAGTTATTAGAAATTTTTTTTAACTTTTCCAAAGTACATGAATCTGAAAACCATATGTATCTATGTATAAGATGACAGAAGTTTGTTTACCTATAAAATTTTTTTTTCTTTATATAAAATTTAAAAATGGATTTGATATGAATTTGATTTACTATATCCGAAAAATTTTACTATTGAAAAATATTAACTTCCGGAAAAAGTTTTGATTGAAGAGAAAATAAATGCGTTACAAAAAGTTTTGTTTTTTGTGACCCAACATTGGTAAATAATTTTTAAATTGCATTTTTAAATTTTGAATAGAAGTGAAAAAAAAACAATAATAATAATAATAGTTATTTCCTTTTAAATTGAATTGCATTTTTCAATCTATAAATAGTTTTTTTTTTTTGACATTATCAGGTTAATGAAGCAATTAATAGTTTCCCAACAAATTTTTTCATGTATATATAAGTAAACATCTCAATTTATATTTTATTCATATACTTTTTTTTTTTTTTTTAATTATTTACCGAAATGCTTCATTAATAATAGTTGACTTCCTTAATGCACCACACCACATTATATTAAATTAAATTTGTATATATTTTTATTATTTAAAATATTTCATTGCATGGGATCAGGTGAATGAATGCAATTTATTAATTTTATATTTTTTTTTTATAAAATTTATTTTTACTGAATCAATTGAACAATACAATTTTACTATTGATTTTTAATTTTATTTTTTTGTTTTGATGATTTGATAGGCATAAACATAAGGAACAAAGAAGAGTTAAAATAAAATATATGTATATATAATATATTGGTATATACTCGTATTATGAATAGACAATTATATATGTAGGTAACAAAGGATAGACAAAAGGGTAAATAACCTGTATTAACCCTTTATTCATTTGAATAAAAATTTCCGCTATTATATTTTTATTTGAAAATATTTTTTTAAAAACTTTAAAAAGAACTTTGATTTATTGGAGAAAGTAAATTTAAAATTTATAAATGTGAAGATCATTACGCTACTCTGACGAGGAAAAAAAAAATCTTTTAATTAACACTGGATAATTTTATCTATAGTATTAGGATGCATCTCCTGAATGGTAGAAAATTTTAAAGTTTTTTTTTTTTTAAGATTGTATCTATTGGTTCAATTTAATTTCTTGAATCTCCTTGAGAAGTATACAGGGTAGTCCAGACCATGCGTATCAGCTTTTTAAGAAGGGAAGGAGTCGTTATTTTGAAATATAAAAAAAACAATTATTCACTAAGTCGGTGTTCTCTATCGATTGGTTATATTTTAAACTTCTGGAAAGGACCGGAAATAGGTTTTTTATAAGGAAAAATATGAAAGAGTTTTATTTTTTTTATTTTATATACAGTTATCGTGGTACATAAATGTGCCAGGTAGCTATAACCCCTCTTTCCTGGTAGGAATGTGGGGTGTACGAGATATTATGTGATATATTTAAGTATTTATATATTGCGATATATGAATATTTTTTTTTATATTATAATTATTGTACCCAGCCGGGAATCGGACTCGAGACCTCTCATTTATGAATGAGAAGCAGTGCGTCAACCACTGCACCAATGGCTGGATAGAAAGATTTTTATTTTATTTTTATTAATTTTAAAGGAAAATAGTTAGAAAACAAAAATAAATTATTAAGACAAAAGTTTTTTATTTTTTGACGTAGAATCCGAATTTGAATCGAAAAATACCCATTCCCATTTGAAAATCTCGATCTCGGTGAATTTGCGGTCTAAAAAACCTATTTCCGGTCCTTTTCGGAAGTTTAAAATATCACCAATCGATGGAGCTCTCCCGACTTAGTTAATAATTTTTTGTTTATATTTTAAAATAACGACTCCTTCCTTTCTTAAAAGGTTGATACGTATGGTTTGGTGCACCCTGTATATGTAATGTAAAATAATTTGAAGTAAATTATTTTTTTTTTTTTTAATATAAAATTCATTCGTACATCAATAACAAAACATTATTTTGAAGCAATTCTTGTATAAAAACACGAAATATTTAAAACAATTACAGTAAAACCAATTTAATTAGATCACATGACGTATAAGACCAAATGTAAAAAAAAATATGGATTATCTTAGGAAGACTAATTTCAAACAAGCAGAATGAAATTGGAGTGTAAGTTTTTTTTCCTTTCCACTCCTATAAAGAGCATGGGGCAACTATTAAGTGATTTATTATTCATATTTAACTAAGCTTCAGTTTTTGGAATCATTAATTTCACTAAGTCGTTTATGCGGCTGTACTCGGATTACTGCGCTGTAGCTATATGATATGATGCACAAAAGACTATATGATACGGAAAATTTTCTTTATTTCTACGACATCTATTATCTTATGCAAAAATTATTTTATTATTTATATTACAAGTTGATATTAGGTAATTTAAAATATACATAGATATATTTATTTTATATTTAATTATTATATTACTAATTATATATTATATTATTTTTTATTAATTTATAATAAACCAGCCGGAGATGAAGAATGAAATTCCGGTGTCTTAACCACTATACTATTGGCTGGATAGTGTAAGAAGTTAAGTGATCTTTCAATTTTATTTTTAAACTTATAGACGAGTATAAGCCATTTAGAAAATCGATTTTCAATCAATTTTTGCGATTTCGGAATATTACCCATATAGTATTTTTTAACACCTATTGTTATGTTTTTAAACATTTTTTCATGTATATATTAATTTTATCGAACAATTAAAACCAGGTCTAATCATTTAATATTGCATAACATATTATATATGTATAATTAAAAAAAAAAACCAACAAGACTTGTAAATTATTTTAATGAATTTACTGATAATTTTTAATTTTATTTGCTCTAAATATTTTCAATTATTAAAAATATAAAAAAAAGTTATATTGTAATTTATTAGACTTTTTTTTGTTTGTTGTTTATATTTTTCTTTACTATCCAAATAAATAATATGACATAATAAATTCTCTTAAATAAAAAAAAAATATCATCACATTTTCTTTAAAAACCCCTTCAATAATAATTATTCATATTATATATTCTTAAAATATTCTGATGAGAAATTGAAACAATCTTTTAAATATTTATGATATAATTTTAATATATGGATGGGTGATACTCTCAATTGTACCACTCGTAATTCGTATATACATACAATACATATATATAAAGTCACGAGTGTTCCAATATATCCCACATGATTAAATATATTTTTTTTTTATTTGAACTTTACTTGAATTTTATATTATAATGATAAATTGAAAAAATTTTTTTTTTAATACCTAAATTATTTTTTTATTAATTATTGTATTTATCTGTGCATACATATATGATATATATGTCGTAGGAATATAGTCATTTAAGGCAAATCGTAATTTTAAATATCATATAAGGCACCATAAACTTTAATTGTTATATTTATATATGTATATTATAATTTAAAATAACTTTTTTATTTATTTATTTATTATACTGCTTAACACAAAACGGTTTACACAAATTTTTATACAAAAAGTAAATTATACAATAGTATAGGGAAGCATTTTTGTAATTTGCAGAATAGTTGAACTAAAGCTGTATTACAAAGCTAGGATGATTTCAAGAAATTGCCAGATTTATAACAAAGATAATATAAACCAATTAGTATATATTATATTATCTTTGCTTATATTAAATAAATTGAAAACCTACGATTAAATATTTACTTAGCGGTTAGAGGCTACCTTTTTATCCCTTTTTTATACTCAAAGCGTCACCTTTTCATTCCTGCTTGTTAATTTTTTTTTGAAACTGAAAAATATAAATTTTCACTTTTGTGTCACCTTTTTTGACATTTCTTTTATACATGTTTTTTTGATATTTGTCACTGTTATTAAATACGGTGAAACTTGGAAACTTTTCTGAAGTTATGAACTATTTCGTTTTAAAAGTAAAATTTTTTTATTATATGGTAAGACACAAAAAGTAAAAGTTAGTCAAAATTTAAAAAAATAAAAAATAATTTTTAAATAAATAAAAATAAACGCTTCAAAAAAGTGCATTTTTCTAATTTTCCATTCTATTTTTCAAATGCTTCAAAAAAATTATATTCCTGTCATTTTCAGATATAGTTGAAAGAAAGCGAACTAAAAAAAGGGATCGAAAATATTGACGTCTAACAACCACTTTAAAGATTCATTTTTATACAAAAATACAAACACCCTAAACCAAATAAATTCATTCGACGAAATCCTCATTTTCTGACCAAATTCTAAATCTTAAATAAATTATACTCGTATATGATTAATAAAACTATTTGCCTAAAATAACTATATGCTTACTATACATAAATATTTGTATTAACATACAAAATGTACTTAACTTTGATGAAATAAGTATTTAATTTCAAATTAGGTTTGTTCAAAGATCATCTCTAGAGTTCAAAAGTATAATAATTTATCATATAAAAGTATCATGGCTTTTGCATTGCATGTGAAAAACGAAAAAAAAAAAAATTTTTATAATTTCGTAATATTTTTAATTATATTTTATGATTAAATTAAAAACAGCTCAGTTGACATTAACAATTATTTTAAAATTATTACTGCATATAATTACAATTAATTTTTCAAATACTATATCAGTATCTATGTACAAGTACTTATGACGTATAAATAGTTAAAATTATTGGAATTTTACATTTTTGTATGTATATATCTATGTTTTCTTTTTCGTGTATGATAAACAAAGAATTGAAATTAAATTTTAATACCTTGTTGACCGATGATAAATATATGAGTCATGAAATTTACCGCAATTTCAAAACTATGAAAATGCAAAACTGTATTGAATTCTTAATTATTTTAGATCTAAAAAGTTTAAAATGAATAATATGACGCGTTCACTCACTCAGATACTCATCATGATCTTTTCATACTAAGGAACTTTTTTAAACAACAAATAAGAGGTAATTATATAACTAAACTTTAGAAATAAATATAGTTAAAGTTAAGACAATCCCCTTGGTAAACGTTCGATCACCATATTATATTTTTCGTCTAGCAAATTTTTATAATTATTCATTAATCATTACATTTTTAAGAATTGGAAAGAGTTTTGTAAAAACTTTATAAAAATTCCAGTTGGAATAAATTTTGCGTTTCAATAGCTATAATTACAAGCTTAGCAATTCTGTTTTACAATTAAAAACATTAGAAAATCATTATAAACTACTAGTAAACATTTTATTTAAAAATCTTCTGAATATTCAAGTTTTGTTTTTAAAGGAATTTTAGGAATTTTGAAAAAAAACGGTTTAAAAGTTAAAGGTAAGGTAAGACTGCACTATAGTATTGTAGAAAAGAAAATAATATTTTAAACTAAAACATCTTGTTACACCAAACTGTCAAATGCTACCAGTAATTCTTAAAAATTTACTTTACAAAAATTACAACAAAGCTGCTATATTTTTTTTTATTCTAATTAAAATATTTTAATGCTTTTTTTGTTTCTTGTTAATGATGAAGGTTAAGCAAACACAACAAGTAATCATATAATCTAACTCCATAACAAATCTTCAAACGTAGGAGAACCTAAACATCGAAGTTGTTGTTTATTTTCTTTAAAAACACAAATAACAGAAGAAGTTCCAAGAGAAGAAGTTTTTAAAAATTCATAAATTTGTCCAAGAGTTCATCTAAATCTTAAAAAAAAAAAAAATAAACTTATAATTAAAGAATGTTAAATTTTTAACTTAATTCAACCTTTACAAACCGATAAGGTAAACGCAATAGAAATCCTATTAACACTCCTTATCTATAGTTTTTATCCATATAATATTTTAAAGGTTTTTAGCACATTTTTCAAAATAATTTTTAAATTATTTGCTTATTAGTTTCATTCATGTTCGTTTGTCCCATCATTTACAAAACTTTTACACCGTTTAAAATAGAACAATAAAAATTTACCTATATGCCTAAATTTACCTATAATTTACCTCTTTTATAAACCAAATTAATGTTGTATAGAATCATCTTTTTATATAGCCCAAGGTAGGTTCTACTTTACTTTTTTTCAATTTAAAAACGACAGTACTTTCATTTTCTTATCTCCATGAAACAATATAAAAATTATGAAAACGCTTTTAGATAGAATCTTGAAATTTCATAGATTAGAAAGATCTTTCAAAATTAGCATACGTCGCCTAAGAAAATATTTTTGTACCACCCTTTGTTTAACAGTTTACAGGTCAGATTACAGGTCAAAAATTGAAAATTTGTTATTTTTAGACACGTGTACAAATTTTATCAAAATAAAAGTCAAAAATTAAAGCTCTAAGATTATATATTTTCAAATGTATTAGCAATTTTTTTTTAATTATGTAGAGTTATCCTAAAATCGAAGAAAGTGCCACTTTATTTTTCATTTTTTTATTATATGAAATCTTAAGGAAATTTACAAATTTTGGGACAAGTCAAATTATTCTAAACTGTTTGTATTGTCTTTTGAAAAATATGCACCTTTAAAAACTGCTGATTTTAATTCTGTCTTATTTTTAAAAAATTTAAAGGTTATGCAACTTTTGTAGAGTTGTCCTTTTATCCAATAATTACATAATTTTTTATAAACAATATTTTATTTCAAAATTTGCAATAAACCACTGAGATTATTAGTGACAACTTTGATTAGTCATAACTCATAAGTCATAAGTATTCATTAAATGTCAAATAATTTTTATAAGTATAATCATTCATAGTTAAAGACAAAAATAAAGATGATATAATTTAAATTAAAATGAAAGTTTCATAACGAGAGAGAGAGAAAAAAAAAAACAAACTGTTTCGTTTAATTTCATTTCGAGGAAATTAATAGTAATTTAATAAATTAAATTTATAACTATAATAATAAATTTACCAAATTATATTTGGTTAAAAAATGATGGTCTAATTAAAAAGAACAAAAAATCATTACTATATACACATATATATATATATATATATAGAATATTTTACTATGATGTACAATACATTGACCCACTGTTTTTACGTTAATTGTAGGAGTTATAAATTTCCTTTTTATATTATTTGTTAAAAGTCGAGGTGAATATTTTGACCTTTTTTAATTGAACCATAAGTTATTTTTAAAAATCTTGAATTTTTGAACAATAAGAAAAATGATCATTTTTGATCATTTGTATTTATAAGGTCAGAGCAAAAAACAAACAAAACAAAACAAAAACAAAAAACCAATTTAAAGATTTTTATCTAAATTTGGAATTTTTAATAAAACCAAAAAAAAAAAAAAAAATAAAACAAAATCAGTGGTTGATTTGCCAAAAAATATTTATTTTTGTATTTATGAATGAAATTTTCTATTAAAAAAATCGAAAAAGAAAAGATTTTTAATAAAAAGTGAATGACTTGTTTCAAATAATCAAAACAAAGATGGACTATTCAACTATTGTATAATATGTATTTAATAATAAATGAAAATGACTTTACAATAAATTATTTAAAAAAAACAATCAAATGTTTAGGTTATTTGATTTATTTAAAAAAAAAAAAATTTCGTTATAATTATTATTATAGAACTTAAAAGTTTTAGAAAATACGTTTTGTTTGAATTTAATAGGATTTTTTTTTTTTTTTTTTTAAATTAAGTAAGAACCACATAAACATTGCGATACGGTACAGATTCTATAGGTACAATTATAAAATTTATACAAAACTTTGTGTATCTAATCTCCTTTCATATGTTCCTCACCAAATACAATTTAATTGGAAATGCAAATAAACAAATTTAGATCATGAGCGATCAAATAAAATTTTTAAAGAATAGAATGGTTAAAAGATTGACTAAATCTACAAGGTATCACATATAATTAATTACACTGTTATGTACCGCTGAATAGAACCTTATAAGAAGTTATTTTTTACTTATCATAAGGGGGCTAAGGTTTTTTTGTTTTAATAAATCGGCATCCAACTTCGTTTCTAGACCATACGTATAGGAATTTTGTAAATTACCCAGATTTCTTGTCTAACCTTAGCTGGGATAGACATTCGTAGAGAAAGTGCTGGAGAGTATCTTATATCTTTTCCTCTTTGCAGTTTCTAGACTGTGTGTGTGCAAGGAATACTGATCCTGGCTGGATGATTTCCTATTTGGCACGATGATCCATAATTATTGCTACAACTCTAGTAGTCTTTACGCGAGTGTAGTTTAGAAATTCTTTTGTTCTTTTTTTCCTTAAAAATGGGCCACATATTTCTTGATGTTTTGCAGTTGTTTCGATTACCCCACTTAAATTTTACAATTAATAGAAAGTGTGAGGAAATGTGTCCCATCACAGTTTCAAAGAATTATATACTATATAACTATACATGATTATCTTTTTCAAAGTCTATATACTAATTCTAAGTGAGTTTCCGAATCTATCGGACTACCACTTGACACTACACACTTAAAACTTTTTTTTAAAATTGTATTACTGTTTTAGTGCAAACATCTACTGTAGTCAAGAGTACACTAAAAATTTTACAGATAATGATGTGCCATCAGCTAATTTAGTACGATATTTTGGAATAAGCTACATATTTGTCAGAGTTTTTCGGAACTAATTAAATGCAATCACCTGGTATTTAGTGTGAAGTGTGATAAATTTGGAAACGGCCTAAATTATTCCTTCTAAAATATTGATTATTAAAAATCACATTCGAATACCATAAGTCAATATTATTGCAAAAATCCAGTCAACAGAAAATAATAAAGGTATATTTAATAAAATTACTTCTAAATGTTTCCAAAAGAAATAAGACAAAAAAAAAAATTATAATTTATAAAAATTGTTAAGGTTCTGTTTTTAGCAAATTTAAAAATATTTCCTGAAAATTTACAAAAAAAAAAATTCTGAAAGAAAATTTTTACAAAACTTAATACATATAAAATGTATATACATTTAGGTATAATTATAAAATTTTTACACCTATTTTTGTACCTGTTCAAATGCAAGTTAATTAGTATTTATAGTAAAATTGTGAGAAACTGAAATGTAAATTTTTCTTTTTATGTAGAATATAAATTCATTCATTTGTATTTTTTAAAGAAAATCACGTCAGTCGGTATACATATATATATACATATATAATGAGAAAATTACCTATTGTTTTACAAATGATTATAGTATATATAGGTAACAAAAATTAATTGCAAATAAATTACAAGGTAACTTTAACTAATAAAATTTATAGGAGATATTATTTTTTACTTTAATTTAAATATACATATAAAAAATAATAAGATAATAGAAAGAATGCTATTCTAAAAAGTGAAAAAATGTATTGGCATACAAATTAATTGTTATTATTATTAGGTGTTTGTTCTATACAATTAAATTTGATATTAATGAAGGTTTATACATAATATTACCCTTGTATTGTACCGACATAAATTTTATAAATTAATCAAAAGAATTCAATATTTAGGAAAATTTTCCTAAGAAAATAATTTTCATGCTAAAAAATAAATATTGGAGATAAATTGAGAAGTGACAGAGTTCAGAAGAGATGCGTTTATTATTAATATTAAATATTTTCAAATCAATCGGTAATACATAAATGTTGCTTGGCTGGGTCTTAATTCCACACGTACTATCTAATCATATAAACAAAAAAATTTGAACAAGTAAATAGGTTTTTTGAGTAAATATCCCCCGCGCCTTGAATATCTCATTAGTCATTACATGTTAACACATTTGGACACTTTGATTATACTGAAATTTAGTGAGTTTAGTTAAATTCAATTAAATAATTATGTTAAGATCTTTTGATGCCTACAATTTCCAAATTTGAAAAATGTGAAGCTTTTAGTGCGGTGTTATACCAAAAAAGGAAAAACCTCAGAACAGCCTAAATTTCAACAAAATAAATTTTAGTCTTTATATAGAAGTATTACTATACTGGGAAAAATTTAAGCACATGTTGCAAGAATCAATTGACACTATGCGCTTTTTATTTATAAAAAACGATTCATGCAAAAAGAGTACGGTGAAGGTAATGCCGATTTAAATCAGATTTTAAACAAAAAACTTTAGTATAGATATGTATACAAAAATACTAGAAGAATTTCTTCAGAGTAAAAGAAGTCGACTGAAGAATGATTTTTTAATTTATTAAGAGTTGAAGGAATTGAAGATTCTTTATTCTTCTTTGATCCGGCAATGCTCATTTATATAACATTTCAAAAAAAAAATCTAGAAGGGTACATCATAGTAAAAGAATTCGACCGTACAATAATTTTTTAATCTACTAATGGATTTGTAGCTAATAAAGGTCTCATGTGAATTAGTTCTTTTGTTGCGCAACATCCACTGAGTTGTATCCTGTGCACCGAAAAGAAGACAGAATCCAGAATAGACAGAATTTTCTTATATTATCTTAAACTTGTATGATTTTTATTTATACATATGTATATGTATTGTATTTTAAAAATATTAAATTCAATTTGTTTGTATTTATGAAAAAACAAGAGAGCTCTTTGTTCTTTCAAAATTTAATATGCAAGAAAATTAAATGACACATTTTTAAATTTAATGATGAGTAAAAAAAATTTTTTCTCTATGACAAATAAAAAACAAATCATGTTTTTATACCTATCTACTAAACAAATCTACTGCATAACTATTTTTTTGTTTTTTATTATAAAATTTCCCTCAGTTTCTATTATTTTTATTTTTAAAGATTACCCACATATTTTCACGCACCAATGATTGATTCATTTTTTTGTATTTTTTTTTATTATTAATTAAAAATCTTATAAAAAATGCATTGTACGATGTCAGAATATGACAAAATATTATAAAAATTAGAATATTAATATTAAAAAAAAAAAAAAAAATGAAATTATTGTAGGTAGATTAATTTAAATATAAATAAAAATCAACTCACCTTTATGTGTTCATTTTCAACCATTTTTAATAATGATATAAGAGAAGTTTTATCAGCTGCTAGCCATATTCCTACACCTAGAACTATTGTTCCAAGAATCTGTATAAAAATGAAATAAATTTTTTAATATATTTTATTAATAATATTTTTTTAATAATATATATAAAAATACTTACGAAAAATAGAAAATTAAATAAACATAAAATATATTTTGCAAACCAAAGCCCACAATCTACCGCCATTGTAATTGTATTAGCAATTTTGATACTTTTTTTTTTTTGTTTAATATTTAATTAATCTGAAAATAAAAAATTTAAAAGTTATTTAGAATTTATTACAAAATAAAATTTATTAGTTATTTTTTTTTTTATAAAAATATTAAATTTTTCAAACAAACAGGTTGTTCTGTGAGTTTGAGTTCTAAGACTCAAAGAGAAAATATCATATGTTTTTTAAAACAGCAACAAACATATGAAATTAACTTTAAAATATAAACCTACAAAATAGATTTATTTTTTCGAAAATACTTAAAAAATTATTTTATTTTTTTATTTAATTGCTTTACTTAAAAAAACGAGGAAGAGTGCAGTAGAGTAGACTGTGTCAACTCTGGGATACCCGTATGAACGTAATATATCCTGTTTCTATAAAACTTGATCATCTTTTAAAAACATTCAGATGTTTTAGTACCGAACTACAGAGATATATTTATGTAAATTGTGGAGTTGTATGACAGCTACCTGAATCTATTGCGCCTAGCTTCATTAAGTTCCAAGAGGTGCAAGAAGCCTGAACCGGCTGCTCTAGACCAACCAAATTTTACAAAAGTTGTTGGCCTATAACTCGACACCTATTTACTAAATTTCAGGTTCCTAGCTTCAATAGACACTGAGTTATTCCCATTTAAACGGATAAGTTGTATGGCAGCTACCCGAACCCGTCGCACCACCACAACCAAATTTTGCAAAAGTGGTTGCCATAAAATTTGATCATCATTTGCAAGATTTCAGACGCCTAGCTTTATTAAGTTCGAAGAGGTGCAAGAAGCCTGAACCGGCTGCTCTAGACCAACCAAATTTTACAAAAGTTGTTTGCCTGTAACTCGACACCTTGTTACTAAATATCAGGTTGCTAGCTTCAATAGACACTGAGTTATTCTCATTTAAACGGAGAAGTTGTATGGCAGCTACCCGAACCCGCCGCACCACCACAACCAAATTTTACAGAAGTTCTTGCCATAAAACTTGATCATCATTTGCAAAATTTTAGAAACCTAGCTTGAATAGATACTGAGTTATTTCTATATAAAGATAGAAGTTGTATGGCAGCTACTCGAACCCGCCTACCGAAAATGTTGCATTTAAATAGCAAAACTAACAATTTTGCAAAAGTGCCGTAAAAAAAATTTCAGCCTCCTAGCTCATTTATTTTTTGAGTTATCGTGCGGACGGACGGACGGACGTACATGGCTTAATCGACTCAGAATTCGATTCTGAGCCGATCCATACCTTTAACACTATATCTAGCTCGACTCCTTTAAGGTGTCACAAACGTAATGGCAAATTTATTATACCCTTGAACATAGTTCATACGGGTATAAAAAGGAATAAAATAAAAGTGACAAAAACCATTGATATAACCATTAGTTTTATATATATTTCACTAAATTTGCCAGCCTGCTATACGTTTTCGGATCCGGGATACGCTATACGGATGAAGCTATACTTTTGCAAACATTTAGAATGCATTTTACAAAGGTAATTAGCAAAGGATAATAATTTACCCCGAATGGGTTAATATTATTTTAAAATAAAAGGTATAAATTAAAATTTTATATAGGTTATTCTATTTCTCTTTTTGTGGTGAAATGATGAAAATAATGGCTATAGTGATTTTGATGAAAGATCAAAAAAAATTTTAGTACAGTACAAAGATTAAATCTATCTAGATAAAATTTTGAATTTATTTAAATGATGATAAAATTTTCTAATTTTATTTTCGGTATTTATCAAATCAACAATCATTTTCTTATGTTATAGACTAGTATTATATTAAAATACATCTTAGAACCAGAGAACTCCATATAATTTTTCAATTATTTCATAAAATTTTTTATTTATTCTAAAATATCTTGTAGGTTACTCTGTATACTAGTATATCTAATATAAAAATTTTAAATAGTTAATAAAAAGTTCAGGAAACCATTAAAATTGTTCCCCTTCTCCGATGTTTATTTAATATGTTATTTTTTTATACATTTTATTTATGACCTTTTGTACTATATTGATAATTATTCACCAGAAACCCACAACTATATTTACGAGATAAGAAATTCAAGTAAGTATGCTAAATAAATTACGTTGTATTTTTTTTTTATATAATATACACCAAAAAATTGTGGTCCCTAAATATTAATGTTACACTGAAAGGTTGGAGGTCTGCTTTGAGAAGAATAGAAAATGGATAAAAATATAAAATTAATGTTAAGATCAATGTTAAGGTCTTCTTGTGTAAAATCAAAAAATCAAAATGTGTTGGTATTCTTGTGTAACGTAAATGTTTGTAAAGGACAATTTTTTATTGCGAATATGATATGAAATACAACGTATAAATTGTTAAAAAATGTTGACAACCTATATGAAATAACTGAAGATTATTCCGACAAGTAGCTGGGAAAAAATAAGGAAAGTTAATTATTACAAATCATAGAAAATGTCACTAAACTGTATTTACAAAAATAATAATAAATTTCAATTTTAAATTTTTTAAAGATTTACTGTATTTTGACTTTAAAATTGACAAATTTAATATTTTTATCTAGACTAACGAAATTTTGTAACTCAAATTTAACTAATTTCTAATCAGTTGAAATTTTTAAGTTTATCATAACTCCGTTGACAATACTATGCCGAAAAATTCAATAATAATTAATAAAATTAACTATTCCTATAATATAAATTGTGCAAAATAAACATATAGGTAGTTTGAAAAAATCATAAAATATTCATTGAAGAAAAAATTTTCTTTTCGTAATCCGATTTAAATTAAATGTGATAAAATGATGACCAAATGTTAGCCTCACTCTATTAAATTCATTTTGTATGTCTGTCTGTATCTAAAAATAACCAATATTTTCGATCCTTTTACAAATGCAAACTATACTTTTTTCAACTTTCAACTACATCAGTCTTTAGAAAAAGTATAAGATAGGAGTAAATACGGTTGCTCTATTCTTATAGGGGTCGCTTCAATATAGCGCATCTTGAAACGTTTTGCATTTGGTCATCACCTTAAAACTAAAAAGAAATTAAATAAAAAACATTTAAAAGTTATTTCTTTATTAAATACACTTAAAAAGTATAATTCCATTATAGATGAAAATCCATTATTAAAATTCATACTTAGTACTGTAAAAAATATTTTCAATTTACAAAATATAAAAACGGAATGCACAATATTGTATAGTATATATATTGGGTTCTGTCTCTCATAATATATTGACGACCGGATACATTTAACATGACATTGGAAATATACGAAATTGCATGAAATTGCAAAATTTAATTTTTTTTATATAAGTATATGGTGTATTTTTATCTATAATGTGCGTAAAAGAAAATTATTTGATACTTTTAAGTGAATTTAATAAAGTTATTAATTTTTTTTAACCATTTTTATTTATATATTTTTGAATAATTTTTTGATGAATAATACTTTTGTTTGTAAAGTAAAGATATTAACTTATAAAATTTTTATGTTTATAAACAATTAGATTTTTCCACATATGTAAACATATGTAAATTCCACAAATTATATTTTCTATATTTTTTATGTGAGTTCATTGATCTTTCAATTTTATATAAAAACTTATATTATAACAGATATAAAATATATATTCTTTATTCTATTCTCATAATTAAATAAAAAATGAATATATGTACATAACTATATGTGCATAAAGGTAAAGGTAGACATTAAAATAATTAAGAAGACAAAAAACAAAAAAATCATGAAGAAAATAATAGAATATAAAAAAGAAGAAACTCCTACCATTTCACCATTTCTTCTAATATAAAAGTTTTTTTTTGTTTTTTGTTTTTTTTTTTGTTTATAATTCATACTTAATCAAAATTTAACAGCATTGAATCTAAAATAGCCTTTTTTTAACCAACCAACACAAAACACTGATTAAAATTATAGTTTAATCATATATAAATTAAAAGATTAGAACGTCATAATATATTCTATATATACTCGTATATTCTTTTGATTCAGGTAAAACATTTCTAAATTTATTATTTTTTTTGTTTTTTTTTTTTTTGATTTTTTCACTGAACGTGTCTTTTAAATCAAAAATTCAAATTCTTACCTTTGATTGAAAGTTAAGATTGTTTTACATCAATAATAAATAATAATAATAGTTATTATTACTTCCCTATTATCATAATGTATGTATAAATATGTATAGGTATATATATTAAATATTTTTATTTATAATATCTTATATATATGAAAAATTCATATATTGAAGATATGTTTGAATTTTTATTTTAAATGAAATTGGACACATTGAAATGAAACTTTCACTATACATGTATGTAAGTCAGTGTTTAATTCAACAAGTGAAATTATTACCAAACATTTTTTTTTTATCAAATTCACTTCTATATTATTTATAAGATTTAAATAAAAAAAAAAAAAAATTATAAATAATGAAAAAGAGTATTTATAAGTTTTTTTTTTTTTTTTTTTTGTTATTATTTATAACTTTAACTTGGAATGGTTAGAAATTTACTGAAATTATATTTAATAAATGTCACAGTTTTTGTTGATATTTTGGTTTTTTTTTTTTTGTCGTATAAAACTTCTTCAAACAATATAAAAAGAATGAGTGGAATAAAAAAAATAAAAAAAAAAAATTAATGTTAAAAACCTTGAAATTATAACCGATATACTTATTATAAAAAGGCATAAAGTAAGTGTACTTAAGTATATACTTTGACGAATTATAAGAACCGATTTATGAATGGTAATTTAGAAAGAGAAAATATTTTTTTTTTTTTTGTTTAATTTTTGGCTATTTTTATTTATTTTTTTTATCATTGTTGATTGGTATTCTCTGTCCTATATATATATATAATATAATTTTTTTTTCTTCTTCTTTTTTTGGTTAATTCTCTTTCTTTCTCTTACTTTGAAAGTACAATATAGTTATTGAAGAAAAAATTTAGGATTCAACAAAAAAAAGATAAATATTTATGAATTTCATTCGCTTTCTTAATTTAAACTGTTAAAAATACTTTAATTACTTATTGTCATTATAATAAAATTTTCGTTACTATAAAGAAATGTATATACAACAGGTAGATCTATAAATTCAGGTATAAATATAATAATAATTCAAAAGATATAATATATACATATAACATAATTGATAAATACCTTGTAATAAATATTAAAATTAATTAAATTGTAATTAAATTCAATTGTTGTCAGTTAACTATAGTTTAACCTAAAATTCATTGTAATATTCAAAATTAAATTTTAAATCTTATAATGGTAATTACCATATGTGTTAAAAGACTAATCGCTATTTTATTTTTTTCTTCTTTTCAAAATATTCCTTCTTTCCTTTTAAATATCTAAATATGTAATTATATTTTTTTTTTATTATTTGTTATATAGATACAAATTTACAGGATGAATTTTGTGTCATTAAAATATATAATCATTTTAATATCAAAGAATACAGTCAGTCTGTGAATAATAAATAAATAAAATTTTAATTTAAAATCTAATTAAATAGAATAGAAAAATACGGTTTAGGTACTTAAATTAAAAGATTTTCAGTTTTTTTTTTTTTTGTTTTTGAATGATTCTGAGTAACTGATACATTTTTTCAGTTAATAAATAATATTTTTTGCAACATTTTTTGTTGCTTAAGTGGGACATCTTGTCTAAATACTGTTTTCTGTTAAGAATTGTAATATTTTTATACATATAAATTATAAAAGATTTTCAGTAACTGCTACCATATAAATTGAAACTATACATTTCTAAAAATTATAGTTGAATACTTTTATACGCTACAGGTACAGGTGCTGCTACAATCAAAAGCAATTTTGTGTAGTAATAACGCAACCGCAAGTACTGTTATTAAAATGTATTCAGATGTATGGAAGATACAACAATTAGTGTAGTCATAGACTTTTAGAATTTATTTCTTCAATTCTTAGATAACATTATTTTCACAGAGAAATCAATTAAAGAAGTAAAAAAAAACAAAAACCCGGTATTCATCACTTAGCAAGTTCTCCGACTTCTTAGATAACATTAATTTCACAGAGAAATCAATTAAAGAAGTAAAAAAAACAAAAACCCGGTATTCATCACTTAGCAAGTTCTCCGACTATACTTCTAAATCGAAATATAGCCTTTGTTGTAATTATAGCTTAATCCAATATATTCTGTTTTCCTTAATTTTTCTTAAGGTTCATTTATTGATAAATATGTATATGTATATGACAATTAAACTCCAGAAACTCCAGAAAAATTTCAATACGCTTCTAAACATTTTCATTGTGGTCCAGTCTGGAGTGACTGTGCTGCAACTCCCACTAAAAAATTACAAATTGCACAAAATAAACTATTAAAACTAGTGTTTAATCTTTCCATGTGGTTTTCAACCAATAAGCTGCATAACAAAGCTAACATTAATACTGTTATAGAAAAAATTTTATATTTAACCGAAAAGTTCTACTCGGAATTAATTACTTCAAATAATCCCTTAGTTAGAAATTTAAATGTAAATAATCAATTATGCTAGTTTAGTTTTAAGTTTTTCGTTTAAGTTAGCTTAAGTTTTATAAAAAAAAAAAAAAAATTATTTCAAAAAAAGGTTTTCCCATTTCCTTTAAAATAAATTTTGATAAATAATTCTCACTCAAACAAAAAATTTCATGTTAACTGCAGCAAAGATATATATAACATATCTATATCTAAGTGAAACATTTGTAATAAATTATACAATTTATGGAGCTTAAAAAATAAATAAATAAAAAAAAAAATTTTTGAAATTCTTATTATTAAAATACAGCTCATGCATTAATGCATAATAGTTGAATAACTCAATTCGTATCATGTACATTTTTATTCAAAAGCTAACATTTATTGATTTGAACTATCTATATAATACCAGAATACATATGTATATGACAACTGCAAAAATCAACTCTGGTGAGTGGTGCAATGAAATTTTAAGCTTAGAAAACATACATATAATATGTAATAAAACAAATTTTAAAAGATTTATATTTGTATATTTTAACATATTATTTGTTAAATGCAAAATTTGAATTTTCTAATCACTTGTGAAGATTTCAATTTCTGTTATATGATGTTTAAAAAAATATTTATTACTTTTTCTAATCTTTAAAAAAAAATACAACCTTCAACTTTAATTTGTTTATTAAAGGAAATCTTATTTATAATAACCATCAAATAAAATCAAAATAGAGTTCAATAGTACAATGGGTTCACAATTAAATAATAATGCTTAGCAATAGTATAATAAAATATTACATATATGTACATAATATAAAAAAGAAAAAAAAAAATTTTTAATCAATTTTTAGCGCTATAAAAAATTCAAAAACAAATTTCCAAAACATAAATATAAAATTCAGAAAATTTGGTAACATTATTATTCTCTTCCTTATTCCACTTTTAGTTTTAATATATACAAATTTATGTATTCAAAGATAATATATTATCTTATTTCGATCTATTATTAAAAATATCAAATTCATATAATGTTAAACTTACATAAACATATACCTATACATATAAAAAAAAAAAATCATAGTATACGCAATGCAATCATATACAAATAGATATGCGATACGTATTGTATTCCTAAAATTGGTAGATTATTAACTATATATGTATATAAATACCAATGCAATACATGCTACATATTATATAAATAGTTTCAAAAGAATAAAAAATAAATTTGAAAACGTACTGTCAAAAAAATATAAATTTTATGTGAAATCTCGATTTACGTCGTTAACTGATATTAGAGTTTCTGTTGCAGTATCTTTTAACCACCCAAATTGAAATACATATTTTTTTTTTTTCAATTCATGTTATACTAATTGAGAATAAAACCGAATTAAATATTATTGTATGTATGTACATTTGTATGAAAAATATTAATTTAAAAAGAACTTTAATCGAGGTTTAATGCTATGAAATAATATAATTTTTTTTATCTCTATAAATATTTACTTGAAAAAATCTCTTAAAAATATTTTTTACCATGTTCTATGACGTGTACTTACTACTTAATGTATAAATACACCCTTCTCTCTTAAATAAAATATAAATGTTGGCTGAGTGCCATCTATTTGCCATATTTTTTTTTTTTCAAACATTTAATTTACTTGAAATAATTAATGTACTAATGAATATTTTACAGCGTCTGACCAAAAAATATTTAAAAATAGATCATTAAAACCACTCCATTACACGTGTATTTGTCATATGAATTTTTTGGAATGAAATTGCTTATTTTGTTAAACAGCTGATCAGTGATCAGTCAAAATATAGATTGAATATCGTTAAAAATCTATATTTTTTCTTGATCAGTTGATGTTTTGTATTGTCATTGTTATTGTCTATAAGTGTATTTTTTTCTCTACGTAGTTAAAGTATGTATTGTGAAATTATTTTGAATATTTTGGCTAAAAGAAAAAATGTTTTAAATATTTTATAATATAATTGAGTAGGTACAAAATATTCAATATACAAATAATTTTCGAAACGATTCGTAAAATAATATTTGTCATATTTGTGACTAGCTATGTTACTTAACATAAGGATTTTAAATGACCTTTTTTTACGTTGACATTATAAAATTTGACATCTTTTGTTTTTTTGAAATTTGTGTAATACACATTTAAAATTGTATGAAAATACAAATACATACATAGTTTGTTTGAAGTTTGAAGTTTATTGTTTTTAAATTCTTTGTTTACGTGTGTTTTATGAGTTCCGTTCCTACATATTTATTTCTACCGAAAACATTTCAGTATTTTAATTTTTGTTAAGAACGCAGGTTTTGATAGTTTATATTTTTTACTTTTGAATATTTTATTATGTTAAATTTCGTGATGTTATATTTAAGTTTTGTATTATTTTTAATAGTTTATACTTTTGTGGTTTTGTAAATTTTGTTTTACTGGAAATTATTTAATTATTACACAGAATATGGGTTGTTGTAATTTGTAACATTTGGATTTTTTTAAATATCAATTTATATTTTAACTGAATACGGGCTTGTTCAAAAGAATAAAATATAAAATTATAGTTTTTATTTAGTACATGCATATATTCGTATGTATATAAAAAGAATAGGATGGCGACAATTTGAAAAATTTGAGGACCTTTGACATAATATGTCTTTTGTGAAAATATGTAGTCAATTATCTTTACTTGTTTTTTTTTTTGTTTTATTTTAAGTTTATTTTTTTTAAAATATTAATATTAATTGAAATTTAACTAAAGATTGTAAAAAAAAAATAAAAATAAAAATAAAAATAATTCAAATAATTAATTATAAATATTCTTGCCCAATATTTTTGCTATTAAGTGTATTTTTTATATATTCAAATGTACATACATATCTACTTATGTATTCAAATTAAAATTATGAAAATAACATTGAAAAACATATGAAGCGTATATATTTGAAATTAAATACATCAGATTATATGTTATAAATGATTACTTCATTATATATATTAACATATTCATTACAGTCAAATGTATTATACCCAAAGCAAATGCAATTGGAATAATAAGATAACATATGTGCCATATATCTGTTGCTCCAATTCAAATATTTTAGCTTTTAAATTTTTAATTTCAGTATACCCTTTTTGTATTACAGAAAATTGATAATATATGGAAAAAAATTTTGTGTATATTTTTAAAAAAAATAATATATGTAAATGTATATATGTATGTACAAATATTTTTGTAGTTACATATATTGGTTTATACTAGAGCAGTTTTAAAATAATATTTTGTAATAAAAGTAATATAATTATTTATTCTGTTTGTGAATTGTCCTTTTAAACAAAAGTTAAAAAACGTGCAAAGAATTAAAAATGAAATTAAAAAGAAATTTTTGGTTAGATCATACATAATATATATATATGTTATTTTATCAAATTTTATTTAAATTTTATCATTATAAAAATATCTATACTTTAATTAATATTTTAAATTTTTAAAAACTTCAAAAATTCAAAATTGGATAAATATTAGATATAATCTTTTGTAATCATGAGAAAATATAGTGTCCCTTTTAAAATATTTATAATAAAAAAGAGTCAAGAGATGGTGCACTCATTGAATTATTCTGTCAGTTGGATGGAATAATATAAGTAGGTACCTACTATAATTAAATGTTTTTGTTACATAAAAATGTCAATACAATCAAAATAATGAAGTTAATAAAATAACGGTTGAATCAGTTTCGCTATGACATAATAAGAGCTGAAAATTAGCACATTGTAGGTTACTCTTATAAAAAGTAGTGTGGAGACTGGAGATCAAGAAAAAAATTGAGAAGATTTTCAAGTATGTCAACTCTATAGATTATCCTCACGGATGTATACATACATGCTGTTTTCATTTAAATTTAATCATCTGTTATAAAATTATTTTATTGTCTGACTTACATTATTTGATTTTCATTATCTGACTAACTTAAGTACCGAAATATATTTGTATATAAATTTCGAACTTGTATAACAGCTACTTGAATTTGTTGCATTAAACCTATAAAATTTTATAGAAACTGTTTCCATAAAACTTTATAACTATATTACAAAATTTCAGATGTCTATAGTTAAATTAAGTATACCAAGATTTAATTTCGTATCGGAACTAATACGGTAAACCGGTTTTTAATGGGTTTTTTCAATTATAGAAAAAACTACCCAGAGTATTACTTTAAATATACAATAAAATCTACCTTGAATGTAGCTGAGCTGTAAAATGTAGTAACCGTACACATCTCTACTCTCTACCCATTTTCTACTTTGCTTTGCTCATTTCATTTTATGAAATTGGAGAAATGACATTTAGAAATAATCTATTATGTATAATGTAGATCAAACCGATAACAAATTAATATAGACAGATTAACAATATTTTAAAATATTAGCCCTAAAATAATAGCCCTAATAGCCTTAACGACAATTTTCAAGTGCTTAAAACTGTTTCGTTCAAATGAAATCTTGTACATGAAATTTAACTTCTTTTGAGAAATTTTTAGATATTCAGCCTTATTAAACAATGAGTGACAGCTATCTGAACTCATCGGTTGTTACATTTTCAATTTAAATAGCAAATGTGTAATTTATATAAAATTAAAATGGTAGAAATAAAATTTCAAAATCGTATTTCCGCTACAAATATTTTTAGCTTTAAGCGAAATTTGGTAACTTTTAGGTTATATACATAACAATGTATAAATTAAAATTTGCAAACATATATTTTGTATTTGTTCTCATACTTATATCACTAATGTTTCTGACGTTTCAGGTTTCGAAATACAATCAAATTTTCAGTATAATTTAAAATTTTCCTCTTCTTTTTTCGATTTTGAGGTGTTGGAACTATTAAAGGGTGGTATGGTATTACACAAAAAAGCTTTTTCACAAAATTAATATTTAAATAATAAAGTCATCAATAGTTACTTTCGCTTCGAAAATTTGATAGTTTAATCTTTTTTAATTAGATTTTTTTTTTAAGAAACGAACAGATAAAATAAAATAAACAAGCCCATTTTTGTGAAATTTTTTTTTTTGAAATGCTCCTAAAATGAATATCCTTCAAGAATTGACTAAATTATTGTTTCTGCAGTATTGCAGTATACTTATGATTGATTAATTCCTTCCTTATGATTTGAAAAAAATATTATTATAGAAGTTCTATGTACAATCAAAATCTTAATATTTTATAACAGTTGGGTTATTTATTTTTATTTTGAAAATTTAATAGAATATGGTATGGCGCTTATTTATTCATAATTGTCATGTTTTTTTTTTTTTTTTCATTTTATACGCAACAAAACGCAACGTAACCTGAACAAACAATAGTTTTTACTTATTTTATTTATAAATGTGGAATGAATAAATAAATTGAAATATTATTGAAGTTAACCTGCTTTTTTTTTCTTTGATTGAAACATGACACAACAATTACATTAAAAAGAAACTACATATGTACATATGTACAAAAAATTTTTTTTTAATTAAAACAACTAAAACATAAAAAATATACAGTAATGGAAAAAAAAATGTAAAAGTGTTAAATTATTAGGCACGTATATTTTTTTTGTTTTGGGTTTTATCATTTTTTATGTTACTTTTTTCCAATATTTGATTTGATCCTTCACACAGACGTTTTAATTTATTCCTTCATACAAATTCTTCATACCTAATTACCCTTTGTACAGGATTTTTTATTTGTTGAATAAATTTTGAGTTTCAATATTTAATATACTTCTAATAAAAATCTGTCTTCTTCTAATGACACGACTTTTCATTAAAATACTAAAGCTTTTCCATAAAGTCTCTTAAAAAAGTAAGCTTCAGTTTTATTATTAATGTCCTCTAAGCCGAACTCACCACAACTACTTCAATTCAATTAATATTTATATAATATTATACTGTATCTGCGATATATTGCCCTAATTTTTTTTTACAATATTTTTTAAAAACTTTTCCTTTTTTAAGGAGCTCCTTCAGAGTAAAAATTAAAAACAAACGTGAAAAACGGCAAGATGTAAAAAGTGATTTCATACACTTTTCCAAAAATATAAAGATTTTTATTAAAAATGTAGGGAATACACATCTGAGATAAATTGAAATAAGGTAACAACTACTTCAGTTGTTTTTCGAATCTAAAAATTGTGTTTCGAACCAAAGATGACCGAAAAAAAAAAAATTTATTGGTATAAAAGTACAATTAATATTTATTTCCTAAACTGTACTTAATTATATTTATTAACAGTAATAAAACAGAAATTTCTGACAAATACTTAAATTCAAATAAAAAAATAAATTTTTTTTTTCTTTAAAGTTTTATTTTTCAACATAATTATTTGTAATAGGTGTATATTAAAAGAAAAGGTGTATAATAAAATATAAAGAAACTAGAGTAACAATTGTTTTCTAAGGGTAAAAAAAAAATTAATAATAAAAATTTATAAATTCAGGTGAAACAAATTTTCATAATATTTCTTAATAATAGATTCATTGAAAAAACGAGGAAGAGTGCAATGGAGTAGAGTCTGTCAACTCTGGGATACTCGTATGAAAATAATATATGATGTTTCCATAAAACATGATCATCTATTATAAAATTTCAGATGCCTATAGTTTAATTATGTTTCAATATAAGCAAAGTACCCGAACCTTCTGCTCTATCACAACCACATTTTACAGAAGTTATTGCCATGCAACTTGACATCTTTTAAAACAATTTCAGATATCCAGCTTCAATAGACACTGAGTTATTTCCATAAAAAAAAAAAGAAGTTGTATGACAGCTACTCGAACCCGCCGGTCGAACTTGCTGGATTTAAATAGCGAAATTAAAAATTTTATAAAAGTGATGTAAAAACAATTTCAGAATCCTAGCTCGTTTTAAGTTATCATGCGGATGGTCGGATAGATGGGTGAACGTACATGGCTTAATCGATTCAGAATTCAAATATACGCTTGAAGCTATATCTAGCTTTAAGATGTCGCAAACGTAATGGTAAATGTATTATACCCTAGAACATACATTCATACGGGTATAAAAAGGACTCATATAAAGTATTAATAAGTTGTAGGCATTTATGATATTCTTCATTCATGCATGTACAATATATTTTTGTATAAATTGAAAACCCCAACATATATATATATATATATAATATACCCCAGTATATATATATATATGTTGAAATAAATAAATTACAAATATTTTTAACTGCTTAACTGCTTAAGGAGTAATTTTAATTTTTGGGTCAAACCCTAAACTATTTATTCATTAATTAATCAAAAACTTCCACTTTCTATCGATTTTAAGAAATATGAATTTTAGTTGGGGTGAAAAACTCTTTTATTCCTACTTAGTAAAAAGATAAAAGTGTTGATAAGTTGATAATTAATTGTTTATTTAGTAATTATAATAATTAGAGAGATGTATAGTTTAATATTATTATTAAATATTAACAAATAACTATACCTAAGCAGATACATTTTTAATGGTTAATTTTATTTAATATTTTAATTAATTTATTTAATATTTAAAATAATGTAACTTGGTTGTAATTAAATTCTTTTCTATTTTGTAACAGAAAATGGCGAATTTTGTATAATTTTTTTTTTAATAAAATCCTTTTGTTCATTTAACATTATCTAAATATAAACTAATTTGCAATTAAAATTAAAATTAAAATTATATTAAATATATAAGAAAAAAAAAATCAAGGAAAATATTTTAAAATTAAATATAAACAAGCAAACATTTACTAAAAGACAATAAAAACGGTTAGAATTGCGTTTTATACCAAATTTTTTAAATGTTAGTTATGAAAGAAGAAAATGGAGTTATGAAGAAAGGAAAATCTTCTAAAATAACGGTAAATTTAAATACTAAATTAAGATGAAAGATGTCTTACCGTTTGACATTATTAGATTAAACAAATATTTAGCAATTTTTTATCAAACCTTGTAGAAGTTTTCTAAACAAACAGACGAACGGACAGACTAAAACTAATAAACAATCTTTTCAAATTTTTTTTTGAAAAATGTGGCAGAAACTAAAAGATACATATTTTTAATTAATTCATCATAAAAAGGAATCATATATCATATCATTTACACTTTAATAAAATCTTTTTCCAAATCAAACGAAATCTTTTCAAAACGAAATGAAACTTTTTCAAATAAAACTTTAATAAGAGCAAATAAATAAGGAGCCAAAGCCAATGTTTCATCAAAAATAATAACGGACTCAACATTTAAGTCAGGAAAATTTTATAGTTTTGTTAGAAAAAATATTGAATCATTGAAAAAATAACATGAGTAGATTATGATGGTTCATAACGAACATAATGATTCATAATGAATCAAAATACATAAAATATTAAAACATTTCCTTTTTAAAAAGGATATCTAAAGGATAAATAAAAACTAAGTTTAATGTTAGAAAGAAACATTAAATTTTTTTATACATGTTGTTAAAATTGTTCATTATCTAATCTTACATTTCAATGTTCGATTATTTCTTTTTTAAACTTTTCACAAAAATTGAAGAGATAAATTTTGTCAGGAGTGAGTTGCGTATTTTTTTCCTGAATATTGACAATGTCAATTTCTTTCTTAGGATATAGGACTAAAGTTGTTAAAAATAAAAAATTTCCTAGTTATAAAATTGATATTTAAGTAAAAAAAAATCATCTATATTTTTCAATTTCTATAAGAAATTAAGTTTTAGGATGTGTTTGTAAAAATATATTAGAAAAAAAAATTAAAAACTTTTAATTAAAAATTCACTTCATCCTGTAGTCAAAGTGTAACTAATATTTAAATTTAAGCGATTGTGAATATGTAATTTTATTAAAATTAAATTAAACATGACCCATAAATTAATTTAATGACTTTTAGTATATGTATAAGTATATATATATATATTAAAATATTTAAAATAGTGAAAGAATATCAACCTATCGGTTATAAAGAAGATTTTTTATCTATATAGTAAATTTATATATTTTTTTTACTTTTATTAGTGGAAAAAATCTGTGTAGTGTATCTAACATATAAATTAGGTTTTTTCTATAGATATTTTGTAGAGATTAGTTCACTTGTTAATGAAATAAAAGCAATTTTAAATCAAGCAGCATATCAATAGCAAAGAAACTGGAAATCGAAACTGCGTCTCGAAATCCCATTTCTCAAAAATCCCAAAATAACAAAATCCCAAACACAAAGCTCTGAAATTGGAAATTTTTAATGTAAACAAAATAATAAATGAGAAAATTGTCATTGCATTATTGGTGTTATTATGTTTGGAAGATAACAATTGTAGGGATTTTAGAGTTGGTTACAAAATCAGGATTTCAATAATTTGTTTAGAGGTGGTTTGTGGACGGTAGCCCCCACTATATTAAATTCTCTGATGTAAAATATGTATTTAAAAAAAATAATTAGAGTTGGTTACAACTTCAGAGTTTATTTAATTTGTTTAGCGGGAGCTTATTTTAAATTCTTTGATATTGACTTGAAATATGTATGTAAAAGAACAATTAAGAAGAATTTTAAGAGTTAGTTGTAAAATCACAGTTATGCAGAAAATCAGAAGTTATGCAGTTATGTTTTTTCCAGAATTCATTGTATAATAAAAAAGTTTTTGAGATTCTTCGAAGTAATACTTCAATGACTGAGAGTAATTTGGGATTTTGTGATAACATGGGAAATTTTTGGGATTTTGTTATTTGGAATTTGTGTTTGGCATTTTGCGCTATGGTTATTTTAAGAAATGGGATTTTGTACCGAATTCAAACAAACTTAATGCGTCAAATGCATAAAACTTAGTTTTTATTTGAAAATGTACGAGATTTGAGTTCAAGTTCAGTTTTATGCATTCGGCCTAATGTGTTGAATAATGAGGAAGGTAAGAGAATTCACGAGTTTTTTTTAATATGGTTTGTTTATTTATTTGAGATGTTATTCCTTTCAAAATGCGTCAAAAAAATTACTTATGTGATTACTGATAAGATATAATTATCAGACAGGAGGAAGATTTTGGTGGAACCTTTTTTTCTTTTATTGAGGCTGTGCTGTGTTGTGTATAGAAATTCAATTCAAATTATAATAATAATAAATTTAAATTATTTGTGACAATAATGTATAAATAATGCATTTATTATGATTTATAATATAATGAAATTTATTTTTTATTATAGGAAATCAAAAATATTTAGATTCAATAAATCAATTATTCATTTGATTAAATGATTATTTTTTTTTTCTTATATTTCGAAATTGAAATATTTGAATAAGTAATCAATTAATTATTAGAATTTTTTTTATGCCTTTAGGTTAGACTTTTCGATTGAATTATCAAAAAAAAAAAAAATCTCATACTTAAATAAATATATATGTATATGTATATTTTGTTCATTTATTAAGACGACATAATTTGATTAATATATATACATACATATCATACTCGTATATATAACTATGTTATTAATTTATAGATATTTTTATCCAATTAAAATTTTTTAAGTTTTTTAATTGAATTAATTAATGTCAATTAAATAATTGACAACCATAACATAAAATTAAGACAAAACTGTATTTTTTTTGTTTTGTATAGTACCTATAAAGTACTGCCGTACATTTGAGTATACATATGCATAATTTTAGTATTTAATAGTTATTTTTGTATATCCTATTAAGGATATGACAAATATTATATTATCTATAGTTTTTATATTGGAAATTAAAATTTTATATAATTAACTTATAACATTTAAAAATAGTAATTAATGATTATTATAATAATAAACATTATTTAATATAAGTTTAATTATAATATTGCAAAAAATTTTGTTAAGAAATTCATATCCGGATGGAAAATTGAAAATCTTTGCCAATATTTTTTCAGTTTAATTCAGTCAGGCAGTTGTCACTCGTTGTGTCACAATGAACTTTAATAAATTGATAATTATTTTAAAGCAAAATTTTTACAGAAAACTTTTAATTTTGAAATTTAAAGATAATTAAAATTAAAATTATTTGGTTTGGTCTATTCTAAATAGTTTTTTTTTTTACGAAAGTTATAATCTTATAAAAATATATTTATTGTACACTACAAGCAGTATAGTATCGTGCAAATATAGTAATCATCTGGCTATTAAGATTGTTTAATCATGGAAATGTCATTTCAATATACTAATTTTTTAATTTAGTGTTTTTTTAACATATTTCCAAAAAAAAATTTTGAAAAAATTTCCGTTCGTTTGTCCGTTTGTTTACAAAACTTCTACACTATTCAAGATAGAGCAATCAAATTTTAACCCAAGATAGGTTTCATATAAAAATTAATGTTGTAGAACAACTTTTTTATGTAGCCACATCCATTACGAAGCTACAGTCCTTAAACTTTGAAAAAGCCCTATTTTTAAATGCGTATACCTAAAGTTCTGTTTAAAATTTTTTCAATTTAAAAACGCCATTCGACAGGACTTTATACATCAATATCAAAATTATACATTTTTTTTGAAATTTAGTATTTAAATTTACCGTTATGTGAAAACCAAAATTTGCATGATTTTTTGAGATAAGAAAGAACTTTTAGACTTTACTATAAGTTTTCTTAGAACATTTTTTACCACCCCCTGTTTAAGAGCTATCAGAGTTCAAAAATTGAAAATTTGCTATTTTTAAACACCTGTACAAATTTTTCTTCGGCGAGACATAAAAATTAAAGCACCAGAATAGATTTTTACGCGTGTTAACGAGTTTCCCTTAGTTGTATAGGGTTACGGAGTTACCGTCCCTCAAAATTGCAAAAAATCTTTAATTTTAAATGTATATATCTCAGGTTCTACATAACAGTTTTACAATCTAGGAGCTATGCTAGAAGACCGGAACTTTTCTTACTTTTATAAAGCAATATCAAAGTTTTGGCATAATCTTGCAATTTACTATTTAAATTTACCGTTACGTGAAGACAACATTTTGCAAGATATTTCTTTAAAAGGTATTAGGGCTTACTAAAAAATTGAAATTTTTACTATTTTTAAACGCACCTGTAACTTAAGCACCTATACAAATTTTTTCAAAATAAAAGGCAAAAATTAAAGTTTCCCTTTTATAATTTTACATGATTGTGTTAATAGTTTTCTTGATTTTTTTCATGTATTAAATTGTATTCGCCCTGATGATGGCAGTGATGCCGAAATATATATAGGCTTTATAATAAATAAATATAATATTTTAAGAATTATAAAAATAAAATATTAATAAAATTATTTTGTGGACAAACAGTATAAATAAAAAGCAATTTTTTACTCAATAAATCTAATAAAATCTAAAGTTAATGGTTTTTCTTAATTATTTAGAATTCTCTTAAAATTGATGAAAGTGATTCTTTATTTTTCACATTTTTTCTTATTAAATGAAATTCTAAAAAAAATTCTAATTTTGATGCAAGTCACAATATTCTAAACAGTTTGTATTCTCTTTTGCAAATGTACGCCTTTAAAAACCGTTGGTTTATATTCTGCCTTGTTTTTTATTGCGATTTGTATCTCGGTACTCCACAAACGAGATGTTGGCCTTGGGCAACTAAAAACTATTGTAACATCCAGTCGTATAGTGATTGTTGTATGAGTTATGAAAGATTAGTGAAATTTATTTTTTTGTTAATAACTTTTAAATTTATGTAAAATGTATGTCTCTCTCTCTCTCTCCACTTACTTAAAAAAATTAATTCAATTTAATTCAATATTTTGATTTAAATAATTTTGCAGCCACTGAATAATTTTTAATTAATTGTGGTTTAAATATATATAACTATTAAGGTTTGAATTTAAATTTAATTAATGTTATTGTTGTTTAGGATTTATCCACTAAGATATACATATATCGAATAAATCATCATAAATAACTTTTTGAAATGATTTTGAAACGATTTGAAATTATTTGATTAAAACTTACTTTTATTTTTATCTGGCATTTCAGAATAAAATATATATATATTTTTTATGTCAAATATTAAAGAAATGAAAGGTTTTTAAAATTTAAAGCTTCTTTATATAGATTTTTGCAATAAGAAAAGATGAAAAGATGGCTAAGCATGTCCTTTTTATACAATACATAACTGATAAAAAAACCAAAATTAACTCATAATTGATAACTGATAAAAACTGATAAAAAAATGATCAAAATTTTATGGCAAATGACTTATAAAAACCAAAACAATTTTGCCATTTTATACTTTGTTTACAAAATGTTAAATAGGTATTTTAAAAATAATTGTTAAACATATTCTTAAAATTCAAATTTTAAATAATGTATGAGGTAAATAATATATTTGAAAAACTATTTTTTTTTTAAACTTCCGTTACAGTATAAATAATTATTTAAGAAAATAACGGTATGTGCAAATGTCAAAAAGTCTATTATAAATTTTACTATAAAGGATCTTTTTATTTCATTTATTCTTACATTTTTTTTTATATATATTTGTTCCTTTTCAACAAGCCTTTAATACCAATTGACATTGTGTCAGGTCAATTCAGCTATAATTTTTATATCGTTTATGTAACATCAGTTAATAGGTCCCACGACCAATTCCCCTCTCAGATCGGACACGGGGAGTCACTATTCTTTTATTATTTTTTCTTTGTATACAACCGACTGTCATATAGGAGGTAATCATTAAGTTAAAACATGAACGAAAAACAGCAGCAAAAGCAAATACGAAACCGTATGATTATCATAAGAGAAGATATTAGTTAGTGGAAATGCTTAGGGCAAGCATTAATAAACAAAAACTATAACTAGTAATAAACTAAAATCTAAAATAACTTAATGCAAATATGTATAATTATATAATTTATTACATGCTATATAAAAGTTAGTAAAATATTTTTTTAAAATATCTTGAACAAGTCAAAGGTGAATGTAAAAAAGCAAAACTAGCTCAACTTTAAATCATATTCATAAGAATATAGAATGAAGCCGAAGTGTTAGCAACAAAAACTATGATACAAATATATCTAGTTAGAGCTATAATACTTTAAATAATGAGTGTCAATACATTATTAAGTTATAATATAACAATATGACATGAAACATATTAAGAGTATATACTAAAGATATATTAGTAATTATCAATTTGTTAATTTATTATTAATAAACAAAACTAAAGTTTAATATTTATTTTACAGTATGATTATTGAGTAAAAAATATATTTTTAGAGTAATAAGCATACTAAAGTAATTATATAGTAATTGTCTTATATTAATTCAATTTACGTTTTAAAGCTAATTTATTGTCTGAAACCACAAAATAGGAAGAGTTAGTATTAACCGCACGCAACATTCTTGTAATAGATTCAAACATATATACTATAATCAGTGGAGTAAAAAGGGATAGTAAAAATCTTACCAGACCTCAAATTGTGTCCATTATTACAATATACAAGAGAACGTTCACGATACTTTAATACCTACACTTTTACATCTAATCATGAAATTCTTATTATAGTCTCAAAAAATTTGATACTGATCTTTCATAGATGTGTCACCTGAGTGTCACTTTCAATACAGATATAATTATTATATTTTATTCTAAAATCTATTTTACACTCTATTTTTTTTACATATTTTAACTATTTCTTTCATTTGCCATGTATCATTTCATCATTTAACTATTTGTTTCATACTAATATAATATGTATATCTATATATAAATAATTGAATTACTTTTAAATAATATAAAAATCAAACGAACCAAATCTAATAACCGACACAAATTAATTACTAAAAACTGCTACTGTTATTCACCTTTTAAAAAAAAAAAAAGAAAAATTTTCAACAAAGGCAAAAATCAAAAAAATAAAAAACCCCAAAAAAAAAAAAAAAAACGAAAAATGTTATTCGATCAAACAACTGGAAACCAATTTATTTTGGCCTCATGTGAATCCTCACAATCAAAACAATACGTATTATAATTTATATAAAAAAAAAAAAATGTGTTGTAATAGTAATTTTAGCGGAAAATTACCATTTATAGTCTAAGAAAAGAAGAATTAACTCTTAAAATTATTCGAATAAAATAAAAACAAACTAAAGTTAAAAATAAATTAAAAAGATAGACTTGAGAATACAATAAAATGTATATATTATGGCACTAATTTTATCGGCTCAGTGATTAAAATAATTATTATTACCTGTATCTTCACTCTATTAACCATTACAAAAAAAAAAAAATAAAAATAAAAAACAACATACACACACACTCATATTTTTTTTAACTTAATTTATTGTTGTTGCAGATTTAAAGTAAATTTATAAGATTTTAAAATTAATATGAATTAAAATTTGTTACACAATCGTTATTGTAATGTGAAACGATAATTGAGAGTTGAATCGATTTAAGAATTCAATATTAAATATATCATAAAATTGCTATAAGGTTATAATTAAAATAAACAATATTAGATACTATTATCTGTTATTATTTTGTTATAAGTTTTTAAATAATCTAATTTTTAAGTTTGACATTTCAAGCAAATGTTTTTAAACATATTGCAATGATTTTGTGATATTTTTAGTTAATATTTAGATAATTTACAATACTATAAGATTTTGTCATAATTCTTAGATCTTTTTAATACAAATATCCTATATAAAACTTTTTAAAGGCTGAAATCGTTATAGAAATAATAAATTTGTTTTTAGGTTGGCTATTCTTATTCTCAAAGTTCTTACCCTTTTAAAACTTCCAGTTTTTTACTTTAAGAGTTTTAAGCTGTTTCACATTTTGATACCGAATAGTAAAAAATTTTTATTTGTTTAATGAAATAATAAATTTAAAATAGAATTCTTAGATGTTTAACTCACTCAAGGTACCGCAATAAGTTTTTCTAAGTTAGAGAAATTAAAAAAATTGAATATGATAATAAAGAAGAGTTGAAAGGTAAATGGAAAGTGAATCTATGTACATCTGGTTCTTTTTGAAATGTTGCATATCTATTAGAAGTCAACACATTGAACAGAAACATGTTCCATATTGTGGCGGTTCTCACAATAAATGAGTTTCCTCCATAACTAATTTTAAATCACCTAGAAATTTCCACGGTTGCAAAAAATAAGCATACTTGTAACTTAACTAGTGTCGCGTTTGAATTTTTTAAAGAGAGGCTTTATTGATTTCATTTCTAAGATAACTATAAAAGAGAGATAATGCTACAATAATTCGGCTTACGTTAAAAGAATTAAAGATTAGCTGAATAATAGAATCGCTAACTGGGTGTAAGGTGTGATTTTGTATTTTATCTAGATAACCTAATGATAAGATTATGTTATGGGGCTTTAATCCATATCTGGCAGTTGTATTCTATCTTAGATGGAATTTCTTAGCCAACTGTTAAGTTCTAAATTAGTATTGTAACTATTTAAATAATTCAAAATTTTTTTTATTTGTATAAAAATTGATTTGAGTTTTGAGAATCCAAATGATAGCAATAAAACGTTTGTTTCAAATTCTTTAAGAAGCTTAAGATCTACTTACATATTCTCTTTTCTTATTCTTTACATCTGAGTTATTATAATTTATAATACGTTGACGCAACTAAGATGTTTATTTGGCTACGGAGTGAAGTGTATGTAGAATGAAAAATAAAATCCAAAGATATTTTATATTGCACAATTTTTTAAGTAGATGCACGCAATTTTTGCGCTAAATAGAATCTATTTCGAAAAAAGGAAATAACATATCTGTTTATTATTAAAAATTTGTCTTATATACGTATGTTCATATTAAAATTACAAAACTATACTATTTTTTTTATGAAATAATAGATAATAATTTTTATGAATACAATGTAAAGATATAATCATTTGTGCAGCCTCATATAATAAAATTTTTATTTCATGATTCATAATTTGTAACATATCTATATGAACAAAATTTATCTATCAATAAAATATAATATGGAATGATAAATAATATTTTAAAATGCTTATATTTTTTACACACAGTAAATATTATTTTAAAATTTAAAATCACTTTCACTTAAATAAAATTTAGTATAAAAACAATAGTGTTATATATAGGCATAAATTAATGTAATGCGATATATTATAATAAAAGATGATTTTTTATGTTTAATCTAAAGATTATGATTACAATCATCATCGTGATATTATTATCATTAAATATGTACAGGTATCAGTGGCGACTTCTTCTAAGATTCAATTGATTCATTGAGTAGGTTGTAAAAATTGTAACTTTTCCTTAAAATTTAAAATTTTATCAATCCTATATGTATTATATTTATCGAACATAACTAAGCAGAATTGCATTTATTATTTTCATATTTTACTACTTTTTTATATGTACCTATAGCTATTATAATAAATAGTCAATAGATTCAATAGATGAAATTAAATCCATAAAAGAAATGTTACATATATGCAATTTGAATATTATTTCTGCATTGAATATTATTGTAATATTGTACATATATAATACAAACACCGTGTAACAATTTGGTCAATTGAATTTAAATTTAATTCAATTTCTAATATGGTTCCAAAATATTTGTTAAATTAAATATACTGTGAACACAGTCATACGCATTTTTTTTTTTTTTTTGGGAATGAATATCTAAATAATGTGTGATTGCGTCTTTGAAATTTTATTTGAAAGAAAGTTTTCTTTAAAGATCTTTTGAAGAAAAACAGACTGTTTTTTTTAATGATGACGTTATAGACATTTTTGCTACTAAAGCAAAGAAGAATTGAACTAAAATATAAGTCTTAAAAAACATTATTTTTATTTTATTTCAACTTTTGTTTTTTATTTTGAATTATTAGTTTAAAAATTCACGAGCCGCCACTGATTTGAGGTATGTATGCATGTATATTTATGTAGTATATAGTCAAATATGAATGCATTAATTAGCATTTAAAATTACAGTAAAGTTTTTTTTTAGAGTCTAGTGTTATTATTTTTTTTTTTTATTAAAGATTTTATAATAAAATTCATTTATTACGATGTATATGCACATACGTATGTACATATATATATATTTATCTCTATATTATAATATGTAACACTTAGTTGATTTTAAACAAAAGAATCTGATGAATATTTACAATTAAAATTCATCTAGAAAAATTCAAATTTAAAATAAGGGCGCCTTTTTATAATATGTAAAAATTGCATAACAAATGTTTTGATTATTTTGAATAGTAGTTAACTTCTGTTTACCTTTTTATTAAAAAGCATTTTTAACTTATATGAAAAGAATTCGTTCAAATTTAATTTAATTTTTTTTTATTTATATATTTTTTTTTTTGTTTTTGATTTTATTAAAACAACACATAAATAATTTATAATACCTATAGTAATAACATGTAATTTGTATCTAAAATTATAATAAGGTAGGCGTACAGTAGAATTTGTTAGGTGGTGGTGTTATAGATTAAAACTATATAATAAATAAATAAATTGTGTAAGTTAGAAAATTTAAACAAAGGAAGAATATAAAAAAAAAAAAAAAAACTGATTCGCAGATTAAAATTATTATAATTTTTAAAATATTGTATTAAAATATTTCATTTTATTGAGAAAAAAAATTATGAAAAAAAAAACAAAATTAATAAAATAAAAATTTAACCAAAAATTTTCTTCCTTTTTCTTGTATTTTCAAGACAAATTTTTGTTTTTTTTAAAGAAAATTATAAATGGGTTGGATATAAAATACCCAAAAAAAAAAACAAAATTTCATTTTCAAAATACCATTTACATAATTGCAAAAAAAAAAAAATTACTAAAAAAAAAATTCCAAAAAATAATTTCACTTAAAAACATTTCAAAATACAAAATTTAATGAAACTTTAAAAGCTGGGAATAATTTTAATCTTTAAATAATGGAAACTGTCCGCCAGCCACCAATTCCCTGCTAATAAATTATTGAAACCCTGATTTTGTAACCAACAATAAAATTCCTCCTAATTCAGAATCTCATATACACACTTATGTATCATAAATATTCTGGGAAAGGTAAATATCCTGATTTTATAACCACCTTGAATAGAACTCTAGAATAGAACTAGAATAGAAATCTCAAGAATAGAACATTATCTTATGGAATTTGTTTTAAGAAAATTTTTTTTCATTTTTTGAAATTTTGTAACTTAATCCAAATTATACCATCTCAAAAAAATTTTCTTTAAATTTTGCTAAAGCAAGTGAATATTCTTTGATCTTACTAAATCATTTTATAGATGAATCGGATTTTTGTAAAGTATATTTTCAAATTAAAATCTTTAATATCAAAGTTTCTTTTTCTAACAGTTGTAAAACTGTTTTAAATTAAAACTAATTTAAATATTTTTTAAAACGACTTCTTAAACATAGTTTTAATAAATTACTTATTACATTTCACAAGGTATTTTTTAAACCTTATACTTTTAAGCGTACAATATTTATACAATATAATTTTGAAAAAAAATTTTCTAATTTAATTTGTAATTAACGTTCTAAGTTTTCATCGGAGTGAGCTCAACATTCCTTAATGAAGTAAATATATGAATTGGCATTTTTTATATTATGCCGGTTAGTTTCGGATGATGCTATGACACCATATAATGTATCATATAGTTTCACAAATACCTTTATTAATTTATTTGTTTTTAAGCTTTTATTTCCCTAAATCCCTAAATTTTATCTCCTACTCAGGATACAATTTTTTATTAAAAATAACCTCAGTTAAAGCAACTGGATAGGTTAACTTCAGTTAAAGCAACTCGATAAATGGTCTTCTTATAGATAATGAGGATACATTTGGCACGATATGAAATTTGCGTCTAATACACGAACTTCATATTGTAGGTTTATCTTGCACTTACCTATGATTAAAATCATAAAAAACCTTTATAAAAATCTTAAGTATGAAATATTTAAAAAAAAAAACAAAAAACCAAACTAATCTAAGAAAAAAGTAGAATTGAACATGATTTTCGAATTTCGCTGATACATTATTTAGCATCTGCAAGGGTTATTGTAAACATTTTTGATTTCTAGCTTATTTTTTGAATGTACATATATTTTTGGAATATTCTTAATATGTATAAGGCTTCTCTAGTCAATTTTTAATTTAATTTTAATAAATCATTTTTGTTTCATATTTAAAGAAAAAAAAATATATATTTATTTTTTCAATTATTTTTTTTATTTATGAGTTCTTTGTACAATTATTTGAAATAATAACATTATGTATAACTTTTTAAGAGTTAAAACCATAACATTTTGGTTTTAAATCAAGAAAAATGTTCACATGTAATAAAAAAGAAAAATAAAAAAAAAAAAAAAAGAAAAGTTTTTAATCAAAAATTACATAGGGAACCCTTTGTTTTATCACGACATTATTATTTTTTTTTTTTTAACTTTATTTCAATTAAAAATATTTAATTACAATTTTCTTTTAGTTTTCACCCAAAAACAAAAAAAAAAAAAACAAAATTCAATAAAAAACAATTTGAAAAATTTTAATATCAAACAGTTCAAATGAAATAAAATTTAAACTGTGGTATATTGGTAATCAATAAGTTACCACAAATTATTGGCTGTAGTGTTTTTTTTTTTTTTTTTTTTTGGTGTTTTTTCGGTCTAGATTTTAATTTTTAATTATCAGAGCAGAAAGATAGAAAATTTCTTTCGAAAATTATGAGGAAAAAATAAGATTATCGTGACAATTAATTTTGAAAGCTTATTTATTAATATTTTAGATTTTACTTTTTTTTTTTTCAACATAACATTTATAGATATATATCAATAATATAATATTAACATTACCATCATTGCATTTCAGATACATACATATGTACATAATATTATAGTAGATTGGTTATTGGTAAGAAAGTTTATATGAGCGTTTTTAAGTGTATATAATAATAAAAAACAATTAAATCATTATGTATGTATGTGTATGTTGTATTTTAATTAATAACCGGTTTTTTTTTTTTTATCTTTTAAGCTTAAGTTTTATTGTCCGACTCTTAAAAAGATACAGGTCAAAAAACTAGACAAGGATTTCTTTTATAAAATCATTTGTGTTAAAAGTTTTTTCTGTTAAAAAATTCCACAAAGATCTAAACAATTTCTAATCATTTACTGTATTCTCATCCTAATATACCGCATTATTAAGTATAAAATTGTTTATATATGAATTGTTTTTGATTTGCACACATGTCCCCCATTTTTGTCCTATACAATATTGAAAAATCACAGTAGCCTATGCTACAATTACAAAAATTTGACAGCATGCATTTTGTAAATTCGTATTTTCATATTCTGCCACGTATTCAAATTCAACCAATAAAATTAAAAAAAGAGTATTAGAAAGCGATTAGTAAGTATATATTTATATTTTTGATTGTTCCAAAAGTGGAATATGTGTGCATTCAATGATCTTTTTTTTTCATATGATATGTGATTTCAACTTTAAGAAAATACTTGAGAAGTTATAAAGGTGAGTTTTTGGGAAAAAATTTCAAAAAGACTAATTTTTGGACAAGTTGGCAGGGCAAACTGACAACGATAGCGTTGCGGCTATTGTAATTATAAGCAAAACAAAAAAACATCATATGCATGCATAAAGTGCAATAAACCCATTTGTGATGAACATACGGTTAAAGGTTGCCCATCATATACTGAAAATTGATAAAATTCAAGATCGTATTTAAGTTAAGGCTGTAATAATTTTAAGATTTTTAAGATTTTTTTTTTCAAGAGCCAAAATATTGATTGGGCTTTTTTTTTTTTTATTATAATGAAATATCGGTTAAATTTTTTTTTAGTAATAACAAGTTTTCGTGTAAATTGAACAAAAAACAAATTATGTACAAATTAATTTATATAAAAACAAAAAAATTATTTTTCTTTATACTTAACTATTGTTTACAGATAAAGGTTCAATTTTTAATGTTTATTAAAAAAAAAAATTTTTAAAAATAATTTGTTCTAACAAAGTTAAAATTTTAATTTTATTGGAATATTAGTGTGAAAGACCATACAAAACTTCAGCTAGCTGCCGACACTTGAACGAATCTTCTATGTTATATACAGGGGCAAAGATGTTGTTATCTGTTTAAAAAGTTAACGAAATTACTTTAAAGGCCGTTATCTCGGAAACTATTAAAAATAGACCCCTTGCCCCTTCATGACAATTTTTTGCTTAACATGAACTTTTCTATCACCTTCTTTCTTCGTGAGCTTTCAGTTCCGGGCACCCTGTGTATATATGTATTATTTATAAAAATCTGCTATTCATGTAATTATAAAATTGCAAATTTGGTTAATCATCATTCCATTTATAGTATACGGTATAGTTGTCTTATTTAGGATTAGTTGTTATTGCAATAAAAGGCTTAGTAGACGGTTTTTTAACAATCTTTTGATTTCCTTTAACGGATATAAAGAAACATGGATTGCTAGAAATTGAAATTAATTCTCTTCTAGAATCATTATTATATGTATAGAATGTTTCACTAGAAAAAAAATTTATATTCATATATTATGTAAATGAAATTAATAATTTCCTATAGTTTGAATCATTTTAAAACAAATATTGTCATAAGTTATCATACAAATAATGCGGTAAAAATAATCGTATGCCAAAACATACGGTATTAGGTATAATTTTAAGTTTGCGATCTGATTAATAAACGTGTCAAATAAAATCTAATAATTAACGTATTTGTTAGCGTTATAAAAGGATGATTATAGTAAACATGAGATTTTAAGTGATATCTGTGAAAAATGATAAGTGGTCAAAGTTGAAATTGCAGTTATCGTAAACAACCATTGTCTAATCGCCATTGATTAAACTGTTAAGGCGGGGATCTCTTGTATTAACTGATCTTTAACTGAAAATGAAATCCACTTAGTCACAATGTTTGACTATACAAATTTCAGTAATGTAACAACAATTAGTGTGTTCTAATAATTTAAATTGTTTTTTAATAAATCAAATCATTCACATTCGAATTGGATTTCAGAGAAATTCTTAAGTTCTTAAATGTAAAAAGAAATCTGAAATTATTATTATAAAAGAAAGGAAATGAAATATTCCTGTAAATTACAAGTGAATCAATTTTGAATTTATTCAATTCACAATCCAATTCCACATTTAATTTATTAGCAGAAGATTTTGGAGTGTTGAAACCTGATAAGGTTTTACTATAAATATGTGTATCTATAAATGAACATTATAAACTTAAAAGTATATACAGAAATTTCCTCCTAATAAAAATTTTTTTAACATCTCAGTGAATTGAATACTTTAATGCCAGAACAAATACCTGTATATGTTCTTAGAAAAAGAAAATCTATTACTTGTATATTATTTATAGTTTATTATATAGGAAAAATGTTCCTACTATATAAAAATTAATTGCTTCCGTTGTTTTTTTTTTCTAAATAAATACTCTAGAACATGTTTAGTTTTAGTTGTTGAAAGGATATCGTAAATATTTAATCGATTGATTAAATACTTTAATATAAATTTTTTAACTAACTATAATTATAACGTCAATAAAAAAAGGGGAAAAACTGTTTTTGTTGTTAAATCTAATTATTATAGATAAATTGTTAAGGTTAATTCTATCTGAAAACCTTCTTGTTATTTTTCCAATAATACTTGATTTAAACAATGCAATGTAATTAATACCAACTGTAAATTAAAATTGCCTTATTCCGGAATTTGTTTTTAATATGTAAATACTTCAGTTTTTATGATATTATCAATTATCACATTTTGTAAGCTATACATTTTTGAAATGGTGATTCTTACCTAAAAAAAGAGAAAAAAATAATTGTTAGATTTTAACTTTTATGGAATAAAAATTTTTTATAGTAAAATAAATATATAATGGTTAAGACACCGGCCTTTAATATGAAAAGTGTCAGGTCCATATAGAAATAATATAGATTTTTCTAATAAAATAAAATAAAAATAAAATAATTCTTGTATGAGATAATAGATGGCGCAAAAACATAAATAATTGTGTTTTATAGTCTTTTACAATAGTTAGAACCGTGTAATTAATGGTTTAGCGAAACTAATGATTACAGAAACTGAAATTTAGTCGAATAGACAGGTAGTCAAATATGAATAATAAATGACTTAGTTTTGATGCCCTATGCTATGCAATATCTTGTAGGAACGGGAAGGAGAAAAAAAAAATAAACCTATTTTTCACATAGTTATCGTTTTTAAATATAAAATTAGTTTTAAATACTTTGTTTTAAAATTTCTTATTTAATTTTCAGTATTTTTGTTCCCGGTTTAGTTTCAATTTTATAGTACAATGTATTAATAATTTTTTTTGTATGCCACTCCTAAAAGGAGCATAGGGCATTCACTTTAGTCATTTCTTATTCATATTTAACTAAGCTTCAATTTATTGAATTGATTTCACTAAGCCGTTGATTACTCGAATGTTAATTTCACTAAGCCGTTGATTACTTGGCTGTAGATATTGTTAATCATTACGTTACATAAATATTTCAAAGTTTGATTTAATAAAAATGATTTTTAGTTGTAGGTTCGATGATAGGGTTCTATTCATAGGTAAACATACTCTAGATAGAAGATTTGGATTTTCTTCAAATGTTTTGTTTTGCAAAAGTTTGATGAACTAGAAGTTATTATCTATCTATAGTATCGTCTGTTTAGCATCATCTTAGCATCAGCTTAAAATGTTTCTAATAAAAGAAAATTACCCAATGTTTTATAACAATAAATCGAATCTTTTCTAAGTAAGTATGACAAAAAGATCTAGACAAATATTTTATAGCTTCTCATTTTTTTTAAATATACGTTTTATATTCCAATTTATTTGTTATCATATCAATTATTTTTAATTTGAAAGTATTAAAGAGTTTTCGACGTGCTGAATGTCTATATAACTTAGTAATAATGCTAAATTTAACAGTATATAAATTCAAATTTTTTTTCTAAATTAAGTAGGAAATTTTTAAATTTTTTTTCAGGCTTAAGAGAGAAAAATAAATTTTAAAAATTATTACCAAAATTTAAAAAAATACCAATGGCTCATACGTTTAAAAATTAATTAAATTTAAATTTTATTTAATATTCTGTGAACACCAAATTTACCAATAAAATAATATAAAATTAAACATATTACCTTTATATTATAGTTATCACTTAATTCAATTAATATTTTGTTGAAAAATTAATGAATTTAGTATTTTTTAAATGTGGTATTAAGAAATTAAATATATAAACTGTCATTTCTTTTAAAAGGCGTATTATAAATATAAATTTGACATGATTTACTTAAGCGCATTTAAATTATTATTCAAAAAAAAAAAAATAAAAGTCGATTTCAATGACAATTTAATACTGTAGATACTTTTAAATTATATAAAATTGCGAAATAATTTATTAAAATATGAGAATAGTTAGTCTACCATATGATAGTAACAAAAAATTAAAAAAAAAAAACTCGTAAAATGTTTAACAAAGTTAAAAATAAAACTTTAAAACCATTTTTATGACATCGTAATGGTAAAATAATTGAAAATATTAAGTGTAAGCCGTAGTTCCTATATTCTAGCTATATGTTAATAGAGATCAAAAAGAAAATAAAAATCTGTAACAATATAAATCTGTAAATCTCATTTAAAAAGTTTCCACAATAGTATTTAGATAAGTAATACTGGGATACCTTGAAATAGTGCTTTCAGTGTAGAACAAATAAAAGGTTAAGGTTAAAAATGCTTTTGTAAGTCTAGTGTTACATTTCGACTTAAAGCAAGAATTACACATATACATATATTGAAATTCGTTTAGAAACTCAGGCCAATCCACATTAATTACTCTAGGTTATGCAATCAAACCAAGAGAGGGATATCATATGATGTGAACATAAGATTTAATTAAGACATATTTAAAATTAAGTTAAAACAACTAAAATTTAATTACAAAAATAAAATGTAATTTTGAAATTATCATATAATTTGTTTAAGGACTTTTAATTTGTTTAAGGACTCTCAATATCCACCTTCAATATACATATTAATATACCAATTTGGAAGTTTAACTTTAATTTCGATAATATCCGTAAGGAGCTTCGTTTGTAGTAGCAAAAGTTACAAAAAATTGGTTTATAATATGACGTATTAGGCAATTTGAAAACATATAGGATCATAAGGCTCATCTAGAGTTATCAAAAAATAGGTCTACTATTATTAAAGTCATATTATTAAAAGAGTGGAACAGTGGTTTAATAAAAACTTGTATGCGAAATAGTAGTGTCAAATTATATACAATTCAAATACAAAAAATACCTCTAAGGTTTTTTACAGTTTCATGTACAGAAATGTTAACAATAAATATTGGAATAAAAACGAAGGAAGAAGAATTGAAAGTCTCAGGTATCGTATATATAAGCTTAAGAAGTTCACAATGAACATCACTGTTTGTTCAATATAAAATTTAAAAACAATTAGTAAAACTGGAAACCTTTTTAAATTATCAAATTAATTTCAAAATAAAAAAAAAAAAAGAAAAAACAATAAATGACACCAAATGAAAGTAGTTTATTATATTTTTATATTAATAATTAAATTTTAAAAAATTAATAAAATTATATACATATACACAATAGAAAGAATTTTATTCAATATTATTTATTTTACACCCACTATATTAGTCAACCTTCATCGATACGTCAATTTAATAATTTCATATTATATATACCTTGAGTGTTAAAAACAACTACATATATATTTTATAATTCAGTTATTTCTTTATAATATATTTTTGGAAATTAACTGTATATTTTCAAGTGTAACAGTTGTTCTTATAGGTATGTATGTTGACAAAAGGAAATACGCTAAAGTAGTTTTCTTTCATAATACAATAAATTAACAAAGAAAAAAATAAAATAAACATAACTACTCACAAAAGTAATTTTAACATCTACTCTGAAAAAAAAAACAAAAAAAAACAAAAAAATAAAATCCAAATCATCTATTGTGAATTTTAATCATAATTAGTTTGACAACCTTGACCTAATGAACAATCTAATTTTGAATTGTATACATATATGTATGGTATACCTATATATACTACTTATTACATATTATTTTCATTTCGGTCTTTTAATATTTAATGGTTTATAATTTGCTTTAAGTGCACTATTTTTGAGTTCTGAAATTTAAAAATTAAAAATGGATTTAATGGATTTTAAAATTAAAAATGGATTTAACATAAAGATTAAAAATGATATTAAAAATTATTGCATAAAAAATTTTAAGAATTTACTTTCGTATAGTAAATTAAAAATGCAGCAACAATGTTAAATTTAGTAAAACTTAAGTAAAACTATTAATTGTATAATTAAATTAATTAATTTTAAATATATTTTCAAAGGTTTAATGTAAAATAAAAGTATGTGTTTGTATTTAAGTCGTTTGAACTATTACGTTCTATATCTTTGTACTATACGTTCTTTTATCTTTGGTCGATTATAAATTCTTTTAACTCTTTGAAAGCAGAATACCAAAAATGTTAATATAATTTTTCCTTATTTTTATGAATGTATCTATCCTATTTATGGACAAAAAACCTTTTAAAACTCTAAATTCAATTGTATTATCTTAAGTTTTGCTAAGCAGTTGATAAGACAACATCAGTAAATCTGTTAAACCAATGTATAATACCAAAAACCATTAAAAGGCTTCTGATTTGAGTCATTTCATTTTGTAACCTAAACAAAGGATTTGTCGAATGATTGTTTAATTTTTCGATTTGCATGTTGTAACTATGTTAAATAGAACATTTAAGCTGTTAAGCTTAATGGTGTAGTTGTTAAGACACCGGCCTTTCATACGATAGATCTCGGGTTCAAATCCCGGCTGGATCATAAAGATTAATAAAAAATAGTATAGATTTTTCTTATAATACATAATTAGTAGAATATAATTAAATTAAAAATAAGTATATATGTCTTATAATTTATAATTAATATCATATTGTAATACGTATACATAGAATAAAATAATAAACTATAATTGTTGTATAAGATAATAGATGGCGTAGAAATAATAGAAACGTCTTCTTAGTCTTGTTCAATTTAATGATTCACGAAACTGAAGCCTAGTCAAATATGAATAATAAATGACTTAATGGATGCCCTATACTCCTCTTTGGAGTGTCAAGGAAAAAAAAAAAAAGCTGTTAAAATCTACATAACTTTTTTTTTTTTGTTTTCTAAGGGACTAAAAACAAAAATTCTAGAAATCATTAAATTAAAATAATCTGCCATTATTATATTAGTTCTATGAATACTTCCTTAAATATATGTATCTTCGTAAAATCAAAATGAAAGAACTGTACTGTATTGTATAATGTATTGACTCTGACGCTGACGCTAACGCTAACGCTAACGCTTACTGATATATTTCACATTCGCTACGACAAACATTTCTTAAATTTCAATATTTTTTATTAATAGAAAAAAGAAAATTCAAAACTTTTAATTTTTAAAGATATTATTGAATCACAAAATATTCAATTTTAAACTATTCTTCCGTTAACATACATATGTATTTATTTAGTGGGCGTAAATTAATGACATATTATAATTAATTGATGAAATGACCGTTTGTGTTGCCAAATAGAGAAAAATTTACTGTCAAAATTACAGGTAAAGTCAATATAGTGATAGAATATTTTTTTCAGAAAATAAAATGTTGCAAGAAAAATTCATAATAATATGGCTCAATCTGTATTTTTATAGTTTTCATTTATGCAAACTTGATTATTTTAAGCAATTGGATTTACGTGACCAGGCCTTGATTGTATACAAATTTTTACACTTTTTTTATATATACGAAATAATTTTTTGAAATTTTATTGTATATAGGTACTTTTTTTTAGCACATTTTTCAAAAAACAATTTGAAACATATCCTTATTAATTTCACTCAGTCACTTCGTCCAACCGTCTGTTTTAAAAATTTCTAGCATAACCCATAGGTAAATAGGTCTCTTAAAAAAATGAATATTGCGGAACAACATTTATATGTATAGCGCAATCCATTACGAAGCTACAGCTTGTCAATATTAGAACAAAACTTATTATCGTCAATTAAATCACGAAAAGCTCTTAATTATCGCCCTAAAATTAAAGAAATGTTTCTTAATTTTTTACATTTTTTTTTCTTAGATATAAAATTTTCAGAAGATTTACAAATTTTGCTGCAAGTTAAAATATTTTAAACTTTTTATTGTCTTTGGAAAAATATGCTCCTTTAAAAACCTTTTATTTTACATAACTACCTAATCGTTTAATTAATTACGATTGTTGATTATGTTGAAAATGTATTTTAACTATAAATTTTTAAATTACTTTAAATTAATTTGAACTTAAGAAAAAAAAAAAAAAACAAAAATAATTATTGAAGCTGTTTTATAAAAAAAATTTTGAATAATAGTTAATGGCACTTAAAAAAGCACAAATTTCAATGAAATGGAAATTTAAAAATTAAAAAAAAAAATATTATATATGAGTGTTTAAAGAAACGAGAAAAAAACAAAATAAGCGATTGTCTAAAATTGAGGGTTCTTAAAAAAGCACAATTTGAAAATCGTAACATAAAGAATTCTAGAATTTTATAACTTCAAATTTCGATCAAATTTCGAAATTTCTCTTAAATAGAAGGTGGATCCGAATCTCGTAGTTCTTATATAGGAGAATTTAAGAATCCCGCAGCTCTTAAATAAGAGGAGAATCAGAAATTTTTTTAAAAAATTTAAAAATCTCATGACTCTCAAAATGTTTAACTCTTTGAGCGTTTAGAGGTGATACGAAAGGTTCAAGATTTATGGTTTGACATAAAAAAAAATTATTAAAATTTAAAAATTTTAATTTTAATGTTGATTTGAAAAATACTATACTATATACATACTTATATCTTCATTTTTTAGTGCATAAGTAATTTCTTGAAAACCTTAGGTTATAACAATTTAGAAATAGACCTTTTCCAAAATTTGAAATGCTGTAGCTCTTTAACAGTAGTAGCAATATAAAGAAAAAATTGTTCGAATATAAAGAAAAAAAATATCTTTATAATATCTATATATTATAATGTATGAATACAAATTTTATTAATTTATCTTAAACAGCGTAAACGTTTTTGAACGTATAGAGTATCAGCACATTTTTTTTTTTTTGAAAACTTAGTTAAAAAATGTTTTAAGTGAAAGACAAAAAAAAAAACTATAATTGTTTTATCAACAAAAGAAACATCCAATGTTAAATAATGAAATTTATGGTAATATTTTTGATGGTTAAAAGTTTTGTTTTATTATAATTTTTATTTAAAGCTATAACGATTGAACAAGCTTAAAGTTTGCAAACACATTATTATAATTAATTTTAAAACTGACATTTAATTTAAAATATATGTATATATTAATATATATATATACCTATATAATATAAAATGTCATTGATATTTAAATATTATATTTAAATCAGATTTGTTAGGAAGTGAACTGATTAAAAAAAGAGATATTTATTAGTTAATTATTTAAAATTTTGATTTTAAAATTTACACCTTTTAATATGAAGTATAAAGCATTAATTAATTACAGTTTGATTCAAATTTGATTACTGTTTTTTCATGTGCAGTTAAAAATAAAAAAAAAAAAATTTGAGATTAGTTTAAAATTGATTGTAAATGTTTCGTTTCAAAAAAATTCGTTTCGTTTCAATAAAATACTAAAAATCAATGTCAATAATATGAAAGATAATTTGAAGAAAATATAAATAATTAATTAAATTAAAGTTAATAAGAATATAATGTTAGAATTCAAATTTAAAAATATGACGCAAAGTTGATGGTGTTTGACAGCTAGGATATATTTGACATTATTTTTCAAAATTTCATATGGATTATAACTAAAAGTAGTTTGTACATATACTTAAAGAACCAAATGGTATTATCAATATATTTCTTAATATTTGAATACTTGTATGCAATAATAAGAACCGTTGAGAATCAAAAATAAATAAAAGAAAACAATGAAAGTTTTGTATTACCAGTTTAAAAACAAAACAAACAAGAAACATTCCCAAAAGTACTGATACTTGGCATAAATTTTTACAATACTGAATCGTCAATTCTTAACTTTTCTCTTATTTTCATCTTTATACGCTAAAACTTAAACGAAAAAGGTATGAGTAATTAATTTGATTATAGCCAACATCACTGTTTATTGCTACAACCTTTAATGACAGATGCTTATTGCTATACAATAACCAATTTTTATTTTTATTGTACAATCAAAAATTCAGGACAAAATTCAATGACCTATTTAAAATCTACAATAATTTGTTTTCAAGAAAATTTAAAATTATTAAAAGATAACATCTTTCAAAAGGTTACTTTCAATAATTGCAATACCCAGAGTAGTATTAGAAATAAACTGGAATTTATGTATTAGCGAAATTGGTATTACTAACAAAGAAAGTGTTTACTGTAAGTTCTCAGCTTTCCTTAAAATATTGTTTTAGTAAAATTAAATTCATATAATAATATATATAACACTTTATTTAATTTGGTTTCCATTTTGTAACAAACAAAAACAATTAATTTAACTAAAGAAATTTAGTTAAATTTATTTTACAAAATAATGTTCCCATTGGACACTGGACACTGCAACATGCATTTGGTGTAATTTATTATTTGCAACATTGGTGTAAATTTTACAATTTTATATTCCATGTGGACAAAAGCAAACAATTTTATGATATAACTCTAAGCTTATGTCATTAATATTCCATGATAATTTGTAATTTAACTTTAGCAAAATATTAAAGTTTAATATTAAATAATTCAATTTAATAAAAGGAAAAAAAATGTTTACATGTTAACTAATCTGATTCCAAACAAACTCCATCTTAAGGAGTAGATTCTATACTTTATCTCTTTTTCTCTTTCAATTAAAAAATTTTGCTATTTTTTATTGATATATAGATTTCAGAAGATGTTTCCAATTTTTTCTTCAAGTTTTAATATTCATCATATTAGTATTCTACCATTTTATTATTACCTTTATATGTCATATAAATGGCGAAGAATAAATAAAATTCAAACAATTTAATAGATTACGTCCTTCTAAAAAATAAAGATTGAAGAAATGAAAAATTAAATTTAACTATAATTAAGAAATATAAGCATATAAGAAATTTGAAAGAAAGTAAATTCATATTCATATGTGTATATGATATAACGAAATTTAAGAAGAACATTAACATCATTCTTCAAAATAACTCTCCAATTTTTTTGCTCCATCCTCCATAAACCTAATAATCCCAAACCCAATTTCCCAAGTAATCCTTCGCTCATCCTTTTCCTCAAAACCAAACTGTACATTATGTCTCTATGTATTAAAGAACTCAACCTAAAGCTTGGTTTCAAGGGTGTGATATTGGTTGGTTAAACTCAAACACTGTCCAGAGGAACCTCGTGTGAGATTCCTTTGAATGACTTTCAATGTTTTCCAGGGATAATGAAAAGAAAAATTGGGAATTGTTGTCATATAATGGGAACCTAATGCATTAGTTGAAATAACGTAATAATCTATTATTTTATATTTTTTTTTTCTTTTCATAACTCCGGTACGCTTTTAAATAGAATCTTAAAGTTTTGAGATAAAAAAGAACTTTAAGAATTAGTATAAGTTTGCTCAGAAAACTTTTTTGTACCACTCCCTGTTTAAAAGCTATTAGGGCTCAAATTGAAAATTCGCTATTTGTTACGTTACTTATACAAATTTTTCTTCAGTAAGACATAAAAATTAGACCTTCAGTAATATGATTTTACGTATGTTAACGGTTTTTCTTAGTTATATAGGGTTCCGAACTTACAGCCCCTCAAAATAGTAAATAAAGTCCTATTTTCACATTTTTTCTTATATGAAATTTAAAATTTTGGTGCAAGTCACAATTCTAAACAGTTTTTTTCTTATCTTTTGATTATATGCACTTTTAAAAACTGTTGATTTACATTCTGCCTTGTTATATTATCTTGTCGTAAATATGCATATTGCGCATATCTAAAATTTCAAGCCATGTATGTTCATACTAATTTGAGCACCTGTTTATACAGCAATTATTTATTATGTACTGAAAGTTTGAATTTATTTTTTGATAGCCGATACATTTCTTTGTACTTTAAATCGCAATTCAAATCCAGATTGAGATTCTTTTAAATATACATATATATTTTTTTAAAGAAAAAACCTCTGACAAAAAATCTGAAATCTAAAAATTCATATGGGTATTTCATGAAATTAATGGTGCTGAAATGATGTTAACTCTTAAATTAAAATAATATTATTAATATTTATTATTATATGGTAAATTTTTAACGTAATTTTTCAATGTTATTTTAGAAGAGTTTTTGTTTTTAAGTTTTACCGTTTTAATTTACATTTTTTTTTTGTTTGTGCAAATTAAATAACCTTCGATGTCAACCAACCCAAAAATAAAATAGTGTAAATTATTCATAATCTATATACATATGTATGTATGTATATTTATTTAAATTTGCATTCAAAATAAACCACTTATTTACATTGGCAATATTTAATCAAAACTATATCTAAATTAATATTAAATAAAAACTTTTATTTTCATTTTGAACAAAATATTAAAAAAAAATTTGGAAAATTCAAAAAATTCAAAGTATAATTTAATATCTGCCTATGTAAAATTAACCCTGAATTGCCAATGTTGGATGAAATTTACTCACCATTTTGCAGAGTTTAAAAAAAAAACTAAAAGACAGATAAAGTAAAAAGAAAAAAAAAACCATGTTGTAGAAAATAATTATACGGACGGAAACTGCATAAATCTTTAAATGTATATATAACAGATATTAACACTTACATATATACATTTAAAATCATGGGAATTTAGGGTTTAAGTAGATTAAATGTTTTCTGTATATTTTGAACTGGTTCTGTATAATTTAAAGTAAACCATTACGGAAATAATAAAATTAAAATTTATTAAAATAAAATAATAAAAAAAAAAAAAAAAACAAAAAAAAAAATTATATTATGTCGCGTAGGTATTAAAAAAATTTGTTTTTTTTTTGTTGTTGTAGTAGTTTTAATTCAATTGGAGCCGGTCTACGAATTTAATACAAATTTTTTTTTTTTTTTAATTAGAAACTTTTTATTAAATTTTTTTTTTTTTTATATTCACATGAAAACAATAACTTTGAATTGTCAGTTTTTTCAATGTCAATTGTTTTGCTTTTTAGAGAAAGTATAATTTTATTACACATGTACAATTAATTTTTTTTATTTTCCATTATTGTTTTTTTTTTTCATTTGCCCTGAATTTTTATTACCTATACTGACTTTTGAATTTTAAGAGAACCTTAAAACATGTGCTTTTACTTTATAGTGATAGTGAAATGCTATTTTTTTTTTTTTTTTTTTCTACTCTCAATTAAGAATAGTTTTAATAAAATTTTACAGTCGATTGTTTTATTAATGTGATAAAAACTACTTTCATTCTACAAAAAAAAAAAATTAAAGAAAAAGTAATTTAATTTAGTACAAACGTGGTATATCTTAAAAATATATTAGTGTCGTAAAGAATAATGTTATCATAAAGAGTTCTTTTGATTGCTATAATTTATTTCCTCGGAAGGGAAACTACTATATAATGTTTATAAATAGTGTATAGAAATTTGCAGTAGAGTTTCATTGTAAACTGGCTTTGGGAAATAATCAGACTTATTGCAGGTTAAAGTTAAAGATAAAGTGTTGATGGCGAAATATTAAAAAGGACATAAGCTAATGCTGAAAATGGTTGCTTTTCTATACTGACAAGTTTACGAATAGATCACAGAAGGTGTAATCACAGTTAACTATTTAATTTGTTTTCGATTTTTTACAATATTTTCCAAAAATTCCATCACACAAAAACTACAGGTCTACACTAACAGCTGTCTACGTATTATTTGCAGAATATTCTGATCTGTAAGACTAAGTAAGGAAGATCTGTGGAGACTAAAAGAAGATAAGGAAAGAATCCATATTGAAAGAACAAACAAAAAAACAGAGGTGGATGTCGACCCACCATAAAAACCAAATTGAAGCAATAGAATCTCACATGGGAGACTGTAAAACCCAAAAAAAAAAAAAATCTAAACAACATTAGAATTATTTCAAATTCTTAAATTACACAATTGTATGCATTTTTATAATACATATTACATAATTTTAAATTTTAAAGGCGAAGCTATAATAATTTTTAGATAATTTTCCCGACGAAATATTTTTATATGAAGACATTCCCTTACTATTGATTTGTGCTAAAAGAGTTAGAACCTAAATTGATAGTCATTCAATTTTTGTCTTTCTATAGAATAAGTTAAACTTTTGATATTGAAATCTGAAAATTTGACATTACTTGGAATTAAAAGCTAAAGTAAAAAAAAAACTCCTAAAAAATTCATGCAAACAAAAATGAGACAATTTAAAATGATAATGAAAACTTCAACTATAAATATTAAGGATTTAAGAAGAAAAGTATCTTAACGAATTTTCTGAGGTAACTTATGCTAATTCTGAAAAATCTTTCTTCTCTTCAAGGATAAATGGATGTGCTGCGAATATATAAATGAAGCAAAATTTTGCATAATTTTATTTTGATATAACAGTATAAATTTAAATACTAAATTGCAAAAATTATATTATTTTGGTATTGTTATACATATAGAGAAAATCTCCTATTGTTTGGATTGAAAAAATGTTAACCATAACTTTGAGAGATTTTAGCTCCATAATAAGTGGTGCTACAAAAAAAAATTGTTCGACAATATTGATTTTTTTAAGACACTTATCCGTAATGAAAATTTCACATTTCTATGTTAAAACGTGTAGAAGTTTTGTTAACAGACGAATGAACGGACGGACGGAGAAAGCGAAACTAATAAGCAAATTTTTCAAAACGTTTTCCCAAAATTTACTAAAAACGGATATACGTTAATTAATTTATAGATGTTAAAAATCTGGCTTAAAATTTTTGACAAAAAATCACTTAAGCTCTATTTAAGTCACTTAAGATCGTTGATAAAAGTTCTTTTATTTTCTTCTACTCAATATTATTATTTTGTTCGAAATATTATTCAAAATTGCATTAAGAGTTGATGCATTGTATAAGAAATAGTTAACTAATACGCAGTTAAGTTTTACTTATTACATAACACTAAACTTTTAAATGCACATTTTTACACTCATACTCCTGATATCGTTACACATCTTACATTCTCTTACCAGCTAACTAATGCAGTTGTCTTAGTTAAAAGAGTATGAAATGTTAAACCATTTGGCACAAGTCAATACAAGTCTGAGAACGTACAAAAAATATGCATGTTTTAACACTTAAGGCTTTTAATCAAGTTTATTTTATTCAAGCCAGTATAGAACTTAATCTACTGATCAATCTTATAAAATTCTGTAAATTAAAGTTTAAATGTACAAATTTTATATATTATAGTATAGCTATAACCGTATGCATCTTAGGTATAACTGCAAATTATTAATAACAATTTTTTCTATTTTTTTTTTTTTTTTGAAGTTTCCGGAGTGTTATCTATATACATACATACATGTGTTACAAATAAATTGTAACAAATTAATATCATATATAGCAAATCTTAATGGGGATGTGATGTGATATGATCTAATATAAAAATCATCTAAAGATAAATTAGTTCATATTACAATTTTTTTTTTCTTGTTTTGTTTTTTTTTTTTTTTGCATATAATTTCGCATAAAATTTGAAATTGAAGCGGAAAAAACAGTAGCTTAATACTCGCTAAATAATATATCAGAGTACTTATACAAAAAAAAAAAAAAACATATAACGACACAAAACAAAGAAACTGTATGAAAAATAATTAAGACAATTGAATCGAATAAGATCAACGTACTTGAGATACACGATCACGCGGCTGACTCTGTTAACTTTAACGTGAATGAAACTAATTTTTTTAATTTTTTTTCCTGCTTTCTTTTTCTATAAAATTGTACAAGTTGCGGTTTATTTGTGCGCGACTTTAAGTTTGATGACAATGCGCAAAGATACCTTTAAAAAAAAAAAAGAGAAAAAATATGAAACCGTAAGATTTGCGGTATAAATTCAAGATTTTCGAATGATAAAAAAACACATAAAACAAAATAAAAATTTATTTGTAGAGGAAAAATATAATATTTATTGAAAGTAAAGAGAAATAAAATAAACAAAAAAAAAAAAAAAATAATGTTTCCGGAGGCGTTTTTTTTATATTAAAAGAAAAATTATTTAAATATAATATAAATTTAATTGAAGAGAATCTGAAGATATTATAAGCTAATATCAAATAAATAATTTTATTATTTGAAATTAAATACATAAATCCTTTTTTTTTTTGTAATAAAATTTACAACTACATAATTTATTTTGCACACTTTTTAAAATTATTAAAATATTTTGAGAGCTTTTTGATAGGGGATAGATGTGTAACTCAATTAAAAGTTATTTCAGAAATGATACAAGATATTTTTTTTATTTTTTTTTTTTCGTTTTTATAGTTTTTTAATTATTGTGACTTAAGAATTTGGAATGAAGTTTATGTATGAGAAATATTACTCAATGTCTGATAAAAAATGTTGTGTAACTGTAACTAATTAGCCAGAATTATTTTGAAGACAAAGCAGGTACCATTTTTCTTCTTTTAAAAAAAGTGTCTTTGTTTTTTTTCATTTTCAAAAAAAAAAAGATTTAAAAAACATTGTTTTTAGTTTCTTTTCGTCCGTCTGTTTACAAAATGTAACGGTTTTAGTTAATAGTAAAAAAATTTAAACCACAGTTTAATATTACAAAATGAATAATTTATTTGAAAGTTAAATCCCATGTCCGTTAGTGCGCTACACACATCCATTATTAAAAATTATCTCTATATACAAATTATTCACTGAGGTTCTATTATATATATATATATATATATATATAAATTTATCTATACACATATTTTTTCAATCTGGATAAAAAAATTAAATAAACATTTTTGTTGAAATTTATTCTTGAGGTAAAATCATAGTAGAGGTTAGGAAAATTTCGAATCCCAGTATCACCAATCTAAGAATTTATAATTTTATTTAAATATTTATTAGCCTACACATTAAAATTTTTTATTAAATACTTTTATTTCCATTTTAAAAATTATAATATGCAATTTTTAAGCGCCAGAACTTTTCGAAATTTGCGATATTCCACTATATCTAAATATATATGTATATACCTACTACACACTTCTATCGAACCTATATTTTTTTTTATAAAGGCCAATTATATGGTTAGAAAAAAACTATAGATTGTTATAAAAGTTGAAGAGTTTGCAGCAAGAATCAGGTAGATAAAAGAATCAGGTAGAATAAAGCCTAGAGCAATAAGACCTAATAGGCCTTAATTCACATTTGAGTTGAGAAATAAGGCCTAATTCGTAAAATTTCGCGGTAGGTCTTATTTCTCATTTCAAAGAGAATTAAAGTCTATAGGCCTTATTTCACTTTAGAAATATTATATTATTATATTATTCCAATTACAAATTTGTAGCTGACTGTAAAATCTGAATATTTTTAACAGGTTTCAAACAATTTTCTATATTCTGGTCAGCCCTGTTTTTCGAGCCACTACCTTCGCGCCCTCCCTTTCGAGCCACTCTTCGCCTCTCTCTTAGCGAATCTCTTCACAACTCCCTTCATACTTCCCTTGAAGGAATTGGAACTGCTATCTCTGCTACCGCGCCCGTGCACAACAACGGCGCCGGGAACGCGGGCGCGGGGAATGTCTAAATTTTCACAAAATTTATTATTATATTTCAGAAGGAACAATCAAAATTTAATACTTTTGTATGGAAAGCTAAAATTATTTTTTTCCCCCATGATTTCAATAATTCTTTGTAATTAGGAGAGATTTTAGAGTTGGCTTCAAAATCACAGTTAAATCTCAGCTTTTGCCAAATTATTTATTAATATTCTAGAATAAGCTGTAATCCTGATTTTGTAACCAACTATAAAATCCCTTCTGTTTTAGAGTCCCGCATACTTACGTATATTCATATTTCCGAAAAAGATGCAATCCAGATTTTTTAACCAACTCTACTGAACTAAGTTCGACAAAATTATTACAGTAAAAAGGGAAATAAGTTTGAATGTTGAATTTAAACGAAATTTTTTAATTTTTAACTTGTCGAACTTATTTTATTATGAAGAAACACTGACTACTGACGCACGCACTTACACAGTGAAATGTGCCAAAAAAAAACAGAAAACATTTTATTACTTAAATAAGCTGCTGAAATATATGAGAATTAAATTATGAAAAAAAATATTAAAAAATATTATTGGAATAATAAATTACAATTAGGCTTTAATTCAATTATTTTAAAAAAAATAATTAGGTCTTATTTCACTTTGGAATGAGAAATAAAGTCTAAATCGCGAATTAGGCTTTCTTTCTCATTCGAAAGTGAAATAAGGCCTATTAGGCTTTATTGCTCTAGGCTTTATTTTCCCCCACTATATTGTTATTACAGAAAATCGTTCAAGAGTGTCTTCGCAAAAAGGGAGCGTGTCATATGCGTGTATTAAATTTATCTGTACCTGTACTGTCATTTAACTGTATTTTTTACAAAGTTGCCTGTATTATAATTTGACTGTATTTCATTTGACGATATTTCATTTGATTGTATTTCGTTTGACTATATTTCATTTGACTACATATAAAAAACATATACTAGGTGCGATTTTTGATTTGTTTACAAATTAAATCCAGTCAAATGAAATACAGTATTGTGCTAGTAACCCAGCATAAACACCCGAAACTATTTTTTAATTGAAAAGGAATTCTTAAATATAACATAATTAAAAAAATAAATTGTAGAAAATATATATTTGAAAGTGTTTGAGTATTTTTCTTAAAGGTTATAGTTTGGGTTAGTCAGTGTTAATATAGGACAAGAATCCATTTTATTTTAAATGAAACTTATTAAAAAAAAATTTAATCTAAATAAATTCAGTATATGTCCGCCCATAACTTAACAGTTTTTTTAATTCATTTTTAAAATGCTACCATCATTTTAAATAATATTAATTTTATTAAGTTGTTACCTTATCAGTTATCACTTTCTAATATAATTTAAAATTTATGATTGATTTATATCATTCATTCTTGTTACGATTTACGAATAACATTTTATGTATGTACATATGTATTTATTTTCAAAAATGAAAAATGGAAAACAACAAAATATATAAAAGATTATAAATTGATATGTCAAAATATGACATAACATACGTAACTATTATCTATGATATACATTTTACAATTTAATAAACATATAGAAAAAAATATTTATTATATGTATTCTGCTGCCACTTTACAAACCAAAAAAAAAAAAATAACTGTGATTTCTATTACCACATCATGGTACAATAATTCACCTAAAATTTTATTTTATTTTATTTTTTTTTTTTTTGATTCGCACAAGTCAAAACAACTTTCTACGCAATTAAAAATCTAAGCAAAAAATACAACTTATAAGTTTTAAGTTTTTGTTTCTTTATTGTGTAATATACGATTTTATTACACACTTAGAGTTGTGTTATGATAAATGCAACCACTAAAATTAGACTACAACTTTAGATTAAAATAATGAATAAAAAACAGAATTTCGTTTGAAAATTTTTTAAATTTCATAATTTTTGTTTTTTTTTTTAACTAATTTTCTCTTTGTTTTATTTTTTTTTTGTTTTTTATTTTGATTTTGTTATGGTTTGATTCATTATTATGTAATATAAAATTAATGATTAAATTTAAAAGTGTGCTTTCTTAGATTATGAAAAATCAAAAAATCACTAAATAATCATGTGGAATTTACGGAAGGAAAAAAAGGAACCGTCTTAATGGAAATGCGTTTGCTATGTGTTCAACACAACATTGTCTCATAATCTGAAATAACAAAAAATAATTTTGGCGATATGTTATGATCGAAAATCGAATTATGATTGACAATGTGTTTGGGACTTTCTAAACACTGACATGTCAGTCAAATTAAGCATTCAAAATTTTCTGTGCACTCGTTTTGTTGTTGTCGTTTTTTTTTTTTTGTTGAAAAATGGACGAACAATTTAAATTGACAATTTTTTTTTTTTTATATTATATCATCCAGATATAAATATCTGCCTATATTTTTAGGCCCCCTTTGCCTTAAAGCATGTGGGCCATCTCGCTACAAGTATTCAATTATAATTTATTTAATATTTTGTTTAGATTATTTTATTATATTTTATATATTATTTTTGACCTGACCGGGGTTTGAACTCGCGACCTTTCGTCTGAAAGGCCGGTGATGCACTGCACCAATGGTCAGATAAAATTGACAATTTAATTCTTTCGATTTTTAACAAAATCAAATATATTTTTTTGACATTTCCGATGAGACCCGAAGTTTAAGTTTGTTTTAGAATATCAAAAAAATCTTAAGTACATATCCTTTTAAGATTAAAACATTTACGACAATACGCATTGGTAATAGTTTTCAAAAATGGAGATAATAAAATGAATGCGCGAACTTTTTTAAATGTTTAGGTTATGTTATAATATTATTATATGAACAAGAGACTATGAGAGTGATATTGAATAAATAAAAATTGACCAGAGGTACGAAATTAGAGGGTGCGTCAAACAAAAAAAAAGGAAGTATTGTTAAAAGATAAAAAACCCAATCAAATCCAAATCACTTCAGGAAAACTGAATCTATTTTAGAGATATAAATTATATTTTAAATTTAAAACTAAGGTAAGATATTTTAATCATAAAAAAGAAAATCCAAATAATAAAAAAATTTTTTCCTTAATTTTAAATTACAATAATTTTGCGAATTAAAAGTATCTTTAATATACTTTAGTATAGTAATTAGTAACTACAGTTGTAAAATATTTTAGGGCCAATTAAAAAGTTTTTGGCTGATTATTATGGTATATTTAATACACATAAAATGTGTAATACACATTTTGATAATGAGCCTATTAATTTGACAATTTCATTTTAGGCTCATTTTGGTTATGTTTATTGGGTGTTTTCTTAGAGTGGGAACTATATGCATCTCCTTTTTTTTCATTTAATTTGGCTCTTCGCCTGTTAACTGCCATACGTCCCTATTACTAATGGTGTTGGGTTGAAATATGCTATATATTTTTCTTTGACACTTGTTTGCGAATACTTGGAGTTTTTGTCTGATGTTATTTGTATAGTTATTCAAGTCTTGTTGCCATACAGATGAAATTTAATTACGTTTGCTTTGAATATTCTGAGTTTCTTTGTTATTTATTGAAAACATTTAGATGATATTTTATTTTCATATTTAAGCGTACTAACAATATGCATTATTCTGCATTGTGTTAGATATCATAGAATTTATATGCTAGCAGTCATAAATCACCGGTTTTGTCTAAATCCTCAAGTTTTCGTGAGAGAAAAACCGCATACTTATAGACAATAAGTAATATTTGGGAAAATGTTCCCAAATAAATCCCCCTTTATGACATTTACAGCAACGCCTGAAAAGGAAAGAATTTATGTGACAGGGAAATAAACTAAAAAAAAAAAAAAAAAATTGCATCCCCTTATTTTTGTTCCATTTTATAAATTATTTTGAAAAAATTTCACAATAATTATACAAAACTGGTACATTACCGGTAGCTGTATCCATTTATCTTAATATTTAATAAAATTTTATGTAAAAAGTCATACAAGATAATTTTACAAGATTTAAATTGCTTTAAATCAGATCAAATTATCAACAAAATACGTCAAATATAAATAAACCAGTTAAGTTGAGTTACAATTACTAAAAGTTTACAGATCTGAAATATGAGTAAGTATATATGTATTTATATTGATATCATCATAATGAAACTAAAGAAAATACATAAATATATATACATAAATATATTATATTTATATTTATATATATACATATAAGTATGCATGTATTTTTTTTTATATACGCAAAATAAAAAACATAAAAATATATATGTATATATAAAATTTCTTGTTGCATGTCCATTTATTTTTAGTAATGGTGTTGTAACTTTCACTTATTTAAATTTCATTTGTTTTAAAATTATAGAAATGCCTTAAAAATCAAATAGAAAGTTTAAAAATAATAAAATAAAAATAAATAAGAGTAAAACAAGTTAAAAGTTATGTAATAGGCGTTTTAATTGATTCAGATAAAAATCTGGATTAAATTTTCAATAATAATGTTGTTACAACATCATAATCATACAACAAAAAAAAAACAACAAAACAAAAACACATTATTAACAAATCATCAATTTTGATTTGAAAATGTTAAAATGTTTTTTTTTTTTTTTTTTTTTTTACCTTTTACATCTTAGTTTTTATTATTGATTTTTTTCTTTTTTTTTTTATGTTTTAATATATGTTTATTTATTTTTATAAAATGACTTTGCAATAAATATTTAATTTTAACTTTTATATGTTAATGGTAGTTTTTATTTCTTTTTTTTTGCATTTTTTATTATAGGTTTGTAAGGTACAATCTTGGTAAAATATACGTATTTTTAAAAAAAAAAAAAAAAAAAATACCATAACTGTGTGTTAAAAGGAGTGGCAGAAATTGACAAATTGTATTTCCTTAAAAATTACATAGAAATTAAATCTGTGCCTCGAATGTTAGGTCGAAAATGTTCGAAAAATTCTTAATTTTTATGATTCGAAAAGTTTAGTTCACGTTAGTCCTTAATGCATGCCGACTTGATACTGATCCTTATCTATATATAAATTCTAAAACATATTTAACTTAAATTATAACAGGATGAAATTTCATTTATGCCTAGTTTACATTATGCTGATTAGATTATCGTCTGCTGATTTATCAGCAACATGTTTATGCATGTAATTAGCATAATGTAAACAGGTTATCAGGTGCTGGTAGCTATCAGCATTTGCTGATAAAAAAAAGTAAAAATCGTTCTACTTTTTTAAGCTGATTTATACTAATTAAAATGGCGAAAAATAAAAAAACATAGCAATATCGTGCGGTTTAAAAAATAATTTGCTTTCATTTTATTTAAAATTACATAGTGATATCGTGAATAGGTTCTTTCTAATATAAAAAAATAAGTTAAATAAATAGAAATAAAATGGAAAATAAATGGGGAAGTAAAGAAATTTTCAATTTACTAAAATTATATTAATTAGCTCGTCCAATTTAAGATAATTGAGTTCTACTAACTTTTATGTAATTTTGCAGACATTTATACACTGCTTTTAGAACCGGAACTAAAAATTTTGATATCGAGATTTTCGAGATTCTGTATGAATGTTCTAAGCTGCTAAACGAGTCACCACTTGCTAAAAAACGTAGAACAATTTCAAGGTTTAGTTTAGCAGGCAAAGCTTCTCGAAAAATTGTATCTTGTTTTGAAATAAGAGGTCCAACTAAAACAAGTAATTCATCAAATTTACTAGGTGTCATACGAATATGATTTTGGAAAGTTTTAGGGTCTCCTAATCTTCCTTATTCTAAAAAATTAGAACTGAATCCACAATATTTTCGTTTTTCAATCCACTTTCGCACCCATATTCTTCGTGAAGCATTTGTTTTCATTTTTGTTAAATTTTTAATTTCTGTCTGCAACATATCGGCAATTACAGTGATACCCGCCAGCAAAACTTCATTTTCAGCCATTTTAAATGATACTGAGTAATGCTGATTAAAAGTATAATGTAAACTCAATTGCACCATGCATATACATATGTTACTTATAAATCAGCAGACGATAATCAGCATAATGTAAACTAAGCATTAACGATAACCATACCAGAAACAAAGTCTGTCTTGACTTTTATCGGGAATTCCATGAATAATGCTATGATCTATTTCTTACATGATTTATTCTAAGGTCTATTAGATTTCAAATTAAATTTTATCTATGTGCTTAGAAATAAAATTAAGCTTGAAAATTTATAGGAATAAAATAATTAGAAACTATGAAATATATATGTATGTTAAAAAAAGACTTTTCGAAATGTAATTTTCATGTCATTTATTGCGATCGAAATGTGACGTGTAAAATATTGGCCAGTAAACTATAGATTAAAATTCAACTTAAACTAAATTAATAAAAGAAAATTTTATCAAATGCTTCAATGATTAACTACATGTCCTAATGTTCTAGTTTTGTGCTGTGTATTAACAGTTTAACAGTAGTACAACAACCTAAAGAATAACTTTTGATAAATTTTGAAAGACTGAAAATAATGTTCTCAAGGTTTTAATCTTAGCATAAAAAACGTTTGCAGTTATGTTGTTATGGACATTCAAAGTATCTGAACATTTATCTAATCTAAACGAATCGAATTTCGAAAGCTTTAAATGGTTGACTTTATTAGTTCATTTTTTTCATTTGAAAGCCAATTTTACTTGCATTCAAATTTTCTTTTTATGAATTTTGTAAATAAGAAAATATATTAAATTGACAGATACATGCTTAAGTTTAAAAATCAAGTAAGACAAACTTTAAGGAAACATTTTGTTTTGTTTTTAAGACCATTTTGTTTAATTACTTTCTAATTTTCGTTATTCAGAGCTAAGTGTATTGGTTTTTGAAAATTTTTAAAAACATACCCAGTATCAGGGAAGTTTGGTGATATTAAACTTAAATTAATAAGTAAAATGGAAAAATAATCTGTAAATTCTGTATTCTGTAAATAATCTGTAAATTGTGGCTTCAATATTAAATAGAAGTAACTCCATTAAAAAATCAAAATTTCTTCTTTTCGACACATGAACTGCCGATTTACGTAGATTAAAAAAAAAAAATTATAATCATATTTCGACTAAAAATTAATTTCCACAACTTGTCAGTTTTATTTAGGTAATTATGTCAGAAAGTCAAGGTTATTAAGAAAAAGTAAAGTACATCGTTTTGGATAGCGTTCCTTTGTTATACGATCTGATGATTTTTGTTTGATTATGATATCATTTATCTTTTCGTTTTCATAAAGAGTTCTACCATGATATATATAAGTATATAAAATGTAAGAAATAAAATGTAAAAAAAAAACTTATATAAACAACATGAAAATACTGTTTACTGTCAATTTGAATACTGAAAATACTGTCAATTTAAAATTATTTTAAATGAGGTTAATTTTTTACAAAAACCAGTTTACTATAAAACTTCTATTTTTTTGCATAAAGTATTCGTTTTTTTTTTTTTTTTAAACAGTAATCCTTGTTTTCAACTGATATTTAGGTATATATATACACATTCAAGAAACATGTAATTACAGGATTAAGAGTTATTAAAAATTTGTATTAAATATGTGATCTGTCAGTAGTTATCAAATATGTGATATCTGTCATAAAAATAAAATATATATATACTCGTATATAAATAAAAATATATGTTTGAAATGTTACTTAAAAGTGGGTCTGAATAAAAAAAACTTTGAAATGCAATTTTCTTAAGAATCTTTAAATTTAAGAATTGTAATAAAAGTTCGCATGAAAATGAAATAAGTAGCTATATTGAAGTATAGTTCGATAAAAGTAGTTTAGTAAGTTATTAAATATTATTTAAATTTTGATTTATATACTAATCATTGTGGAAAACAAATATTTTGATTAATGTGCTTATTAGTTTCACTCTGTCTATCTGTCTGTCTGCCGGGTGTTTACAAAAGTTCTACACCGTTCGAAATAGAGCAATGATATTGTAACTACGCTGCAGGTGTAGCTCCGTAAAGTTCGGAAAAGCATAAAATTTTATTGAGTTAAATGAAACTCAATTTTCACAAAAATGTTTAGCTCCTTCTACGTTCCAAACGGTTTAAGTTGGAAATATCAAATTTTGAGGAGAGTTAGACCTTTGAAAGTAAGTATGTGTCATTTCAGAAAATATTTCTTTGCCTCTTCCGTTTAGGCGCTATAAGCGATCAAAAATTGAAAATTCCTTATTTTTAAACACCTGTAACTTGAATACTTGTCCAAATTCTTTTGAAGTAATATACAAAAGTTAAAGCTCTAAAATAATATTGTTATTTTTGTTAACCAAACTGTTCTTTATATAAAATAGAGTTACCTTAAAATTGACGAAAGTATGATTTAATTTCTTTCAATTTTTTCTAACAAATTTTTCTAACGATTTTTTTCAACTTATTACGGATTATTTTTTAATTTTGGAAATGTGATTTTTTGAAAACCCTTGAAGTTTTTCATTACTTGTTTTAGTCTTTGTTAATATGAACAAGTTTTCAAAAATACAAATGATTAATTAATAATTAAAATGTCTAAAGAAATTTCATTTTAAGGTCATAACTTTTTTACACCTTAACCGCATTACAAAACCTTAAACAGAAACAGAATAAGTTTTCATAAACTTTTGAAAGACTGAAAGGCTATTAGAATTTGTGCTGTAGTCAAATTTGGAGACGATTTATAAAATTAATAATCTATACAGTTGACAAATCGAGCTTTCCCTTTAATAAAGCTTTCCCTTTGAATTTAAGCAAGATTGTGTAGATTTTTATGTTTTGTTTTAAAGGATATTCCATTATTAAAAGGATGAAAAAAAAAGGTATTCTAAATGTGATATTCTAAAATAAATAATTAACTATACTTATAATTACTATTTGTATACTTCATTCCATTAGTCCATTATATGAAAACATTAAAAGATATATTTTTTCTCCTTTCCACTCCTATAAAAGGGCATAAAACATCCACTAATTATAAATCATTTATTATTCAAATTTAATTAAGATTCAATTCCTGGAATCATTATTAGTTTCACTAAGCCGTTGATTACTCGACTGTAGATTTAAAAGATATATGCATACTTTACCTTAATAAAAATTTGAAATTTTTTCCCTATTTCTATTTATGATCAACTTTTCCACCACCGTTAAATTAGTAAAATGATAAGAAACAGTAAAGGTAAAGAAAATTGATTTGTGATGAAATACTTTATACTGGATACCATAATATTAATCATCAGCTTTGTTACATATAGCTAAATCTGTTTGTTCGGAAATGGAAATGAACGAAAAACAAAAGAAGTACGGATTGCAAGAAATGAAGAATAACAGATGATAGGACATTACATAATTTAAAATTGCAAATAGGTCAATATTCAAGATTATTTAAAATTATTTCATTGAAATTAAAGTTACATTTTTTTAACAAATTCTATTTCTATAATTTTATTCTAGAATTTAACATTACTTATGCTTTAAATTTAGTTTCCCCTTTTCCAAATAAGGGCTTTTGAGTAAAAGAAAAAAATTTTGTAACTTCTTTTATTTAAAATCACTTCCAATATAAAATGCAATAAAATATTAAAAGTACTTTAATCACAAGATTTTTGACTAATGGGCGAGTATTTTTAAAAAATACACCTTCAAATAAAGTATTTTTAATCAATACCTTTCAATTTCATGATTTTGTTCGGTAGTTAAGGCTTCGTACAGGTGCGTATAACAGTAAATTTTTTCTGATACTGAAACACCTATATATGCTATATTTTATTACTGTAATTTCAAATACTTTACTTCAGTTCTTTACAAACAGGTAATTTCTTTTACAAAACAAAAACAAATATTGATATTTAAAATATTGCCATCTGTTAGAGTTTCGGCAATTTAACGTTAATCTCGTAGATTGTTACGTAGAAAATTTTATATTTTTATTAATTATTATTTGATTTTTTTTATAATATCGTTTATTTTTCCTAATTTTTTTTTTGTATTATTTATCTTTAAATTATTCCTAAAATATGTAAAAATTAAAAAAAAAAAAAAAAAAAACGAAGAAATGATGCCTAATTTATGTAAATTTAAAATTTATTTTAATTTATTTTTATAAAATTTCCTCTGATTCAAAAGCACTTCCGGCGTTATTGTACATACTAATATTTATATTTATTTTCAAATATTTTTTTTTTTGGTTTATTGATGGTTATAATTATTTTGGTTTTATTAATGCTTAACAAAAGAAATGTTTATAAATAGTTTTGAATTAACTTTATAAATTAGGGAGAAACCCCTTTATTTTAATTTTTTATTTCAAAAATAACTTTTTATATGATAATTGAAGTATAACGTCTATAGAAATATGAGTGGTATATATATATATTTACACAGTAACAGGTGGTGTGGTGGGTGAAAATTATTTATTAGTTTCCTTACAAACAGGAGTAAATCTTTAACAGTTTTATTGAAAATTCTTTTTCATATTTAAAATCTTCTAGAAAGAAAAAGATTCCATATTTAAATCTTGAACCTTCACTCCTTTACTACTTCTCGAATTCTGGAAAATACTAGTTTTTTTTTTTTTAGAAATCTATAATTTTATTGCAATTCGAAATTTTTTATTTAAGCATTAACGTTTTAAATATTCTATAACCAGTCCTGTAGCTGGTGTTTAAGTATATATATTACCGTATGACATCTAAATTACAAAAAATTCGTATGGGATACAAAATTTCCTGATTTCAAAAGAAAACAAAAAAAAAATCATGATTCTAAACAATGCATATAAATGTAGATTTTGTAATAGAAAAATCGTATCCAAATATGTAATTTTTTTTCAAAACTTAGCGGAATGGCTGAAAACTACTGAAAACTACTAAATTATAATTATAGATGTTCTTTCTTCGAAAATACTTATTTCTAAGTTAATAATAAACTGTGAAAGTAATTATGAAATTTATCCCTTTAATAGTTAAAGGTCAAAGGGGGCCATTTTAGTTGGGTTCATTGAATAAAAATGTCATGGTAATTATAGCCATGGTAATTATATATGTATATTCTTCCTCAGAATAGAACTCTGAATCGATTTGCATGCTATGTGTGATAAAAATCGGAGTTTTTAGAACCATATTTTAAAGAATAATTTTATTCCAGGCCTTTAAATAATATATAAACAACGAAAAGAGTCAAAGAATTAAAGAAAGAGTGTTGAAAAATTTCAATTTGTTTATACTTAACCTTTTTCTTAATTTTTATTATTCCTTTTAAATTATTATATTTTATATATTACTCATACATTATTAAAAAGAAAAAATCTCTTTTTATTCCCACGATTATAAAATGATTTAATAATGATTTACTTCACCAGCTTATATATATTAAACCATTATATTAACCATTCGATTCTGTTGTCAATAAAAAACATAAAAATATAATATATTTTAAAAAATTCATCTAAAAAAAATCAGTGCATAATATCAATTCGACATTAATAATCGAATAAACCATTTAAAACCCAAAATCAGTATTATATTTTTGATTTTTATTGTATTACATAACCATACTACTAAAAAAAAAAAAACCTGTAAGAAATTATAGAAAGGTACAAAAAAAAACAAAAAAAAAAAGATAAATTAATTTATAATATAACATTTCTAAAATATACAGAAAAAAAAAAAAAAACATCAAAATTGTGTAATTTTAAACATAAGAATATAAAAATAATATAAAAGAAACCAAATAAAATGAAAAATTTACATAAAATATCTAAAATATAAAAAAAAGGAAAAAAAAAAACAATATAAAAACATAATTAGGTCTTTTACATCAAAATATAACCACTTTTGGAAATACAACAAAAACAAAATGTTATGAACCTAAAAGAAGATATAAATATACAAGACAAAATAACAACAACTAAAAAATTTATTTGATTAGTTTACCGTTTTAAATGTTACGCAATTACATATAAGTATATAGGTATATAATCAAAAAATGAAACATCAAAATGAAAAACAAGTTCTTCATTAATTTAAAAAGTTCACCTTTCAAATTACATTGAGTATAAGATTTTAAAACATATATATACTATCTAGGTATATATAATAACAATTAATTACTATATACCTACATATTTATTCATATGGTTTTTCGAAAGTAAAAGCAGTTTATTAATAAAATAAAAAAGTAAGCGGTCAGTTATAATAATGATCAGATATAAATGTAATTAAACAAGCTAGTTATTAAGTTAGTACATATATATGTAATATATATGTATATAGTAAAATGTTTTTATTTAATAATGAAAAATGTACATAATAAAGGGTATGTGTATCATAAGGAATAGGTACCTATAAATTTGCAGAAATGTTAAACTAGTTTACAATAAAACTTCAAAAAAGAAAAAAAACAAGGCAGAATGTAAACCAAAGGTTTTTAAAGGTGTACATTTTCCAAAAGAAAATACAAAGAATTACTTAGAATTGTGACTTGCACCAAATTTTGAAAATTTTCTTAGAATTTCATATAATAAAAAAAAATGTGAAAAATAAAGAGATGCCTTCATCAATTTTAAGGGAACTCTGCATAATACCATATTAACACATGTAAAATTATTGAAGCTTGAATTTTTGCCTTTAAAAAAAAAACTCGTGCAGGTACCAAAGCTGTCTAAAAATAACAAATTTTCAATTTGTTACCTCTAATATCTCTTAAACAGGGGATACTTACACTAATTCTTCTAAAGCAACTTACACTAATTCTTAGTTCTCTCAAAATTTAAAGTCTGTATCTAAACGCGTGCCAGAGTTATGATAAAAGAAAAATCATGCAAAATTTGGTTTTTACATAACGTTAAATTTAAATACTAAATTTAAAAAATTTATAATTTTGATATTGAATTATAAAGGTAAAATATATATATTAAAGAAGGACCTTTTCAAAATTAGATGGGATGTACCTCCGTAATGGATGGTACCTCCGGATGGTAATGGATGGACACGAAAAAGTTGCTCTACAACATTAATTTTTATTAGACCTACCCATAGTTAAAATTTCATTGCTCTATCTTTAACGTTGTAGAAGTTTTGTAAATAGACGGACGGACGGACAGAGTGAACCTAATAGTCTCATTGTTTCAAAATATTTTTGGAAATGTGCTAAAAATCATTCACTAGATAACAAATTTAATATTTTTGTTTAAAAATATTATTATTTGAAATATAATAAATATTTAATAATCAACAACCGTTTAATGCAATTAATGATTTAAGACTCTGAAATTTAGTCAAATATGAATAAATGACTAAATTGATGCTCCTATAAGAAGTGAAAAGGAAAAAAAAAAAATCTGTTCATTTAATATTGCTACGCCCTAAATACAGTATATACATATATATATACAAATAATATCATTTTAAGATCATTTTCCTTTCGGATGTGGCCAATTTTAGTTACTTTAAATACTTGAGCACTGAAATCAAGTGAAAATTTGATTTAAGATACGATTTAAAAAAAAAAAAAAACTACTATTCAGATACGGATAAAGAAAGTAATGAGAAAACGGAACAATTTACAATATTGTTATGAATACCAAACAATAAGAAGTCCATTATGTACGAACTGAAAAGAATTGGTCAAAATAAGAAATAATGAAGATTTATACTGAAGTCTGAAAATGGCAACACCTTATAATACCTAATAAAATATTCCAATATTTCGGACAACGAACTGCTATTACATTCGTACTCTAAGACATAAAAACAAAAAAGAAAGGAACACTTAAAATATATTAAGGTGTAGAGTCTTTTTTGATTTTATGTCTTAGAGTACGAATGTAAAGAGAGTTTGTAGCGTTTTAATGGCAGTATACTTGTCAAAAAAAAATAGAATAATAACTCAAATCTTCAAAGTAATTAAATGTCTGTTAAATGACATTTTCATGCAAATGAAAAAAATTTAAATATCCCGTTATTAGTCGATTTTAAAATGAAGAAGAAAAGTATTTAATCCAAATGTTAATAAGTATCTGATTTAAAACGCTGTCAAAACGCTGTCGCTGTCATGTTTTCATATGTTAATAGGTAAAAGGATTTATGATTTACCTACGTCTGCTGAAAGACTCCAATAAGTATGTATAATTAATTTTTGTTTAGATCGTTTTAGGTAGGAAAATTTAACACGAATAATTTTAAAACAATTTTTGAGTAGTTTATGAAAATTTACAGAGAATTAATTTTTTTAAACGAATGATAATGAATTGAATGAACAATAGAAAAAACCCCAGATATTTAATACTATATTTAATTATATTTTATATGCATTCAATGATTCATTTTTTCATACAAAGAAAAGTTAGTTAAAAGCATTTTCTTTTTTTTTTTACGTGAAAGAATTTCACCTTAATGTCAGCAAACAAAATTTCAATAAAATTTAAAAAAAAATTCAAATAATCAGCAAAAAATAAAAAAGTGTAAATTGTACAAAATAATGTAATAAATATAATATTAATGCATAATAATATTAAAAACAAAAAATGTAATCAAATTAAGAATCTGTACTGAAGTACAGAATAAAAATCTAAACGCAATGCAAACTCGGAAAATTCGATAAAACTCTAAATCTATATTGACTGATTCTTACAGCGGTTCAAATAATTTTCAATATACTAATGGTAATTACATCAAGTACAGTTTAGTTTAGTATAAATTTTTAAAATGTCACCTTTAGCGATTAATTTAATTTTAAAACTTTCATTTTTTAATGATTTACTAAGTATTTGTATTTATACATTCATGAATTTTTAATTATGAAATACTTAATTGATACTTTGGAAAAACCATTTTTAATTTACTGTGCGGCAAAATTTATTATACATGCTTAATACTTAAATGATGATTAATTATGATGTATCAGTTTAAGTACTTACTAAAAGTTTTTAAAAGCGCATATTTTCCAAGAAACAATAAAAAACTTTTTTAGTATTGTGATTTGCATCAAAAGTTTTTTTAGAATTTTATATGTAAGAAAAAGAAAAGTTTTTTCTTCAATTTTAAGGAAATTCCAAATCAAGAAAAGCTGTTTATGCAATTTAAAAATATAATATTGAAGCTTTAATTTTTACGTATTGATAATTTGCAAAACTTTATATAGGTGCCTTAGTTACAGATACCAGAAAATAACAAATTCTTAATTTTTGACTTCAATTAATCAGGGGGTGGTATAAAAAAAATTATCTGAAGTAATCAAAAGATCTTTTTTCCCGTAAAATTTCAAGGTTCTAACTAAAAGGATTTCGGAGATGAAGAAAACAAAATCATTTAAAATCACAGTTAGATTAAATACAAAATTGTAAAAATTATTGAGTAAATTTTGATGATATTTTATAAAATGAAAATTCCGTTGTTTGTCATTTTTTTTTAGATTAAAAACATATTAAACAGAATGATATACACATTTGAAAATAGGGCTTAACAAACATTGAGGGACTCTAGTTTGATAATGGTTGCGGCTACATAAAAAAAGCTGTTATACAACATTGATTTTTTTTTTTTTTTTGAAAACATATCCGTTATTAAAATTGCATTATTCTAACTTAAAAGGTGTAAAAGTTTTGTAAACAGACAAATAAAGGGACGAACGGACGGGCAGAGTTAAACTAATAGGTAATAAAAAAAATTTTCAATTTTTTTATGAAAAATGAGCTGAAAAAAGTATTTGTTAAAGTATATTATTCTGTCGCATTGAGTGCAAAAAATTTAAATTCCTATTATGCGATCATAACCTTTTACTTTGTCCATCTAACGTATACATTATTGCACTTTTTTTCTAGCATATTCAATTCTCCTGCTCCAAGCTCCAACATGTATCTGTAATGGGTCAAATAACTAAACAATAGCAAAAAAAAAAAAACAAAGTCTAATTTTCTGAGAAAAATACCTTACAATTAGGTATAGCCCAATAATTTTTATATATATAAAGAAGATAAGTAGCTGTTTAGTTTGTTTAGCAAATCGTTTATAATTGCATATACTCCGATTGTTCAAATACCAAGAAAACTGTACGTAATAGGCACCTAAAGAGTGAGAACGTATAAAATATGTTGCAAAGACCGAAAGAATGTGGATTCCTTCGAATACCGTACACGTCGGAAAAATAATTTCCCCTTACGACATTTACAGCCACGCCTAAATCATTTACAGCCACGAAATCACATAAATTGCACAGAAAGGCCGTTTATTGTGCAATTTATGAGACAGAGGAATAAACCAAAAAAAAAAAAAAAATTATACAGAAGTTTGTAAGTTTCATTATTGCAACACCCAACAGTAATTATTATAAAATTCATCAGTATGAAAATCAATATACTCTATAATTAGGAACGACAACTCAGCATCATAAAAAAAAAATAAAATTAAATTAATAAATAAATACTTAAGTATCTTATTATTCTACTTTATAAAAAAAATATGTAAAAAAAAAAAAAGAAAAAAAAAATCCAAAACAAAAAGAAAAAAAAAATAAATAAAAGGAGTTAAGAAAATTAAAACTAAAAAGAAAACCTGTTAAACGAGTCCAATTTGTTTTTTTTTATGAATTGATTGGGTTTTTTATCGGTTAATTTTGATTTTTTTTTTATAATTTAGTATTTTTTTTTTTTTTTTTTTTTTACAAAACATTCATTCGAAAGATTTTTTTTTGTTTTTGTTGTTTGTAGACAAAAAATTCTTTTTAATTTTTGGATACGCATATGGTTTTTATCTATTTTTGGATACGCGTATGTGTTTATAGCAGTTAAATGCTTATAGTTAAATAATAATCTTAGTACATATACACTTAAGTACAAGAATGCAATTCTACAAAAAAAAAAAATTTTGTTTTTTTTTTTTGCTCTTTTGTTATTTCAATTACTTATAATAAAAATATTATTTTACTCAATAGCACACTTCCATGATAAAAGCTTTAAGATACATATATATACTTACTTACCGTATATTGTTATATACATATATCTATGTATATATAATTAAAAACAAATTCTTGCAGGTGGTAAAACAAAATTATAACAATGAAAAAGTTAGAAAACAGTATAAAAAAATAAATAAATAAAAAAATGTCTTAAAAGTTGTCTCGACAACCTTCAATAACCTCTAACAATAGAAATATTATCAACGAGACAAAAATATCTTAAGATATTTTTATATTCAATATGGTTTAAATATTTATCATTGATCGATGTAAAAAAAAAACATAAATAGAATTTATTAAAGTAATATGAATTTTTGTTTTATATAATTAATAATTTTTTTTTTTTAATTTACTGTATATTGTAAGTATAGACAAATTTAAATGTGCGAATATTCAAATATTTATTTTATTTATTTATTTATTTTTATTTTATTTTTTTATTTTTAAATATATGTATTTTAAATATAATAAGAAGACAGTATCTTATAGATAGATGAATATTGGAATAATAATAATTAAATAAAAGATTTTTTTTTTCATTTTAAAATATAATATATAGGTACACATGTGATAAGAAATATACAGGTAAAATGTAAAATTGAAAATGATATCACTTTTAAGAAAATAAATATTTTTCATTATACTTTATAATATATTATACATTATATTAATTTTTAACAATAGAAATATATCAAGGAACTGCTTTTTTTTATTTATTTTTAAGAACTACTTAACAAGATTTTATATTTAAAGATGACATTATGTTAAAAAAAAAAATTTTTAATTAAATTTTAGAATATATTTAACAAATTTTCTATAGGATCTAAATACTTTGTGTACTATATACATATATACACAATCAAGTTTAATTGAAACAAAAAATATGAAATCAGATTTAAAAATTATTTAAAAATAATATTACTTATATATATATTTAAGTAAATAATGAAATAATCCATTTTACTTTAAAATATAGATACTTTTAATTCTTTTTAGATAAAAAAAAAAGTATCGTAATGCAAAATAAGGCAACATTATAAAATTAATTTCAAGTATACTTTGTCATGTGACTCATGGTAGTGCCTGATCCTAAATTGATAAATTCTATAAAATTTAACAATGTTGAGGGTATTAAAATATATGTATATAGAAAGAATTAATCCCTTTACACTATATCACATAAGAAGATCAACGATCTTATTCGCTATGGATGAAGCATTACCTTTAAGATTATTTTGTACTAAAATAAGATATATGTACATATGTACAATATAAATAAAATTTAGCAAACTCTAAAAATTGGACAAATTAAACACTATAAGATAAAATTTCATCAGTAGAAAAAAAGCTTGAAAAGTAATCCTTTAAAACGTTCTATAAGTATAGGCTCCAAAAAAAATTGTTTGTTATAAATTTCAGTTGAAATCAGTTTATTAAAAGTGTAAGGCTTTGTTTAAGACAATTGTACTTAATTCTAAAAAAATGAAAAAATTTATACAAGGAATTTAAAAACGAGGAAGAATACAGTTGCCTTTGTCAACTTTTAGATATCCGTTAGTATGTTCATAGTCAGTCACTCGGTTTTTTTTTTTTAATGCCACATGAATATGGGCAGGAAATTACACAGCCTTTCCTGTTCTGACGTGGCTGTAAGGGGAAATTACTCTTACGACATGTGTGGGATTACTCTACTTATAATATTATATTTATGGATTATCAATTCAAAACTTTTCCAAATATGCTATTACCATTTGTTACTAAGCGGCATACATATATTAATTACATACATATATTAATTTATTCTAAACTTACTACAAAATACCAAATATATTATATTAATATGCATATGCAAGTTCACTTTTGGGGGTGTGCTACATTATCTTTTACGTCAAAATCTAATGCGACAAAATCTTGCATACAAAATATTGCATACAAAATCTTGCTTTCGAAAATCTTTTAAAACAAAATCTTTTTTCCAAGATTTTTTTTCCAAAATCTACTAGGACAAAATCTTGCATGTAATTCAGAATGTCACATATTGTTATATATAAATATTCTGGAAAAAGCGGCAAACCTGCTTTTGAATCCAAACCTAAAATCCACCTTAACAATTTGTTTATACATACTTTAAAAACAAAACCACAATGTATTCATTTAAAAATATTTTGCAAGATTTTGTCCGTGAAAGCTTTTGTAAAGCAAGATTTTAGAAAGATAGATTTTGTAATGCAGGATAAAAAAAAAGAAAGATTTTGGCTTAGAGGATTGTGACCCACTCCCCATTTTTGGTTAATGTAATAATTTAACTAATGTAGTAAATTTATACCTACTTAATACACCTTCCATATTTCTTCTTTTCACAAAAAATTTAAAAATTAAAATAATAACAATTACTGACTATATTAATTGTATGTGCATTCAAAATTTTCTCAATATTGCCATAGTGATCATAAATAATTCTAAATATAGTTAAATAATGCTAGAAAAAAATGCTTTTTTGCACCTGTCAAAATAAATTTGATATAAAAATGCTATAAAAATATGTATTAAGGTAATGCTGATTCTACTCCTAAATATTTTTTAACTGTCATAAATTTGTAATCCGGACAGAAATTTAGTGCGTTATTTAGTGCGATAATCAAATATTTTCGAAAAGTGCAAGTGGGAAGTGCTAGTGCCAAGTGCTAGTGTGATGGTTCAGAAATGCCATTAGATTTTTGTGTCCTCATACTATTTTCAAAACAAAAATTTTATAGAAAAATATAACTAATTTTATTATAAAAACTTTACAGGTTTGATTTATAGAATAATTTAACATAGTTAAAACTATAAGATAATGACGAAATAGTATCAAAACGGTACTTTATATAGTACAAGTTCTTTAAAAGTATCCGGATAAATCAAGCAACCATGTAATTAAATAACATATATATAATCAGTTCAGCTCTTAAATAACAAATAATCAGTTCAGCTCTGCAAAAAAAAACATACAGAAGTCTTATAAAATATCTTTACAACATACTCGTATAGTATTGCCAAACTTATATAAATATGCTTCTATATTTATAGATAGTTATCAAATAATTTATTTGATTACTTGATAAAAATTATAAGATATTAAATATAATATACATTTATACAATACAATATTTTACTTTTTTTTAACATTTTAACTTATTTTAAAAACAAATAAAATAAAAAAGTTTAAATATCCACAGAATCGGTAACAATGATCTTTTTCAACAAAATGCTTTTAAAATTTTCATTGCGAATTTTCTATAGTTATGCTTATGGTTTACATTTTTAATTTAAGAGTTTGAATAATAGCTTCGAAAAAAATGATCTACCCTGCCATAAAAAAATTAACAAGCCTCATTTTTGAATATATTTTTGAATCAATATGAGCATAATATTATAAGTTAAATTTCTGAAATTCATTAGTAATTTATTTGAACATTAAAATTATAATAACCATATATAAAAAAAAAAAAGTGGAAAGATATTAAGGGTCTTGGTAAATCATATATGCGAAGCGACATGACATTTAAAAAAAAAAATTGAAAAATTTGATTATTAATTTGACTCTTTCTGTTTGTCCGTCTGAATGAAATATTAACTATGGATAGGTTTCTTTAAAAAATTAATGTCGTAGTATAAATTTTTTATGGAGTTCTTTTCCTTACTCGCCACACATTATGGAGCTACATTTTCTCAAAATTTATTAAAGTTCTATTTTGAAATATGTACCTTCGAAGTAGAACCTTCGAAGTTCTATCTAAGATTCTGCTTAACATTTTTTCAATTTAAAATAGCCAAGAGAAAAGTTTTATTGTTTAGCTCTAAAAATCCATATTAAAATTGTAGAATTACAAATTTATGCAACAGATTTTCCTCTGTGCCTTTAAAAAAACATTAGTTTTACAATCTGCTTTGTCTTTTTTTTTTTTAGTTTTTGATTTAAACTTGGCATAATATTCAGATGGTATTTAGTTATTTTTTTAAAGAAAATACCTTTCTCCATATTCAATAAAAAAAATAAAAAAAACAATTACTTAAGATTTTTTTTTGTTTTTATTTTTTTTTTTTTCAATAATTTAACTGCAAATTATTTTTGAAGAGAAAGTGGATAAAATAAAAAGCCGCATGTGTATGAAATTCCCCAATGACCTTAATGTCCGGTTATACGTTTGGTAAAAAACAAATGAAAATTACTACCATTAAAAAAAAAAAAAACAAAACCACCCAAAAGAATTTTTTAAATACATATAAGCTGTATTAATATTTTTTAAGTCGTACAACTTTATTCATTATTGAGATTTTTTACAATCTTCCCCACTATTTTTGACACCTAAAAAAAAAATGGAACGTAAGTTATAAGTTCAAATAAAAAATTGTTTGTATATACCTACATATTTTAATATTTGTTTACATACCTTTTTTTTCTATGCTATTCGTGATGGTTGGTTATAATTTTTATATATTATATATGTACATAATATATGGTTGTTGACAGAATTTATATATAACTTATAAATAGTTTTACATATTTAAAAAATATTATACAACAACGGAATCACTAAATAATAATATTTTAAAGCTATGCATTCAACTGACATTGGCTTAAATGCATCAAACTGAGTTTAAACTTAAATTTTACTTTTTCAAATAAAAAACTACGGTTTCAAGCTGCCTTTTTGTTTGTAAATGTAAAATTTACTACAAGTTCAAGCTTATTTTTTATTTGAAAAAGGGAAATTTAAGTTCAAGCTCAGTTTTATGCATTCGAGCCAATGCGTCAAATGCATAAAATTAAGCCGGAACTAAAATTTCACTTTTTCAAATAAAAATACGAGTTCAAGCGGATTTTTTGTTTCAAAAAGTAAAATTTGAGTTTAAGCTCAGTTTTATGCATTTGAGCCAATGTTAGTTGAATGTATTGCTTGGAAATCTTAGTATTTAGTGTTTCATTTCTGTTTCATTTCGACCCTTTATCTCGTAATTAAGTTTAAATTTTTTGTGAAGAATGAAAAATTTTAATAAATCTCAGTTTTAATTACGAACATGGTAAATTAAATTACGATCTATATTAGAAACCTATAATGGGTGTACTACGAAAACCGGTTTATCTGAATCCTGTTTTATCAAAATAATGTGTTTTCAAAAAGCTATTTTTTAAAATTCTACTTTCTGAAACTCATGTTTTTTTTTTAATTCTGGAAAAAGCATATAATCCTGATTTTGAACCCCAATTCTAAAATCCACCCCAACTTTTTTTTTTTTATATAGAACCCATCCGTTAGGTTTAAAAAAAAACAGGATTTTGATAAAACACAATTGTGATAAACCGGCTTTCGATAGATCCCACCTATAACAGGTTGACTTTTAAAGATTTATCTAACTTCAAAATAATGGAATTTTGGGAAAATGAATTTTATGTAAATTCTGAACCTTGTAAATTTATTTCATTGTATATATATATATGTATACATATAAAATTTAATTAACTATACCTATTTACTAAATGAAAATTTAATTTACATTTTTGAAGTTATCAAAAAGTCTATTTATTTTTATATTTAGAAATATTTAAAACATTTTCATACTTATACGTACATACGTTAACTTACAACTCCATAATATAATTTAATTATTTAAACTGATAATGTATTGTAAAAAAAAAAAAACAAGTACATAGTTAGATATTTTTTTTTCTGATAATTTTTTTTTTTTTTTTAATATTTTACAGTTAACAAACTAAATATTTAATTATAGTATAATAGAATTTGATATTTTGCAATTAAGTAAATGATATGGATAAAATTTTAAATATGTAACTTTAGTAAATCAAAAAAGGCACCTTCAACAAATGCAACCAACTGTAACAAAATATATTATAAAATTGAATTGTAATAAATAACATTTAAAATAAATTGGTTGATTTCTTTTTAAGAATTAGATATTTACAAAAACTACTTATATAAAAATATAAAAATTTTATCGTAGTTGTAGTTGCCAAGCCTTAAATTTAATATCGTAATGTAATGTTGAAATTAAAGAAGAAGAGTGTAAAGTTGACTGTTTAAAACTGTTTCTATAAACTTTATTTATTTTTAACAAAATTTCAGACATACTTATATATAACTTAATTTAGTATAATGAGATATGTAATTATGTAAATTTCGGAATTATATGACAACTCTGCTTGAATCCGTGATTGTGGTAAACTAATCAAATTTTACAAAGGTTGTATGGTACAATTTGATCATCTTTCTGAAAGAATTTCAGATGTCTTGCTTAATTTAAACCAAAGATATGAGGACATATTTCCATTATTTTTTGAAATATTGTACGGGCTGACATATACAGGCAAACGGATAGACTGACATAACATACACAACTAAATCGTCTTTAGAATTTAATCCTAAGTAAGAATATATGTACATATATACTTTTTCAAGTATCTATATTTCGTTAAAATTTTCGAATATATAATATCATATATCAAAAATTATATATATATTAATTTAGGTTTGGCTCTGATATAATAATGAACATTTGAAAATAATACCATTTACAATTAATGGTAAAAAAAAAATGCTGTCGAAAAAAACTATCAGCAAAATTGAGAATTTGCATTTCACCTCAGATATAAAATAAGTTTGACCTAAATTATCCGTCTTCGAGCTACTGTATAATTCTTATATATTTTATTTACTAACATTTAATATTTAAGTATTACATTAATGATTATTACACCATATCATAATTAAAGATGCTGTGTAATAACGTCGAATGAATTAAAATAGAATTTACTTTGTTTTCATATAACACAGTCAATAAAGATAAATTTACAAATCTAATTATTTTTTAATAAAAACTGTCAAAAAATAAGTATAAGTTAAACAAAGTAAAGTTGAACCAAATTTATTATACTATTTTGAAATGAAAGTCGAATTAAAAATGTTTTTTGGAGTTCTATATTTTTATAAAACTTCTTATAAAAAGAGGGGTTTTCCTATTTTGTTTTAGAAGTTTTACAAAATTAATTAAGATAAACTAGTAGAAACGAGGAAGAATATAGTTGCCTTTGTCAACTCTTAGATACCCGTACGAACCGTTAGTATGTTCACAGCCTGTCACTCTGCTTACAATATTATTTTTTTAATATTTTAGTATTTTAAAATAATTTTGGTGAATTTTATAATTTCTAGAACTATGGGTTGTACATATATTCAAACTATATGTTTATACATTCTTCAAAACCAGATTTTAACCTTCCACATAACGATTATCAATCCAAAACTTTTTCAAATATTCTATAATACCATTTAATACTAAGCGGTAAATGTATATTAAATTTACTTAGCACAAAATAGTAAATATAATTTTAAATAGTATATTATATTATATTTAAATATTCCATTGACAGAATAATTTCTTATAAGTAAAATAAAATATATATATGTATGTAAATACGGCGCTATATAATATACATCTATACTCGTATCATTCATTCACTAGTGACATATACGATATGTAAATAAACATGATATTATATAAGTGTGTATGTATATCAATATCATATAAATAAAAATTCTTCAAGTAACCGTTATGTTGTTTATTTACTTACAATTTGTTGTACTACGCATTATATCTTCAACAATTTCAAATTATCGAGTAAAACAAAATGCAAAAAATTCGTTGAAGAAATTTGCTAGAAAATTTGAAAAATTCCAGTAACACTTTCGTCAATTATAAAGTAACCCTATATTATTAAAAAAAGTTGTTAACAGAAATAAGAGTATAATGTTGAAGCTTGAATTTTTATGTATTACTTCAAAAAAATTTTAACAGGTGTTTAAAAATAGGAAATGTTCAGTTTTTGACCCCTTACAGCTCCTAAACGGGGGGTGATACAAAAAAAAATTCTGAAATGACTCAAATTTATTTTCAAAGGTCTAACTTCTGTCAAAATCTCAAGTTTCTAACTTAAACCGTTTAGAAGATAGAAGGGTTAAAGGATTTTGCAAAATTTTAGTTTCGCATAACGGTAAATTAAGACATCGTTTGCCACAAATATATATTTATTGTATATATATTTTTAAAGCTAATAAAAGTAGTAATCGTTTGGCGTTTTCAAAATGAAGGTTTATCTTATACAACTGTGCTATAACAATTTAAATATAGAGCTTTTTTGAACCTTTGGGGAGCTGTAGCTCCGTAACGGGTGGGGCTACAAAAAAAAGTTATTAAAAATAAAATTAATATTTTTGTGAGATTTATCAGCAGTTAAAATTTCATACCTCTATTTCAAAAAAAATGTGGGGATCTAAAAGTTAGATGTTCGAGAGCTACCCTAAGTTTTGGTCGAAACTCAACCAAAAAAAAAGGGAACCTACAAATTACTTCCAGAATATTTTGTGTAAATTTCAAGATTCTAGCTTTCTTAGTTTTTGAGTTAGCGTGCTGACGGACGGACGGACGGACATGGCTCAATCGTCTTAGAATTTTTTTCTGATCCGATCCATACCTTTGAAGGTATATCTAGCTCGCTTATTTCGAGGTGTTGCAAACGGAGGAGTAATTTTATTATACCCGATCCTATCGTACGGGTATAAAAACTGTAAAAAAGATTAAGTGATTCTTTTGTCTATAGTTTAATCTAGTTCGCAACAAACTATGTTTGTTTGATGCAGTCAATTTTATTTTATTTGTGATTTATTTTTTTTTTAGAAATGTTTCGAAATAAAATTGAATTGTAAAAACAATTAATTCGATCGATATACTTAAGTTAAAGTATATGTAGAAAATAACCTATTCAACTTAAGTAGATTTATAGGTTTTCTCCGTTTCGTATAATATACAGAAGTTCAAGGTATATCAGTCAAATTGCATCTGATAAAATCTCCATTTAATCACACTCGCACATTTTAGTTCAAAATGTTTACTTCTTATTTTGTTTCCTTCCTATAGTCTGCCATTACACTGTTTTGCAGTTAGGGTGATTATCTTATTAAACTGACTTTGGGAAGGACTATTTTTATTGGGTAAAAAACTCCACAGGCAAAAAAGTTTTTTTAAATTTAGTAGAATTGTAAATACTATTTTGTTTCCATTGTTAGATGTAAACAAAGGCAGATTCAACTTTATTTCTTTTGATGTTATTACACAGCACCTTAATTGAATTACTTAGATAATTTAAAAACACTTTTATCTAGATTTTCTGTTTGCATGTGATAAAAATGAATAAAATTGCGTCAATCATATATGAATAGCATCCCAAAAATTTATAATTCCACCGGTTTTACGTGATAATAAAATTATCTTCAAAAGTTTTACTATTAAAACAAACAATAAATAAAACGTCTTGATTAACAATGTCTGTTTAATAATATACAAAAAAAAAAAAATTGAATAATAATTGTAATTTCATAAGATTATATAATGATGTAGCTAAAATATTATTGAAATACTATTTGTTTTTGTCAATATATTTTTGGGTTTTTTATGATATTTGTTGTCGTTAGATATATACATACATTAATATTAAAAAATATTTACTTAACTACAAATTAATTAAAAACTTTTTTAAAATATTAAATAATGAAGAAGTATTAAAACTTTACTTAAAAAGGAAATTATTACAAGTTTTTTTAAAGTAGACTTCAAACAAAAAAAAAAAGTAATTTTGTTTTTAAATAAGTATATATAGTTTTTATTCAGTTTACATTTCTTTGTCTCGTTTCGAGTCTAAATAAGGAGGAGGTAAATTTCATTTCATCTGGCAAAAAATAGTCGACGGCGTTGTAACGGAACCATAAATACTAATTTTTATGGAAGATGAAATGATTGTAAATAAAACACCAGTCGTAGAATTAATGCGACTATACACTAGACAATTTTATTTGTAATTGTAGTTAATTATTCCGTAATTATCTGTATGCAATCCATAAAAATGAAAACGAAGGAATACTTAAAAAAATGAGACCTATTATTGCTCATTTACAATAGTCTAAAATTAAATAAGCAAATCAATTTCTGAAAAAAAAGGGTTTGTAATAAAGAGACCTAAATTAAATTAAATCTATATTTTACCAAAATTAAAATAATATTTAATATTTTAGATGAAATTTCTTCCAACTTATTTCACACAGTTATTGTAACGTTAAATGCGACATAAACATTGCAGTCTGCACCATGGATCAGGATCATTTCTTTATTTACAATCAGAGTGTTTCTTAAGTTTTCATTAGGGACCTCGGTGGCCTAGTGAGTAAGAGCGTATAAAATACGCTGTAAACACCGATTGAGTGTGGGTTCGAATCCCACACAAGTCGTAAGAGTTATTTCCGCTTGCGACATTTACAGCCACACCTGAACAGGAAAGGCTGTGTAATTTCCTGTTCACATTTATGTGGCAGAGAAATGCATTTAAAAAAAAAAAAAAAAGTTCTCATTAGGTACTCAAAATTCAAAAAACAAAAAATTCACAATAGTACTTAAAGTGTAATCTGCAAACTTTAAAATAACTATGGTTTGTGTCTCCAATCGATTTAAGTATGATTTCAAAAATAGGTAAAATTACTAGAAAATTGGAATTAATGATTATTGGTGAAATGACAAAAATTATATGACACTACTATAACCTTACATATAGTTCATATAGCTTATAGTACAATAGTAATTTTTTCCAATTATATATTATATATATGTGTTTTTATGACAACAAATACATTTTAAATTAAATATTAAAAAGAAAAATATTTAATATTATAGGTAAATGTACGGTAATGCTAAAATCAAGTTTTATTACAGAAAAATTTGTATATATACATAAGTATAAGAAAATATATGAGCGGTTCTAAAGGTAGAACATGAATAATCGATTCTCACCTTTTACTTTCATATGTATGTAGTTACTTTCCCAAAAAATACTTATTTAAATAATTATAGTATTCATATAGAATTTTTTTATTTATTTAACTTATCTTTTAAAATTCAATATATATATATTACGCCTTACTTTTTCTACTTACTGACTTTAGTACGTGTTTAGTCCACTAAAAATTTAACAGCTATACATATATTATTAAAGTTTAATTAACGAATTTGGGTGCCATTGAGCTCAAGATACACGTTGCGAATAAATTAAATGCTTTTAGCTAATTATTTAATTTTTGTTGTACCATAGGTTCGAAAAATTCCTTGACTTAATTTTTATTTTAGATACATAGTATGAAGCAATTTTAACATAATCTACTAACATATATATATTTGGTTTAGATGAAAACAAAATTTACATTTTAATCGACTCAATAGATTTTTGAATACATTTTGGTATAGACATTAAATATACTGTAACTGAAGACTTTTTTGTTTTAAGTGAATAATTTTCATTTTAACTGAAGACTTTTTTACTTTAAGTGAATTTTTTTTACTTTAAGTGAAGAATTTTTATTTTAAATAAAGAATCTTTACTTCAGTAAATTATTTTAGATAAATATTTAATAAATTTACTTAATACATATAAATCTCATATTATATATGTATACGTATATATTATGTGTATTATATGTATTATTTTACCTTAACTTTTATTTTACTAGAAACATCTTCACTTAAAGTAAAAAAATCTTCATTTAAAGTAAAAATATACCTTCAGTTAAAGTAAAAAAATCTGCACTTAAAGTAAAAATATCTTCACCTAAAGTAAAAATCTCTTCAGTTAAACACTAAAAATGTAATAGTTATTGTAAAGTATAATTTATAAAAATTTTGAAAAGAAAAAGGGAAATTTTAAGACCGAACAATAGCACCTATCTATATAATAATTAAGTACATATATGTATGTATTGTATTTCTCATCATTTTCATAATTATTCAATATTCTCGAAAATTAAGAAAAACAAAAAACATAAAAATAAAAGAATTTATACAACAGACATAGCTCTTCTATTGATTAAATAATAAATAAAAAACAAAAAAAAAAAAAAAACAACATTTACCTGTGTTAAAACAAAAAAAAATATGTTTTAATTTAAACAAATTGTAATTCCTTTTAAGTTGCTTGAGTTCCAATTTCTTTCAAAATAATTTTTGAAGGCACCTTGTACAATTTTTTTTATATTTATTCTTATAAACTCATTATTTTTTTTTTTTTTATTATTTATAATTATTTTTGTTTATAAATATTTTTTCTTTCTATTTTTTTTTTTTTTCTTAATTCGAGTTTAAAATTTTATTTATTTAAAAAATACAATATTTTATTTAGAAAAAAACGAAAATATAGTGTCAAAATTCGTTCTTAATATGTTTGTAAAAATTTTTTTTTTTTTTTTAGAAAATTACAATATGAACACACAAACAAAACATATTATACATGTATATATTATTATATTCAAATAATAACTTAATAAGTAAGTAAAGAAAGAAGATAAGATTTTGAGATTCACAATAAATTTACCGTATAAAATTGTATAGTATAATAACACATACCTATTTTACATACATTCATTAAATATACATAATTTTTTTTTTTTTTTTTGTATTTTTATTTATTATTTTATTTTTAAAAGAAAAAAACCAAATAAAAATATTAAAAAAAGTATTCAACAGGTAGATATTTTCTTAAAAAAAAAAAAAAAAAAAATTACTTTTACTTTTTATTTTAATAAATAATTTACCTATTTTATTTTATTGAAATAAAATAATTACACGCACTGTAACTTTTAAGTGTTTTATTTTTCTTGTAATTAAACAAAAATAAAAATAATAAATTCACAGTAGTCCGGTAAGTATATTCACAATATTATTGTATTTATATTGGTAATAATAAATCACTAGACAAGAAATTAAGTGTAACCCTCAATAACTTTTCACTTTTATTATATTTAAAAAAAAAAAAAAAATTTTATAAATAAATTAATATTTAATTATATTTTTATTTTTTTTTTTTTTGTTTTTAAAATTTAAAATAATTTTTCTCGATTAATTTCCGTTTAGACAGGAATATATATTTGTTTATACACAAATTATTTTCTCAAATAAGATAGGAAATTTTTCTTTTTCAATATATATATATATATGTATGTACTATACACAAAAATATATATGTAAAATCAAATAAAAAATTAATTAACAATAATTTATTTTAAAATAAACATTAAAATACAAACAATAAAAAAAAATATACAAAATTAGATAAAAACACCGGATTTTAAAAAATATAAAACGACCATACCATCGAAGAGACAAACTCGTAATGAATTCTCTTCAATTTTGAATGTGGTGTGGATCATGGCATGGGGATATGGAAATATGAATGTGGTATAGTTCAGTGTGTATAATGTGTATGGTATTAAAATGAAAATGAAACAACTAAACAAGTTATTTTTTATTCTATAACAGTTTTTTGTTTATTAAAATATATACTTATTTAATCATTTTTTTTTTTTTTTTTTCACATTTTCAAATTTTAATAGGTATTAACTGCTATCATAGTATCGTACCAACTATCATTTACCAACCAACCACATTAAATATTAAAAATTCACTTGTTTATAACATATATGTATATTTGTTTGTAGTAATTGTTGTGTTGATTGTTGAAACAGTTGAACTCTTTTTTTTTTTTTTTTTATTATTTTATGATTATTATTATTTTTAATACTCTACAGTCTGAAAACTACACTCTTCTATTGTCAATACTCTTCTATGTCTCTATACTTAAAATAAAATGCTGCTGGGGAGGCATCATCATATTGTTGAAAATAAATAGAGATGGGGAGCTTAAAGAATGGATCAAAGTTGTAAATTATAAATTATGTATTATTTTTATTAATTTTTTGTTTTTATGAATGTGTATATATATATACAGTAAAAGAAATTTGTATATAGCTTTAAATAAAAATATATTTTTATAATAATATGTAAAAATATAGGTATATATGTATATATGTACATGTACTTTAATCATAAATGTATAAATATTAATCAAAACAAACAACAAGTGGTATAAAAAGAGAGAATAACTAACAAGTGAAGTGAAAGATTATGTGGAACAAATTAATATCTTTTTACTTTTTTTTTGTCTTTTTTATATTAACTGATTTGAATTTATAAAGAAAATAAAGAAGACTGTGCTTGTGGGAACTGGAGATTGGGGAATGGAGAAGCATTAAACAATGCGAATTGGAAGAGTAAAATATATTTGTAAATTGTAATATTGTAATATTGTTATGTTATAGGAAAGAGAGCCTATATAACTATAAATTTTTTTTAAAAATACAATAAAGTAGTGTGTGAATTTTAGAATATGCAAATAATGTGGTTAAAAAAAAAAAAAAGTTAAAGGGAAATTTTTTAGTTTCCCATGTCTATAATTTTCACATTTACAATTACTTTTTATAAACAACTTTTTTACTTTGTCAATTACGTATAGTATTTTATTGTAAAAGAATATTGAGATTTTAAATTTCCTATACTCCGAAAATTGAATTAAATTGTGGAAAAACTTTGAGTTGAATTAAATGCGGTATAAAAATTTAAATGGAAAGTGAAAAATTACGAAATCATAATGAGAAAACCCAACTTTCGACAAAAAATAAATACATATACTAAAATTTATTTAGCTAAGTTAAATGGAAAATCTACCTATCTAATTGTTAGATTTGCGCTAAACTTTTAGAAAAAAAAAAACTGAATTTTTGATAATTTATTTAGGGAAAGTCGAATTTTCCATTTACCTTAAATTAAAAAAAAAACTCTATTTTGACACGAAATAAGTATGATAGACTGCATTTAGATAAATGAAATCCTTTTATAGTTTTAAAATTTGTTTATAAAGAAAATAACCACAGATATCAAACCTTTTATCGCTTTATCACTCATTATTTTACATGGAAACAATTCCAATCCTTTAAACAAACTGCTTCGAAAATTCAAATCTTAAATTAAATTTTAAAAATATGTACCAACTACCAGTTGATTATTTAAGAGATTTAAAAAAAAGCTATACACTTGTAACAGAAGTAAGTGATTTGTGTGCTAAATTGCTGGACCCTTACCTATATTTCAAAATATATTATTCAAACATGTAGCTGAAATATTGTTATAGGAAAATAGCACTATTCAATTTTAAGGATATTGTATTTGTGTGTATCGTATAGAATGGAAAATTCTACCGAAATTTTTTTTATATTATATAAACTTATATTTTATAAGCGATAAAATAAACTATTCCAGGGATCTCGAATTAAATTTTTAGATCACTTAATATTATATTTGTATTTTTATTTTGATTTTACCAGTTAAACCTGCAAAAGCTTAACACGAAAAACAATTTACTAGATTTTTTTTTAATTCATAATATATTATTATATTTTAAAACTTGTTTATTCTAATAAAAAAAAAATAATAATTTCTCTTTATTTTATGGTACATTGTGGAATGTAAGAGAGAATTATTATTTTAAAATTTCTCTTTCTTTTTTTTTTCTTGAATTTTAACTTCAAATTTTTTTGACGTTAAAATAACGTGCTTTCTGGCTAAATTTTAATTTTAATTTTTTAAAAATTAAAAAATTAAAAAATGAAGTAAATAGTTATATATATTTATTTTTTTAATGTTAATTAAATTTATTTTATATATAAAATTGTTTTTTTTTTTTTTTTATTAGGAAACACCAAAAATTTAGTCTGTTTTAATCAAAAGAAATTTTATAAAGAAAGTGTTGTTAATTTTTGAATTTTTGTGTAAAAAGTTGTATCCATTGAAGTTATATATTATACATACTTGCTCTTATGCTTCCATAGTGCAATTCCCAAATGTGTATTACAGGAACTTTGAATAAAAAAAAATTTAAAACTTAATTACAACTTTTAAAAAGAAAAATTAATATTTACCAAACTAAATGATTGATAACTTTCATTAATAATACACTAATCATTAGACTACTAAAGAGGATAAAGAGTAAATACGAGTATAAAGTATCTACGAGTACAAGTATGTACAAATGTATTTATGTATATATGATTGTTGATACAATAAATTTTATAAGCGTGTAACTTGTAAATGTTCAAAACAAGATAATATTGTACAATAATATGGTGTATATTTAAAAAAGTGTATAGTTTAAGTATGAAATATAGTTTAAACGAAAACAAAGTTTAGAATGTCATTATTAACGTATTATTAACGGTAAGTGAAAATTTATAATTTGTCATGTTATTATGTTCCTATATGCTTTGATATTTCAATTTCTTATTACTTAGATTCATTACATTACAATATATAAATTTTATGAATATGAACTTTTTTGTTTGAGTTGTCTATTGTTTTATATTTATGCTTCAGAGCCTAAAGTTTGGATTCCTTTTTTTTACTTTTTATTTAATCAAGAGGCAAAATTAAAATAGCACTATCATGGAGCTGTACATAATTTCGATTTTTAAAATTTGGATTTTTTTCCAAAACACAGTAAATTGCATTTTTTTGGTTATACTTTTGAATATTTTACATATGTTTGCAAGAAACATTAGTTAGGAGGAATTTTAGAGTTGGTTAGTAAATCAGTGTTTCAATCATTATGGGTTAGCCAAAATTTCCAAACGGTAGTCCTCACTATTTTAAATATTTTAATGTTGAAATATAAGCATCTATCTATATGCAGGACAAATAATTGAGAGGAATTTTAGAGCTGAATACAAAATGAGAGTTAGACACATTTTCCAGAATATGTATTATATTCGTATATGCTGGGTTCTCAACTTGAAGAGATTTTGTATTTGGATATCACTTAATATGTTTCCAAAATATGTTTATATAATATGTACATACATATATGTATATATGCTTTGTCGTTAAAATATGTATGTAAAAAATAAATTTACGAGGGATTTTATAGAGAAGTAAATATGAGATTTTGTACTAGACTACTAGAGCGATATCCATAATACCTTTTGTTTATTTTACTAGTATTTTCTTTTTAATAGTTTTTCTTGTATTTTTATTTAGGGTTTTTATATTTTTTCATTATTATTTTTCATTATCATCTTTAACTAATTTTCAATTATTTTTTTAAATAATGGTATTAAAATCGACAGATAGGTATATATCCATTTTTCTTTTGACACCATTTCTTGATAACCCTCGATGTCATCATTTTCATTTTCTTCTGTATTAAGGTACCCATCTTTTGAATTGACCAAAGGTAAAAACATCTTTAATATAATTCGCTAAAAACAATTATTTTAGGTTGTTTTTGTTTCAAGTGTAGCTTCTTTTTATATCTTAGTTAAATGACTAAAATTTTTAAAACTGTAATATCTATCTACATTTTTGATAGTGTAACCATAATAACCAAATAATCAGATTAATTTTGAGATTAGTTTTCAGTAATACATGGATTACTTTAAAGATATTCCTCAAGAGTGTTATCTGCATTTTTAAACTTACAATTTGATGTTTTAATTTACAGTGTGCATGCATTTATGACTCATATATTTATTTGATTTCGAATTTTCAAGGTGTAGAAATTTTTTCACTTACCTAATTGAAAATTTGTTGCAAATCACTTCGGTAGGACTTAATTTTGGATTTAAATTTAAAGGTTTTAAATTTAGTCTGATAATTTTACGATCATAATAAACCAACTGAATTCAATTGTAAAGTTTTGAAGAAGAGAGTTTTTGGTCGTGTGTCTGATGACATCCAATATTTAGTTGTAAAAAATGAACGTGTAATACGAACGTGTAATAGAAATGACAAGCGTATAACAGAGCAATATGGCAAGCGTATAATAGAACGACAATGTTAAGTTCTGACAACGATAAATTGTAAGTTCTATTTTAAATTATTGACTGTAGTTAAATGAATTGACTATTCCATATGAATTATGAAGGTTATATGAATTACCTCTTAGTTTTTAATTTTTGTCAAATAATCTTTTAAAAATTATTAAAAATTTTAAATTCAAATTTTCATACTTTTTTTTTTTTGAACATTAAAAATCATTTACCTGTGATTGCAAACAAAATTAAAACCAAATAAAATCAATTCAAATTCATATTAGTATAATCAGGTCATATCATTTTGATCAATTAACACTTGAATTCAAATTTGAAATTATTTCTTGAACAAAATTTGTAAATATGTATATTATTTATACATACATATACATACGATATTATAATATTTGTATATTCGAATATATTCAAAAATATTGGGCAAAAAAAAAATTTTAAGAACTAAAATAAGCTTTTGGACCATAACTTACCTTTTCAATTATACAGCAAAAAAAAAAAAAAAAAATGGTTTACTTGAAATAAAATTAAAAAATAAATAAGAGCCAACAAAATTTTTATACTTTTATACTTAAAAATACTTTTAACCTTTTTGAAGCATATGTTTCGAAAACGTTACTTTTTTACGTGTGTAAAATTTAAAAAAAAATGTAATATTTGAATTTGAATATGTTCTAATTATAGAACTTTAAATTTTCAAATTAAATATACATCTATCACTCAGTTTACACAATACTTTTATAAAACTTTAGCACAATTAATATAATATAATCTAGGGTAACTGCTGTCTTATTAAATTTACTTTTAAATTATATTGGCTTTTTATAGCCACTAAGTACTTCATTTTACTTCAACCCTAAACAGATAATTACAATAAAATTTACAATAGTATTAATTATTATAATATTTTGTTAAACAATGCATGATATTAGATCTATAGTGGAATGGATCGTTAATTCTTATCTAAATACATCTATATTTGTTTCAAAAATATTAATTCACAAGTTACTCGTTTAAATCTTCTGTGTAGACTAAATTTTCATATTCCGCATACTTAGGAAAGCAAATAAAAAATTTTAATATTGCAATGTAAGAAACCATACACAACTTGTTTAAACATCTTGCAGTAAAACTAGTATCACAATGACCGTATAATTCGAGAAACTATTGCATTTAGTTATCCCTAATAACTTGAATTTTACCTATTTTATATATATATATAGTTACACAAAACTTAAACTGTCGAGGGATACTTGTACAAATTTAATACTTACTTACTATGGAGAAACGTGGACATTACCAGGAGCAAATGAGGAAGCAATTAGTATCTTTGAGGGTAAAATTTTTTGTCGCCTTGTAGAGTATATGGACTAAAATACTCTAGCGTACAAAATCTTTGAATCCAAACCTTACGGTAAAACACGTCGAGAATGGCCAAACTTTTGTTAGAGTAATAAAACATCATCGAACTTCAGATCTCTAACAGGAGGGAAATAGCTCAAAATTGTAAAAAATTGAAGGACGTGTTGAATTAGGCCCTGGATATTGAAAGTTTGCAGCGTCGTTTAAGTGAAAATGTATCAGAAAAACCTATAATTGGTGTAGTGAACATTATGGAAATAAATTATTATTATTGAACAAAAACCAATACTAAAATTCAGTTATGAATGGGTTAAATTTGGAACTCATTTAAAATAATAAAAAAATAAAAAAAAACCAGTTAAACTTCCATTAGTTTTAAGGCAAAAATTAAGTTGAAATTAAACACTTTTTTTATGTATTAGGTAACAAATTTTTTTTTAAATAGAATGTATAAATATATATACACATACAATAATACAAATGTTTACAAATTTGATTAATCATCTATCAATCATCAATTAACATGATTTCAAATTAATATACGATAAACATAGAATCTTTATGCATATATACAAATATATAAGTATCATTGAGAAATCAACACTTAAAATGGTAATTTGAAACTGAAATTGAATATCTGTCAGATACAAAACAATAAAAAAATATACAAGAAACAAGCACCTGTAAATTTAAATACGAAATGACATACTAGTGAGAAAAATTTTCCCTTAAGTTTTATCTCTGATCCACTATTAACACCTTAAAGTCTTCAAATAAATTTTTTTTTTACCTATATACACCTATAGCAGCATAATATACTATATTTATATAGAAACTGGACACCAAAGTATTTGTATTATATCCAATTAAATCGGTCGGTAATTTTCAACTTCAATGAAAATGAAGTGGACATTAAAAGGAAAAAAAAGAAAACTTTGAAAATCTGAATTTTATAGTAAGAAATCAACATTAAAGGAATACCTCTGTTAAGGAATTTTTTATTTTTGCAATTTTTCAAAGTACACATTTTTTTTTTTTTTTTTTTTGTACAAAAGAATGCATTATTTTGTTACTAAATGTTGTTGGGTATACCTTAAAGGTAACAAAAAATGATAGTCATCATTATTATTATGATCTCTTTTTGATTTCATCATTTTATTAAAAACTGGTTTTATAGTTCATTGTCGTTACATAAAAAACATACAAAGAAAAGAATTCTCTTTTGATGTTGATAATGATAATTATGATGACAGCGATTAGAAATGGTTTGATTTATACATAAAATACATAAAATATTTAAACAAAATGTACATCAGTTAAACATTCAAATAAACAAATGTATCTAATGGTAATTATTGGGTAAGGTAAAGTAAAGAAAAAATTATCGAAATAAAAATAAAATAAATTTCTAAAAAAAAAAAAAACAAAAAAAAAAAACTTTCAAAAAAACAAAAAAGTTCACCTGATCGGCAATTAACAGTTACTGGATATAAAATATCTTTTTACTATACATATAATTTTTTATATACATTTTAGCACATATATGTATGTACGTATGTAAGTGTTTATATGTTTGTTTCTTTAACGAATATTTTATGTATATCACATATACTTAAATACGTTATACGTCTATAATAAAACTGTATTTTAAATACAGAGTGTTTAAAAGTGAACAAACAATACGGCAGAATGTAAAACAAAAATTTTTTTAGAATTTCATATAATAAGAAAAAATGTGAAAATACGACTTTATTGCAATTTTGAGGGGCTGTAAGTACGGAACTTTATATAACTAAGAAAAGTCGTTTGCACACTTACAAATATATTACTAAAGCTTTAGTTTTTCTGTCTTGTCGAAGAAAATTTTGTACAGGTCAAAAAATTTTCAAGTTCTTATCTAAAAGAGTGCCGGAGTTATGAAAAAAGAAATTCATGCAAAGTTTGGTTTTCACATAACAGTAAATTTAAATATTAAATTTAAAAAAAATTGTATAATTTGAAATTGGTTTACAAAGGTAAAAAAAACTCCTGTCGAATGGAGTTTGCAAATTGAAAAAATGTTAAGAAGAACATGAGATATACGAATATAAAAATAGGGCTTTTTCAAAGTTTGAGAGGCTGTAGCTTCATAATGGATGGAGCTAGATGAAAAAGTTGTTCTACAACATTAATTTTTTTATGAGATTTAACCATAGTTCAATTTTTTTTCTCCATTTTTAACGGTTTAGAAGTTTTGTAAATAGAGGTACGGTCGGACGGGCGGACGGACAAACAGCAGATGAGTGAAAGTAGTAGGCACATTTTTTTCAAATTTTTTCGGAAATGTTCTAAAAATATAGGCAAAGAATAGTATATAAAAATATATTTAAAAACAGTATTAAAGGCAAGTAAGACAGAACAACATAGAAAGATCTTAAATAACGCCTTTTCTTGAACTCGTATAAGAGGTGGTTTCTCACTTTCTTATTGCCAATATAATTATGGATTTTCGTTAAACTGAAAATCATTTGTTAACCACATTGCTAGTTTTTTTTCGTTACACATTTGTATAATACAAATTTTCCTCTAATTTCTTTTATTCCATATTATTAACAATATTCCCTTTTATCACTTATGGAAAAAAAAATCTATAAACTAGACACGATACGGCCTCTACTAACTCAAAATAAATCAAAAAAATGTAGAAATGTGTATAATTCTTATAATAGAAAATCAAAATTTAAAGTATAAGTTATAAGAAAAAAAATATGGTAAGAATAAAGAATGATCATAAGATCATAATCGAATAAGTCAAATTTACTAAAAGAAGTATTATACATACTGTAAAGCGACTGCCACGTTTTTTAATTATACAATAAGAGTTTTAAATCAGTTAACCACTAAACTACATTTTTTAAATTTTTTAAATATTCTTTTTAAAATCTCAGATCAGCACTTTTATTTTTTCCCTAATTTAATAAATTTATGTATGGTGTAAATTTTTGTTTTTATTGTTTTTGCAAAAATTGATTTTTTCTATAAAATATTGAAAATTCTAATCGAATTTTTATAAATCAAATCAAAACGAAAACCTTATAGATAATAAAATAAGTTCATTTACGTTATTTTCTTTTTTTTTTATTTATTCAAAATAAAATTAAAATCAAATTAAATTATTTAAAATTTATTAAAAAAAAAAAATATCTTATAATGTACTATAACATTACAACTTTATAAAATTTAATCAAAACGGCAACTCTTTTTATTATAAAATATTTTTAATTTATTCTGTTAATCTAAGTTAAAAACTAATGAGAATATCTACGGAAAATTTCAACATATAATAAAAAATTATATTTAAGGTTTATGTCTTGGAATAGCAACATATAATGATGTATAACAATTTGTATAACAATTTTTAATTCAGAAAAAATATAGAACTTTTTATAATATGCACTTACATACTAAATAACTTTGTATTTAAAAGAAAAATATTTATAGCTTTTTTTGATAACCATTTTAAGCTGGATATAATTAATAATATTTAAAGTTGTAGTGTGTAGTTTGTTTGTTATAAAAAAGCATTTAAATTTAAATAAAAATGTTTAAAATTTTTGTAAATTTTTTTTTTTCAATTTTAAATAAATGTGAATATTAAACATTATTTAAATGCTAAACAATTTATCTTTTTGTTTTTTATTCATCTTGGTTCTTGAATGAAAAATGACTTATGATTATCAGATATTTGCATTTAATTTGAAATTCATAGAATGTGAACATCATTATATACATAAACTATTCTACTTGTCGATATTTTTAATTTACGTACTACCATTTTTTTGCGGATTCATAACATGGTTTTCTAATTAATGCCATAAGTCAGTTTTGTTCTGTTTATGCTATTATGTTTTAATGAATCATTAAAAATCTTTAAATTCTTGACTTAATTAATAATTTCTTTTAACTATATGTATATTAAAGAGTCATTGTAAGGGTTCATATATATATTTCTGTAGGTTGTCACTGTATGTTCTATAATATGTTTTCTTCTTTTAAAATTCAATACAGTTGAAAATTCTAATTCTAGTTTATTTATTATAAAAATTTTTAAAATCTTATGCTAATCTTTTTTAAACTACAAAGAAGAATAGAATAGAAGATTAAATAAAAATTGATGATTTTTTTTTAAGAAGTCTATTACAAAATCTCAAAAAAAAAACAAACTCCTTCCTCAAAATTGCCTGTTTTGAAAATCGTCTTTTTTAAAAACTTATTTTTCAAATCACCTTTTAAAAATTTACTTTTTTAAAATCAATTTTTTCAAATTCTCCATTTTCTTTTTCAGCTCTTTCGATTACTCAGCAATTAGTAATCATTTTAATAACGGTAAAAAAATCAAAGGTCGTTATGTGATGGTTTCAAAATAATTATATTGGTGATTTTCCTGAAAATCAAATCAGAAAGATGGTTCAGCCAAAATATCATCCGACTTTTTGATCTATTATTGGTGATGAAGAAATGCATTTTCATTGGACCCGAAATTACGTTGAATCTTGTCATCGACGACTGCAAGTGGAAAGCTATTGGTTACATAAAATAATATTATAAAAAATAACACAAATATACATTTGAATAGTTTGTAATTAGAAAGTCCCACGTAACTTTATCGGTTAATAAATGAAATGGGTAAAGAGCTAAAGTAGTGGAAATAACGAGAATTGAGAAAATACCAAACGGAGAACATTTCGTAAAAAAAATTTACGCGATTGTCGTATATATTTGAAGACGAAAAGTATTTTCTTTGTACTTCTGTTAAAGTTAATCGTCAACATATAATATAGTTCGCCTTTGGTAGTAAATTTAGCATTTAAAATGTACATACATTATCAAAAAAAATATTTTTGTTTAGTTTAGTTTACAAATGCAAACAGTTAAATTTTTGCCTCGCGACATTTTGTCCTAAAACCGTACATAATATGTATGCACATAAGTACATTTAACAAAAATCGATAATTGCCTCGCGACATTTTGTCCTAAAACCGTACATAATATGTATGCACATATGTACATTTAATAAAAATTGATAATAATTATTGTTTTCAAAAACTTCTATTCGAAGAAAATAGATTTCATTTTTAAAAAGGTAAAACGCATGATATGGTATTATTTCGCATTCTATTTTGGTCTTACTCTAATCACATAACTTTAATTCACGACGCCGTGATATGATCTAAAAATTCCTACGCTTTTTTTTTTATTAATTTAAATTTTCGTTTAATCAAATTGGAAATTTAGTGTCGTAGTTTTGTTTTTTACTATATAGATATAGTTTGGGAGCGTATTGAAATCGCGAAAACGCGAGAATTTGAGATAGAATATTTTAACACACGAGATTTTAAAACACGAGATTTTGAAACGCGAGAATTCATAGCCAACTCATATAGTTTTCTTTTGTAATCAAACATTTATCTATCTATTATCATTAATCATTTATATCTAAAGATTGTAATTTATATTTTAAGCGTATAATGTCAAAGAACATTGACATTTTAATTATAACAAAAAATAAATAACTAGAGAAGGTCGTTTATCCTGTATTTTCGAGAAAATATTTGAGGATAATGTACTTTTATAAATTTTTTACATCCTATAATAATATTATTTTGCTTTTTTTTTTTTTTCTAATTAATACCACCATCGTTAAAATATAATATCTATTTTATATAAATTTGTTTTAAACCATTTTTTTTAAAAAATATAATTAAATTTTTCAAGGTTATTTATTATCTGAGCTTTTATTATTTTAATTTCAGTTCAAAAACATTCAAAAATTAATTAAAAATTCAATATAGCTATATTACCAACAAAGATCCTAAAAAAATATTTTACTCCCCACAAAAAAAGAACAAAAAATTATTAAATATCAAATTAATTAAAAAAAAAATTTAAATGCTTATAATATTTTACTTTAGAGGTTATATAATAGGTATATCTTGGGAACGTCTCAAAATCCCCAATCACAAAATCCCAAAGTAACAAAATCCCAAAATTACATAATCCCAAACACAAAAAATAATCCAAAAATTAGAAATTTTCAATGTTAATTTTCAAAATTAATTTTCTTCATATAAAAATGTCAAAATTTTTAAAAATCTTACTATTTTTTATAGAGAAATGTCAAAATTTAATACTTTTGTAGGAAATATTGATTTTAGAATTGGATTCGCAATCAGGGTTCCAATAATATTATTAGCGGAGGTTTGGGGGGCAGCAGCCACCAATCTTTAAAAATTAATTTTTCGTACTGAAATGTTAAAATTTTAAAAAGTTTTACTATTTTCAACTGTCATATATCAAAATTTAATACTTTTGTATAGCCCTGTAAGCATTGACATACTATTAACACTGAATTTAGAGTTGGATTCAAAATCATGGTTTCAATAATTTTATTAGTCAAGGTTTGGGGGCGGCACCCCCGGTTCATTCAAAATGAATTTATAAAATTTACTATTTTTCATATCGAAATATCAAAATTTGATAATTTTGTACTTTTATAGAACATACTATTAGCACTGATTTTAGGGTTGGATTCAAATCAGAGTTTCAATAATTTTAATTTCAATATTTAAATTCAATATTTATTTTATTATTCCTTCTAAATTTATTATATTTCATATATGAAAATGGGAAAATTAAATTTTTTTATGAAATGAGTATACACGCGTATGGGCATCCTAAAAATATTTTATTTTAAAGTACGATTCAAAATCAGTGTTGTTCCCTTCTATGAAGTATTTATACATTCGTGTACGCGAGATTCTGAATTAGGAAAGATTTTAAAGTTGGTTTTAAAATCAGGGTTGTCGCTTTTTCCAGAGGATTTATACATTAGTGTATGTCAGATTCAGAACTAGGAGGGATTTTAGAATTGGCTAAAAAATCAGTATTGCCCCCTTTCCCGGAGTTTTTGTATATATTCTTGTGTATCCGAGATTGAATCAAGAAGGTTCTTAGAGTTGGTTACAAAATCTGAGTTGGCCTCTGTTCTGGAATATTTATACATATCTGAATTTTTACATCACATTGTCTATTATTCTGATTGTACATGTTTGGATTTTGAAATTTCGGAATTTAACACATTTGGATTTTGAAAGTTTTGATTTAAATATTTGGATTTTGAAAGTTTGGACTTTAAAATTTGGATTTTCTAGCAGAACTCATGGGCTTAAGTCTTTCCAACTTTGATTCGCTACGAATAGAAAGTGAAGAAAGATATCTGTCTTGACCATAATTAACGGTGGATCCAACTGCTTTTTTTTGGAATTAATTTTTGGAATTTTGTATTCAACCCGAATAAGATTTCGCAATTTGGGATTTTGTAATTTGGGATTTTGTGATTTGAGATTTTGTAATAAGTTGAATATTTTTTGGTTTTTGTAATTTGGGATTTTGTGTTTGGGATTTTGTGATTGGGATTTTGTGATTTGGATTTTGTGATTGGGATTTTGTGATTGAGATTTTGTGATTTGGAATTTTGTACCTAATCCGTATATCTTAGGTAACATACGCAAGTTTAATGTTAAAAAATCATGTGACACACAATTTAAAATAAAAAAAATTATTTTATATTGTTTCTATTTATTGAATATAACACAAATTAATGAATTTAAAACAAAAATTCAATTTTTTCAATTTTTTTTGTATAAAAAATACAGAAAACGTACCCTTCCATCGCCCCCATCACCATCAACATCTTTTGTTCAAATTCTTAGGTTTAAATTATATATTCCAGTTAACTTTTATAATATTCCAGTTAACTTTAAACCAATAAAAACAATTCCACAAAATAACAATATATAACAGCAACATTTCTTAAAAAATGGTAATATAATTAATTGAAATGATTTTAATGGATGCATGAATGGATTAAATGAAGTTTTTGGTCGCCTTTTTGTAATTTGAAAATGAACAAAAAGAAAAATTTAAAATAAAACTTTAAAAAAACCAAAAAGAGTAAATTTCAAAATATACTTAGGTTCAGGTAAAGGATTTGGTGGATTACGTCCAAGTCCAACTGGATCCAATGTAGCTTCTTTATCCATTAAAATTTCTAATTGTAATTCAACTTTTCCCTTAAAAAACAATAAAAAACAATTTTTTTATGAAGTGACAATTTTTTTGTGAATTGTCAAGAAAATACATATTTTTTTTTTGTAATTTTACTTTAAAACGAGGAACAGTGCAGTAGTGTAGGTATATGATGTTTTAGTGATATTTGTGTACCGATATTTTAGTACCGATGTAAAGTACCGAGACATATTTATATAAATTTTGTAGTTGTTTGACAGCTATCCTAACCTGTTGCCTTGAACCAACCATATTTTACAGAATGCTCTAATATAAGCAAGCTACATGAATCTGTAGCGCAACCAAATTTTACAGAATTTGTTAGCAAGCAACTTGATGTATTTTCACCAAATTTCAGATACTTAGCACCAATAAAGCTACTTATGGCAGCTACTTGAAGCCGCCGGTCGAACTTGCTGGATTTAAATAACAAAACTAAGAATTTCCTCCTTTATTTTTTTTCGTGCGGACGAACGGACGTACATGGCTTAATCGACTCAGAATTCGATTCTTATCCCACAAATACACTTCAGTCTAAAACTGAAATCGGAAACGTCATTTGCGAATCAGTTGCTCTATTAATGTATAATTTTAAACGCATACAACCTATAATAACGTATAAAGTAACGGCTGATTCTGAAAATATACCTAGTTCCTTTAGCAACCGATGTGCAAATGACTTTTCCGATTTCAGCTTATATCTTAGCTCGGCTCTTTTAAGATGTCATAAACGTAATAATAAATTATACCCTTGAATATACATTCATTCGGTGATAAAAGTATCAATGATTACCATATAGCATATAGCTTAATTTTTTTTTGATAAAGTAATTAGAATTGTTAAGGAACAATTGTTTTTAAAAAAAAACTCTCCGGGTCTCTCGAATATTTTGGCTGTTCCGAGTAGTTAAATTTTGTCATTATGTTCCCTTCGGGGTTGCTTCGGTAATATTATTTTATCATTAATATTTTTTATCATAACCTAAACTTAGATTCATATCAATTTTGGTCATTGAACTTTATATCATTTTCTTGTGCTGCGTAAATTTATATGAATAAAAAACAGATCAATAATTGATAAAAGGATAATTGAAATCCTAATAAAGAATGAATTAAATATTTAAAATTTATCCTTTGTTACTTTTAATATTTATTAACCTGTTCGCTACAATTAACACTGACACTTTTTTTCACGCCTTTTTAACTTTTATAATTAGGAAGAAACAACTCAAAAATGGACACATTTTGTGTTTGCTTTATATGAAAATTTGCTCTAAAGTGGTAAAGAAAAATATTGAAACTAGTTGATTCAATCACAAGGAAATTTCAAACCGCTTAAAAACAAAATTTGCATTTAACTATAAAATTTGCATTCTTTCTAGAATGTTTTAGCACATGTCAAAAAATTTTTGAAAAAATATGCCTATTAGTTTCACTCTGTCCGTCCGTCCGTCTGTCCGTCTGTTTACAAAACTTCTACACCGTTAAAGATAGAGAAAAAAAAAGTTTAACCATGGGTAGGTCTCATAAAAAACTTAATTTTGTAGAACAACTTTTTCATATAACTCCATCCATCAGGGAACTATAGCTCCTCAAACTTTGAAAAAGCCCTATTTTTAAGCGCGTATATTTCATGTTCCGCTTAACATATTTTGAATCTGAAAACGTCTTTCGACAGAAATTTTCTTTAGTTTTATAAATCAATATCAAAGTTATATATATTTTTTAAAGTTAGTATTTAAATTTACCGTTATGTGAAAACCAAATTTTGCATGCTTTTTCTACCTTCATAACTCCGGTACTCTTTTAGATAGGGGCTTGAAATTTTGAGACAAGAAAGAACTTTTAGCTTTGATCAGAACTTTGATCAGAACATTTTTTTGTATCACCCCCTGTTTATGAGCTATTAGGGCTCAAAATTTGAAGATTTGCTATTTTTAAACACCTGTAACTTAGGCACCTGTACACATTTTCCTTCGGCAAGACAAAAAAATTAAAGCTACAGTAATATATTCTTATGTGTGTTAATGCTTTCTTTTTATTGTATAGGGCTCCAAATTTACAGCCTAAATTTACAGCCCTCCAAAATTGCAAGTCCTATTCAGAAAAATCCTATTTTCAGATATCTTAGGCTTTGCGTAGTAGTTTTACAACCTAAAAACAGTAAAAGATTGGAAATTTTCCTACCTCTATAAAACAATATCAAAATTATGCAGTATTATGTGATTTACTATTTAAATTTACCGTTATGTGAAAACCAAATTTTGCATGATATTTTTATTTTCATAAATCCGGCACGCTTTGAGATAGGAAATTTTGAGACAAGAAAGAACTTTTAGAATTAACATAAGTTTCTTTAAAAAATTTCTTCGTACCGACCCTTGCTTACGAGCTATTGGGGCTCAAAAATTGAAAATTTAATATTTTTAGGCACCTGTAACTTAAGCACCTGTACAAATTTTCTTCGGCAAGGCATAAAAATTAAAGCTCCAGTAATATGTGTTAAAGTGTTACGTGTGTTAACGGTTTTTCTTAGTTATATAGGGTCCCATTCTTACAGCCCTTCAAAATTCCGTAAAAGTCCTACTTTCATGTTTTTTTCTTATTACATGAAATTTTCAAATTTTTGTGCAAGTCACAATTCTAAACAGTTTGTATTGAGTTTTCGAAATGTGCGCTTTTAATAACCGTTGCTTTACATTCTATCTTGTTTTCAATTAGATTCTTACCTTAGTTAATTATATGTATATAATATGTATGTATAATGATATACTTATACTTACAGTTAAAACTAATTCATTTGAATTTGAATTTTTATGTCCAGAACATGGAAACCAACCTTTAATCTTTTCAATTTTAAATAAATTAATATTTTTATTATTTATATTATTTAAATTACAACTTCTTTTTGATTGACTTGGTTCGGGAAAATTTGTTAAATTAATCTCTAATGAACCTAAAAAATCATTTGCTGAAAATGTGTCCAAATCCCAAATTTGTAAATGGAATATGGGCGGTAGTTTAATATCAGTTGAATCTTGAAAACGTTTTTTTTTAGTAATAACCATCTAAAAAAAAAAAAATATATAAAAGATTAAAACCAAAACAAAAAAAAGGTTGTTAAAAGTTTTAATTAGAAATGGTTTATAATTTCCATTATAATTAAATAACAAAAATTGTCTAAAATTAATATCTAAAAGAAAAAAATATACATATATATATACATATATATATATATGTATAAGCAATTAATAAGACAGTATTTATCACTACCGAATCTGTTATCAAGGTACGTAGAAAATTGCGATTCACATAGAGATCTAGAGATTCCACGATTATACGAAGAGAGACTCAAATGTACCTGAACGCATAGCTTTTGTTTGAAAAGGTAAGATTTGGCTCAGGTTTAGTTTTATGTATTCTACCCATTGCTAACATAGTTATATGAGACTTTAACTCACACCACTTTTTCCTATAAAAGATTAAAAAGTCATCTTAAAGTCTAACAATTAATTTTGCGTTAACTTTATATATCTAATGGGGTTGCAGACGTCCATGAGGTTATTAAGAAGCTTTCTGTTGACATTTTCAGAATGTAGGAGTTTTGATGCTAAACGGTTCTTATGTTTTAGTGCATACACTCCAATATTTTTTAATGAATTTCATCATCCTTATCCAAACAAAAAAAAATATTTTTTTTTAAATCAGTAACCATCTCTGGTTTTCTATAGTATAAATTTTGTTGTTTAGCGAATTTTATCTTATGGGAAAAAATCTAGTATATATCTATGGTACCCGTAAACATGTAGTCGGATTATTTTCAAAAAGCTTCGCTCAATTTGACGTTTTAAGCAAATTTTGCCCTTTACCACAATATCACTGTTTTAAAAATAAAAGCCGTCCATTTCAAAATTTTATTATACAAATCCATTAGTTAAATTCCATACAATGGACTTTGAATTCCGTTATCGTTATTCACAGATCTCAGTTTCAAGAAAATGCTCTGAAGTATACGTATTAATTAGATTCATTAGTTAAAGTTCAAAAAAATTTTTTGGTTTTTTATTAGTTTTTCTTAAGTTTTTTTTTTAAATAATGTAAACTTTCTTTAACTGCTTAAATACGTATAAATTTAACTGGCGAGGCACTGTGTGCATATAAAATTGTTAACTGGTTCCCCTTTTCGAAATTTAATATTTTTTAATAGTTATAAAATTTTTGACCTAAGCATTTTAAGTATAAAAAAAAAATTAATGGATGTGTAAATATTAATTACAAATTTAATAACATTTAACAATCTAAAAGTAAACGATAATTTTTGAAGATTATCAGAATGAAATTTAATATTTAATCCAATTAAACCAATGACTTATTTTTTAAATACAATAATATTATTACAGCTTTTTCGAAGTAATTTGATTTAAATGTATATCTAACGATAAAAGTATAATTTTTATATGGAGCCTCGGTGGCTTAGCTAGAAGGTAAGAGCGTATAAAATACGCTGTAAACACCGAGGGAGTGTGGGTTCGAATCCCATACACGTCGTAAGAGTAATTCCCTCTTACGACATGTACATGTATGTAAAGCCACGTCTGAATAGGAAAGGCTATGTAATTTCCTTGTTACATTTATGTGGCAGAGAAATGCACTAAGAAAAAAAAAAATAATAATTTTTATATAAGGCAGACAGCAGAGGAAAGTCACAAAAAATAGCTTGCAATTAATGAAAAGATAATTATCTCTTGTAAAATATAAAAGCTTTTTTTAGATTATTAAAGAGCTGCCCTCAGGTATAAAACAGGCAAAGGTGAAATTTATCGATTTGAAAAATTTTAAATATTGAAAATGCACCTTTTAAAAATATAACAATGTTTAATTCAAATAAACACTTCGTCTTATAGTAGTTTACATTAAGAAACTTGGTAAATCTGTATATATACGTAAGTATTAATTAACAAACATTGGAAAAGAATTGTCAGATATACAAAACAGCTCTATTTTGATAAGAATTAAAAAGAAAACGTGCACACTATATACCACAATATCAAAAATATCTTTTTTATATCTTCAGATAACTTTTCTTTGTAAATTTTTTTTTATGCACTTTAAACACTGACCTATAACAATGGGTCTAAACTGGTTTAAATGTGCATCTGCACCCGTTACCTACCTACCTACCTATCCCTTAACTATTACAATTTAATTTTATTTAAATATTTTAAGTGCATAAAAATCTCCTCGCGATGTTCATTGATCTTTGCTACAATAAAATCTATATATTTCTAAACTAAAACATACCAAAAACCTATAAATACTTACCATTTCTTCATTTTTGCAATATTTAAAAGGAAAAATCATTCTCCAATTAAAATTACCAGCACCAGTTAATGATCTATAATGAACATCTGTACGCTGATATTGTTCAATATTATCAAGCCAACTTAAATTAAAATTAATTAATAATTTTTTTAATTGATAGTCCTATACCACCACCTACCATTTGACAAAAATATCACTCATTCTAGTCCCAAAAATATTTTTTTCATCTATTTTAACATTATCTGTATTAAAAATAATTACTCGTAATTCATAATTTTGTGTTGGAGTAGGTGTTATATCGATTGGTTCGGGAGCATTTTCATAATCATAAATTTCTATCCATAATTGAAGTTTACCCTGTTTTTTGTTTTAAATATTTTTAATTTGATTTAAAATATTAATACATTCACTTCCAAGATTTTATGGGTGAACACACAGTGCAAAAAGCTTTCCATTGCAGAATTTTCCTTATGAAATATTGTTTTACGGTAATGTTGCACAAAAGTAGGTGCATTTAACATTCTTTTTTTTTGTACAATTGAGACTGTAAAGGTGGATCGATACTATATTTCAGTATCAAGAAAGCTTTTTTATGTATTCACCACTATTACCATATAGAAATGAATATGTATATATGGTTATTGAAAAAAGTTCCGATTGATACCTGTTCGATTCCTGGTCGATTTTCATTAAATAATGATCGAGTTTCAACATGTTCAGGCACTAAATTAAAACCTAATTCTGGTATTTTATGTAAATTCTTTAAAGCTGATAAACCTAATTTTTCTTGATAATCAGGATCTTTATTAAGGAAAAAACAAAATAGTTTTAAATTAAAAGGATTTATTAATTACAAAATATGTTTACCATTTATAATAATATCAGGATTTTCAAATTTAATATCACCAATAGATACATTATATTGCGAGTATAAAGGTTCTGGTAAATTATATTCATAACAAATTTCTTTTAGAATTTTTGTCGGTAATTTAATATCTCGCCAAACATTATAACCAGCTCTATAATAATATAATGTAATAAATAATATAATAATTTTTTTTTTTATATAAATTAGAATATTATAGTACCTGTCATACTCATTCGGTATACCAACTTTTGCTTTATATTTTGTTCTATAACGATCTTCTAAATCAATATTTGTTGTTCCTATCAAACTATCACAACATGGTCCACGATCATAAACAGAAATTGACAAAATGTTATCCCTAAAATTAAAAAAACAATTGTTTTATTTTTGCATTTAATAACTAATTACTGGGTTCATGTACTGAAAATTGAATTAGTCCAGACTGTTATTACAATTATTTTCTTAAACAATATCAAATAGTCGTGATTGGTTTTTAAATTTTTGGCAAAATTAGATTGCCAGAAATAAAAAATAGACCTAAAGTAAAAGCAAAATGTATATATAGTACAATATTTTACAAGATACTATAAAATACAATTGGATAAGACTTGGTCCACCACTTTTGCCTATATTATTTCCTATAAGAGAAATTTTCAGAAATTTAAAAAAATTAAATTTCAATATTTAAAAGAGAATTTTCTCACAAATATTGTTTTAAGTGTTTTTTAAGATATTCTTAAATATTTAAATTATTTCTTCAAAATGTCTCATCAAATTTTCTCATTCATCCTACATAAACCCAAATTTTCCTAAATATATTTTTACATCAATTGTTTCAATGTCCTTATCCCTCGGCAAACTAAACTATGCATTTGTATTAAAGGTCTCAACCTAAAATTTTAATTAAAATTATATGGTTCTGGTTGGTTAATGTCTAACACTATCCTTAAGAATCATATGCAAGTTCTCTCCGTAATTTTAAGACATTTTCCACCGACCCTAGGAAACAAAACAAAATAAAATAACAAACTTATTTTAAATTGTTAATAGTTTGTCAACACAGTTGGAACATTATAAATCTCTCATTCAATCCTCAATACATAAAATTGAATTTGTACTAAAATTTTACTTTTTCAAATAAAAGCTAACTGAGCGAAACATATTCCAGGAAAATTTTATTATATTTTCCACTATATTTGTTATTGTCGAAGCAGACGTAACATGAACCTTAGAAAACTTGACTTCCATGTACTTTATTTCATCCCTTAATTTACCGTTACTTCTTACCGCAGATATAATTATGGTGTTTCATCAACTACTCATTTAAAAAAGTACCTTTAGCGGTTTTTAGAAGTGTTTCGTATACTTTAACACCATTAGATTCTTCAATAAAGATGTAGTGATTGAATTGCCTAGATAATTTTTAGTCAAAACTACCGATTAGTCTTATACTGAAATAAAATTTTATAAAAATTATATGTGCAGTATAAAATTAATCGATAAATTTAGCATATCAATATTATAGTGAAATTTTAATTTTAATTCATCCAGTTAAAGACAAGGCGACTTAAATTTCTTTTCAAATAATTTTTATATCCGTATGAACTATGTTCAAGGGTATAATAAATTTGCCATTACGTTTGTGACACCTTAAAGGAGTCGAGCTAGATATAGTGTCAAAGGTATGGATCGGCTCAGAATCGAATTCTGAGTCGATTAAGCCATGTACGTCCGTCCGTCCGCACGATAACTCAAAAAATAAAGGAGCTAGGAGGCTGAAATTTTTTTTATGTCACTTTTGCAAAATTGTTAGTTTTGCTATTTAATTCCAACATTTTCGGTCGGCGGGATCGAGTAGCTGCCATACAACTTCTATCTTTATATAGAAATAAGTCAGTATCTATTCAAGCTATGTTTCTGAAATTTTGCAAATCATAATCAAGTTTTACGGCAACAACTTTTGTAAAATTTGATTGTGGTGGTGCGACGGATTCGGGTAGCTGCCATACAACTTCTCCGTTTAAATGAGAATAACTCAGTGTCTGTTAAAGCTAGGAATGTGAAATTTTGTGAATGATGATCAAGTTTTATGGCAACAATTTCTGCAAAATTTGGTTGTGCTGGTGTGACGGGTTCGAGTAGCTTCCATACAACTTATCCCTTTAAATGAGAATAACTCAGTGTTTATTGAAGCTAGGAACCTGACATTTTGCGAATGATGATCAAGTTTTATGGCAACAACTTATGCAAAATTTGGTTGTGGTGCTGCGACAGGTTCGGGTAGTTGCCGTACAACTTCTCTTTTTAAATGAAAATAACTCAGTATCCGTCCGCACGATAACTCAAAAAATAAAGGAGCTAGGAGGCTGAAATTTTTTTTACATCACTTTTACAAAATTGTTAGTTTTGCTATTTAACTTCAGCATTTTCGGCCGCCGGGTTCGAGTAGATGCCATACAACTTCTTTCTTTAAATGGAAATAACCCAGTGTCTATTCAATTTAGGTATCTGAAATTTTGCAAATGATGATCCAGTTTTATGGCAACAACTTCTGTAAAATTTGGTTATGATGATATGGCAGGTTCGGAAAGTTGCCATACAATTTCTCTTTTTAAATGAAAATAACTCGGTGTCTATTGAAGCTAGCTATTTTAAATTTAGTGAAAAAGTGTCGAGTTGCATGCCAAAAACTTTTGTAAAATTTGATTGGTCTAAAGGAGCCGGTTCAGGCTTCTTGCATTTCTTGGAACTTAATGAAGCTAGGCGCAATAGATTCGGGTAGCTGTCATACAACTCCACAATTTACATAAATATATCTCTGTAGTTCGGTACCAAAACATCTGAATGTTTTTAAAAGATGATCAAGTTTTATAGAAACAGGATATATTACGTTCATACGGGTATCCCAGAGTTGACACAGTCTACTCTACTGCACTCTTCCTCGTTTTTTATATTAAATGAAAAAGATTTTGACGAGTTTTGTTTTTTTTTTTTAACAGTATATGATATAAAAATGTCTACAAGATATTTTGTGTAGACCTAAACCTTTATTTTGTGGGAAAACCGAATATTATGTTCGTTCCTATGAGCAAGGTGAATGAAAAAGTCAACTCAAATAAAACATTGAATGAAAAAGTCAACTCAAATAAAACATTTAATGAAAAAGTCAACTCAAATAAAACATTTAATGAAAAAGTCAACTCAAATAAAACATTTAATGAAAAAGTCAACTCAAATAAAACATTTAATGAAAAAGTCAACTCAAATAAAAAATGTAAAATTATTGATAAAAAGAAAATGGAAACATATAAAAATTTTAAATAGTTAACTGACTTACTTCGGTAATAAAGCCTCTAATTCATAACGTTTACCAAAAATCGGTTCACTTTGATTACAAATATAATTTGAACGATCATAAATTGATTTTGATCCAAGTTTAATTTTTATAAAAGAATCTGGTGGACTGCCGCTATCATGAGATATTAAACATAATCCTTGTACAATATATATTCTTACAATAATTAAATAAGAATTATGTAAATCATTATTTAATATTTTTAAACTATTTTCTGATTTAATTTTTTTATCAAAATTTCTAATTTTAATTTTACATTTTAAATTGCAATAAATTTCTTCTTTGATTTGTTGATTTTTTTTATGTTTTAAACCAATTATTAAATTAATTTTTTCTGCCCAATCTTGAAAACCTTCAAAACCCGCCTGTTCTTCTAATTCTGAATTATAAATTATTAAAAAATGTTTATCATTTTTTTGATCCGATTTATTTTGGGTATTATAAAATTTTGTCCACCATGTATAATCGAAAGTATCAAAAAAATTTAATTTTTTTATTGGTTTTTTTTTATATTTTAATAATTTTTCTGTATTTGTAAAAGAATTTAAAGATATTTTTATTTGTTCGAGGGTAAATTTTTTTTTTAAATTTTCTTTTACTGTTGCCATTCGTAATAAAGGTGTTTTTTCAGTTACAGATTTTTGAATGTTTTTATCTAAAAAATTTAATTAATTACTTGCTGTGATTTTAACATTTATTAAATACAACTTTTATTACCAAATATGACCTTTTGCTATATTATAATTTCAATTTGTTGCTATTGAAGCTATTGAAGAGGTTATTATAGAACAGAAGAGAAGGAAAGGGAAAAAGAATCTAATATTGGGTACGCGTATACTATATGATTTAAATTAGTAGCCAGGCAATTCGAATTTTTTACTTCATAGTTTGATTCTACAGTTTTCCTCTTCCATTTTTAATGTTTCAGTTATTTTATGCCTACCTGTGCCATAAAAAGGTTTAGGAGTTTAAATTCCTTCTTTAGCCGATTCGTTTTCTCGTTTCTTTCTATACCTAGGTTTCCAGATACCCAGTCATAGTAGACGATGTTATAATTTGAATTTTAAAACATTACACCAATATTTAGACAACATAATTATTTCCCTTAGCAGACTGTAGTGAAAATCAGTAAATGAAAGTTTAATTTGATTAGTAAAAAGTCATATTTGAAGTTGCCATTTAACTGTAACTTACCATTTTTAAAAAATTTTGTAAATCTATTCTTATTAATATCATTATTTTCCAATATATCATTTTCAATATCTATTATTTTTTCTTTTATAAAATATTTACTAGAATTTGAAATCATTGTTGCACTTATAGGTTTTGTATTTCGAATATATTTAATAACAATTGGTGGCCAATATTCTGTTTGCTTTGCTAGATACTATATATATATTATATAAAATGAACCAAAAGTTATTTAGATTTTTTTTTGTTTTGTTTCATTAAAAATAATATTTATTTACCACAATTCCTGAGGCAAAAATATCCAAAAAATTAAGATTTTTCCCAAAATTAATATAATTTAATTTTGATTCAAGTTGTATACTACCAAATAAAATAATTACTTTTAAATCATCATTTTGTCGAAAATTGAATAATGGTAATTTTTTTATATTACGAAGACCAACAAATAAAACTTCAATTCTACGATAATAAAAATTTGTGAAAGAAATTAAAAAAATTGATAATGGTAAATTTTTATTATTAAATGCATTTATAAAAAACCACAACAAAAAATAAAATGTTTTATGAAAACGGAGGAAAAAGTGGATAACCTTTAAGAAATTGATGTGTTAAAACAGATTAACTGAACGCGATCGAATCTAGTTCAAATAAAATCATTAATTGAAATATGGAAACTAAACTAAACAACTCAACAACTAAAATTAAAATTGAAAAGAAGGTTGTAAATATTATTCGGCCCCTATCTTATATAAATTCTATCCCTTAATGTTAATGCGACCTTTTAAATTTCCAATATTACGGAACATTTAACATGAACTTTGTCAAAATTATAATTTTACCGTTTTGTAATCGTAAAAGTTTAACCGTTTTATTGTAGATTAGATTTTTAAGGTTTAAATATTTTATACATCATTTGTGATTTAATTCCGTATCGTATTCAAACTCCAGTAAAAAAAAAAATCCAGTATAGGTAATTTAAAATCCAGTAAAAGTAAATTTCTTACTTATATATTATATAAATAAAATTTTTTTGCGAAACTTCTAGGTAAAAACATAATAATGAATGAAACAAGATTTTTTAAGAAATTTTATTTAAGAATAAGAATAAAATATAAAGCCAAATGAAACCACATGGGCTAATTATCATAATCACAAAATCATTGACTCAATAATTTCGTGAGCGGAAGTTTTGTGAGCTGGCCAGCTACTACTTAATGAAAATTTGCTATGAATTTTACTGAATTTGAAAAACTGAATTTCATAATTGGACCCTTTTAAAATTACACCACTACTTTTACTGAAATAAATCTTTGTGTTTTATTAGTAGTGGGAAAGTGGGAAATCTTTGTTTTTTATTAGTAGTAGTTAGTAGTTTTTATTTATAGTGGGAAAGAATTAATAAATATTAAAAATAAAAAAGACAAATTAATATCATACTTATATCGTTTTATTGCAGGACATATTTCTTTAGGTAAACCTTTTATAGCTTGAATTGATTCGTCAAAAACTTTTCCCTTTATATCTTCAATAAGTTCACATGCCATTAATATATCAGTTGTATGTGAACCATTTAAAAATGTACTAAACCATTTTAAAGAAATATTTTGAATATTCTTGAAAGAAAAGTAAAAAATGTTTATTAATTTCTTCTATTCTTTTTTTTTTTAATACTGTTTCAATACTTACATTTAATCTAAAATTAATTGGTATAAAACCACATCCAATATACTCAAAAATTCCACCATCATCTTCATCAAATATTTCAAAAGCTAATTTTATAGAATCGTTTTTAGCATAAAATTTTAATGAACCTTTTAATTCAATTCCATGTATTGTTATTATTTGATTCCATATAGGTGATAATGATTCATTTATAACATCAGTTTCATAGATTTTATTTAAAATTGAAAATCTTAATTTAGCATCACATAATCCAGTTTTATCGTAACCGGGACGAATTTTTGCTTGATATAAATAAATAATACATGAAACAGATATCGTTTTATCACATATATTGTATTCAAATTTATTATTCTTTAATTTCCATTGATCAATAAGTAAATTTCTATTGTTATATTCTTCTTTAGTTCCCATCCATAATATACAATTAAATTTAGCATAAATACAGCCACATTCAGTACAAGTATGTTGACAATCGATTGGCTAAAATAGAAAGGCGACATTATAGCAAAATATTAAACAAAAAAAAAAAAAAATTTAGTTAATTTCCTGATTCCTGAAAAAAAAAATATTCCGAAAAAAAATTTTCTTAGAACATGTAACTTACTTGAACGTACTTTAAAAAATATTTGATGACATGAAGTTTGATTCATAAGAAGCTGATCTTTATCAATTGATTCTGTATGAAGAAGTTTTTTGATATCAAAAATAGCCATTGCTATTGATTTTTTTTCTATATCTAAATATAAAATTAAATGTGGCCAGACATCTTGAATTCTAGAATTTAATAATTTATACAAGTCTTTAATTTTTAATTGAATTTGTAAAAGAATTTCATTAATTTTATATTGATCAATTGTTTTTGTTGTTTTTTCTATTGTTTCTGTTGTTGTTGTAACCATTTCTAAATTTAATTGAATCCCTTCAAATTCTTTAATTAAATCATTCTGTTAGTAAAATATAAAAGAAAGTAAAAATAAATTTATATCATTTAATATTTAATGTAAATTATCTATAATTAATTTTTATTTTGAATTCTTAAATTAATTTCTAGTAAAAATTATAATTCGAAATATTGACTGGAAGAAAATGAAGGATCGAATTTTCGAACATTGCAAAATTCTTATAGCTCTTAGAATGTGTAACTTTTTTTTTTGTGTTGACGAAAGCTGAGCTATACTTTGCAAGGCAATTATAAAGAGTCGATTTTTTTCGAGCTCCCATTAGGGAATTAGTTCCCATTAGAGTATTAGTTACTGTAATAAACAAAATAAAACTGCAGAAAGGTAAATAGAAAATATAGTTAACTTTTGATTTACCACCCGAAAAATCTGTAAAACTTTTAAGTTCAATATATCCATTAATAAATTTTTTTTTTTCTTGAGTATTTAATTATTCTAACAATAATTTAATCATTAGGGGAATTATGGTAGACGTAACGTAGTATTATAGTTATAATCTATAGTTATAGAAGGGTTATTTGTATTTTATGTACATGTTGAGCGACCATTAAATTAAAAAAGATAAAACTATATCAATCTACATCAAGATACAGAAGTATTCTGACGTCATTTTTGACTGTTCTGTGCTTTGACTGTTCTATATGCCATGACTTGATGCCATTTTTGACTGTGAAAATTAACAAAAGATCTGACGTTTTCGAATGTAAGAACTAAGGTTCTTAGTGTTGTCAAGTGTTGCCATGTAGTAGTGAATTATATGAACCACATATTTTAATTGAGAAAAATCTAAAATGTATGATCATTAGTAAAGAATATGCAAATTACTTCTGTTGTTTTTGAAATGAAATCAACTGTAGTACAACTATCAAAATATTAAATATAGAAACTTAAAATAAATTATTATTTTCATGAAAATCCGACGTGTTTCTTATGCCAATATTTTTAGACGGTGTAACATCGTAAACTTTTTCAGAATTATTCCTATCTTCAGTATATACTTCTATTTCAAAATAATGTTGTTCTAAAATAATCAATATTGAAATATTGAGAATAATAAAAAAATATGCAATTCGGTTATGCACAGATGACACTAGAACAGAATATTACCCTCACAAAATTCTACATCCGCAAGAAAAGGGTGTAAATTCAATTCTTGTTTTTTAAAGCAAAATAGAAAAAAAAGAAAAGGTCAAGGAAAACACTAATTGTTATGGTTGAAAAATAGATTGTTCTCTTAGCAGGAACCGTATTGGAAATAAATCTGCCAAAACAACTAAAATTAATTAATTATCTTCCAAATACACCAACAATCCATCTTGGTAGTGTCAGATTCTTATTGACTAAACCCACCTCCTCTCCTTTGGACAATATAATGGCATGAAACTCCTAACGCAGTATATTGTCTAAGGAGTATAGGGGTAGGAGAGTATAGATTAAGGATGCGGAAATACTGCATTAAGAGGGAACAATAAATTCGCCTATTTTTATTACTATATTCCTATCAGTGACGATAGCACAATTACAACATACAGTAGCATAAAAACACCTTCATGCATGCATGAGGTAATAATTGAAGGGAACCCCACTGTCAGTGTTGCCACTATTATTATTAGTTTTAGTATTAATTATTAATATTATTATTATTATTTACTATACTGCAGAGTCAGAACCATTAGTGGATTACAAAGTGCATGCGCAAAGGTAATCAAAAGTAGCTCCCTGAGGTAATCAAAAGTAGCTCCCCTGTAGCAGTTATTATTATTTTCATTATTAATTATACGATATACATTTATTACGATATCATCATGCAGATAAGTTAAAATATTGTTAAACATAACTACGATTAAGTTTGATATTAAGTTTTTATAATATCATAAACGAAAATAACTCTTTAAATTTTTGTTTTATTTCTCAGCTTCGATATTTTTCCGTTTTAAAATCAAGAAACTGATTTAATAATAACTTTTTTTTTTAATATTTTAATACTTGTTATTTAAGTAAAAAATAAATTAATTATTACATATATATATAAAAAGTGCATATAAGAATCTAAACTTACAAAGAAATTTTCCAGACAATTGAAACGATTTTTATCCCAATCTGTTAAAAAATTAATAGAACCATGATAATGAAGATGATTTTTACCTTGATTTTTACTATAATAAATGATGATATTTGATATTAAAATACGTAAATTATTTGCTTGTTCCATAACATCATCAAAATATTTCATTTGCAAAATTTTGAAGTATTCCAATTGATTTTTCTGAAAATCATAGAAAACCAAAAAAAAAAAAATTAATTAAAAAAAAAAGGTATAGGTAAAACTTGAAAGCATAAAATGAACAGAAATTATATAAGAAAATTAATATTTAATAGATACTTTTAAAAAATAATTAAAGAAAAGTATCTTATGTTGAAAAATACTATTTTTGTTTATTATATTTTTTTCTTTATGAATTTTTCAAATACAGTCAAAAAAAAAAACAAAATTTTAATATTGAAATTATAAAATTGGGCACTGAATGGCAGATATGCTGTATTATTGTCCTAATTTCAAAGGATAATGTAATATTTTCGTCGTAGGTCGAAGACAGAGAGATAAAACTTTTTTAAAAAGAGGCTATTTCTGAATTTTGAAAATAGTGTCAATACATAATCAATACAATACAAATAACAATACAAATAACTCAATACATAATCAGAAAGGTTTTCGCTGGATTTCGTAGGTATAAGATACTATGCTGATCTAAGGCGAATATTGTGGCGAATAAGATCGATATTGTTAGTAGGATTAATTTTAATTTTCGTATACATATTACATATCTAGTTTTAAGTTTTGTTTTCATAGGACGGTTAAAGTAGTTGAGACTCTATTTTATTTGTCAAATTTGTAGCTTAGATTACATAGCTTGTTTCAATTCATAATTAATGCATATATTCGTATTCCAGATCCTAATATGAATTTCAAGATTTCTAAAATTCAAAATCATATTAAAAAAAATTTTTAAAAAGTGTGGTTCATTGTTTGTTTACAGTCTCCCTCCTCTCCAATTCAAAGTTCTCGTATTCCTGCGCTATCCTTTACTAACCCTTGTCTCTGACCAATATAGCAGTTAGGAATTTCATCTCATTGTGTTGGCTAAAGTGGTTTCATCCCATTATATTGGCCTTATTGACGGAAACGGAACTGGTGGTGGAATTTTTTTTAAACCGAACTCTAAAGGTAACAATTTAGTGTTCGGTTTAAAAAAATTCCATCAGTTCCGCTGATTTTTAAATAGCGATTCTCAATTAAAACCTTTTGATTATTTCAAACTCATATTTCTGGCTTTTGAACTTTTCTCTCATTATTTTGTTCGTAATCAGCACGTAATCAGAAATTTTTTCCGTTTTAGATATATTGAAATTATATTTGTCAGCATGGTGCTTTCTTTTGTTAACACGAATAGTCTGAAAAAATTTCCTTAATACATTTAAATGCTTCAATTTTATGATTTTTTGTCACTAATTGTAATTAATATTGAATTTGAGTATTTTTATTTTACATAATTTTATTTATAAACTTTTATAAAAGAATATTTATTACGTAAATTTGAGGAACAGGCCAATTATGATATATTCTAAGATTGGTAAATTAATTAAAATGAATATTACATATTTTATCACATTATAGAAGTATCAGTTTTCATTTAATATTTTATTTCCGAATTTATTTTATTACAATTAATGAATCTATGAGGTAAAATATATACATTTTGATCTTAAAATATATAAGTTTTAGTATGTTTCACAATTTGTCACACCATCTGTTTTTTGGCCGTCTTCTTACTTTTAAACTTACAGATATTCCATATAATATTAACTTTTTCAAGAATTATACAAAAAACGTGGGATTGAATGGATAGGTGTAAAATAAGGTAATGTTTTCTCGGAAATAAATTTTATGGTAAAACTATAGTATTTACAAAGAAATAAGTAAAAATCCACGGTCAAATAAAGTATAATTAATTAAAGTTTGTAAATGTGCAGATGAGATAGTAATACTATCGTATAAAAATAAAATAGTTATAAATAGTTACCCTAGACTTACATAATAAAAGATAACAAAAACTTATATTCTAGAATCTGGAACTTTTCAAGTGATAATTAAAGTTTGGAAGAAATATATACTTGGCAAAACAATTTAACATAAAGGATTCAAAAATAATGATATTATTCCTGTAGTAAACTCCATGTCCAGGTGACTCATTAACAAATAATAAATAAATAAAAAAAGCTGCCTCTCTTCACTTCAAATTTTAAATATAGTTCTGCGTAAGTTCCTAATAATTCCAAAAGGTTGGTTCCCAGTCTATGTCGTTCGAGATATTAGTTAAAATTTTTTTTAAAGTATATTTTTCAGTAATTTAAAAAACAATAGGTGCGTTCAGTTGACTAAAGAGCTTTAAAATTATTAAATCGCTTAAAACAATTTGTTACTGAACGGTTTTTTTTCAAGTGCTTAAGTAAATCGCTTTATAAATTTTTGCAGCCTTAAAAAACTATGCTTAATGAAGCAGCAACATTTGATTTGAGAGAAAATTCTCTTTTTAATTTTTATCTCTCAATTTTGTTTTTTTTTTTCAATTTTTCCAAAAATTAATTTTCTCAGCCAACAAAATTGAAAATAAAAAATTTCACTGCAAAACATTCAGTACAATTTTTCAGCAGTATTCATTTTAAGCGCTTCAATTCATCATTCGCTGAATCGAACTGAACGAACCCAATGCATTATTCTTTGTTGTTATCAAAGAAGGTATTTATAAAGATCAATTGAACAATCAATTGAAAGCATTTTCTAAACTTACCATTTCCTTTAAAAAATCATACATAAAAAAATCAGCTTCATATTTTGATCTACAATCAGACCATTGTAATTCAATTGTTAATGATTTGAAATTGTTATTTCCAGAAAAATATTTTAAATCTTTAATTGATGCATAACTATTTAAATTTAATTTCAATGATCCAGAAGTCTTTTCTATTAAAAAGAAAAAAATTATATTTGAAAACTATTAATATATTTTAATAATTTAATGTTAATATACGCTAATCGATTTTACAATATTCGCTCTTCACCACGTTTAAGTAGAATAAGTTCACAAAAGTAGGATTCCACTACCTTTGCGAATGTGGTTGGAAATACGATTAGAAATCACATTATTTAATTTCCACCATACACTATACTATAGATTTACATATTATAGAGAAATGTTTACCAGGTGACTGGTAAACAAAACGTACAGTACAACAAAACACAAATATTTAGCATTCAAAAAATTGATTTTATTACTTTGAAAATAAATTCTCATTTATGATTTTTAAGTACAATTCAATAAATCAATTTTAATTACATTAGAAGATCCATTATGATTTATGATTTTTAAGTACAATTCAATAAATCAATTTTAATTATATTAGAAGATGTAAAGTGAAAATTATTTACTGAAACACTTGACTATAACTTTAACAAACCCTTTACTATTTCCCTCAAAATACTTCTACAGCAAAAGGTCTATAGATCTATATAAAAATATATTCAGTCACAATGTGATATCAGTTTCTTCGAGACATCCATTTCAACAAAAATTAGTCAGCTTTTATAGGCTACTAACAATACTAATGGAGGAAAAAAGCTTTGATAACGAACTAACAATAATAAAAAAGATTGACAATAATGAATATGACGAAAATATGATTACAAGAGTCGTCGTTAGATATGTTTTTCTTAAGTAATCTGAGCTTCCACGTAAGTACTGATTTTATCAATCTATACTCCGATATTTTTTTTTTCCTTGCCACTCCTATAAGGAGCATAGGGCATCCACTAAGTCATTTATATTTGACTAAGCTTCAGTTTCTGGAATCATCTAACTAAGCCGTTGATTACTCGGCTGTAGCTATTGTACAAAACCAAGCGTTTCTTTAGTTCTACACTATCTATTATCTTATACAAGAATTATATGTTTTATTATAAATTAGAATATATATTAATTATAATTTATAAGACATATATATTTATTTGTAATTTAATTATATTATACTAATTATATATTATAAGAAAAATCTATATCATTTTATTAATCTATATGACCCAGCCGGGGTTTGAACCCGTCACCTTTCGTATGGAAGGCCGTTGTCTTAACCACTACACCATTGGCTGGATTACTCTGATATTTTAAACGCTGAAAAAGGTTCTATTAAACGCTATAATCAATCTCATTTAAAAGTACAAAAAAACAGTCAGTTTAACCGAATCTAACTCGCAGTCTTTCCGTTCCTTTTACAGATTAAACTACTCTTTTGTCTTCTCAACTACATTAAACTTTGAGAAAGAGTAGATTCTAGGAGCAAAACGAAAAATAAGCGTTTCATTTATCAACTACTCTCAGCTATTTAGCATTACACTTTTTATGTAAAAGGTACACAAAACAATGATACCTATATTGGCTCTATATCCCCCATTCCTAAAATAACTGTTTATAATAATAAAATCAATTTCAAAAACCTAACAAGAAAATTATAGAACTTTTCAATATTTACCTGCAAAAGACATTTTTAATTCGATTGTATCACTTTTATTGGAATGTATAAAATCTCCTTGTAAAATTAAACCCTCTATAACAAAAGTTTCTTCTTTAGACCAAGATGTTTCATTTATTGATCGAATTAAACTTTTCCGAATGAGACGTTTTTGAGCTTCTTGTTTTAAATTTTCACATCGTATTGATATCAAAATTCTTCCAACATAAGTTTTAAGATTATCTGAATTGTAAAAATTTATAAAAGATGGTCCAAAACATGGTAGATTATCTAAAAAATTGAAAAAGAAGAAAAACAAACAATATAATATAAAAGTAAATTTAAAAATAAAAAAACAAGGTGTTCCTCAATTGCTCAATAGGTCGAATATTAAAAAGAATAAACCAGATATAGATCTAGTGTATCAAAAAAGAAAATAATTAAAGGACTGCAAAATTAGAGGTTTAAATTATAGAAAATTCTCAAGAAATGTTTGGGCATGAAAATCTAATAATGGATTTTAATAAGTTAAAGGGATTAAAGTTCCCCAACTTTTTTTTTGTAACTTTTTTAACTAAAATTTCCTTCGAGGAAAATAAATGAAACTAGATTAATTATTAATAATCTTATAGAAGTCACTATACTTATACTGTACCAGATACACAATAATTTTCCTTTGAAGTCATGGTCATTAAATGTTCATTTGTACACTTACTGTTCTTTTTGTATTTCTGCAAAGTTAAAGTCATGATTTTAGCATAAAATACAAATTTACCTTTCGAAAACCTTAAACTTTATAAATTCTTTAAAAAAAAATTTTTTTTAATTTAAAATCAATAAATTTACCATCAAAAATCATATCACTAATATAAATATAATGTTCTCCAATAGCTTTTCGTGATGTCATCACTTTAAATTGATATAATTTTGTTGGTGATGGTAATCGTGCAATCATTTCAAATTCTTCATTCCATTCTGGAACCGCACTATTTTTATATAAGGAAGTTTTTCCCTAAAAATATAAAAAAAAAATTTACTTTTTTCTTATTAAAGTTTTTACATTTAAAATTTCTTACATTTATTCCACTAAATGAAACTTCAATATAATAATCACCTTTAACTTGAAATACACCGTTATATATACATATATTGAACTTGACATATTTTAAATTATTTTCGTTTGCAATTTCTAGTAAATTTCTATTAAATTAAAAAATAATTTTTATATTTCAAAATTGTATACAAATATTGTTTTTCAGTAATTTTATAAAAAAAAAAAAAAAAAAAAAAAAAACAAATTGGGATATTCTCCCCTTTACTTTTTCTTATACTTAAATTATAAGAACGTGCGTTAATATTAATGAATCAACTATTTTTATTTTAGTCTTTAATAAAGAAATTCTTCAATTTTGGGATCCGATATTTCAAGCTGTCCGAACTGAAGTATTAATTTGTTATTAAATTATTTCAATAATTTTCATTTAGGTCTTAAATGTTGAGTTGCCACACGTTGAAAATACATTTATATTCAAAATTCCAAATTTAAAATCCTAGTCGTATTACCAATTTCAGCCATCAACGTGTGACAACTTGAATCACAGCATTGCATTTTTTTAATACCACTCTATGTTTAGTTTATGTTGGGTTAGATGTTAATGATGTTGGATGTTTAATTGCCACTATTGGATGTTTGAATATTTATATAAGTAAAAGTATAATTAAAAGATGCTAAGCAAAATAATTTTTATTAAATACGAGAAGCGTTGACGAGATCTTTGAGAACCTTTTTTGCAACTAAGTTTATATTTATTTGCTCCTCTACTTCATACAGAATCAGAACCAAATTCAGATGAACAATGTATTTTATTCTAATCCTTTTTCGCTTCTAATTTTGTAACTATTTCTGAGTGAACTTTTTACTTACATCTGGGGATTCAAAGAAATCTGAATGTATGAATGAATGTATTTGACTTATTTGACTTTCCATTAATATATGAGCATCCTTATAGTTGAAATTTATTTTGCCTGTTTTTTTGTTTTATTTAATTTTGATCCTCGGTTTTTTCATATATTTACCTAGTTTAGATAAATTTATCTTTTTAGATTTGCTGTAAACTTTCTAGTATATATACTATTTAAACCGATTGGAGGCTGCTAACATTTAAATCCGAAGAATAATAAATATTGGAAAATATATAGGGAAACAACTTTTACATTTAAACTGTTTGTCTTATTTGATTTCTGTTTATCGCGTTTGGATGAAAAATCATACACAAATCATTTGAGTAACTTATTTAAACTCAAATAGGAAAACGCCTAGTCACCTTGAATCTTTTTAAAATAATCTTGAATTTTTTATTTTTCATATTATTTTGTAAAAACAAATACATATTTCTATCAAGATTTTTGATGAATTTGTGCTGTATACGTTTAATAGTTAAAATTAGGGTTTCAATAATTTGTTAAGAGAGAAATTAATTTTTCTCATATTTTAATTGTCTTGTTATTGAAATATGCATATTGAAAAAAATAATAAGAAGATATTTTATAGAATTCTTTACAAAATCAGGAGTGGCAGCATGAAATTTTGTTACGTTCGTTAAAAAAACGTAACAACCATTTTGGTAGCATACAAGTAACGTGACGTTAATTTTCTGTCAAAAATGGAAACGATTCGTTTTTTCGATAGCATGCAGGGAACGTCATGTTCGTTTTTTTTTAATGTGACGTTGATTTTGGAAAGTTATAGTTTTGTTATCGTTGCTTAGTTAAGTTGCTAAATTTAATTGTTTTTTTATATCAATATATTAATTATAACTCTAAAAATAAAATTTTCTTTTTAAATTAAAAATGTGTTTCAATTCAAATTTCCTCCCATAACAATTCTACAGAGATCCGTTGTTCATAGTGTCTTTCAAGACTTTTAACTATATATTAAATGTTAATATATTTTAACATTCAATACGTTTTACCTAGGTACACGCATTAAAAAGTTAACAAAAAAAATAATTTATTTGATTGAAAATATAGGTATTTTTATTTTTTATTTACTTTAATTCCTGTTATAATGTCCAATATTAATACATAGATAATATCCAACATTTAACATTTAACATTTTCTATTTGATTTCAATTACTTAACAATAAGAGAAAAAGCCAAGTGAAATACTCTAAGTACCGACATTCAATAAATTTGTAACATTGGTGGGATTCCTGCTCTAGAAGAACTATTAAAAGGAACAGTGCTTTGGGCTTTTCTTTCATCGTCGGAAGAACTTTCATCTGATGACGCAAAAACAAACATTATTTATTTATAATAAACTTACCTGAAATATTTTAAAATTTATTTTGATTTGCCTCTATAGTCTATATACTTATTTTTTTGTTTATTATTATTTTTGGTGTTTTTGAAATTTTTAATACGTCACTCCGGTTGTCAAAATAATTTTTGAATTTTCGAATATAAATTTTTAACGTGACGTTTTCCGTGCTACCAAAAAATTTTTGTTTCGCACAAATTTTGTTTCGTTTATTTTTTAACGTCACGTTTTACATGCTGCCACTCCAGGATTTCAATAATTTCTTTATCGGAGATTTGGAATTTATTTTGATTTGCCTCTATAGTCTATATACTTATTTTTTTGTTTATTATTATTTTTGGTGTTTTTGAAATTTTTAATACGTCACTTCGGTTGTCAAAATAATTTTTGAATTTTCGAATATAAATTTTTAACGTGACGTTTTCCGTGCTACCAAAAAATTTTTGTTTCGCACAAATTTTGTCTCGTTTATTTTTTAACGTCACGTTTTACATGCTGCTACTTCAGGATTTCAATAATTTCTTTATCGGAGATTTGAGAGAGAAAGTGCTCCGTTATTGAAATATGTATGTAAGGGCCCAACCTAAATCAACTCAAATCAACGATGTATAATTTCTGTCAAACTATATTTAAATACATGCAATATACATAAAATGAGAACACCCGAAATACTCGGCGTCCAGCATTTAAAATTTAAAAACTGACAAAGCGTATAAAATTTTTTTGTTGTTTTTTGTTATGTTGTCAAGGTAATGTTTTCAAAAATGAAGAAAAAAATAACCAAATTTAAAAATGTCAGTACAAATAAAAACTGTACGCGCGTATCGATTTTGAGATACTTCAACGTGATTTATACTGGCGTATAAAAATTGTACGTCGTACGTGTAATTGTACGTGTAATTGTGAATGTATGCTACTATAAATAACAAAAAATAAAATCTAATTTAAAAGAAACTCAATTTAAGTTTTTATTTTTTTTTCAAAATTTTGGCTAAATATTTTCGGATGACCCCTCCCTTTAATAGTTCTAATTTTATCAGTATATAGTGACTAATATCAATAGTGACTAGCTATATTAGATTAAAGAGTTATATAAATAATATAAAAAAAAACAAAAAAAAATAATATTCTTGAACTTGAGAAAAAAATCTAAATAATCTCTCGTCAATTTTTTTTTATTCCAATTATAATACTTTTATTTTAATTAAGTATAAAAGAAAGTAAAATAAAAAAAATAAAAAGAAAATATTTATTATATTGAAATTTTACTTACTTTTCAATATCATCAAAATCATTTATTATTATTTCTTCAACAATTGAAATTGGTTTGGGTGTATAATTTCGTGAAACAATAGTTAAATCAATTTGTAAATATCCACGTGGAATATCAGAACGTTTACCATAGGGACATTCTAATTTACCCCATTTTTTATATAATAAATGACCAGATTGATTCCAAACAGTTCTCAAATCAATTAATAATTCCCCAATAATAATATCCTTTTTGCAATATGTTTTCTGTTTTATTTCAAATAAAATTTTCTTATGTAATAATTGTATAACAGAACATTGAAGTTCAAAAACGTAATACTAAAGGTATAGGTACAAAAAAAAAAAAAAATTAATAAAAAAGAAAACAAACTATACTAAAAAATTGAAATTAATTTTTATTAAGTAAAAAAAAAATTACCTCATTATAATATGGATTAGAAGATTGTTTAAAAATATTTGTATATTTGATTTTTTTATCCAAAGTTATTTTAACATAAGTATCTGCATTTAAAACAATTAAATTAGATGCTTTACGAACTGTAACACATATTAAAAATTCTTGTTTAACTAAATCGAAACATTTAAAATCATTTTGATTTGACATTTTTTTTTTTTTTTGATATTTTTTAAAATTAAATCCTTTTATTTTTTTTATTATGAATTGAATTGTCATTGATTTTTTTTTTTTTGATTAAATAATTAATTTTTAATTGAATTTTATTAATGAAACTTTTAGAGCTCGACTTAAATAAAAGCATATGGCGTACAATTTTTATAGATATTATAGGTATATGACGTATACGTCGAAATATCTCGAAATTAATACGTATACGTATAATTTTTCATTTGTACTTTCATTTCATTTTTAAATTTTTTTCATTTTTTAAAAAACAATGCCTTTATTACATAACAAAAAACGATAAAAAAATTTCTATATAGGTACGCGCTTTGTCAATTTAAAAATTTTAAAAATTTGAACTTCAGTACGTCGCGTATTTCGGGTGTTCTTATTTAAATAAAATTGAATTTAAAAATATTTTAACAGAAAATATGCTCTGTACCCTTTTATTAAGTTTAAAAATTTTAACTAAGCATTTTTCTAATCCTTAGTTTTTAGCAAGAAAATTCTTAGTTTTTTTAAGTTTTAAGCAAGTTATTCCGTAGTTTAGTTTTTTTTTTTCTAAAAATTAGAAAAAATAAAATGGTGTTTATTTAAATTTAAATTTCGAATTAATAATATTAAAACAATCTAAAACTTTCTAAATGGAATTTATTTAGAAAAAAACTTCTTATGGGCTATTTTATAAAAACTTCTTATTTAGGAAAAATTTCTTATTTTTATAAAACTTCTTTGTTAAAGATTTCAAATGCTGGTGTGGCTTAAGGCTCAATATTATCTTTCATCATATACAATATCTTTAATTAAGTATGTATATATTCCCAAAACCACATTAATTTGAAATCTTAAGTCAATTTATTGTGCTGATCCCACAGCTCTTTTAACATCCTCAACGTTTCTTAATCAAATCATTAACTATTTGTATATCGTATAATTAATAGTAATAATAATAATAATATCTGCTACAGTGGAGCTATTTTGGGTTATATAATGCAGGAAGGTGTTATATACTAGAGCACATTGTAATCCACTAATGGTGCTGACTCCGTAGTAAAATAATAATAATATTAATAAGAATACTAATACTAATACCAATAGTAATAGCTGCTACATTGACAGTGGGGGTTACCTTCAATAATTATCTCATGCAGGAATGTGTTATATACTACTGCATGTTGTAATTGTTGTAACTGTTAGCAAGTTAGAGCAAGTTAGTTAGCGGTTATAGTCACTGTTAGCAAAATAGTAATAATAATAGGCGGATTCATTGTTTCCTTACAGTCCCACTCCCAATTCAATTGCCTATGTTTTGCTATCCCTACTCGCTACCCAATATACTGCGTTAGCAGGTAAGGGTTTCATCCCATTATGTTGGCTAAAGCAGGAGGTGGGTTTAGTCAGTAAGAATTTAACACTACCATGGTGAAATTCTTGGTGTCTTTGGAAGATTCCCAGCTCCCTTAGGGAAACAAAAAACAAACACTAAAGCATACTTTTTTGACAAAAAAAAGAAAATCATGTTCTTTATTCAACAGAAACCTAAAACAAAATAATGGAAAACATTTTCAAAATTAATTATTCAGAACTGTTGAATTCCTTAATTACTATAAAAATCGTTTATTTAATTTTTTATTGTAATTTCTAAAGGAAATTGAACTTTAACATTTTCGTACTCATTTTTCGAACTACACACCTTTGTAGAAATTTTAATGTCTAATAAATAGTCTAATAAATAAATAAAGATGAAGGTGTGTTAGAATTATGATTAATTAAATGTTGACTTTAAAAAACAATAACCTAAAATATCCACGTCAACAACAACATTTTTATAAAAAAAAAAATTGATATTTAATATTTGTATAAAAAAATTTATACTTTGTACGTATAAATCACAGATAAAATTTGTTGTATGCATATATAACATAAATAACATATTCTGAGATTCATTTGTTGTATTTTTGATAATGTGTTCTGTTTGACATAGAGAAATTTGTATCTGTTATTGAAAGAATAATATATAAGTAACTAAAATTACCATCACCATATATATTAAATACAAAAAGGGACATGTTTGAAATTTTATTTTAGATTAAATTTAAGCTGACATTAATAGGAACCTCCTATTAGGCTGTCTTTTTTTTCATATTTGATCAGTATTTACTTATTGCAGCTACACATCACTACAGCATTTATAATTGTTTAGTACATTTCTACAGCTACTTAATATTAAAGGTTAATCTTTAGTGTTTGATCATTATTTATTATTAAAAATCTTTAAGAAAAAAAAAAATAAATAAATAAATTTTTTATTGAGTTTATATTTGATTATAAAAATCAATGTCCGCCTTTATTTTAAAAAATCGAAAACCAACTCTTCTTTTAAATTATTTAAATTTCAGTAAACAGTAAATGAATTATCATCACCATATATTAAATTGCAGACAGGGGATTCAAATTAAACACGTGTATTTCCAATGTATTTCATAATAAATTAAAACTTGTTAAGAATTGAAAAATTTTTCAATATAAAAATGCAGGATTTAAAAAGAAAAATTCTTTAAAAACCTTGAAATCATAAAATTAATTCATTAGAATTTTTTTTTTTTATGATAGAAACACGAATATAAGTATAGAATAGTACTGTTGTCATATACAATTTGTTAGAATTGTGAAAATCTAGACTTAAAATTATAAAAATAGAAAAAAAAAACACAAAAATAAATTAAAAAGTTCAACAAGTGCTAAAACTTAATGACTTGTAAGCAAAAAAATAAAACGCTCATATAGAAATGAAAATAAGTTTATTTGTTTTATATTTTTTTTTTTTTTAGTTTTTTAAAATGTATCCTTTTTTCCATACGCAACAAATTAATTAATACAGCTTTTATTTTTATTATCAGTATTAAATTTAAAATTGAGAGTATTTAAATGAATTTTCTGTCAGTAAATTTACTTGTTTTTGCAGTAAAAATACTTAGTTTTTCGCTATTTTAAGTAGAACTGTGGAATTAGCCAGAATTGATTACAAAATTAGTTTGATTAACATATTGGTTGACGAGGATTTCAAACTAACGCTGTCAATCCTAAATTTGACGCTAACAACTTTATTGTAATACGAATTTTTTAAGGAAACTCAGATTACGTACAGTAAAACTTCTATTATTTTTGTATCTTGTACTCAAACTGAATGTAAATACATATACATATATACAAACAATCATTTATTTACATTTGCTATATAATATGTACAAATAGCCAATTATTATAATATTTAGTATAAAAGTAATTACCACTTCTGTGTTCTTTTTCTTCTCCTATATTTATTTTAATATTCTGGATAATAAAATGTAATGTCAAATACTCAGATACTAATAAAATATTTTGATTGAGAAATAAAATATTTTTACTGACAAAAAATCATTGTTTACTCTTTTTTCACTTAAAAATTTAACAATATTAACTTTATCAAAATAAAATTACTGAGACTTTTTTATTTTTGAAAATGACAAATTTCTGATTGACCAAAATTTATATAAAATTGTATTAAAATATACTGTACAGCTAGAAATAATTACTGACAAATAAATATTTCCTTAATTTAGTTATATTCATCAAGAAAACAAAACGGCTTTTATATGGCTTTATTATATATATTTTCAGGAGCATATCTATATATTATATTCGCGCACCCTTTTTTTTACCCGCTACAAACGTAATTCTAAGGGTATAATAAATTTGCTATTATGTTTGAGACACCTTAAAGGGAACAACATAGATATGGAAAATTATCAATATATTCTTGCTTAGGATTGAATTCTGAATCGATTCGGTTCATGTACGGTTCATGTAGAAGTCAAGTTTCACAGCTACCAATGACTTCTAGAAAATTTGATTATCTAACACAACAGGTTTGGGTAGTTGGGTATTTATATCCTCTATTCTGGATATAATTTATGTTACAAGTCCAAAATTTACATAAATATATAGTACTTAATTAAATCAGATTTATATGAAATTTTGTAAAAGATAATAACATTTTATGATAAGAGTTGATACGAGTATCTTAGAGTTGACTCAGTCTATTATACACTCTTCCTCATTTTCTAATGAACTTATACAATGGACAGAAAAATTTTCATAAAGGATTTTTGTTTGTATTAGTGTTTAAAAACCAATATTTGATCGTAGTTGAAAATGCAGAAGTATAAATCTAATCGTACTATATTTTCCAAACATATTTTTTGACAGTGACATTGCTCTTTAATTTCTTGTACATACCTAAAACTATAAGAAGAATTCTTTACACCAAATAATTTGTTGGAAGATTTCATGTATTTTTGTGGCTTAATTAAACTAAACATATAATAAATCTGAAACCTAGACTCTTAATAAAACTTTGCAGGCTAGTCATAATTCTATCAAAGGGCTGACAAACTATACAGGCAGATAGAATACCAGCGCAAAGTTAAAAATTGAAAAAACGAAGTAACAGAATTTTTTTTTTTTAGTGCATTTCTCTGTCACATAAATGTCGACAGGAAATTACACAGTGTTTCCTGTTCAGACGTGACTGTAAATGTCGTAAGGGGAAATAACTCTTACGACATGTATGGGATTCGAACTTACCCACTAGCTCCTTAACAGAATTTTAATCAGGATTGTTTATGATTTTTTAAAAATTTACGAATTTTTAATATTTGGTAGTTATTTAAATGATTTTCAGTATAATTTAGCTTTAAAAGATGCCGAAAAGTGCAAAAAAGTGTTGTTTATCACTAGTTTTTTTAAGTTTTTTTTTTCTTTTATAGATTATAGAATTAGTGAATTAGTAAATAAACTATTAGTAAAGTTAATTAAATAATGGTTAGACACTAAAAATCGAATAGAGAAAAAGTAATGTACAATTAATTTTCAAAATTTTGCTGTTTCCAAGATAATTCAATATTAATTATTTGTTCTTCAAATGCTCATTATACAAAATTATCTACAAGAATCCTTGTAATGTACCTTAAATCCTTCCACTATCTTACTATAGTTTTCTTGTTCATTGGAGTATTCAGTACAAATTAAATTTATTTGGAATGCCTATTTCTATTTATTTCAAAATAACTTATAGGAAACCTTCTTCTTCATCTTATATAGTAACTTTTTACTTTTTTTGACCTCTACTACCTTTCTCTTGTAATAATTCTCACCTTTTGTGGAACACTCTATATATTTTTTGTCTTTGATTTTCATTTGACTATTCTAAGTGTACAATAGAAATTCTAGATAAGGTTAGATAGTTAGATAAGTTAAATGAATATTATTGACAAAATGATGAACTACTTATCTATATAATATAATATGTTTAATTTTTATAAAAATAAAATAATAAGTGAAAAATGTAATATATATACATATTTAAGTTTTAAAACTTTCTTTAACAAACACATTTAAATATTTTGTACGTAACTTTGAATTTGTTAGTGTTGAAACGTAAAAATTAATTTTAATTGCATATTCAAATATATAGAAAACTTCTATAGTCTCCTACAAAAAAAAAAAAAAAAAAATAGTACTATATAGGCAAACTCTAATCATTTATAGAATTTAGTTTCATAATTAAGTAGAAAAATTAAAATATTCAATTTGGAAATTTTAATTATTTAAAAATTCATTAAAAGTGATGGCTAAAAACACCAATGGTTATATTTAGCTTAATTTAAAATAGATGTTCAAAATTTAATCTATGCAAAAATTAAAAATATTTCGGTTCTTTTAAAGGATTTTTAATTAGAATAACATAGAAGAATCGGTATATTTTGGATTATTTCAAACCCTGAATAAAACAAAAGTCCTTAAAAATCTTTAAACTTAAACATATATCTTTAGATCCAATAATGTCTGTTTGATAAGTAAATATTCAACAGCAGCTTAAACTGCATCTTAAGTATTTCAATCATTTTTCAATTGTATAGTACCAAAGTTTTTATAGAGAGAAATTCCGTTTCATTGCTGATCATAAATGCATATAGGTTCAAATCTTTCGCATTTATTTTCTTCCCTTCTTGTAGAACCAACTCTAAACAATAAAAATTATTCGATCATGATCACAATTAATTTTTATATTACAAAAATGTATATTACAAAAAGGATTTAAACAAGGGTTTAATTTTTTTTTATTTTTATATATACAATAAAATCTGAATTAAAAAACTTCTTTAACTTTAATTGAAACTAAAGTTTCTTTATTGTAAAAAAGAAAAAAAAAAACAAAAACACCTACTTATGGATCACTTTTTTACGCCATTTATCATATAACAGAAGATATATTAATATATGTATGTATACATAAAAAGGTTTAGGTTTTTTTTAATTATTTACTTTTATTTATTTCTTACATTAAGTCAAAAAATAAAACAGATACGATTAAAATAATATAAAACGAGGAAGAGTACAGTGGTAAAGCAGGACGACTGGCTGTGTAAACTGGGGTATTTCAGAGTATGAACGTAATATATGCTGTTTCCAAATTTAAGAAATTTGACCTAATTAAGTACCAAGATATATTTATTTAAATTTTGGTGTTGTATGACAGCTAACCGGACTTGTACCACCAGCACAATCAAATTTTACAGATGTTTTTGGCCTATAACTCGACATCTTTTTAAAAAATTTCAGATACCTAGCTTCAATAGATACTGAGTTAGTTATAGTGCAGACGGACTGTCGGACGTGTATTGCCTAATCCACTCAGAATTCGATTCTGAGCCGATCCACAGTTTTGAGCCTGTATCAATCTCGACTTCTTTAAGGTATTACAAACGTAATGGAAAATTTATTACACGTTTGAACATATGCATTTTTTACATGGTAGAAATTTTGTTGTACAATAAAAATTTTATCCGAAAATACGGAATTAAAATGATGAAGCAATAAAACTTGCAATTACATAATAATATCAGAAACAGATTTCATAAAAATTGAACCTAAACTACAATATTAATTATCTTAATCTTTATTAAACTATAGGCTATAAATATCAAACAAAAAACTACATCCTGAATATCTTGAATTAATTGAAGCACATGTAATTACATTTTTATTTTGCAAAAATATAATATATAGATTTGAAATGAAATAAGAAATATTTATAAGAAATTCTCTCATTGAATTATTTGCGTCAAAGGATTCAGAAACGAAAAAAAAAATTTTAACTCTTTTCGGTATTAGGTCATATATAAAATTAACTTATATTTTGATTTACTTTCAGTATCGTATTACTCCTTTACTTTAATTTCATTTTATTTAACCAACATTACAACTAAGACTCTAGAAAGTATTTTCAACCGAATTTTTTGCCTATAATTTGCAAAAAACAAAAAATAGAGAGAGATTCATTAAACAGCTGTAGAATAAGGCCGAATCATTCTAAGGCTTTTAATATAAACTTTCATATATATATAAAATACTTTCTTAAATATATTAAGATTCGTCGAATTTTAATATAACGAGACCAAAATTTAATTTTATTAAGAAACTTTGTGAAAAGATTTATAGTCTGATGACGTAAAACAAAAGTAACATTTAAATGGACATACTAAAACTATTAAGAATTAAATTTCGTTTCAGTTTAGTTTATAATGGTAAAATTTTAAATAAAGTTATAGATGAATTCATATTTCTATTTGTATATTAACTAATTATTTAATAACAGACCTTGATTCATATAACCATAGATAATATCCATATGATCCATACGATTCATATATAATCGAAAATTTATTTTTTTAATAAATTAAATAATACAACAATTAAGATCAAATTATTTTTAATTAAATATTTATTCATTTGTAAGTGATATTTGTATATTGGTACATTGGTAGTATTTTTTTCTCTTTCTATCTTTTAATATTTTTTATAAACAATTCAATATGTCTATATAATTATCAATATCAATCTCTAAGTATTTTTATTCAAATGATTCAAACCGGAGCACCACAAAACCCCAAAAAAAACATCCGAAATGACGAAATCCCAAATTAACTATAAATCCCAAATTACAAAATCTCAAATTACAAAGTTGCAAAATAGCTAAATTCCAAATTTCAAAATCCCAAAATATCAAAATCCCAAAACTTAAAAAAGTGAAGCAAATTTAAAAATTTAAAAATTATCTAGAAAATGAGGGAATTGTTTAGTAGAAATTTCGGGCAGAAAGCCACCAGGATTATTAAGAAAAAAATTAATTTGGTGCGTCGTTTTATGTCCCTTATATATATTATATGTAAATGCGATATTCTGAATTTGAAGTGATTTTTAGTTGACTATAAAATCAAGGTAATACGCTTTTTCCAGAATACTTAGAAAAAGATTTTGGAATATGAGGTTTTGGAATTTTGAATTTTGACATTTTGTATTTTGTATTTGGGATTTTGTATTTGGAATTTTGTATTTGGGATTTTGAATTTTGGGATTTTATATTTGCCAACCCTTAAAAACATGTGAATACGAATTATTATTTTATTATTGTTCGATTATTCATCACCTTGTTGTAATGCACTAAACTAACACTAATCCCCTGCACTAAACTTTAAATAAAAGTGAATTGAATTCGAGTATAGCGATTAAGAAAAACAAAAAAAAATTTTTAAATCTAAAATAAATTTGACAGCAAATCCTTCAACTGTACCAGGTTTGAAGAAATCCAATAAAAACTTAGAACTAATAAAAATCTCTTTATTTAGCGATTTTGAGTTAATATCTGAGTAATAAATGAGTAAATTAAATGAGTGAGAATATTATAAAGACAATTTCATAGTATACATATATTGATATTAACATTTTCAGATAAACTTTGAAAACTTTTAATAAACTTTTCAAATAAATTGGACAAAAAGTGAATTGAACAATACCCGACACCTCAATTATTTTATTAAAATACTTTATCGTAGGAATTATAATTTAGAACTGATCATAATTAATTTAAAATAAAAAAAAAATTAAATTTTTAATGTAAATATTTATTTCAATATTGTTATTATAATGATTATTTATTTTGAAAAATTTTATTTATAGTTTGGTTAAGAAATAAAAATTCAACGCAAATTATCATATTATTAGAAATCTCATTAATAATCATCTCTTTTTTTTTTTAACAATATAATTTAATTAAATATATTTTTACATTCTCATATACATAGTTATAATATCTCTTAATCCAAAAATACAATTTGATGTAACAAGTTAGGAACAAACAATAAAGTAACCCTATTCGGGGTATCTGGATAACTAGTAACTAACTAGGGAAAAAGCGTAAAATGAGGAAGCGAATTAACTTTCAAAAGAAGGTGCTGCAACTCCCTTTACAGGTTCCGAATCTTTTTATAGCATAGATAGGCACATCAAATAAGGAAACCACTAAAATAGAAGGGGAAAACTGTAGGATCAAACTATGGACTGAAAAATCAGGTCTCGTCGGATAAATTGGCACTAAAAGAAAATTGGAATAGAAAATGACGGTTTACATGCAGATACTGTCAAGAGCAATATGAACTTAAGAGCATATTACTTTAACGAAAATGAACAACCAGCAATAGACCCTGTACAGATTTTCAATTTCTTAGAGGCAGTAGAGTTGAGAGATGAATTTATAAGTAAAAGTAAAATCCATAGTATATAGTTGTGAAGGAGGAGCACAATAGATCTACATCAAAAGGTCGCTGTGTTACTTATACCCCTTAAATAATAATCCAATCTAATAAATCGGTGTATTGAAAAGCCCTAAAAGGGAATTTCCTTTAAACATGTTTGTATGTACAACTCCAGAACCATTTATATATAGGTTATAAATACAATACTTATGTCATACAGTTAAAAACATTGTTTTCTATCAAATTTTGATAACCAAAGGTTGTGATCCCTACAAAAAAAATGAATGAGAAAAATGAAATAACTAAAAAACTGTATACTTTTTTAATTTCATTCTTAATTTTTTCCGCATATTTATTTAATTATACTGAAATTTTTTCGATTTTCCGTATATATTTCGATTCCCCTACCTAAATTTCTAGATGAAAAAATTATTTTAAATTAAAAATGTATGTAATTAATTTTAATTTTAAAAATTATTAAAAATTAGAAGTTATTCTTTTCACAAACGGAAATATTTATTAATTTTGAAAAATTTCATAAATTCATTCACCTGAACAAACATCAAAAAACATTAATATAAAAACTAATCGCAGAATCAAATGAGTTAATTTTATTTACTGAATGTTACCATTTCAAACACTGGAATTTATAATAACGTTTTTTTTTTTTAATATCAATGGTGCATTTTTTGAATTGCATTTAAACACAGGACATAACTAACTGGTAAAAGTTTTAGTCCTTCAAATTTTTTTTAAAACTATTTTGTTTATTTTATTAGCAGGAAAAGATATGTTTTTGGCAAATAATAATAAATACATATACCAGATATCTTAAAATGAAATTCACTTGAAAATAAATTGCGAAGAGAGTGAAATTTTTATTCAATCTCAGTTTTATGCACTCGAGCCAATGGGTCAAATGAATAAAATTGAACTCAAAATTGGAACTCAAATCTCACTTTTTCAAATAAAACTACGGGTTCAAACGTAGTTTTTGTTTGAAAAAGTAAACTTGAGTTTAAGCTCAGTTTCGATCCAATGGCTCAAATGATCTTAAACTTAAATCTTACTTTTTTAAACAAAATCTAAACCTGAACTCGTAGTTTTTGTTTAAAAATGTAAAATTTAAGTTCAATCTCAGTTTTATGCACTTGACCCAATATCAGGCCACTTTTAAGGACAGAATTATGCAACATAAGACATCATTTTATATAAAAACCTTTAACCGATTGGATATTTGATTGGTGTTTTGTTTCTCTTTCTGAGCTACAATTTAAATATACTATAAATACAAGTCCCATAATTAAATACTTAACATTCATACAAGCGTGAAAACTTCACTAAATCAAAAAAATTTAAATATTTAAAAAAGTATTTAAAAAATCCGAAAAGCATTAAAAAACAAAAAAAATCCAAAAAAATTTCTAACAATAGTATTGAAACCTTAAACTTATTTATTTATTTATTTATATTAATATTAAATACATTAATGTAGCGCAATATTATTGAACCATCGGCTACTAAGGCCATTATAGGTTTTTATAGTATTATTAAATTATATACTAATATTATTTATTTTGTTTATATTATATACTATCTATTTACATTATATTTGGTCGTAATATGGGAGTATGTAAAGAAAAAAACAATTACGACCTGTGCAGGGATCGAACCCACACTCCTTCGGTTAATACGACACACGCCTACCCACTAGGCTATCGCAGCCCCCCTTAAGCTTAATATCCAATTTATTCATATCTAATAAAATAAAAATTTGCCTGAAACCAGGCGCTTAAAAAAGTTCATAAAGAGTTAAAAAAAATCTTATTTTCTTTTTTTTTTTTCTTCGAATTTTATTCTTTATTATTATTTATATAATATATACATATTCTTTAAATTTTTTTTTTTTTTTTTTTAAATACACAATTTAATGTTAATTTGTATCTAAACTTGATCTGTGAAGTCATAAAATAATTAATAGACTCATCATAGTAAGTGAAAAAAAAAAAAAAACAAAAACAAAAAAAAAAAACAAATATGTTAATCATAGCACTATGGTGTGTGAGTTGTCAGTACAAATTTACAGAGAGAATATTATTATATTATTATTATGGTGTAAGTGTCAAGGGATATTTTCAGAATAGAAAAAAAAATAAAATTAAATTTTTTTCCATTCAATAAGACAAAAAAAAAAAAAAACTAAAAAAAAAAATTAATAAGTATTTCAGTTTTTCGTTGGTTGGCCTGGAGTTCGGACATAGAAATTATAATTGCACGGTTAAAATTCAAAAAAAAAAAAAATAATAATTTTTTTTATTAATAATATTATATTCGTACAAATATATATGCATGCATATATGTATTTTAAAATATACAAAATCTAAGGCATAAAACTTAACATAAAAATTAAAAAAAAAAAAAAACCTTAACATAAGTTATCTATATATAAATATATTTATAAATATATACATATACATTGATATATATAAATAATATAATTAAAATATATATAAATATATAATATATATATTTATATATTTTTTTATATATTTATATATTTATATATTTTATATATAATTATAAATATATAAAAATATATATCAATATATAATATAATATTGACTTGTGTAGGTGTCGTCGCCAGTGTTTATTTATTTATTTGTTTGTATGTCTCTTAGATATTTATTTAATAAACAAAAAATTAATATTGAAAAATTCTAATATCGTTTTTTTTTTTTTTTTTTTTATAAATATGCATATTATATTTATTTATTTAATTAATTAATTAATTAACAATATATTTACATAATTATTTTTATATAAAAATATAAAATAATGTATTGAATTATTCTACCTGTTATCATCATTTAAATCATTGTGTTAGTGTGTGTGTACAGATTTGTTTATTATATTAAATTACAAAATATACATAATTACTATATTATACTACTACTAATCATTTATTTTTCCTTAAAAGTAAATAAAAAAAAAAAAAATTTATATCTTAAATTTAATTAAAAAAAAAAAAAAACAATATAAAAATTAGTTTTTAATATCTAAAGCTTAAATATCAATAAAAATATAAAAGATAATAAAAGAATAAAAAACCAAAAAAAAAAAATAAAAAAAAAAAAAAAACAGGATAATAAAAAGAAAATATACAACTATTATGCCTAATTTAATTTAATACTTTTTTGTATATGTATTTATACAAAATTAAGAAGTCCTACATATATTAATATATTATATACAAGACTATAATATTATATTATATTCTATATAGTATAGTAAAATTTGAATTGTGTTATACAATAATTTATTTCTTTTTAATTTTTTTCATATTGAACCAATAAAACAAACAGTTTAGGTGTGTACACAATAATTAAATAATATTTTTGGTATTTCAAAGTAAACATTTACATTTTGAATATTTATTCGATTATTATTTTGTTTGAAATAAAATTTGAATATAATTATTAATATTTGTTTTTTTTTTTTTTTTCGTTTTTTTTTTATGGGTATACTGATTTTATGGGTAGACTGAAAGATTAATTATCATTTATTTCATTTATTTTTTGTTTGTCATTATCCTAAAGAGATTGTTTCATCATTGCAGGGTTAACTAAGATATTTCATGTTTGAAAATCTAGCATTATCTTAATGTGTCTCAACTGTCTTTTAAAACTAAATAATTTTTTTTTGTTAATTAAATAGATTGAATGGATATAAAAATTCAAAAATTAAAATTTATACAAAAAAAATTTTTAAATTTAAATTAATATTATATATACAATACAACACTAAAACCCCCCTCCTAATTCATAGTCTTTTTCCAAAAATATATATACCATCCAAGTATATAATATAAATATTCTGGAGAATGCGAACACTCTAATTTTGGATATAACTCTAAAATTCCCCTAATTATATTTTTGACAAAAATATATTTGCAAACAAAAAGAAACTTTTAAAATAATGGGCGCTACCACTCTCAAACTTGCTAAAGAAATTATTAGAACTCTGATTTTGTATCTAATTCTAAAATCTTCCGTATATAATTATATTTTTTACATTCATATTTCGTGTGGTTGATAAAAATTGATTGATTAATAGCCAGGTCTTTTTTAAACATAGAAATTCGAAATTTATTTTTTTCAACATTTTTTTTCGACATTTTATTTTGAAACTTTTTTGGTTATTCGAGTTTTTTCAATAAAAACACTAGCTTCCAATAATTCTTGAATTTTTTGCATTTTGGTAAAATTTTTTTTTAAAATATGACAAAAACGCAAGATTTTGAGACACAAGATTTTGACACACAATATTTAAAAACGCGATATTTAATAAAATGAGATTTATAAAAAGCACGAAATTTTAAAAACGAGATTTCGATACGCTGCCATTCTTGCAATAAATTTCTCATTCAAAAATTTAATTTCTGTTTTGGCTGGCCCCCTTAATTCGCTATTTCTTTTACAAATTTTTTTCCCGATGGATTTTATTTTAAGATATCTGATATATATGTTTTTATCATTATGTCTTGAAAATATCTACAGATATAATATGGATATTTCTAGAACTTTTTTTTTTTTTTTAAGGATTTGAAAGACAATTTTACAATAAAATATTGGGATTCAAGAGAGTACGATAGTAAAAGGTGAAAAAATAAAGACATTTTCTTATAATGTGATTTTTTTTTTAAATTTATGAAAATTTTATAGAATTCATAATATTGCAAATAAATAAAGCAAATTATTTGGATAATCATTGGAAAACTCATACATTTTCACCCACTGAAAGAATTTTAAAAATAATTTAAAAAAAAAAAAAAACAATCCTTAAATAATTACCTATCTAAAAAGAATTAAATAAAATTATTTTTGTCGAAAAATTTTCAAAAAAAAATAATAATAACAAAAAAATTGTAACAAATAGGATCTTTAATAGATCTTTTAATTGAATCATGAATTCCATTATCACATAGAAAAAAAAAAATTTTTTTTTAATAACAAGAAAAAGAAAATGGGCCAAAAATATTATTATATAGATATATAACTGGAAAAATATATTATTTATTGTATGTATAGATTGTACTAGAAAATTAATTTTTTTCAATTTAATTTTTGTAAATTCAAAATATGGTAACTGGAAATCGATTTTTGTGTAACATATTACATTGCAGACTAGACATAAAATTAAATTTTTGATTAAATTAAAATGTTAGAAAAATTTATTTTTTAAACTTAAATATACCTTTTTCATTTAATAAAAAAAAAAACAACAAAAACTACTTTATATAGAAAAATAAAGGCATCCTTAAGTATCATTACAATCAGTTCATTATTTTTTTTTAATTTCATTACCAATAAGGTTAGAATATAAAAATATCTGTCCGAAAATAACTTTAAAAAGAAATTTTTAAAACTAAAGTGATTCAACAAATTCTAATTGAACTTTTTTTATGCCAATATATTTTTTCAAAAAAGTATTCGTTCTTTTAAAAATGCTCAATAATGGAATGAAAACTAAAAGGATAATGCGGTTATAAAAATGCGGTTTCAATTATTTGTTTCATGTTTTTCAAAATTTTTCTTTAATTTGACTTCTGAAATTATATTTTTTACAAAGATCAGCAATTTTCTTATATGTTACAATCTTGAAAAAAAAAAAACAATTTTCCTTTCCACTATTATAAGGAGCATATGGCATACATAAAGTAATTTATTATTTAGATTTGACTAAGCTTCAGTTTCCGGAATTATTAATTTCACTAAACCGTTAATTACTTGTCTGGACCTATTATTTGCAAGACAATATGAGATTTAAATATTTCTTTATTTGTACGTCATGCTATATATACTTATTATACCCTACACCTAAAGTATAGGGTATATTAACTTTGGTATGGTGTTTGTAACCACCAAAAGGAAGCGAGTTAGGTATAGACATGTATATATATTCTGAATCAGGATCACCGCCGGAGTCGATTTAGCGATGTCCATCCGTCCGTCCGTACGCACGATAACTCAAAAAATAATGATGCTATCTTGATGAAATTTATATAGTAGGTTACTAATTACGAAAGAAAGGCTAAGTTCGAATCTGGACAAAATCCGTCCATGGGTTCGGATTCTGGAAGCTTCCGAACGAGCCGCAGAGCAAATAAGATTATATCCAATACGAACAAAGGTAGAACCTTTGAATTTGGTACAATGGTGTTCTTTCGTGTTTGATTTATGTCTCTGAAATTTAAGAGGATTTGGTCCTTGGGTTCGGATTTTGACTTCCGAACGAGCCTCAGAGCAAATGATATTATCTCCAAATGCAACAAAGATATAACCTTTAAATTAGGCAGAATGATGTTCCTTCATGTTTGATTTATGTTTCTGAAATTTGTGAGAATTTGGTCCATGGGTTCAAATCTTGGAAGCTTCCGGACGAGCCCCAGAGCAAACGAGTATATCTCCACAACCAACAAAGATAGAACTTTTATCTTTAGTACAAAGGTGTTCTGTTATGTTTCCTTTTCTGTAAAATTGGAAACTGACATTTGAAAGAATTTGAACCATGGGTTCGTATTTTGGAAACTTCCGGACGAGCACAAGAGCAACGAGCATATCTCCAAAACCAACAAAAGTAGAACCTTTAAATTTAATAGAATGGTGTTCTGATAGAAACTTAAAATTTTATACAAAGGTGTCAAGCATATCCCAAGCGGATGCCTCTTTTACGTTCTTGAAATTCGAGTTGAATAAGACAGAAAAGGGAAGAAGTTCAAGCAGCTGCCAAAAACACTTATGGATTTTTAATTTAATTCGAATTATTCAGGTGTAGGGTATTAATAAGTCGGTTGCATCGACTTACTGTTACATTTACTTGTTTTTTATTTAATTATGTGTATATTATAAGAAAATAAATTTAATTATATATATTATAAGCTATATCTAAATATTATTGATTTTATTAACCCAGTCGGTTATTTAAATTTAAGACCTTTCGAATGAAAGACCAGTGTTTTAACCATTACACGATTAGCTGGATGTATTTATCTGTTAAACAAACACAATTTGATATTACACATAAGTACTAAGTCTATATTATTTAGAGATACTTTATATAAATTTTTATCTAAACCATAACTTGTTAAATGATCAATATTTCAATATCATAGGTAAAATGATCATTATCTATAATATAAATATTTTTATTTTTTATTTTAATTAAATAATGATTTAATTAAAATATAAAAAAACAAAAACCCTGTGATAATATAATAATTACCTTGAAATTGTCTGATTAGATTGTTATATAGTGTACATAAACTATTTATGTAATTTATGTAATTATTTTTTTTTTTGTACTTATAACTAAAATTACGATTGATGAATCTTTAGAAAAACTTCAGAAAAACAAAATAATGAGTTTACATTTTAAAATTAATAATTTCATACGAAATATAAATTAACTTAGTGATAAGCTTAAACCAACTTAATGGAACGTGATATACTTATTTAAACTTCTTAATTAAAATAAACCATTTTTTCAATTTCGTGGATAAGACCTAATAGCTTAATTTATTTAAATGTTACAAGAAAAAAATAATTTATTTATTTAAAAAAAAACCTTTCATAGTATTTTTGCTTTTAATAGTTTTCAATCAAAAAAAAAGCTTCTATTCTAAATGTGCAATAAAGTGCAAAATTTCATAAATTGTGTAAAAAAAAAAAAATGCCTAAAAATATGCAATATATAAAATTAAAAATATATCAAAACCTGCATAGGTAAACAATCATTTATGGCGTTTCAGTGCCCTTGTAATTAGACACATAGAGTATTTTAACCAAGGATTTAAAAATTTATAATACAAAATGTAAATTAAATATATCTATGTGTATACTCGTAATAGCACAAAATTAAAGTAATATTTATAATTCTTTCAAAACAAAAAAAAACAAAAAAATTAATTTACCTAAGTATTTAATTATCTTTCCATTAAGTTTATTAAAATTGCTCTTTATATTTCGATATATCATAATAATATTTTATAATATTTTAATACTAGTTTCTTTTTTACTTTAGAAAAATTAATTTAAAATTTACTTTTGAAAAGTAATATTATTTTAATATAACTTCTTATCCTTATATATACTAACTTAAATCTGTATTTTTTATTATTTGAAAAGAAAACAAAAACTAAAATGTTATTAATTTAGTTTGATTTAAAGCTATATAAATAAAAATTTAAACTTTAATTTTTAATTAGGTAAGTCATTTATTCAATTTAATTACTTTTCTACAAAAAAAAAAAATTAAATTAATTATTTTTATAAAATAATTTATTATCAATTAGTAAACAAATTAAGATAACGAATTAAAATATTAAATAATATAATAATAAAAGTAAATAATATAAATTTAATCAATATACACGTATACATGTATATAACAGTGGTGCTAAATTGAATCAGTTGTAAATTAACTGAATCGACTATAAAATATCAGACAATAGATCGAATTTGAATTTAAATCTTCCTTTTTTAAGTAAAAGTTCGTTCTGGCTTTCAATTTTCCTTGCAAAATTTAAACAAAAATGAGTTTTTACATAAAAAAATAAAGATTTCAGTTTAAGCTAATTTTTATTCATTCGATCCAATGCGTCAAATACACATACAATAAAAATTAAGCTGGAACTCAAATCTCATTTTATCAAACAAAAATATGAGTTCAAGCAGAGTTTTTGTTTGAAAAATTGAAATTTGAGTTTTAGGTCAGTTTTATGCAAATGTTTCAATAAACTCAAAACATTAACTAATATGTGATAAATCTCCGTATCGTTCTAAATTATAATGGCCCGAGTTTAACAGAAAAATTCATATTCCAAAATATTTAAAAGTAAAGTTTTAAATATTTAAAAACTTTGACACGTTCGTTAATAATCAACCTTTACCATAATATTAAAGTAAAAAGAAATGTTTTAAAAGATTTGTAGGCAGAGGCGGTTCTTCCTAATGGACAAGTTGGGCATAGCCCAACCTAACAAGACACTAGGAATTACAAATATATTTATAATTTCCTATCTACATTTTAATATATATTTTAATTTTTCGTTCTTACCACACAATAAATAATTTAATTTGTCATTCTTTGTTACCACAGAATACTGTAATTCTTACGTTACATACATTAATATTTAAATATTGATACTTTATGCGAGTATACTTATAACATGTATACATACACATATAAAAATGTATGCCTAAAACTAAAATTATAAAAATAAAATTTTTTTTTTACATATATTCAGTTTTTATGCATATCAAGTTGGGTAAATTTTGTTTAGCCCAGCTTTTATATGTATTTTTAAGTATAAAAGTGGGCAGGATAAAGTATAAAGGTTTCTAACAGAAAATTATATTTCGGAAAGATTTCAACTAAAAAAAACTATGTCTCAAAAACTACAAATCTGATTGAAATGATTAAAACTTTGTTAGATTACTAATAAAATAAGTTCAAAGGAAAATCAACTACATTTTTTTTTTTTTTTTTTAGAAAAAATGACTTGAAAACTATCTGCTGAATAATTTTGCAAAAAGAAATTTTTTTTTGCTATTATATTTAAAAAGTATGGAAAATTTCTGATCTTTTATACAGGTTATAGTATATACTACCATTACTTTTACAACAGAGTTTTATAAAAAGAAAAAAAAAGTTTACCTTTTTTAATAAAAAAAAAATCATACCTATTAAAAAATTAAATTTTTAAATTGTAATGTAAACAATAAATCTTATCAAATAAAGGATACATTTGCTTATAGTTGATAACATGTACATACATACATTTAACGCTTCGGGTGTAGTACTTTAGGATGTAGTGGAAACCTACATATTTTTTTATAACACCTGGGCCAACTAGCCTACCCAATATTTTACACCATCCGCCACTGTTTGTAGGCATAGTATTTATGTGATCAAAATAATAAGAAATTATATTTTCTAAATTATTAAAATTATTATTACAACAAACATTCACAACTAAATTATTTTTGGGTATACATTTCAAAATGTTCACATATTGCCTTAGCTTAGTTTTGTAAAACGATAATTGTTTTTTTTTTTTTTCAACATTTTAATTTATATTTATCCTGTATAAATTCTTCATCAATTGAAGTGTAAGATTATAGTGAACAGTTTTAGAATTTAAAAAAATATTTTTATATAATAAAATATTATTTTTCCAAATATTACAAATAATTAGTATTAAAATATCTGTGGTTGTTTTGTATATGTCAGATACAGAAATGCATATAAGTTAAAAAAAAAAAAAATTTAAGGCGCAGTAATCAAAAAAATTTATTTAAAAAAAAAAGTAATAAAATACTGATCTAATGTAAGTTTTTTTTAAATCAAAAATTAGAAATTTTGCAAAAATGCAAAATAATAATAAGTGTTTAAATGAATGTGAACCACCGCCAGTTACATTAAAATCAGAAAAAAAAATTGATGATCATATTATTGAAACTGGTATTCCTGGCACTGTTATTGTAAATCAAATGGATTCATCAACAAGAAAACGTTATAAAAAGGTAAATAAAAATATATTATCTAATACTAAGGAAAAATATTTTCACTTATTTCTTTTCATTTTATGCTTTTATGCTTTTATAATTTAATCATTTCATTGAAATCAATTAATTTAATTTAAAAAGCATCTCAGGTATTTTAGATTTAGTTTTTGTTTTTAATTTTTAAATTTATAGATCTTTCTTCCCGGCAATAATAACAAATACAATATTGACAAATACAGAAACAAAAACAGAGATACTTGAAATATCTAACAGAGGGACATAAAGGCTATTTGAAATTATTAGCCATTTTTGATAATTTTTGTTACATGTCTGAACGATATTTTAATGTTTATAACAGTCTAGTCTAGTTGGAATATTACATAAAATATTAATGCGAATCTTATAATAATTTTCTTCAATTTTGTTATCTTTAATGTATATATATATAATAAAAATCATAATTAAAGTTACATTTAATTTTTATCGACCGCATACATTAATGTATAAGGTAGGTATTGCTTTCATACTAATAGAACATACAACTTTTATCTTTATGTGGTAAATAACTAAGTATATATTGAGTGGTAAATAATCAGTATCTACAATTTTAAAATTTCTCTTTTTAAATGAAAATAACTCAGTGTCTACTGAAGTTAGGAATCTGAAATATAGTAAAGAGGTGTCGAGTTAAAAGTAAGGCATGCAACTTTTGTAAAATTTGGTTTGTATAGAGCAGTCGATTCACGCTTCTTGGAGCTCTTGAAACTTAATGAAGCTAAACGTCTGAAATCTTACAAATGATGATCAAGTTTTATGGCAACAACTTCTGTAAAATTTGGTTAGGCTGTTGCTACAGGTTCGGCTAGCTACCATACAACTTCTCTTTTGAAATGAAAATAACTCAGTGTATATTGAAGCTTGGTATCTTAAATTTAGTGAAGAGGTGTTAATTTACATCAACATGCCAACAATTTTTGTAGCTATCATGCAACTTCACAATTTACATAAATATATCTGGGTAGTTAATGTCGGTACTAAAACTTCTGAAATTTTTTAAAAGATGATCAAGTTTTATAGAAACAGGATATATTACGTTCATACGAGTATGCCATGAGTTGACGTAGTCTACTGTTTCTCTTTCTATCTGTTTTTTTTATATCTCTAAAAATTTATATATCCATGCATATTATTTCCTTTTTGATGAAGCAAAATTTAAACTGTAAAATTTTAGCAGATTCAATATTAATGTATACATATACAATATATACACTTCGTTTTGTACCCACAGACATATATACATTTAATATATAAATATGTTTGCACTCTTTATTATTTTTTACTTCTAATATTTTTGAATGAAAAAAAAAAATCATGTGCATATACATTTGTATGAATGTATGTACATTTTTATCATTAATTCATTTTGGCTATTACTGTTGTTGAATAAAAAAATTGTTGTTAAATTATTAGAAGTTATTATGCGTTTAATATAAATTATTATATAAAAAATCTCTGAAATTTCGCATTATATTTATTTTTCGTTTAATAATGGTCGGTTCTGTGGTGAAGACAGCTGTTTTTATATTCCTACAATAAGTATCGGTAAGTATAATAAAATTACTCCTCCGTTTGTAAAACCTCGAAATAAGCAAGATAGATATACCTTCAAAGGTATGGATCGGATCAGAATCAAAATCTAAGTCGATTAAGCTTTGTTCGTCCGTCAGCCCGCTAACTCAAAAATTAAAAAAATTGGAGTCTTACAATTAACATAAAATATTCAGAGATCAATTTGTAGGTTCCCTATTTTTCTTGGTTGAGATCCGACCAAAACTTCATGTAGCTCTCGAACAACTAACTTTTTGATCTCCAAATTTTTTTCCATACAAATTTTTCAAAAGTTTCACAACGTTTGAAGTAGGAACAACTTTTTTCTGTAGCCCCACCCGTTACGGAGCTACAGCCCTATATTACAGCTCTATATTTAAATTTTTATAACACAAGCTCTACAAGATATATACCTTCAATTTGAAATGCCAAAGGATAGCTGCTTTTATGAGCTTTATAAATATATATGTATATATAATAAATATTTCCTTGTGCCATACGATGTCTTAATTTACCGTTATGCGAAACTGAATTATTGCGAAATTCTTTAATCCTTCTTTCTTCCAAACAGTTTAAGTTAGAAACTTGAAATTTTGAGAAGATATATCATTAATATCATAATAATATCATAATCAAATTTTGAGAAGTATATCTTTGAAAATAAGTATGAGTCACTTCAAAAAATATTTTTGTATCGCCCCCCGTTTAGGAGTTGTAAGGAGTTAAAAAATGAAAATTCCTATTTTTAAACACCTGTTAAAATTTTTGTAAATTAATTACATACAAATTAAAGCTGCAACATTATATTTTTATTAAAAATATAATATTATAAGCAGAGCCACAGACTATGAACATAACAACGGGTTCGTACGGGTATCTAAAAGTTGACAAAAGCAACTGTATTCTTTCTAGTTTTTTTCTATTACCGATCATCTTCAATAATTTTTATGATTGATAGAACAAAAAAAAATACAAAAAAAAAGCACAAGAACTCATTATATGTAAGTTCTCATTATTCAAAAATTATGTATGAAAAATGTGGAGATGAAATAGTTGTTCGAGAGCTACCCGCATTTTTGGTCGGATCTCAGCCAAAACAAATAGAGACCCTACATATTGATTTCAAAATATTTTGTGTTAATTTCAAGAGTCTAGCTTTCTTAGTTTTTGAGTTATCGTGCTGACGGACGGACGTAATTTTTCTATTCTGATCCAATCCATACATTTCAGTCTATATAGATCGGGGTTATTTCGAAATGTTACAAACAGAGAAGCAATTTTAATGAGACTATCGTACGGGTATAACAATTTTAATATATCCGACACTATCGTAATTTAGAATTCTAAAAAAAGAAAAAAATGAATTACTTAAATTCATAAGATTTAATTATACTATCAGTGATCATATATTCCAAATAATACTTAACTTTAATAATACCCAAAGGATATAACATAAATCACAATCCCTGTTGTGGTATAAACTGCAAAATTTTGTGTACTCTTGTAAACTATTAAAAAAAAAAAATTTTTAAAAGTTGAGTTTAAAATAAATATTATATAATTTTTATACATATCTTTTTTTATTTTAGTTTTGGTTAATAAGTTTACCTTGGAAAATAATGGAAGAAGACAAATTAAAACCATCAGAATTTCAATCAATTTTAGATGAAGCAAAAGTTACAACTGAAGAAAACCCACCACAAGAATCTAATGTTTGTTTACTTATAGACAGTCCATTTCGTATTTTAAGGGTAAGTACACATATACAATACAATGAAAAATATTTTTAAATAGATATAAATTTGTATAGGTTTGACTACATAAATTAAAAATATTTTTATTATTAGTTATTATATATAAACGTATATAACGTATATACTTTTTATGTCCTTATATCACAAGGAAAAAAAACAAATTAAGGAAAAAGTTTTATTATTATAAACCTAAAAGAATAAAATAAATTCTATGGTATAAATACACCTTATAATATAATAAAACTTCTATTTTAATTTTTATTTATTTAACTGTTCTTAATTTAATATGAAGACTTAATTCATTTATTTAAGTTTCTCATTTCTTGAACACTGAATTTTAAAATCCGGAACTTCTATATCGAATTTACCAAGATTCAAATAAGGACTTTAATTTCAGTTTCTTTAACTTCGATTTTGTAATTTAGATTTTAAGCTTTGTAATTCATTTTTCAATACCTAACTTATAAATATGAGCTCCAAAACACACATTTAGAACTTAATTTTTGTATAATTAAAACAGGATTAACCTCAAGAGCATCAAGATTGACGTGAACATCCAATTAGACTCCAATTGAATTGTTTATTTTTACAAAATTTTTATATTTATTCCGATTGTCTTTCTTTAGAACCGGTACATTTGTTTAAATTCTTATTCTGACTTTAATCTGATTTTAATCTCTCTCCGATTCTGATACTTACACTGAATCTAATAAAATGGACTGCAAACAAGAAGCTATTGCAATATAAATATTGATTTAGAAAGCAGCTTTTGTTTGCTCTGTAAAATTCTCATTAAATAGCCTAAACCTACACAAATCTTTAAGCAAAAGAACCAACAAAGAAATCAATGAATGGATAATAATGAATCAAATTGATTACTACCCGTTAAGCTAGATTAAGCCTCCTTCTTCTGTCAACATAAAATTTTCGGAAGCCAATTATTTCAAATTTTTCAAGAGATAAATCATTAAGTATTTTCACTTATAAATAAAACTTTTAAATCTATTCAGTCATCTTCTAGTTTACAGCTGTAGAAGAAATAATTTAAGTATGAAACTCAAATTTACTTGCATGATTGTCTATTAGGAAGTATCCTGAAACCATACCCATAAAAAAGCCAAATTTATTGTGTTGTAAGGATATACGATTATTTCCATTTGGATTAAGATAAAAATCCATTGTATGTCATCTTTACTTAAATTACTTAAGCCCAAAAGTTAAATAATATTGTAAAAAAGATTAAATTTTGTTTTCTGGGTGATTTACTACTATATGATGTATTGTACCCTATGACCGTTTCTATAAAAATATATGATGTACCATATACTTCTTCTAAAAAAATGTTATTTTACTTTCTTACCTGTTTGTTTATTTTACTTTCTTACCTGATTGTTTTGATTATTTTTGAGAGAAGTATACAAAATCAAAAAATAAATGATTCAAGGAGTTTCCATATAAAATTAAACAACCGCAGATGGTCTAAAATAAACTAATTCTATTTAATTATAAGAGTTGCAAAAAAAATGTATATACAAATTATAATCAGGCATTTACTTATATTTATAAATTTTATTTGATTCAAAAACTTTCTAAACATCTTTGTGTTTAATTGATTTTAATGTAATTTATTTGAAAACCTTTCTTTATAACCATTGTTTTAAAAACTTAGTATAGCGCCACTTCAATAATAAACAATTATCTTTAATTTATTTTTTTTTTTTTTTTCGCCGCTATGATTTTACATTTTTTTATACGGTCCTTTATTACAAAAAAAAGTTAACTCATAGAAAATTTAATTTTTCATTTAAAACTTTCTTTCTAAGATTTACTTTTTAATCACATTAAATTTTTCACCGTTATGGTATTTTATTACCTAAAGCTTTGTTTCCTTCCTTTATTAAATTATTAGATATTGGGGTCTTAATCGTCAGTATATTCAACTTTTAATTATATATGTTAAATTTTTTTTCAAAATTTTATAAATTTCAAATATAGGCTTAAAAATTAATGTGTATTAAATGTTAATTAAAGTAAGTTTGTTGTTTGTTTTTTTTTTTTTTTTTAAGAAAATGTATATTGTATAACAAAGAATATTAAAAAGAAAATTCTAAGAAAATTCATAAAAGCTTTTCTTTCAAATAGTACGAATTTATTTTTATTTATTACTCGTTTTTGATTTTTAGTACAAATAACCGTCAACACGCAATGCCCTTTTTTTTTTGTTTTTTTTTTGTGTTAGGTATGATGAAAATTTTCATGTCATTTTTAAAACTTGAAAGGATAAAATAAAATAAGTTTTTAGGTTTTTATTAGAAATTACCTGATTGCAAGAAACTTATAAATACAGATCTGATAATTCATTAAATTTCAGTTACTTTCGAGTATTAAAACCGATCGGTTCATTTTCTTTTCTAAGAAGATAAATTATTTCAAAGATAAATTAAATTATTAAATTATTTTAAAAAATAAAGATAAATTTAAATAAAAAAAAAGGAAAAGGATTTTACTAATATTAAAAATTAATTAAAATAAACATATAAATTAATTGAAAATAAAGTGTTTAAAATAAAAAAAAAACTATAACTAAATATATATATATATTAATTTGTTAATGTTTTTAACTAAAAATATACTGAAATTTTTATTTAATTATTATTTTTAATTTTTATTTATTATTCCTAATAATATTTAAAGTAATATTAAAAAAAATTTAGTAAGGTACGAAAATAACTATCAACTTTAACATCAAAAACTTTTTTAAAATTGAATAATTCATAGTCAAATTAAAATTCTTAAAAATGATTTTAAAATTTTCCTTGGTAATTTTCATCTTTTTTTCGTCTTTAAAATATTTCATACTTTTGAATTATAATCAGTTTTAAGTATTTTTTTTTTTATTTCCTTGATTTTTGGATTAATTTTATATTGTCCGGCAAAGAAAGATCGATATTAAAGTCCTCTTGAACACATTATTTCACTGATTAATGTCTGTCAAAAGAAAACCATTATTCTTGACTACATTCTCTTTGTGATGTATCACCTTCTTTTCCAATTCTAAAAATATTTTTCTTAATTACTTATAAATGTTATAGCTTTTACCTTTTAATTGTTCATATCGAAAGCAGTCATGATTTGTCTCCGTCACATTAAGTTGGGAAATTTTTTTTTAAATAAATAAATAAATATGTTATTCATATCTGAATTGTAAGTTTCGCTTTCTTCCGTAAGTAAATATTATAAGTTTTTTTTTTTTTTAAAGTATTGTTAATAAATAGCGAAAATTTTATTAAATTTTTTAAATTTTGTTTATTTATAAAAGACTTTTTCATTGAGTAAAATTTAGTTTTTAAAATTGCGAAATCAACCTATAATTACTTTAATTCCTTATATTATGCTTTATATGTTACTATATTAGAATTTTTACAAAAATAAATAGGTATAAATACAACAAGATCCTTAGAAGAAATTTTATAGTAAATTTAAAGTTTTTCAAATATTACAAACAAAATGTTGGACATTTATTATTTTATTTTAGACCAACAAATGTTTATTAGATAAAAATGAAAATGTTCTTAATTTATTCTTAAAATATGTTTACGTTAAAATTTTTTTTTTTTTAAATATTACTTCTGGTTATTAAATATTAAGCTTCAGTTGCTTTTTTTAATTTTTAAATAATCGTTATAACCTTTACTATAGTGATTACTTTTATTATCTGTAGGTTTTATACAGATTAAAATAAAATTTTTCACAATTTAAAAGAAATTAATAAAAATAAATATTTTAAATTTTAGACAAAATTCCAAAATAACATTATATTAACATTATATTTCATTATATATCATTAACACATTAAATAAACTCAAGAGTTATTTTTTCATTTTCATTTAAAATATTAAACAATATTAAACCACAAATCATAGCATAATATATACTAAATCAACTATAATTGAATATAAAAATTAAATTATTTCATAAAACTAATAAAATATATCCAATTGTTTTTAATAAAAAACCTAATTTTATTTTATTATTAATAATAATAATGTTAATGATAAAACAGTGCCCCTATAAGTATGCAAATAATACATTACAAATTTTTCGTCGCCGTAATTTTGTTTTTTGATTAATTAAGTTCCAATGGTTTAAGAATAAAAACAAATACTACAACTAAAGAAACTAAATTAAATTAAGGATAATGATCATGTGATTTATTATTAAATAGGATAAGGATTTCCTTAATTTTTTTTTTGTGTTTTATTTTTATATTCATTATTTGATTTTTATAATTCAAAAACAAAAAACAAAAAAGAACTCTCAAAAGCTACAATTTAAATGTATATGGCTAATGAATTTGTTTAGCTCTCACAATTTTATTTTGGAAGGAATTAAATATCATATTTTGATTAATTTGTTAGCTTAGCTTTTTTATCAAACAAAATTTTTAAAGAGTGTCTTTTAATATGATATATTGGAATGCAATCAATATTTTCCATGTATTTATATTTATTGAAGTATAGGAAAGTCTTAGGAGACATAAACACTGTACTTTGTGTTTTTAATGTACTGCTCATTTTCATGCCATGGATGGCTAATTAATTAGTTTTCATTTGTACTAATGTTTCTTTAAATGCGGTTACGTATGAGACGAATAATAAAATTATAGATTCTAATTTTGTTCGCCTTATCATAAATAAATTTATTTAAATAGAAATGCTCAAAATTTTCTCCAACATTATACCATATTAGACAGGCATATGTTTATACTAATCGGATTAGAGTTTTAGAACATAGTAATTTTACTTTGCTACAAAGTGTTTTTGAAAATAACATTTTTTTTAACTTTATAAAGGCGATATATTTGCTTTTTTTACTTGACTTTGTAAATGCAAATGAAAGTTAAACAAGTAATTGTAGTGAACTCCTAGATATTTAAAATTAACAGAATTTTTTATTTTTGTGTTGTCTGGAACTAATATATAGAAATCTCTTCAGTTTTTTCTAATATTATATTTTATTCTAGTAATAGTGTTCCTGAATAACATGGTTCCACATTTTTGGTAATTTCCAAAGATTGCTATAGTAGGATTTCTCTTATAATAACATTAATATGCGTATCCTTATTGTAATTAATTTGCTGCACTTTTCCTAATATTAAGAAAAAAAACCAAAAATTAAAACTGTATCTGTACCGTACCGTAAACTACGTACCCTGTACCGTACCGTAAACTACGTACCCTGTACCGTAAACTTTAAAAAGAGAGAATTTTTAAGTTAATACCATAGTTGAAAAATATAAGTTAATATGATAGTTAAGGATAATTAAAGGATATGAAAAGTAAAAAAAAAGTCAAAAAACTGCTTTAAACAAAATAGTGTTATTTACTATTTATTATATTAAGTATTCGATCTCATTATATTGAAAAATATCTATAGTGTCAAAATTAAAAATTTTCAAAATAATATTTACAAAAATAGATCGAAAATAGCTCAAAATGTTTTAAAATAATAACCTTTTTACTATTATTCTATTGTATAAATTGAAAAAATCAAGCCTTCTCTAGATAATAATTTTATTTTAAACTTTTCTATACAATTCTGATATATTTTTATTTTGAAATAATGTTTAGTATCAACTCTTTTGACATTGATTGTAGAAATAACAGAAATTTTGAAAACTTTAAATTAAGTTCTAAAAAAGTACTAAAATAGAACGTTAGATTTGAAATGAATAAATTAAGTATACGTAAATTAATTTTTATAATAGAAAATTATTGTGTACATATATATATAATTCTTTCCCTTCCATTTTTTTTATCTCTTTCGATCTTCTCTGTCTTGCGTTTCCTTATTTTAAGCACATCAATATATTTTCAAAGTTATTTTTAAAACATTTGGGAGGGTCAAAATATTGAAGTTATTCTACTATTCGATATTTCATCAAAGTATTCTTTAAAAAAAAGTATAAAAAGAATCTAAAAAGAAAAAAAAATGTATAATGTTAATTTTTTTTTTCCTAAGGGATGTGGGAATCTTCCAATTCCAGGAATTTTCTATCAATCAGACACCAGGAATTTCCCCTACTGTCAAATTCTTACTGACTAAATCCACCTACCCCTTTAGCCAATATAATGGGATGAAACCCTTACCTGCTAATGCAGTGTATTGGCTAGGAAGTACGGATAGGAAAGTATAGGAAATAGGATGCGGAAACATTGAATTGGGAGTGGGGCTGTGGAAACAATGATTCCGTTCATTATTTGTACTATTTTGCTAACAGTGACTATAGCCGTTACAACATGCAGTAGCATTATAACACCTTCTTGTATGAGGTAATTGTTGAATGCAACCCCCACTGTCACTGTAACAGCTATTATTATTGGTATTAAGTATTACTTATTAATATTATTATTATTTTACTACAGAATCACGGGCATCAGTGGATTGATCAAACAATGCCCCTACAGGTATGCAATGCAAATAGAGTCAATCGAAAAAAATGCTTATTAAATTTTTAAAATAGGGGGTCTCGGTGGCCTAGTTGGTAAGAGCGTATAAAATACGCTGTAAACACCGAGGGAGTGTGGGTTCGAATCCCACACCCGTCGTAAGAATTATTCCCCCTTACGACATTTACAGCCACGCCTGAACATGAAAGGCTGTGTAATTTGCTGTCCACATTTATGTGGCACAGAAATACATTAAAAAAACAAAAATTATTAAAATAAATTGTCGGAATAAATCACATTAAATTCATTTATATTGTTAAATTAGTCTCCTAATTATAGTTATATCAAATAAACGCTTAAAGCGTTAAAGAACATTCATAAAATTCATAAGAAAAGAAATTTATTCAAAATTTTACCATTTTTTTTTTCTTTGCTTACTTTATTTATTCAAAATATTTCAAGGGCAAAAATTACCAATATTTAAAAGAAAAAAAAAAAATATTAACTTGAAAACAAAAAACAAAATTTTTTTTGATTAGAAATTGAAGTCAGTATCAAATTGTAGTTACATTCTTCTTATATCGTTCAAATAAATTCAAAAAAAGTAGCAAGATTTTAGATAAGTTTTCCAAAAACAAAAAAAAAAAAATATACAATAAACTTTTCTTAATAGGTATATTATCTTCTAAACAAATAAAAAAAAAAAATTTTTATTTTACTTATTGTAAGATGAGTAGAGAATGTGAGAATGTTTAGGGGAATGCTTAGCACAAATCTAAAACAAATCAAATAAAATATTTGATTAAAATTTTTCCAAAAATTTCATGAATTCCAAAAATTTTTTTTAAGTTTTAATTTTATTCTCTAATCATATCTAGATATTTCGATTCGTTTTTTTTTTTTCTTGAATGTTATGACTTTAAAAACATATATGATAGTATTAAAAGTATATAAAAGATATACAGTGAAGAGCAAAATTATAAACCGTCTTCAATTTGCTTAAATATTTTGTAAGCCATAAACTAATAAAGTAATTTTTTAATTATTTGCTATTTATTTATCTATTTCTTAGTAACTAAATGAAAACTAGACCATAAAACTAGACTTCAGTTAAAATTTATTTTTCAACATTTGTTGATGCATTTTTTTTAATCAGTTCAATCATATTTGATACCAACTACTTGGATAATTTAAATCTATAAATATTGTTCAATAACATAATATTATTCTAAAAAGACGAATTTTTTTTCAATTTAGTAAAACACTTGTAAAAGGTTTAAAAATGGCCTCTGAAACAAAACTCTCAATAATTCTTCCTTGAATCTACTCACTGAATAAGTATTTTTTGTTATTGCTACCTTGAAGATTCCTAATAGGCCAAAATTTTTTTCCCATTACAAGTATATTAAATTAATGCACAAACACTTTTATAGGTCAATGGGTACCTGACTACGTGCATAATTATAATTCCAATTTAGAATTACATATTTTTAAGATATAAGAGTATAAGATTTTAAGATATAAGAGTATATGTTAATAGAGGACATTAAGTGTACACATTATGAAAAAAAATGTAAAACTCTGATTTTGTAAGCAACTCTCATCTAATTCAGAATCTCGCATATACATATTTATACATATTCTGAAAAAAGAAAAACTCTGATTTTGAAACCAACTTTAAATCACTTCTAATTAGTTTTGTAATCCTCGCTAAACAATTTATTGAAACCCTGATTTTAAAATTTTTCCTAATTATTTTATTCATACTTATTTTAACAACAATGTGTTTAAAATAGTAGGGGTTACCACTTCCAAACCCATTGCTATAAACAATTTATTTAAATCCTGATTTTGGAACCAAACATGAAATCCTTTCAAATACAAAATCTCCCCTATACTTATATATACATTATCTGGAAAAAACGTATCACCCTGATTCTATATCAATTTTAAAATCTCGTCTAATCTAATTTAGAATAACACATATACATTTACATAAATATTTCGTAAAAGGAGTGCAAATTTTCAAGAGTGTTAACACAAGTGTTAAATATATACAAAGTCTTCATGATTTTTTACATTGTGTCATTTACATTTTTTACATTTGCTACTTTATTTTTTACATTGTGACTTTTTTGATAAGTGAACTTAGATGTCTGTTATTTGAGTTTTTTCAAGTGTTACGCCCACCTCATATACTCATATACTCATATTCTCATATATTTAAACACTTCTCTGGCCCCATGTTATCAAATTTTTTTAATGAAAGATTAAATCTCCTTCTAGAAAAGATTCTTCATTAACATCTTTTATTAAATCAATATACAAAGTTTGTTAAACTTTAATCCTAAAATTAAATTTTTACAATATTTAATATAAGGATTAGTTTTCGTTCGATCGTTAAAAATTTTAAAATATTTCGTTATTTTCGAAATTTCCTTTGAAATTAAAAAATAATTCATCTTAAACATATGAAATTTTTTTGTATTACCATTTACCGATTAACTAGATTTAGTTAAAATGTTTATTAATTTGTTTCTCAGTGTGTTTAAGATAAAAAATTTACAAAAATCCTTTTTTCACTTTATAAATATCATTAAACTGTACACAAAACATATAAAACTTTGAACAGTTCATAAAAAAAAAAAAAAGAAGAAAATTAACAAACTGTTGAGCTTTCAATATTACAGTACATATTTAATTTATATTCTTCTTAAGTCCTTCAAAGGATATACATTTATGTATATATATATATATATATATGTATTTTATTAAGTATTTAGAACATATGTATATATATATACCTACATCTCAAAATCTTGTATATTTAAAATTATTGTATTTAAAGGATATCTTAAAAGTCTATTTTGTATACTAGGATTTTTTTAGAACATTTTTATATAAAAGGTATGTTTTGAATCTTTATTTCTTCAGTTTTACTTAAGTAATGGTGGTATTAAGATGTTTAGAATTTTTTTTTTTTTTTTAGTGGAAATTTTTTTATTTTGAAGTTTTAAAGGATCTTTGTCAAACGATTAAACAAATAATTCAAGATAAATAATATAACTTTCAGTTATATATACATATACTTTTAAAAAGAAATTTAGAAGTGTTTTCTTTATTTTTTTCATTTTCATTAAAAATTATAAAATTTAATTAAAAATGAAAATTAATAGCCTGAATTTGATAAATTTTCTTTGATTTTTGTGATTAAAATTGTGATTTATATTTAATTAATTTTAACAAATAAAAATATCCTGTTTGTATTAAAATAAACAAAAAAAAAAAAAAATACTTAGAACCCATATAACTAATCTTATATATGTGTGAATTTAATTAAATAAAAATTAAATAAAAAAAAAAAATATATATTAATATTATAAAATATAAAAAATAATAAATTTTTATTGAATTTAAAATTAATTAAATTTTATGTACAATAAAAAAAAAAAAACCGAAAAGATAATATTTCCGGTTTTTGTATTGTTTTTAATGAATTTTTTCTCTAACTTTTATTTCTAATATATTTTTTTTAATTGGAAAATGTTTTAATATAAATAAATCATTATCTCTTCAGGCTATAATATTTTCTATTCATCGTTCTTTTCTTTTTTTTTTTAATTAATTTTGTTATTTAACTTATTTTTACAGTGAATCAAAAGAAAATTATGTTATGTTAAATATAAAATTCTACAATAAAATTTATTTTTAAGTTATTTTTTTAAAAAAATTGATGTTTAAACCTATTGAGTATCAACTATTTTAGTTTATAACCCAAAAAACCAAATTTTTTTTTTTTACGAGAGTCGGTGGAAATCTTTAAAAATTACCCAGGAAAAATGCATGTGATTATTCCGGATAGTTTTATACTTTAACCAATTAAAATCACCCTCTTTTTAAACAAAACTTTAGGTTGGCAGCTTTGATGACAAATGTACAGTTTGGTTTACAGGATACGGTTTCATTTACGGAATATTTTTTAATTAATTTTTTGTTTTTTGTCTACCTATATAAACGACCAGCTTTGATTTTTGTATACTGGTAATGTGTATGCTGTGTTTACCTTAATTATTCATTTATGAAATTTAAGGATTCACATAATGTTTTACTATATAATACGCAGCATTTTTTTATATATCTATATATATATAATATATTAATTAAGGATATTCCTTCATTTGATTGAATGTATTTATTTTCCATTTAGATAGGAAAGTATATATGAAACCTTGCTTTATTGTCTTTTCAAAATACAAATTATTAGGATAATATATTATATATATGATTTATTTAACTATTTTCGATATATGCAATATCTAGTACATTTACTTCCAAATAGTCTATTATATATTTTTCCTTTAATGATTGGACTAACGTGATTAAATTGTTTTTGTTGTAAAAAAGGTATTTGTTTTTTTTTTTACCTTTTATAGATATGATCTGTATATTTTAGATAACCTACAGCCAAGTAATCAACGGCTTAATGATTCTAGAGACTGAAGCATAGTCAAATGTGAATAATAAATGACTTAGTGGATGCCCTATGCTTTTTATAGAAGTGGCAAGGAAAAAAAAAAAATTATTTTAGACAATATTGTTCAAAGTTATACTTAGATATCTAATATTTCTTTTATATTTCAATTCATGACCATTATTTGTAAAATATACGAAAACTTCTCCAATACTTTTTTTAAGTTATAATTAACTGACTATAGATCCTATTTAAATCATATTATGTTTTCGTTAATTCTTACTTATTTTAAACTTTATATCATTTGTTTTATTAATTAAATTAGACAAAATAATAAAAATATTTGATTTTTTTCTTAAATTTATATTAATATATTTATAATAAATCCTTTTTTAATTGTTTGATTCATTTTTAAAACAAATTATTACTTAAAAATCATTTAAAATCGTTTTTTATCATCTTTTGATTTAATACTTAACTTTGATGCCTTGTAACTATTCTTAAATTAATGGTTTTCTTTTTTAATAAATTTCACTATTTTGATATATTTTAGTTTTCATAATTTGAAAATTAATATAACTCTTAGTATTTTTCATAATATTGATTTATTTATTATCTATATTATTTGGCGGTAAATGGCGGTAAATCATGGTATATATAGCAATACATGGTATATTCAGAATAAATTGTTTTATTCAAAATCTTTGTACAGATTAAGATATAAAACCATTATATAAAAAGCGATTTGTTAATATTTTCTTATTTGCTGTATTTGATCAAAAACATTCTAAAACAAAACAGACAAACAAACAAACAAAATTCTAAAATTTTAAAAAGACTTTATTTTAAAATTTAAAAAAATTTCTAATGGAATAAACTTTTTTGAATCACTGTATGAAAATATGTTAAAAGAAAATTGTGCAATATGAAAGAAGAATATATCAAATCATAGATATTTTATTATTTGTCTTAAGTCCTTTTTAAAACCAATAGAATTAGATTTAATACAGTTACGATAAAAAATAAAAGTAGTTGCGATATTTACTTAAAATTTGTTTTAATAATTAATTTCCTAAATACTCTTTTGAATCACTTGTTTTATATTAAAAATATTTTACTGTGATAGGATACTCTGTGATAGGATATTACTGTAATAGGATAGGAAATATATACATATAAAATAAACTGTTAATCTATCAAATATAAATTAAAATGTTATCCCCCGTGAGAATAAACCCCGGTTTTTATTATTAATATTATAAAAATTGTCTTTATAACGGTTTAACCTTCAAAGTACCACAAAATGAAAAAAGATCACAGAAAAAATGATATAAGTTAAAAATTTCCTAGGCACATTTTTATGAAAAAATTAACTCAAATCAAAAAATAAATTAAATCTTAAATTAATTTATTCAATAGGAAATTATTAATAAGTAATTAAAAAAAAGAAAATCGTACAATCTACATCAAAAATCGTGTCAAAAACAGAATTCGTGGTTCTTTTTTCTTTTTTTTTTTTTTGTTCTTAACAAGATTAAATAATTTGAAAAGAAAATTTCTTTTTAATAGAAATTTTTTAATTTTACATTATATACTAATAAATTAAATTTTCATATTGAAATGTTTTCATAATATCCTTTTTAGAGTAGTAAGTGCTTAATCCTTAATATAGATTTGGATAAAGAAATTTCTATAAACACTTAGAATTTTCTACATTATGTCAACAGAACGCTAAACAGAAATAGTTTTAGCGTTCTGTTGATATAATAAGGATAAAGAAACCTAAACACCGACGTCACCTTTAAAAATGTTACTTTTTTAGTCCCCTAAAATAAGTTTTCCAATACAAGTTTTCATACAGTGCTGTTTTTAAAGTTTACTTCTATTGTAAAAAGACATTTAAGTGTATTAAAGAGATTAAAAGTGAAAGATGATTATTAAAATAATTTAATTTAAGAAAACAGATCAAGCAAAAAGATACATGTTTTTCTTTGTTAAGCATCCTCTATACTTTATATAATCTTGCAAGATATTTTTGAGCTCATCCTTTGAGCTGATCCTTTGTATTTCCTTATTTTTTTTTTTTTTTTTTAAATATTTCATTATAGGACTTATATTCAAATATCAAATAATGTATTATACAAAATCTTAGAGAAATTAAAATACAAGAAACAAAAAATTTAAACTAAATTAAAAGTTTATTTAAATAAAATATTAAATCAATTAATTCAATCGATTTTCTATATAATCTCAATTTAACCAAAAATGTTGTTTTATTTAAGATACAAATTTAATTATTGAATAATTTAAAGAGAATTCATTACAGATAAAAGAAAAAAGGGAAATTTACGATATAAATTTTTATTTTACGTTTTTTTTTTTTGTTTTTTTTTTTGTTTTCTTCTGTATATGAAAATTTATATTCTTAAAGGGAATCCTAACACAAATCAATTAGATGTGAATTTTGTAATGGACCAATAATAATAAATATAAAAACAAAAAAACTTGAGTGAACATATAAAAATAGAAAAAAAGGATCAATTTTTCCACGAGCATTTTGTATATTACTTTTGAATTTTCTTATTTTTTTTTTTGCATTGAACCTAATAATATTTCCTTTCGCTTTTCAAAACTTTTTAATTGATTTTCTTAATACTTTATTACATTTTTTGCTTTTAAATTTTATTTTTATATTCACAAATCACAATATACTTATATACCTATACATTAAATTATCAATTCCAAGAATAAATTATAGAAAAAACGAAAAAATAATTTACAAGAAAAACCATGTGGTATATACCATGTAAAACATTGGTAATTGAAGCAGGATGAGTTTTTTTTATTAAGATTCTTAATTTCTAAATATTATTTATAAGGATTTAATTATAGGAAATATAAATTTTAAATACATCAGGATAAAAATATGGATTTGTTCCCAAAGATATTTGAGTGCCGGTTGAAATTTAAGTATAGTTTCAACCTTTAAAATTTATTTAGAAAAACGTATTTTCCATTCAATTAAAAGTAAATTACTTTTGAACCTTAAAATCTCCTACTTATTTGCTTCTTACTTTATGAAATTTAATATTTTTCTAACAGATAAAAGATATATTAAGCCTGAAAGCGATTAAGACAATTAATGTTAATCTAATTTTCAGTTTAAATTTAGAGTCCATAATATAAAAATATTAAGTTATGTGTTTAAATTTAGATTAGAAAAAATTTAAATCTTTTCATTTTTATTTAAAATTTAGAGTGACTTATATTAAAGTTTACTGAAAAAGATATTTGTATTGATATACCTGTAGCAAGCACCCTACACATGCATGTTTTCTTTGACATCGTCGCACGTTGAGTAAATTAGAATTATTAAATTTTCTGAATTATTAGAATTTCTGTTTGAAAATTATTTAAATTATCTTATAATTTTATTTAGGATCAAATATCCTTCTTTGTTATTTATATAAGCTTACTAGCACACGTATTTCATATTTCATCTTCATATTATTGATGAAAACAAAGATTAATACAAAATCTAATATCTCTAAGGATGTCTAAAAAAATAAAATTTCCTTTATTTGGTTTCGCTAATTATTTTTAATATACGTTATGTTTGTTTTTGATATTTTCTATGTATATATTGGAAAAATATCTTTCGACTTTTTATTTTTAATTTAATAAGTAAAGAAAGAAATTGGTAAAGAAATAATAAAAGAAAAGCATTTACAAAAAAAAAGAAAAACTAAGAAAAATATCAAAACCAATACAATTATTTGAAAATGTAATTACGTAAATAACAGAAGTTATAAATTTTCCCATTCCAAAAAAAAAATTAATATAATTTATATACCAAAACTCCAGACCCTACAGTTCAATTCCTTTGTTATTTAGAGATTAATAAAATATTTTTCTGGGCTTTGTTTAAGATTATAGAATCCACCTCGGAAATTAAAGAAAAATGGCAAAAAAAAAAACCTTTAAAACTGGTCAAAAATTCGAAACTGGGTTAATGAATTGTAGCAAAATTAATTCAATAAACTTTTTTGCTAAGAAAGTAACATTTGTGCATATTTTAAACAAAATCGGAAGGGCATTGATGGAGCTAAACGTTATATGGTCTATAACTATATAGGAAAATTATCTATCATACATAAATAAAAACTACTTAAATTTATTTGTTTCTTATTTTGAAATGTAGATAAAAATTTTAAAAGTTCATTGGCAGAATGTCCTAGAAAAATAAATAAAATAAATTTTTTTTTTAAATATTGATTATTTTAATACCTTTAATTTAAAGGAAGGAGTGTTGGACATATTTTCAATTTAACTTAAATTTGACTTATCTGTTCCATGGTTCAAAATATGGTAAACCTTTAATTTACAGTAAAATTTTAGGAGTGTTTCATCCTACAAGATTACTTAGACTATTCTGTAGGCTTTGTAATGTTGCATTCTCTAGACAACTCCTGTTTTAAAATTTTTCGATTAGTCTTATATTTAATGAAATTTTATCAAAATTTTATTTGGGAAGTATAAGACCAATCGAAATTTTTTTTGCCGTACAATCAACCACTTTTTATATATCTAGTAATATTTATTGAAAAGAAAAAATGAATTATTTTTTCATCTTTTTTTCAAAAAAAATATTCAGATTATAAGTTTTTTCTTAATAAATATAAAATTTATTAAGAGATTTGATACATAAACATGATAACATGTTAACATTGTATCTTTTAAAAAATTGTAAACAATTTTATCAAAATTTTAGAAGTGTTTCGTCCTACAACATTACTTGGACTCTTCAGGAGACTTTGTAATGTTACGTTGCCTAGACAATTCAAATTAAATTTGATTTTAATTATATACTTACCCATATTCTGTCTATTTTTAATTACAGTTTTAAATGAAATCAATCTTTTTGCTATACCCTTTATCATTTACCTCAAAATTTTTAATTCTATATCTTAAATCTATTTCAAATTATTCTTATTCTGATAGGTATCTATTTGACATGTTGCCGATGTTTTTATAAATGTCCTTCTAAAAACAACGACTAAAAAATTTGATTCTAATAATAATAATATTTTATATTTCATTTAAAATTGTAATTTCAAAAAATATATAACAAAAAACAAAAGCAGGATAAATAAAATATATGAAGGTAAAAAAGTTTTTATCTTACTAAAAGTCGATTAAATTTAATTTAAAAATTCAATAAAACCAAATTTAATATTTTCGAAATAAATACAAGAAAATTTGTTAGGGTTTTTGGAATTTTATATGAAATTGTTTTATTGTGCTATCTATTTTTATTCTTACAGAGAATTTTTCCCTCTAAGGTTCTGACTGTCCTTTTTAATCTGGTTTGTTTGGTTTTAGTTAGAATTATTTTTAAGAATTATCAATCATCATAATTTTTTTCTAATTTAAAAATAAACTTATTTTATACACCTTTTCTGTCCTTATGCCCTTAAAAAATAAGATAGGTTAATTATATTTCGTACTGGTTATTAAACTAAATGAACTGTTATGGTGCAGTACGTTCAAACGCTATTATTGTTTGCTTCAGTTCATAAAATAAATATTTTAATCTTATAAGATGCTCCAGTACTATATAAGACTCCAGTTAGTCTCATCTTCTATAACATTGTCTAGAACAAGTATTTTGATTTATATTATTAAGTTGCTTCAATGGAATGCTTTGTAAAATATTATTTTAAATTTTTATATCTAAGTTAAATTAAATTAAATTAATTATAATATTTTCCACATGAAAAGTTATAAAAGTTCGGCGCCAAAATAAAATGTATCATATACATTTTTTTTATAACAAAATACAATTTTACTAATGAGTAAAAAGTCCTTATAGTCTTAACCTCATTACTGATTGATGACATTGAAAAAATAAAACAAAAATTTATAATATTAAATTATTGCCAAACTTTTTTTTGGTACTTTAATGACGTATTCTTATATAAATAAATGTAATTTAATTTATAGAAAGAAGTATTATAAAGAATAAAATATAAATCTAAAGAAGTATAAGGGAGTATATGTAAAACCAAAGGTTTTTAAAATCGCACATTTTCAAAAAGATATTAAAAATTTTTATGTAAGTAAAAATTATGAAAAATCACGAAACTCTTGCAACACTTGTAACACATGCAAAAATATAATATTGAAATTTTTATTTTTATTTCGTATATTTGCGATAAATTTACATAGGTCTTCAAGTTACAGTTATTTAGCGTTGAAAATAGCGAATTTTTAAATTTACCCCTAATCCAGTTTACCGTTTTAACAGGGGGGAACAAATACAAAATTTATTCAAATGTAACTTATGCCATAATTCTTTTGCCTTCTCTCAAAATTTCAAGTTTCTCCCTAAAAGAGTTCAGCTCCGCGAAAGCGAAAGTGAAGCTACAGAGGAGCCAAAAATTTTACAAAATTATGTATTTTTTATATAAAATGATAAATTTAAATACCAAGTTGCTATAAACGATATAATTTTTATATTAATTTATAAAGTTTAAAAAAAAAAAATCTTATCGTTTGATGTTTTTAGATTAAAAACTCTAAAGTAAAACTTTAGATATAAGCATTTGAATGGGGATTTAAAATGGAGATTTTTCCAACTTTAAGAATCTATAACTCCGTAATGGTTAAGGTTCTTCCACACGATGAATTTCTTTATATAGACCTCAAGAACAGTGTAAAAGTTTTGTAAATAAACTGACTAATGTACCGAACGATAGATCTGAACTAATAAGTAAATTTTATAAAAATTGTTTAAATAATGTGCTAAGAATATAAATGTATTAAAGATACTTTTTCTTGTTCAAAAATTTATCTTTGAAATATTTTCTAATGCTTGATTTTTATTAGATAAAAATACAAAGAAAAAAAAAAAATAACGTTAATAACAAAATATCACAACAATAACACAAAAGAAGTGGAAGGAAAAATGAAAATAATTCTGAACAATTTCATATTTTTTGATGATTGCATTTTTATAAAATGATAAATTAAGTTAAACATTTTTTACTTGTGTACTTAAATATTTTAATCGAATCTATTTGAACCATCGCATATTTTAATCTATTATAGAAACGCACATCTATTTGAAAAATTTAAAAGAAAATCTCTTTATTTTTGTTTTTTAATCACATATTTGGGGCCTCGGTAAACTAGTGGGTGAGAGCATACAAAATACGCCATAAACACCGAGGGAGTTCAAATCCCACACACATTGTAAGAATAATTCCCCTTTAAGACATTTACAGCCACGCCTGAAAAGGAAAGGCTGTGTAATTTCCTTGTCACATTTATGTGGCAGGGTAATAAAACTTAAAAAAAAAAAAAAAAAACCTAGATATTAATTATTTTCGATTCTAATTTAATTCTAGTAAAAACTAATCAAAACAATATAAAATTAAATTAATTTAAAAAACTTAAAAATAATAAATAACAAAAAAAAAAAGAAAAAAAAATTGCAATATTAAAAATAATTATTATGTTCAAAAAATTTAAAAAATGAAAAAAATTTTCGATAATTCTGATAAATCTGAAGTGCGAAATTTTAATCAAAATAAAACATTAAGTTATTTAAATGGATGTTGTACAAAAACGGTTAGTTTGACAATGGGAACACCCTTAAAAATACCAGTACAATGGTCAAGAGTATTACGTTTAGGACCTGGACCAAAAGTAACCCCAGAGGAAATCGTTCAGGTTTGTATACAAAAAAAAAAACAAAAAATCCTAAAACCAAAATATTGTAATTAATATTTATATAATATTTTGTTTGTTATAACATTTATTTCTAGCATCTATGATCTAGTATCATTTATTGTAATTATTATAAAATTAATAAACAATAAATAAATTACTTATTTTTTTCAAATATTAATTGTAAAAATGATAATTAATAAAAATTATATAAAAAAAAAAAAACGCGGAATATAGAGTAAGTTTAAGATTGTCTAAGATAACCGCACAAACACCAATATATATTATTTCCATAAAATTTAAGCATTTTCTACAAAATTTAAGATATCTGACTTAACATATGTCGAGATCTATTTATATTGCATCGAACCAACCAAATTTCATAGAAATTATTACCATAAAACTTGATCATGTTTTGCAAAATGTCTAACCTAATTATAATTGCTAAGATTTGAAAGCTATATGAATCTGTTGCACAAAAGCAATCCAACTTCATATAGAAGCTATTGCGATAAAATATGATAATTTTTTAGGAAAAATTTTAAATGTCTAGCTAATTCAAGATATGAAAATATAAATTTTGCTTATATATAAAAATAAGTTGAATGGCAACTACCCAAATCTACTACCTAAAATTAGATCAACCAAATTTTATAGAAGTTGTTGGCAGATAAAGCGTAATTTCAGACACCCAAATTCAAAAGACCCTAGATCCATATACACAAAAAAAAAACGAATTAGTATGGGCAACTACTGGAACCCGCTGGTCGAACTTGCTGAATTTTAATAACGAAACTAACAATTTTATAAAGGTGAAATGGTAAAAATTTTATTTTCTTTATTTTTATTTTTGAGTTGTAATGCGGACGAATGAACGGACGGACGTACATAGCTTAATCGGCTCATAATTGAATTCTAAGCAAGATTATATATACTTATCCATATCTATCTTGTTTGCTTTAAGGTGTCACAAATGTAATGGCATAATTTATAATACACTGAGAACTGAGTTCGTACGGGTATAAAAAAGGAAAACTCACTTAATAAAATAATAAGTTTTAATCAATATGTTGCGAGAAAAAGTTTTTTTTTAGACTGAGAAAAAATTTAATTGGTACAAAAAGACTGCGTTGTATTATTCAAATCTTAGCTAAGGTTTCAAAAAATATATATTTTTTTTTTGTGATTGTGCAGAAACGATTAAAATTGTACAGTTCTTTTTGCAATCTATACTTATATACTTTTCATCATATACCACTTATTAAAATGCTTATATTTAATTGATTGATAGTAACTAACTAATGGATCAATGGATCTAAGTTCAATTCAATCACACTCATCTATTCTAAATATAAGGGCAATCTTCCTCTCCTATATGTACTAAATAACAGTAACAAGATTTAATTAAACCAAATTACCATATTCTTTTTTTCAATGGTTCTGTTTAATGAAAAATGTGCGCTTTACTGATAAGTTCTTTGATAACAAAACTGTATATATTTGTTATATTGTGACACTGATACATGATTATTTTAGAACAAAACCAACAGCTATAAGAAAAATTAAAAAAAAAAGAAAAAATGAAAATAACATAGTATTTCGATAAAGGATGACATTCTATTGTGAGTATTTTAAGGATGAATATAAAAAAAAAAACAAAAAAATATTTTTATATACATATATACGACGCATTCTGCTAAAAAATAGTAAAATAACGAAAAAGGGAATAAAACAAAGATAATAAATAAAAAAAGCAAATAAAGAATATTGTCAAATGTTGTATGGATTATATCTGTCTGATAGACTAATAAAATGTGTTGAACATGTGAATGCGTTTTGATTGTATTATACAAAAACATTTTTCATATAAAAATCGTTTTAAAAAGTACGAACATGTGTAATTCACCTTTTATCGAAAGATCAAATTTAAAATATTGAAATTTAAAGAAATGAAAATAAAAACCAAATGTAACAAAAGATTTTAAATTAGTTTCTCTCTTTAAAAGAATCCCCCTGTAGATACTTTGAAATTATTTTTAAATATTATGGAATATAAAAAATACACTAAAAACAAAAACGTTTAACAAATAGATAAATATTGTACAAATCCAAAAAGAAATAAGTAATAAAAAAATCTAGGGCTTTCAAAAGAGCACATTTCTAAAATTAAAAAATATTCCATAATAACTTTTGGGTATAACGAGTACCTTTAAAAAAGCACTGTACATATTGTACATATGTATGCATGTAAAAAACAAAAAAAAATTGGTGATCTTTGTTAGATGTTTTTTGGGTTAGAAAAATTGAAAAAAATCAAATCACACTTTCGTCAATTTTAAAATAACCCTATATTATTAAGAAAAGTTATTAATAGAAATAAAAATACATATAATGTATATTATTTTATATTATTTCAAACAAAAATTAAACAGGTGCTCAATTTACAATTGGTGTTTAAATATATGGAATTTTCAGTTTTTGACCTCTTACAGCTTCTAAATGGGATGCGACACAAAATTATTTAATTTTTTGAAATGACTCATACTTTTTGTTAAAGATCGTAAGTCTTCACGAAATTTCAAGTTTCTAAATTAAACCGTTTGGCAGATGGACAGGATCAAGAATTTTGCAAATATTAAATTTTGCATAATGCGCTAAATTAAAATACCGCATGGCAAAACTATATATTTATTTAATATAGTTTTAGAAAGCTTATAAAAGAATCTGTTATAACAATTTAAATATAGAGTTTTTTAGAACTTTTGGGGGCTATACTTCTGTAACAGGTTGGGTTATAGAAAAAAGTTGTTCCACAAAATTTGTTTTTTTTTTTTTTGCGATACTTATCTGTAATTAAAATTTAATCGCTTTATTTTCAACGGTGTAGAAGTTTTGTAAAAATACAGAACGACAGATGGACGGACAGAATAAAACTAATAAGCACATTTTGTTTAAAAAAAAAAATTTTAAAATGTGCTAAAAAGAACAAAAAAATTAGTAATTTAAATTTGACTTATATAAGAGCAACAAAGTTACTATCCTAAGAACAATGAAGTTGGTTGTTGTATTATTTAAAATTTTGTTCTTTAGAAATTTAATTATGTCATTATAAAATATAATCATGAAATATAATTAAGAGGTGAAAAAGCCCTAAATCTTAGATAAATGAACTTAAATTTTAAGTCTTACCTACTACAATAAAATTATTATAAAGTACATAAACCTTTTTATGTCTTCAGAATTTTTTTCAGATATTTAAAAATGAGTTTAACAATAGCAGAATAGTTTTCGAAATCCTTTAACGCATTTTGGAAATAACAATTAGATAATCACAAACGTATGTAAAATACTACATCATATACTAGTGACGATATCAAAACTTCTCATCTATATCTAAAATTTTTAAATCCTAGAATAATATCAAATGATCTGCATAAAACCACTGTGTGAAACCAAAAATCACCATTTCTTTTCTTACCATTTGTGCGATATTTCTCACCTTGTACTACAAAATTCATGTGGATTTAAAAGTTTTCATTTAAATCTCTATCAAATCTAAATCCTAGCACCAAAATTAAAAAATTATTTAAACCAATTCGATTGAATCAGGGTGGTGTTTATTGTATATTTTGTACTTATATTAGAAATAGTAAAATATATATACATATTCAAAGTATCGCCATTTATGCATAAATGCGTTTTCGAATCTCGAATGAATTCAAATTTTATTTCTGGTAATTTGAAATCTCGAATGAATTCAACTAACTTTATATGTATTATATACATTATATACATATATATACATATATATATATATAGGATGTAATATTCATGTCAAATACTTTTAACATCAAAGTAAAATTTACATACTTTTTCCAAAAATAACGAATAGAATTTTTTGAAAATTCAAATTTTAAATTACATTTAAATTTTAAAAAAAAAATGTTTGTGACATTGAATAAATATCAAAATGTTTTTGTTTGTTTTTGTTTTTTTTTTTGGTTATTACAAAAGAATGAATAATTCATTGAATCATTCATTTGTATAAAAAAAAATTTGGTGTTTTATAACTAATGTGAACAATATGAATGTTCAACCTAAAGTATCCAATCCTTGACACCTAATATCATATTTAGATATAAAAACACTTCTCTTAACAGAATAAAGTACTTAACTAAGAAGTAAAGTAAAATGAGCTGTTGTCAAAAAAAAACACTATACCTAATCATTTGAGTTGTGATAATATTTAGAAACAAGGTAGAATGTAAACCAACGGTTTTTAAAAGCGCACATTTCCAAAACTCAATACAAACTGTTTAGAAGTGTGACTTACACAAAAATTTGAAAATTTCATGTAATAAGAAAAAACTTGAAAATAGGACATTTTTGAGATTTTGAGGGGCCGTAAGTCCGGAATCCTATATAACTAAGAAAAGCTGTTAACACACGTAAAAATATATTATTGAAGCTTTAATTTTTATGTCTTGCCGAAGAAAAATTTTTACAGGTGCCTAAGTTACAGGTGTCTAAAAATAGCAAATTTTCAATTTTTCAGGCGTAATAACTCTTAAAGGGGGGGCGCTACCAAAAAATTTTCTGAGGAAACTTATACTAATTCTAAAAGTTCTTTCTTGTCTCAAAATTTCAGGTTCCTATCTAAAGGGGTACCGGAGTTATGAAAAAAGAAATTTCATGCAAAATGTGGTTTTCACATAACGGTAAATTTAAAACGTAAATTACAAAATATTACATAATTTTGATATTGTTTTATATAGATAATAAAATTTTCGATCTTCTACCGGTTTTAGATTGCAAAACTATTACGCAAAGCCCGAGATATATACATCTGAAAATGGGGCTTTTTTACAATTTTGAAGAGCTGCAGCTTTGGAACTCTTTACAACTAAAATAAACCTTTCACACACGTAAAAATATATTATTGTAGCTTTAATTTTCATGTCTTGCCGAAGCAAAATTTTTACAGGTGCCTAAGTTACAGGTGTCTAAAAATAGCAAATTTTCAATTTTTCAGGCGTAATAACTCTTAAAGAGGGGGCGCTACCAAAAAATTTTCTGAGGAAACTTATACTAATTCTAAAAGTTCTTTCTTGTCTCAAAATTTCAGGTTCCTATCTAAAGGGGTGCCGGAGTTATGAAAAAAGAAATTTCAAGCAAAATGTGGTTTTCACATAACGGTAAATTTAAAACGTAAATTACAAAATATTACATAATTTTGATATTGTTTTATATAGATAATAAAATTTTCGATCTTCTACCGGTTTTAGATTGCAAAACTATTACGCAGAGCCCGAGATAAATACATTTGAAAATGGAGCTTTTTTACAATTTTGAAGAGCTGCAACTTTGGAACCCTTTACAACTAAAATAAACCTTTCACACACGTAAAAATATATTATTGTAGCTTTAATTTTTACATCTTGCAGAAGTAAAATGTGTGCAGGTTCCTAAGTTACAGGTGTTTAAAAATAGCAAATTTTCAATTTTTAAGCCCTAATAGCTCATAAACAGGGGGTGGTCCGAAAAAATTTTCTGAGCAAACTTATACTGATTCTAAAAGTTCTTTCTTGCCTCAAAATTTCAAGCTTGTATCTAGAAGCGTGCCGGAGTTATGAAAGTAGAAAAATCATGCAAAATTTAGTTTTCACATAACGGTAAATTTAAATACTAAATTTTAAAAAATTGTATAATTTTGATATAAATTTACAAAGTTAAAAGAAATACCTGTCGAATGACGTTTTCAGATTGAAAAAATCTTAATCAGAACATAAGATATATGCATTTAAAAATAGGGCTTTTTCAAAGTTTGAGGGGGTGTAGCTCCGTAATGGGGGGGGGCTACATGAAAAAGTTGTTCCACAAAATTATTTTTTTTATGAGACCTACCTATGGTTAAAATTTTTTTTCTCTATCTTCAACGGTGTAGAAGTTTTGTAAACAGACGGACGGACGGACGGACGGACGGACGGACAGAGTGAAACTAATAAGCACATTTTTTCAAAATTTTTTTGGAAATGTGCTAAAAATATCCGGAGTTTTTACCAAAACAAAAGTGAACTGAATTTCATTAAATCTAAATCGAATGACTTTTAAATCATCGCATTCTTAATTTTAATTTTATACAAGAATTTACCCTTCGGTTCTTTTATACATGCCATTTTTATTACATTTTTTTTTTTTTTATTAAACAAAGAATTGTGTGTGCAGAATTTCATACCATACCATATATGATGGTTGAAGTTTTCTTCTTTTCAAGTATTTTCATACACACTTACAGAAGTGGACACATTGTTAATTTCCTAAAATAAAATAATATTTCGGAAGGTTTTTTCGAAAATAAGAATTTTTGAATTAAGAGTAGTTTAAACTTATCAAAATATTTTTATTTTTCTATTGCTATACCTTTTCTATACTTTACACAAGATAAAAAAAAAAACCAACAAAAAAAAATTCTCTAAAATAATAGAAAATTTAAAAAAACACTTTATTCTCAATTCTAATTATCTTTTAATATTGGTTTTTTGTTTTTTACTAAAATACTCTAAGGATTTGTTTAGAATTGGTGTACACTGACAATTGAACCATGCTTTCTCTAATTTTTTTTTATCAGTTTTTGATAAAAAATTATCAAAGGTTAGTTGAATCTTGTATTAAATCTTCATGAATATGATGAAATTCTTCAAACTTATAATTTAGTTTATTAATAAAATTTGCACGAGCCTTTTAACTTTATCGCAACGTAATATTTAGTATAGTACTTGATAGATATAGTATAGTACTTGCAGCTTCAATATAAAAGGTTCCTAAACATTCAAAATTATATACATTGGGAGCATATCGATATCTCGTGTTTCAAAATCTCGTGCTTTTATAAATCTCGTTTCTTAAAATCACGTATTTTTAAATCTCGCGTATTAAAATTTCGTGTCTCAAAGTCTCGTGTCTTCGCGATATCTTTAAAAAAAATCTCTCGAAAAAGTAGAAATGGAAAAAATACAAGAATTATTGGGAGCCAATATTTTTGTTAAAAAAAAAAGAATGTCGTAAAAAAAAAGTCAAAAGTCAAAAATAAGTTATAATAAGTAAAAAACTTTTATAAATAAAATGTCAAATTTCTATGTTTCTATGTTTAAAAAGGAGCTTTAAATGCGTAGTTAAAAAAAAATAATTAGTAGTGATTTTATAGTTGGTTACAAAATCAGGATTCCAATAATTTGTTGAGCGCTTTGTGGCGGCAGTCGTCATTATTTTAAAACTTTCCTTTTTTTAAATATTTCTTTAAAAAATATAATTAGGGGCTTTTTAGCATATTCGCTTTTTCTAGAATATTTATATATATCTACATGTGACATGCTAAATTAGAAGCGATTTTAGAGTTGTATTGTATATACAACATTGATTTAAATTTGAAAATTTATTTCTGAAATTGTTTTTGTGGAATATTTTTGTATACATTTTATATTCTGGATTTTCATACCCACCCAATCTATTTAATTAATGAAAAAAATTATTTATTGGTTTTAAAACTCGAGATTTTAACAATTTTTACATATAAATCATCATATCTTGAAAATTGTGAAAAATTGAGAAAAAATTTTTGTTAAATCTCTACAAAAGAAGCTGTTCAAAAGTTATGGAATCGTTTTATGAAAATTCACTAAAAATCTTTAAAGCCCTTAAATGTGGCAGAATATATACAATTCCTCGCTTACAATTTTTTGGCTAATTTTAATCTCCCCTATCTGCTTCATAACAGATAGAATTCTTGTACTCGATTGACTGCTTCAGTACATTTGTTCCGAACTAATGCATGTTTTTTATATGGAAATTTGAATTCTTTCAATTCTCAAAAACATTCAGAACTTTGTTTTTGTCTATGCAACAAAAGTTGATTTAACTTTAAATTTTTAGTTCAGAAGAACTTTTTTGACATTTCTCACATTAAAAACAAAAATTATTATAGACGATAGAAAGAGCGGAGTAATATTTTTTTCTATCTAAATTATTTTTTGTTCGGAACAGAATGTTCTGAAGCAATGAATCGTTAGTGTTAGAATTCTCTTTAAAAAAAATAGTTCGGAAAAAATGTACTGAACCAGTGAAACCAGCATTATGTGGAACACCGTTTATAAAAAACGCACTTTATAGTAAATCAACGAAAATGTTATATAAATTTATTATATGTATATAAGTATCATTTTGTATTTCTTGATTGGAAAATATAAACTTATTTTATTTATTGACTTTTTTATTAATTTTTCATTAAAGAAGATAAACTCCCACTATAGAAACTCACAAAAAAAAAAAAAAATATTTAAAAAAAAACAAAATCAAGTTCAAATAATCACAAATCATGTTCTTATCATTAGCCTTAATCTACTTGAAATCCGGTTCATTAAATCATATATTGATGATTTCGAAGAAACCAACTTAATTTTTTTTTATTATTAATAAACTAACAAGGATCATTTATCTTGCAATTTTAATGCACATTAAATAGCATCAAAAAAACAAAAACAAAATTATAAAAATTTAAAATACACATTATACAACCATTGACCTTTATTGAAACATCAGGGTTTCATTAAATTTTAACGAAAAAAATATCGTAATCTTTACCTTAGAATTTGTTATTTAATAAATACATACATATATATAATACCATGATAACTACATTTTTATGTGATTATATATTATATATGTGTACTCATATATACATACACAGACGTTTATGTAGTATTTATACAAGGTGTCCGAAACTAAATAAAAAATTATTCCGAAAATAGTTCCAGAAATAAAGGTTCACAACATTTACTTAATCTTCTTTTTTTCGTGACCTTCTATAACGGTATATCCTGTATACATTATAGATAAATATTATAAATATACTAAGTTTTTTCTTCTTGAAAAATTTTATTGAATTTTTAAAACATTTAAAAAGTTCATTCAATTAATTCGAATTAAATTGTATTGATTCTTGTGTCAATAACTATTAATGTACATATTATATAACATACATAATGTCTATATATTTTTTAAAAAAAAAAAATTAATTTTCTTACAATATTGTATAAATATTTACAGGCAGCTGAAGCGGGAAATTTAGATGATTTTATAAGATTATATCGTGGTGATAATACAAAATTATCGATACGTGATGGTAAAGGAAGAACAGCAGGACATCAAGCAGCATCAAGAAATCGTGTCAATATATTAAAGTTTATATACGAACAACAAGGAGGTAATTGGTTTTTCTTATTCTTTTTTAATATTATTTAATTGTTTTAATTAATTTCTTTTTAAAAACTAATTTTTCTAATGTCAACTTAATTTAATAATATTAATTACAGATTTAAATGCACAGGATGGTGCTGGAAATACACCATTACATGTAGCGGTAGAAAGTGATGCATTGGATGCTTTAAATTATTTGCTATCAATGTAAGTAATAAAATGTATAGAAATTAATTCATTTTTAAAACATTTATTTTTATAATAAATCTCCAAATTTTAAATTATTGTTAATTAATAATAAATTTCTAAGCAAGCTAAGAACTTATTTTTGAGAACCGAATTCTAACTGATTAGTAATATTATACACATATTAAATAAAATTTCTAAATATAGTTATATATTCTAAGATATTAATCTGTTGCGGTGAGTTTGTAAAACATTTAAAAGGCTTAAATTTTTTCTTTAACCTTTAATCAATTTTATGAAAAATTATTTGTTCCGTAAGTTGATTAACTTAATTAAATAATAAATACTTAATAAAAACAAAATTATGTTTAGGTCAGTTTCCTTACACGTTAGTTATTTTTAAAAATATTTTTTCTAATCCGTAAAAGAATCGAGAATACAAAAAACCGTTGTTCCCTAGGCAACTCAGAGAACCTAGGCGACCTCTAGAATGAAAACCGTACACAACGGAAATCTACCCATCATATAAAAAAGAAGAAAGTAAAACCAAAGAATATGTGAAAGTAGCATTTAGTCAGAAGGTTTGAAGATGTAACATTGGGGGTCATTAAAATTAATGTTCATGTTATTAGTAATCTTAATTAAGTACGCTACAAATTAATCACGAATTCAATAGAATAAGCACAGAATTTTTTTTTTAATATAAATGCCAGAAAAACAAAATTTATGATTACTTGAAGTAGAAACAGAACATTATAGAAAACAGTATAGTAGGAAAACTAAGTAGGAGCTAAGCAAACGTGTTACGAACTTCTAAATATCGTAACTAAAGTTTTAACCAAAAATTGAATTGTCGCAAACTTATACTGTGTAAAATATATAAAGTATAAAAATAAAAGATTTAAAAGTTATATTAATTTAAAATTTATCATGGTTCTGTAACTTTTAAAATTGATATAAAATTTTCAGCACAATTTTTGATTAAATTTCAAATAGCAGTAAAGAAATAACATCTCCATCAATTTATCATCGTATATTATCATCAATAATACCAACTATAGTAAAAGATGTCACGAAATGTGAATAAAAACAAAGAAAAAAATCTTTAAAAAAGTATAAAAATTTCTTCTTAAAATATCTTTCATGTTCTTAATTTTAACAAAAAAAAAATAATGATTTACCAATAAAAAATGAAGACGTCCTTTATTATATAGATCTGAAACCTTAAGAAAAAGCAAAATAAAAAAACAAAAAATAACTAAAAAAATTTTTTTTTTATTTAATTTTTATTAATTTCGATATAATATTTTCTTCTTAAATAGATTTTTAATTAATTTTATAAACTACATTTTCTATTATTGTTTATTTTAATTTTTTTTTCTTTTTAAATACTTTTATTTCAGTCATGTAGACACTGGAATTTTAAATGAAAAGAAACAAGCTCCTGTACATTTAGCAACAGAATTAAATAAAACGAATGCATTACAAGCAATGGGAAAATACCGTAATATTATTGACATTCAAAAAGGTGGTGAACATGGACGTACTGCATTACATTTGGCTGCAATTTATGACCATGAAGAATGTGCAAGACTTTTGGTAAATCATAAAATTTAAACTTTTATAGTTTTTTTTTTGTTTGAATTCTATTATTTTGTACTCATTTTAAGTACATGTTTATGTTGTATGTATGCTGTGTTCCTTTCTATATATTACATGTATGATTGTAGTACATGACCATTTGTAAATGTTTAATTTATTTTTATTAAGTAAATTAAATTTATTATCCATATAGTATTGCAAGTATATTCAATTTCATATAATTTTAATTTTTTTTTTTGTTTTTATATATCTTAAATGAAACCGTGACCGTATATAATTCTTATAAGATACATATATGTATTTAAAATTTCAATTTCTCTGTTAATCTTAAATTATACAAAAACATTTAATGCTTTAAAAATGAAATTATTATTATATAGTTACTTATTTACTAATAGCCCGAAACTTTTTACACTACAAAAGCACAAGAAGGGCATCCCTACAACATTATGTATCATAAGTGTAACGTATCCCTTCAGTATTTTATGTTAATCTCGATACCTATACATATATATAATATTTTTTTACTTTACCTTTTTTACTTTAACTAAAGATATTTGTACTTTAAGTAAAGAAATTTTTACTTTAAGTGAAGATTTTTTACTTTAAGTGAACCGGTTTGTATATAAACCGTCATATTTTCCGCTGCCATTTTTTTTATTTTCAAGAAATTTATTAATAAAAAGCAATTTTTCTTGGAATTTAATTGAGATAAAAATTCATATATTACTAAAATTAAATTATATATGTATTTCAAGAATTTTTTATTCATTTTTTTTTCCTAAGGATGGTGGGAATCTTCCAAACACCAAGAATTCCCTCTTGGTAGTGTCAGATTCTTAATGACTAAAGTCAGTGCCCCCTTCAGCCAATGTAATGGGATAAAGCCCCTATCTACTAACGCAGTATATTGGCTAGAGAGTATTGATAGGAACATATAGGAAATGGATGCAGAAACATTGAATTATAAGTGGGACTATAAGAAAACAAGGAATCCGCCTATTATAATTATTATTTTGCTAACAGTGACTATAATACCTTCATGCATTATATAACTAAATATAGCATCACTGATATACGGAATGACATACATATCCTGCCAATAGTGAATTGGTTAAGACACCAGCCATTCATTCGATATATAATAAAATAATAATACAAAATAATTCTTGTATAAGATAATATAGATGGCGTAGAAAAATAAATGTTTACGTCTTATATAGTCTTTCTTTAATGATTCTAAAAACAGAAACTTAGTCTAAATCTGAATAATAAATGACTTATTGGATGTCTATGCTCTTTATATGACTGGGGCAAAAATAAAAATTACATACACAAAAATCATAGCATTCAATATTGTTTTGAATAGCTAAAATGATAATATTGCAGTTGACTTAATTTGTATTTCTTTAGATGTCTGAAATAAAAAATTTTACTTTACAAATTAGATACAAATAAGTTAATAATTATTATTTTCCTTTTATTTAAGTTTTTGCAATAAAATTAGTATCTTATGCAATTAATGGCAACACCCAAAATCAACAATAAAAATTTTAGTATATATATGAAATGTTTTAAAAGTTATTAAATTACGAAATAAATTAAAATTGAACATTATAAACCTAATATTTAAAATTATATAACATCTTATTTTACAAAACAAAAAATATAATTCTTATGAAGCCAATTTATAAACAAAAACAAAAAAAAAAAATTTAATTAAATCTGCAATGAATATATTTGACAAACAAAAAATTTTTATTTTCTGCAAAAAATCAACTCTTTTGATCAAAAAAACAAACAATTATTCTTTTATTGCAGTTTTTTAACTCATAAAAAAAAATTTTTTCAAATTATTTACTAATAAAATAAATCAAATGACAATTTATTTATACAAAAAAAAAAAATTATTAAATTAAAAAACTAATTAAAATTCTTGACATCACTTTAAATTTTTCAAAACAAAAAAAAATCAATGTTTTGTAAAAGAATAAGAAAAGGTGTAATAGAAAATGTCAATTTTTTTTATTTCCTAAATATAAACTTATAAAAAAAAAATATTAATTGTCCTTTAGAAAACAAAAAATAAAAAAAAAACTTAATTAAAAATTTTAAACGCAAACAAAAATACAATATACAATATACGCTTTAGTAGAACATTCAATCGCTCTATGGCGACTAAAGCGTATATTGTATAAGGTAAACTAAAATGATCGATCAGCTATTGAACAATTTCTCATTGTTAGAAGATACAATTTAATTGTAAAGCTTCCATAGTTTTACCTTAGTTTAAATTATTTATATATAATTTACCTTATGAAATAATCATTAAACGATTTTAAAGCTTTTTCTGGAAATGCCCTCATTATTTATTAAAGAAAAATACTTCTGACTTTTCTGATTTACATATGTATACATAATTATTTCATATTTTCAAAGTGGTAAATAATTTTCATTTAAATTTTGTTTTTTTTTTTTGAATGCATAAAATGAATAAAAAAAAACAAATAATTTTTGGCCAGTTCATTTAAATATTTTATTCTATATATTATTTTGTACGTCGACCATTAAGACTTTCATATGAACTTTCGAAATGAAATTCAATAGATGTATAGATACAAAATGACAATCTATCTTATAATTAATTGACAACAATCAGATGAATCACTATAAAAAAATCTTATTATTAATATTTTAAATCAGGTCTATAATTTATATAGAATTTTATAGTATGAGTTGTGTTGATTCTATGCATATTAAGTCTTTCCTTTAATTTAATCTATTCAAATTAACATATCTTTATTGTTATTAAGATGATGATTAGATCAACCATGTCGTAAATATATTTGATTATTATTTTATTCATAAATTATTATAATCGTAATTACGTCAAATTAATAACGTAATTACGTAAAATTAATAACTTATAGTTATGATTAATAACTTACGTAATTTTAATTTGTTTTGCTTTGTAAAAACGCTTTGCCTGCAAAAATGAAATACGAAATAATGTTTCACTATTTTCATCATTTGACAAATTTATATAAATTCACAAGCAAACAGATTGCATTTTTCGCATTTTTACCATCAGTACTATTTTCTTTAATTTCAATTTTACTAGATCTTACCATACATAATTTTATTAGTATATTTTTTATTCCATTCTAATTGATCATATTTACATTTAAAATTTTAATTTAAGTTAAAACTGAATTAACTATGTATTAACTGAAACAACATGTTATTTATATTTGTTGACAGACCAGTCAAAATAATGTCGTTTCATTTTTTTTTTTTGCTTAAATATTTTTATCTATAATAATAGTTCCTTTTTATTTAATTCTTGTTCCAAGTTAAGCGTTTTTTAAGAACTTTATTCTCTTTTAAGAGCTTTTGATTTTTAATTGTGTTGAAATGAAATTGTGAAATTTATGTTGTATATCGAGCACAACAGATTCCATCTTTTTTAAGTTTTTTTTTTTTCATATTTCTAAGATGTAATTCAATACCACAAACATCAAAATTCAATAACTCATTCATGTTTCGCAACAGACTCAGAACATACTCACTTAAATATGGACATTTAGGACACTTCTAATACAGTTACACATACAATGTGAAAAAGTTTATTGCTGGAGCCCTTAATTTTTCCGATAATGTGCAAATCCTGTTGAATTTATTCTTCTTTAATATTTTAAAGTGTCTTGTGTCTTGTCTTTTATATGAGTGATATATTTTAAAATTTATTTTGAAAATTTCCTACATAAAACTCCATATTTAATGTAATATTACCGAAATTTATAATGAAAACTTTCTTGTTTTTATTTTTTCTTAATATTGTGAGTTATAAACTATGAATTAAAATTGTATATTGTTTTTTGTTACTTTTGAATATTTGTTTGTTATATGTTAAATGTACAATTATTATTATGTACAATTTTCAGTTATTATATAAGTATTAACTTAATATTTGCCAAACAATTTGAACACAATGGTGAATGGTATAGCTGAATCAGGTTGAAAATTAGATAAGATTTTTTTTTCTTTTTCTTTTTAAATTTAAAAAACTGGTAACACGCATAAAAGATTGATACACTTTATCATCTAGCCGAATCGATACCATTTACAAAGTCTTGCAAAATTATTTTATGTTTTTAAAATTTTTTGTTACATATATATACCAACATAATATTTTTTGTAGCATTTTTGTATTCATCATTGTACGAACATCTATTTCTGATCCTTTATTAGTGATTTCATGATGTCTGGATTTTTTTTTTTTCTAAATAAATATTTTTATACGTTTATTTTTGTCCCTCTATAGAAAATAAACACACTAAACACAATTTAACCTTATATAATTAATATATATTAATATTTTTTATTTTATTTATTTTTGTACATACATTTTTATTTTATTCAAAACAATTTAAAGTAATTTAAAATCCAATAGATAGAAATGATACATTTCGTTTAAAATCAAAAAAAAAAAAAAAAAAAATAAAAAATTTCAGATAACTGAATTTGGTGCGTGTCCAAGAAAACCATGTAATAATGGCTATTATCCAATACATGAAGCTGCAAAAAATGCAAGTTCTAAAACAATGGAAGTATTTTTTCAAGTGAGTAGTATTTGTTTTGTATTTAATTATAATTTTTATTTTATGACATGTTATAATTTTCTCATTAGTAAATAACTTAAAATATACTCTCATCTCTCAATTTACAATGTTATATAGTTTATATACGGATTCGCTTTTTAATTATTTTTTAGTTTTCAATTTTATTTCAGATATTTATATATTTTTTTTTTTTTTATATGAATGTTGCATTTTGTTTTACATAATTTCAATTTAAATTATATATTTTTCGTGGAACATATTTATATACAATGCTAATCGAGGGATATAATTCATATATTATATGCACATATTACATGAAAAAAAAAAAAAAAAACTGCACAAATATAATCAAAATAAGTTTATGTTAAAGAATGTTTATCCTTAACAAAACAAAATTGATGTATATAAAACATAAGAAATTCTTGCACATATTTAGTAATACTTTTTGTATCCTTGTAAAATTTTTTATCCTAATAAATTCTTAATATGGCATATTTAATTTTTCATTTAATTTTTTTTTGTATTTTTTTGTCTATATAAATTCGCGTGTCAATAATTCAAAGTTCTCTAAAACAGAAAAGAAAATAAAGAAAAAAAAAAACACTTTCAAATTGATTGATTCTACAATTTTACAAAAGAACTTATCAAAGAATAAAGATTTCAAAAATAAGATTTTATACTTTAATCGAAGCTATTAAAACATGCCTCATACAATTTTAATAAAATTCCTATAATTTAATCTTTAAAAGGTCTTAAAGATTAAGTGGTGAATAAGATGTGGTAAAATTTTGAAGAAATCCCTGTTATAACTTTATGTAATAGAGTTTTATCCGCCAATTTAAATTAATGGGATGCAAGTTAAATACTTGAATATTGCTTATATTTTATATAATATAATAATGACGCAAGATTTAATTGAGAAAATATTGTAACTTAAACGTTTTTTAAATTAAATACGAGTAAAGAAAAGTACACACATATCAAGGTTGTAATGGGAGCTCTATGAAATATAGTGTCGCACAAAAAATATCGGTTTCAAGATATGAAATATAGTCGCAACATTTTTTGTCATTTTTTGCGACTTTATTTCATTTTTAATTTTGCCACATTATTTCATTATAAAATAAAGTCACAAATCAAAAATGATATAATGTCGCAAATAATACGATATAATTTCATAATGAAATAAAATCTGAAAATCATAAATGAAATAAGTCGCAAAAATAAAATAATATCGTAAATAATATACGATATTATTGACGTTTAATAATATTTAAACGTCAAAATTACGCTTTCGATCTTATATCTAATTTAATAATAAAATATTTATTTGAAAAATAACATAAATAATAAATATTGTATATACAAATATAATTCGCAGAGATATTAAAGTTGGTGACGAAATAAGAGTTATATACGGTTTTTTAGAATATGTATACGTTATACATATCTACCTTGATTTTGTAACCGAATATAAAATCCCTGCTTCAGAATCTCTCATATACATATTTGGAAAATGCATTCACATTCTGGAAAAAAGTAAACTCAACGTACTGTAATTTTGATTTTGCAACCAACTATAAAATCTCGCCAAATTTAGAATCTGATATATAGTATACATAAAATATTTTCAACAGATACATTTATTTACCATATTCTGGACAGTTCTACGCTCTGGGCACGTTATTTAATTTTTTAATAACGACTTTATTTCATAATGATTTTTATCAAATTTGTATAGAAAGCTGTATGCATGGACATACTTTAGTATAGATTTTAGAATTGGATTCAAAATCACGATATTTCCTTTTTCCAGAATATTTAAAATGCTTGCAAAAGTTATAAAATTCATTTATGAAAAGAAATATTATTTTTTTGTAATATATTCACAGTTTGAAAAGTGTTCAAAGATGTTTCCACACTAACAAAAGTGTTCTAAGAAAGAACTAATTTTAGAAATTAGAATGAAACCCAAATTCCACTAAATGAAATCTCAAACTTTTTCTTCTTCTTAAATCTTCTAACACAAAAGTTCAAAGAGTTCAAAGGATATTGATAAATTGTAAGATGTTAAAAATACTTTTTTTTTTAAAACTAATCCTCAACCCTATATGTATATCATATATAAGATGAAAATATTCTAAATAAAGGTTAATATTTTCAATAAAATTCAAGCATTCATTTTCAAAAACTTTTTCATTTAATTTAAGATACGCCATTAAATAAAAACGTCATCTAATAGATGGTTTACAAAAATTTTTACGATTGTACAAGAAAATAAAAATCGTAAAAATTATAAAATGTACCTTTAAACTACTCAAAAAACGTTTAAATGCATGATGTTTTAATTAAATTTTATTTTCTTTTTCTTTTTTATATACATATATATAGTATATATCTATTGTAAGAGATTTATGTAAAAGATTTCTTTTTAAATAAAATATCAAACATTTTTTGATTAAATTTTTTATATAAGCTTTTAATTAAGTATTTTTTTTTTATTTTATTATATTATATAAAAAAAAAAAAAAAAGTGGGGAGAATCACGAGGCTGTACACGTGAAGAAATGATTTCATTTTATGATTCAGAAGGTAATGTACCTTTACATTCTGCAGTTCATGGAGGTGATATTAAAGCAGTTGAATTATGTTTAAAATCTGGTGCAAAAATATCAACTCAACAACATGATCTATCAACACCAGTTCATTTAGCTTGCGCTCAAGTAAATATATAAATTAAACTAAAAACAAAATTAAAAAACACATTTAAAAATAATAATTGTATATATAGGGTGCAATTGAAATTGTAAAATTAATGTTTTCTATGCAACCACAAGAAAAAAAAATTTGTTTATCATGTACAGATGTACAAAAAATGACACCATTACATTGTGCATCAATGTTTGATCATCCAGAAATTGTTGAATATTTAATATCAGAAGGTGCTGATATAAATGCATTAGATAAAGATCATCGTACACCATTATTATTAGCTGCATCACGTAGTGGTTGGAAAACAGTACATTTATTAGTTAGTATGGGTGCAAATATATCAACAAAAGATTCAAATCATCGTAATGCATTACATTTTGTTATTATGAATGGTGGAAGATTAACTGAATTTGCTGAACATGTAACAAAAACTCAATCAAAACTTCAATTAATACAATTGCTCAATGAAAAAGATAATACAGGATGTGCACCATTACATTATGCTAGTCGTGAAGGACATATACGTTCTTTAGAAAATTTAATACGTTTAGGTGCTTGTATTAATTTAAAAAATAATAATAATGAAAGTCCATTACATTTTGCTGCACGTTATGGTCGTTTTAATACAGTACGTCAATTATTAGATTCAGAAAAAGGAAGTTTTATTATAAATGAAAGTGATGGTGAAGGATTAACACCATTACATATTGCATCATTAATGGGTCATACAAGAGTTGTACAATTATTATTAAATCGTGGTGCATTATTACATCGTGATCACAATGGTAGAAATCCATTACATTTAGCTGCAATGTCAGGATATACACAAACAATGGAATTATTAAGATCAGTACATTCCCATTTATTGGATCAAGTTGATAAAGATGGAGTAAGACTAAATATTTTTAATTTTAAAAAATATAATTTTCAAATTTTTAAGTTTTTTTTTTTTCTATTTGTTAAAGAAAAATTCTGTTTCTTTAGAAAAAATTTATACTGGATGATCATTTCACATTTAAAATTTTAAATGAATAAATCACTTCGAATTTTTTTTTTGGTATTAATCTCACCTGTAATGAAACATTTTGATAGTTTTACTAATTATTGGTTTATATAAATTAGCAATTTGAAAATATAAAATTATTATGAATTTTAACTATATTAATAACATATATGTAAATATGATAAATAAACAAGTAGTGTGTGGATAAGGTTTTATGATTTTACATTTTTCAAATTATTTTTAAGGAAAACAATTTGTCAAATTTAAATGTATAAATTAAACCTTTATACAAAAGTTCAATTAATATACTATTTTAATTATAGTAATTCCGATATAACATTTTCTTTTTGTTTTCCATTTAGAAAATACTTTCCTTTTTTATCCCTTAATCATATCTAAATTTAACTAGAAAATTTTAAAAACCTGCAGACAAAATTTCTTAACGTCGAATTTGCGTTGATATTCCCATGTGCTTAATATAATAAATATTTTTTTGTCCTTGCAATCAGTTGATATTATTTTTAACTTAAAGAACCATTTCAGTTATAATACCTTATTTTAATTTTTACTTATTTATCTCAATAATTTGCAATTTTTTCTTGTTAAAATTTTAACACAGAGAAACGGTTAATAATGTGATTTAAGGTATACTTACCCCTATAAATATGCAATGTATGAACGAATTTTATATTTTTGTTTGAAAATTTATATCTGTGTATTTGGAATATAAAAATAATGTCAATACTATTGTAAATAATATAATGTGAGTAACATAATGTAATGTATTAAAAACTTAATAGCCATGCCCAAAATGGCCTTTGTAGCCGAGGATCTTACTGATGTTATTACAATTTATTGTATTAATATTAGATTAAATAAATAAATTATATCTGTGTAAACTTATATTTGTCAAGCATAAAATAGCCCTAGTAACCGAGGGCTGTACTGATATTAAGACAATTAATTTGTATAATATTAGCTAAATTAAATTAAATTATATCTGCCCTTTGAAACAATATAATCTTTTTTTTATTAAATTTTGATAAAAAAATTTAAAAAAAATATGTAAATTATCTAATTATTATTATATATTTATTAGAATACTGCACTTCATTTGGCAACAATGGAAAATAAACCAAATGCTATATCAGTTCTTTTATCAATGAGCTGTAAATTACTTTATAATTTTAAGGATATGAGCGCAATTGATTATGCAATTTATTATAAATATCCTGAAGCAGCATTAGCAATGGTTACTCATGATGATAGAGCAAATGAAATTTTAGCCTTAAAATCTGATAAACATCCTTGTGTTACATTAGCATTAATTGCATCTATGCCAAGAGTTTTTGAAGCTGTACAGGACAATTGTATAACAAAAGCAAATTGCAAAAAGGATTCTAAAAGTTTCTATGTAAGTTTAAAATTATTAAAAATAAAAAAATAAAATTAAAAAAAAATAAAATTTATAAAATCCAACAAAAATCGAGAGATAAAAATAAGTTTAAATAGTTTTTTTTTTTTCTGTACTGTTCTTAAAATGAAAATAACATTTTTTATAATATTGAAAGATCATTGTTATTAAAATTTTTACAAAATAAAAGAAACAAAATACAAATAATGATAATATCAATGATCAAAATTTATTTAAAATTCTATTCAAAAAATATAACAAAGTTATACTATGCAATAGTATAAAAATTAAGAATACAGTAAAATAAAATCCAAAAATTTACAATGATCTCTCAAACTAATAATTTTTATTTTATATAATTTAAGATTCTGGTAAAGCACGAATTCATGACTGAAAATGTAAGTTTAGCTAATATGCTAGCCATGCCCCCTCAACAAAAAAAAAATATAATATGTTTTCAATACTGTGTACAGGTTTATTATGCAAAAACTGAAAAATTAAAAATTTTAAAACAAATCTATAAGCCTATAACAACCTTTTATTTATTTATTTACACATACATTTATTTATAACCTATTTTTTTATTAGTCGTGTTCCTTGAGTGTCGAACATATTTTCAATATCAGTTCAAAAAGTTCGTTAATTTCAAATTGACAATAATCGAATTATTTTTTTTTCTGAATTATTTTTAACTTCACATATACGACACAAAGTCTTGGCTAACAATTACCCCGTTTCACACAAAATTTAATTTATTCAATTGATGCTTTTACCAATACTATTACAAAAACGAATTTTTATTTTTTTATGGTTTGAAAATTAATTTTATATAACTGGTTTCATTCAATTTTAAAAATTCAAGGAGAAAATAACAAAATATGAATGCGGTTACTTTGAGGTTAAAGTTATAGGGAAAAAAGTATATGTACCTATAAATTTTTTATAAAGATTATTATTATAAAGAGACAAGGACTTTTTAAATAAAATAGAAAGGAGTGAAATATTACGGTTCATTTTAACTCAACTGCAGGAAGAGTCAAATTTTAATGGAACAGTAGAAAACTTAAAAAAGAAAATTAGAGTTTTTAAATAGAATATTAGAATTCAAACGTACATAACTAAAAAAAATAAGTAAGATATTTTTGCAGTATGCGTATAATTCTTAAGTGCTGTCAGTTTGATTATCAATTTCAAATGAGAATAAAACACACTAAGGCATTTACAAAATGCAAAAAAGATGTGACGTAAAAAATCATAGTGTGAAACACTAGCGATGTTGCAACAAAAATATCAAGCTGCGTGATGCTCAAGTGTGAAACGCCCCATTGTTAACTAATCTTCAATCCTATATAGGCTGAACTTGCAATGAGTTGGTTTTATTTTTAACTAAGAGAACCTAAACCATTTAAGTTAAAATACCTTTTTTTAATTTTAATAATTAAAAATTCTGAATCAATTTCGAAACTTACTTCCATATATTATGTCATGGGGTAATAATAATAAATAAAATTAATTAACGATAGAGAAAAAAAAAAATTAACAGTTTAAAATAAAAATTCGTATAAAGTATAGAAAATATATAAAATTGTTCAACTTAAATTTAATGTTTCTATCTTTGTCAAAACATACAGACATAATTTGATCAGAGATTTGTCAAGAAAATGATTTAATTTAAATGAAATAATTTGATGAAATTTAAATGATTTATTTAAAAATTTATGTTTTTATCTCCACATTTAATAATCATAATTTAAATAAATTATAAAATATTTTTTTATACCCGTACGATAGGATCGGGTATAATAAAATTACTCCTCCGTTTGTAACACCTCGAAATAAGCGAGCTAGATATACCTTCAAAGGTATGGATCGGATCAGAAAAAAATTCTAAGACGTTTGAGCCATGTCCATCCGTCCGTCCGTCCGTCAGCACGCTAACTCAAAAACTAAGAAAGCTAGAATCTTGAAATTTACACAAAATATTCTGGGAGTAATTTGTAGGTTCTCTATTTTTTTTGGTTGAGTTTGGACCAAAACTTAGGGTAGCCCTCAAACACCTAACTTTTAGATCCCCACATTTTTTTTGAAATAGAGCTATGAAATTTTAACTGCTGATAGATCTTACAAAAATATTAATTTTATTTTTAATAACTTTTTTTTGTAGCCCTACCCGTTACGGAGCTACAGCTCCCCAAAGGTTCAAAAAAGCTCTATATTTAAATTGTTATAGCACAAGTTGTATAAGGTATATCTTCATTTTGAAAACGCCAAACGATTACTACTTTTATTAGCTTTAAAAGTATATATACAATAAATATATATTTGTGGCATACGGTGTCTTAATTTACCGTTATGCGAAACTAAAATTTTGTAAAATCCTTTAACCCTTCTATCTTCTAAACGGTTTAGGTTGGAAACTTGAAATTTTGACAGAAGTTAGATCCTTGAAAATAAGTATGAGCCATTTCAGAAATTTTTTTTGTATCACCTCCCGTTTAGGAGCTGTAAGGGGTCAAAAACTGAAAATTTCCTATTTTTAAACACCTCTAACTTGAACACCTATTAAAATTTTTTTGAAGTAATACACAAAAATTAAACCTTCAACATTATACTCTTATTTCTGTTAACAACTTTTTTTAATAATATAGGGTTACTTTATAATTGACGAAAGTGTTACTTGATTTTTTCAAATTTTCTAACAAATTTCTTTAACGAATTTTTTCCATTTTGTTTTACTCGATAATTTGAAATTGTTGAGGATATAATGCGTAGTACAAAAAAATGTAAATAAATAAACAACATAACGGTTGCTTGAAGAATTTTTATTTATATGATATTGATATATATACATACTTCTATAATATCATGTTTATTTACATATCGTATATGTCACTAGTGAATGAATGATAAGAGTATAGATGTATATTATATAGCGCCGTATTTACATACATATATGTATTTTATTGTACTTATAAGAAATTATTCTGTCAATGGAATATTTAAATATAATATAATATAATATTTAAAATTATATTTACTATTTTGTACTAAGTAAATTTAATATACATTTACCGCTTAGTATTAAATGGTACAATAGAATATTTGAAAAAGTTTTGGATTGATAATCGTTATGTGAAAGGTTAGAATCTGCTTTTGAAGAATGTACATATAAACATATAGTTTGAATATATGTACAACCCATAGTACTAGAAATTATAAAATTCACCCAAATTATTTTAAAATACCAAAATATTAAAAAAATAATATTGTAAGCAGTAGAGTGACAGGCTGTGAACATACTAACGGTTCGTACGGGTATCTAAGAGTTGACAAAGGCAACTGTATTCTTCCTCGTTTTAATTTAAAAAAAAACAACAACATTTATTATTTTTAAATTATGACACATAATAATTTGTTATAACGGAACGGAATCCAAATTTTATAACGAACATATTCATGAACACAATTTTTGCGCTCGAAGTGCTCCGAACTAAAAACATTACACACATCACACACATTTTTTTTTTTTTACAGTTCGTATTCTGCTCCGGTTCATTTATAAATACACCCAATATTGAACATTATATAAATACATACTAATATATTAATCTTTGATATAGTTTCAAGTTTAAATTTGATATTACTAAAATATTCTCAGAAAAATAACTTGTGGTGATCAATTTCACTTAATATTTTCATATTTAACATATTAATTTTAGAATTCTTTTTTTTTTTTAGTGTATTCCCCTGTCACATAAATGTGACAAGGAAATTACACAGCCTTTCCATTTTTGGCGTGGCTGTCCTAAGGGGTAGTTATACTTATGACGTGTGTGGGATTCAAACCCACACTCACTCAGTGTTTACAACCTATTTCATATGCTCTTACCCACTAGACCACCGAAGCTCTACTTTTAGAAATTTAAAATATTTTTTCGACTATCAATTCAAAATAAAAAAAAATTAAAAAAAATAAAAAATCTTGGAAACAAGTATGTTAATTGTGGGTTTGTATATACCGTCTTTGTGTTTTTATCTATATCGTTATATTGTTATTTTTTTCAATGCTCACTCATTTTTCCGTATAGATATATGAGAAAGTAAAGAAAAGAACAATATTCATTTATTTTATTTTTACAGAGCAATGGTTTTAATTAAAATGATTAATTTAAAAAAAAAATAAAAAGCGTCAAAAACTGCTATATAATATAAAGAACCTATTAACATATATAATTTACTTTATCCAAACATAACAAATCTGTACACACTTTATAAGTTAATTTCAATTGTATCCCAAAAGTTTCTAAAAAATTTCCTCACCTTATTTTTTTTTTTTTTTATTTTATAACTAATTTTGTAAGTAATGAAAAAAATATACTATAAATGTGTGACTTATTATAAATGATATGAAATAATAACAGAAATACAAAACAGTTTTAAATATAATCAAAAAAAAATTTAAAACAAAAAAAAAAAAAAAATTTAATTTAAAAAATAAAATCTATACCTACATATAGATAAGATATTCATTTTCGTGTTTACAATGTCCAAATATATATGCACAAATGGATCAAAAAACTGGAGAAGCTTATATGGTATCAAAAGCAATTCCTTTACCAGCTCTTAATGTAAGAATCTGCAATATTTAAATAATTATACGTTGAATTTAATTATTATTATAGAAATATGTATGTTAAATATTATGTGTATACGTATATTTAAATTTGTTAAAAAAAAATATGCATGAATCGTAGAAAAATTATATTTTAAAAAATTATAATTATATTCAACTAAAATTAAACTGCTTAAATTCGCAGCAACAATAAAGCATTTCTACATTATATATATATATATATATATATATATAATATATAATTATTAATTCATAAAACTTCTTAGCTTTATCAAATTTAATGGTTTTTTTTTTTCGTATCATTTTAATTTTAATACATACCGCATACATTTGTCAAGGTATATACTATATATTTTTTTATACATACATACATATATAATTTTTTGCATGCTCATTTTTTTATTTCATAAATGTGGTATTTCTGTACTTTTAGATAAAATATTCATTTTGGCCATATCAAAAATCACAAGAACAAATAAAAATAATACAAAGGACTCTAGGTGATCCTAATTGGAGACCTGCTCCATTATGTGTAGCTAATGTGAGTTTTATGTAAACACTAAACATCATTTTTTTAATTTTAATTTTAGCTTTTTTTTTTAACAAGAACAAGGTTAATAACGGTAATTTTATTTTTTTTAATTTAAAAAAAAAATTTTATGACATTACTCTATTGTTGTTGAAAAAATTTCTCGCGGGAAATAAAAACGAAAACTTTTTCGAAATATTTTCATCTATAATTAGATTTTAAAATTCTAAATCTAGAACATTATAATATAGTATCGAGAATTTGAAATATTTTTAGAAAATAAAAATTGTGTATAGGTATATTTTTCTAGTTAAATTTTAAAGATGATAGTTAGCGAAGACATTATAATTTTTATAAATTTTCATTTAAATTTATGTAATGTTTCTTTCATTTCATTACATTTAATATTAAAGATCTTTCCGAAAATCATTTTCAAGTTTTTTTTTGAAAATTACTCAACAAATAATAACTATAAAATACCTATTAAACAAAAATTATTTTAATTATTGTCAAGAAAAATTGAGTTGACGCAAAAACAGCGTCATATACAATATTTAAAACTTCATTATGGTTCTCTTCTTGCAAAATAATATTTTAAAAACTTGTTAAGACCAAATCATTTTTTTTTCATTCAAAATAATGTTAATCCGTCTTTCCAGACTAGTCTTCTTTCTTTTTTTTGAATTTAGTTTTTTCATTACGTTGCGTCCCTCTTTTCTATAAGATAATTTTGTGATTTTGTGGTTGTGGAATTTCTGTCTTCTTTTTTAAAACTAAAATTTTATGCGGTGAACCTGAGAATCTACAAATACAAACTTCAAACAAAAAAATGTACCCGCTTTTATTTTATAGTCTTCTCTCTTCAAAATTTATTTTTAAATACACATCCATATAAAAAAGAATATACTTTTTGAAGAACAGTATGGAAATAAAGCGGTGTTAAAAAGTAAAAATAATCTGAATCTCGAAGACTAGTCTAGAAAAAGCCTATTAGTTGAATAATGTGGCCAATTTGACAGTAAAAAACAATGATTTCCAGTTAAATTTAACTGGAAATGATTATTTTTAACTGAATATTTTTCAAAAATCCAGTTAAAAAAAATTTAACTGGAAATTAGATTTTCTGGATCTAATGGATCTAACTGGATCTAATAATCTAACTGGAAATTATTAGCAATAGAAAGTTTTACGAATATAATAAATTTTTTACAATTTCTAAAAATTATAGTTTTATTTATAAATACTTCTGATTTCTGAGTATAAAATATGTTAAGTGTAAAACACCTTTTATATTATAGTTAGGTTACCTTTTATATTATAGGTTACATATGTAGTTCAACTTCATGTAACCCATCTAAACTACATGTAATTTTTAATTATCAAAATGAATTTTAAGTTAAAAAACAAAACAATCACATTTGTTTTTTTGCTTGTTAAGGTAAAAGATTATCAAGGGACATAAATCATTGCATTGTGTTTTCAAATTATGAAAATTTAATTATGAAAACGTATGAAATATGAATCTATTGTAATGAATAATACTATGTAATATTTTTTTTTATTATTCTTTCTACGGGCATTACGAAGAAGTGCATATTTAATTTTGTTAACTATATTTAAAAAATTTAAAATAAACCTACATACATAATATGTATATATTGAACTTTAGAATTATGTTTTTATTCCACGCTGATATTATTATTAAATTAGGGTAAATAATTAAACTTTGATAATTTAACTGTAATTTCAGCTGCTTTTTCTTTTCAAAAATTATTAACTGGTTTTTTTTTAGCTGATTTTGAGAAAATCATTTCCAGTTATCAAGTTAGATTTAACTGGAATGAAAAATTTTGATTGGCCACACTAATATTCGATTATTTACAGAACTTCTGCACAGTTCGGAATAAATTAATGAGATATAAACGATATATGTATGTACATATGACATATGTACATACATTACTTAATTATAGACATATCTCATAAATCTCATAAAAAAATATTTTATACCGGAATAATTTTGTATTTAACAGAACTCCAATTTTTATTTAACTTCAGTTCTTCAAATACGCTTATTTTTGACTTATAGAAATATAAAAAGAATTAAGGACAAATTCAAAAAAAAAAAAATAATTCACCTGCATACAAAAATAAAAACATTAAATTACAATTTATATAAATTTTATTCACAAATGTACTTATCCATACTTACGACTTATTTATACAATATACATATGTACATATATTTTTTAAATGTTTGTTAGAGATACTGGATGCCGGATGGATATATATTCTTTTATATAATACCCATATACATATGTACATATATAATATTATGCATGTTTGTACTAATTTAGATTGCAAATTGATGTACGCTTCTATAATAATGGCTAATATGCAAATATCAAAGCTACCTATATACTGACAAGCCGAAACATTGATTTTAAATGGCCGCTATAGGAGTTATGAAAAATGTAAACAAAAGTTAGTTTTGTATGTTCCTAAATCATTCCTCATATACGGTATGGTAAATTTTTTTCTCCGCTATTAAAAATTAAAATAAAATAATTTCCAATTAGATAATTTCTAATTAGAAAATAAAATTAAAAGAAGAATATTAATTAATAAAGGTATTTTGTTTAATTAAATTTTATTAGTACATAATTTAAAATAATATATTTAAGAAATTGTAAAAATGTGACTATAATTATTTAAATAATTGGAAATTATTAAATTATTTAATTTAAATTTTTAATAAACAAAAACAAAATTTTCATATCCATAAATGAAGAAGTTCAAACTAACTTCTGATTACATTTGTCAAAGCCTCTACGATGGCCATTTAAAAAAAACGTGAAGGTAAATATTAAGACTTGTTAGTTGTCAGTATAAAGGTGGCTTTGCAAATATACGTTACTTAAAATACCATTTTTTTTTGTTTTAATTTATTTGTAAAAAAAAAAATCAAAAAAACAACTTTTTTCAAATGAAATTGTTATGTATCTAAAAGAAAAAGTTGCATGCAACATATTATTAATATCATGCGCAGCTCATTGCTTAAATACATTTTTTCAATTATATAACATTTTTGCATTATATTTATGTTATATATCCATGTTTAAAAATTTATTAAAAAATTTTAATTATAAATAAATTTTATTTCAAAATTACAATAGACAATGGTAAATCATGGACGTGTTGAACTTTTGGCTCATCCATTATCACAAAAATATTTACAAATGAAATGGAATTCATATGGAAAATATTTTCATTTAGCAAATTTATTATTTTATTCAATATTTTTAATATTTGTAACAGTTTTTTCATCACAAATGATGGTAAATATTGAAATATATTATAAAAATAATACAACACAAAAATTCTGTGAACAAAGGCGTTCGGATGCAAGGTAATGAATTTTAAATATTTTTATTTTCTAAAAATTGAATTTAAAGAAAAAAATCTTTATAAAAGATTGTGTACACCTATAAACATAACGTTTTTGTTTTTGATGGACCAAACCAAACGAGTATTTTCTGTTTTTTTTTTTTTGCAGAAAGCATTTTATTCCATACGGTTCTAAACTGAAGTCGTTACCCAGCGGAAAATAGGACTAGTTCCGTACTAGTTAAAGAACTTATTACAGAGAATTAGTAAATACATTACCTAACCTATTACCATAATATAAATTTAGCATTACATTTTATACACGATGTCCTAGACGACAATCAATCGCCTCCGTCCATCCAGCATTACTTAGAATTAATTACCGAACTGAGCTAATGAGTTCAATAAAAAAATATCGAAGTATTATTATTATACTGGATAAGAACAATAATTATATAATATTAAAATTTATAAATGCATACATATATATTAAACAGCGATATTTATTTGTTTTAATATTTAAACAAACTATTGATAACTTTAGTATCTGCGAATTTTAAGAAATCAATAAAAATTACTTAATATACATTGCTTCCTGTATTTCAACCAACCTATTATCTTCTGCATTACTTTTTCAAAAATTATATCAGTTCTAAAACTGGTTACCAAAGAGTAGTTATAGTTATTTATTTAGAGCATCAATTCTCCGATTTTCTACTGGTAGGCTATGCATTCAAAACTCATGTGATTTTGCTGGTTTGTTTACACATTAACTTTTAAAACATTTTGATATTTTTTCTTAATTTTCAATATTAATTTTTAATTCAAAGTTTTCTCTTAAATACCAAGGTACATTTTAAGATTTTTTGTCTAGATCCTATTAAATATTAATAAACTACAAAATACAACTTAATAACAAATAAAAAATATTAAATTCAATATTAATTAAAATTTCAAATTTTTAAATAAATTTTTTTGTTAAAAAAACGAAAAAACAAATTTCTTCGATTCGAACAAAATTAAAAGAGCGTGGGTCCGAATCCCATAAATTTTTTAAAATAAATTTTTTTTTTTTTTATTTTTTAAAATCAAATTTTGTTTTATTTTAAATTTTATAAAAAAAAAATTAATAAATAATAACATTATATTTTAGTTTTCTTTCAAATTATACACCATCTACAGTTATTAATCCAAATACAATAGAACCAAAATGTATTATTGAATCGGAACGTATGCGTCGAACATCTGCAATTTTTATAAGTGGTCTTGTTGTTATAATATATATTATTTTAAATTCAATTAGAGAAATGGTACAAATTTATCAACAAAAAATTCATTATATATTGGAAATTGGAAATTTATTATCATGGTTATTATATATAACAGCATTAATAATGGTTGCACCAATTTTAACAAAAAATGGCGAAGTATGTAATATGAATTATTCAGCCGCTTCAATTACAATATTTTTCTCATGGTTTCGTTTATTATTATTTTTACAACGTTTTGATCAGGTAAATTAATTAATTTTTTTTTTTTAAATTAAACTTAATAAAATAAATATTATTTTAATTTTAAAATTTTTATATAATTAATTAAAATTAAAATTATTAAAATGCCCCTTACGATTTTTTTAACTAGGAACGTAGAGCTATTAAATTATTTTACATGCCCATTATCAAATAATCATTTAAATTATATAATTTTTTATTTAATTTTTGGTAAAAAATATATTTATAAAAATAAAAAATTTATTATTTTTAATTATTTAATTAAATAATTAAAAAATAATTATGTTTTACATTCCTATTGTGATATAAAATGTTTGCGTAGGTATTTACAAGTTTAGTCTAATCAAATATTTATGATTCTTTCTACATAATTATAATTTGACATGAATAATTGCTTTATCCAAAACAATAAATTAGAGATTTAAATTACATCCTCTTATTCATAAAAAAAAATTAAATTTAAGATAAATCCGAATAATTTAAGATTTTTATTTTTAATATCTGATAGATGACTGATCTGATTCTTTTTTTTACAGTGCAGTGCACACTGCATCCACATTTATTTATTTCATATTTTTTCTAATATCTGTGTTTTCTTAATAATAATTTATGTACTTTTACTTTAACAAAAAAATATTAACAGATTAATTTAATTAACAAAATAGTCAATTGTCAATGTTATATAGTGACTGCCTTCACTTATATTATTTTGCTACATTCTTTTTTATTACTAACTAAATGGGCAGATCGCAAATACTCTCGAACACAACTCGAAAAGTAATGAGTTACGTTCAAGGACAACCTGTACCCCTCTAAAAATTCGAGCCGAACTTCAATGTGAAATTAAATAACAACTTCACTTTCCGAACGACTATATTAATTAAGCCGAGAGTTATCAAAGCTTGTAATTTTCCTTACTCATTAGTTTAAGGCACATAACTTTTTTTTTTAAAAAGGCAACATATATAACAAAATTAACAAAAAGTATCTGTGAATTAGAAAAATTAATAAAAATTCTAGAACAAAAGTTTTGTTTTCAATCATTTTAAAGAAATAAAAATACAAATTAAAAGCTTTTTTCGTTCAAATTTTCATTTATAGGAAATTTTTATCGTAAATATTAGCAGATATGAGTTAGCAAATTCACAAACCTTAATTTCAAATAAATAAATTTTGCATTTCATTTGTTTCAACATTTTCAGACAGTTTTAAATTTTAAATTTAAATTTTGATTTAAAATTAAACTTTGTTTTTTTTTTTTTTTATTACAGGTAGGGATTTATGTTGTAATGTTTCTAGAAATTCTTCAAACATTAATTAAAGTTTTAATGGTGTTTTCAATACTTATTATTGCATTTGGATTGGCATTTTTTATATTACACTCCCAGGTATACAAATTGAAAATGAATAATTAAGTTAAATTTGTATTTTTATAAAAATTATTTATGTATTTGTTTTTTTTTTTTTTTTTTTAACAGATATCTGAAACTTATACACCAACAACATTATCCTTTTCATCTATTCCTATGTCATTATTAAGAACATTTTCAATGATGCTAGGAGAATTAGATTTTGTGGGAACATATGTTACACCATTTTATTATAAGCAATTAAAAGTACCTTTCCCGTCATTTTTAATTCTTGGTTAGAATTTTTTCTTTTTTTTTTGTTTATTATTAAATAACTATACGCACATTTTTCTTTTTATGAAACAATTTTTATTGCAGGTCTTTTTATGGTATTGATGCCTATTTTACTTATGAATCTATTGATCGGTTTAGCTGTTGGTGATATTGAATCAGTTCGCAGAAATGCACAATTAAAACGTCTAGCAATGCAGGTAATTATTTATAATAAAATAATTTTATTTATATATTATAATAATTATTAAATACATTTTTTTTTGTCTTTTGTAATTTGTAAAATTTTAGGTTGTTTTGCATACAGAATTAGAAAGAAAATTACCACAAATGTGGCTACAAAAAGTTGATAAAATGGAACTAATAGAATATCCAAATGATAAAAAATCTAAACTTGGTTTATTTGATTTTATGTTACGTCGTTGGTTTTGTAATCCTTTCAATGATGACAGTAATAAATTAATACAAGCATTTTTATTTATTATTTTTTTTTTTTTGCAAATAATTAAATGTTTTTTATTTTTAATTTAAGACTGTATGGACATATCATTTGATAGCAATGAAGAAATAATAGCAACAGAAATAGGAAAACAGAAACATAAATTAAGAGAAGTTGGACGAATGCTTGAAAAACAACATCAATTATTACGATTAATTATACAAAAAATGGAAATAAAAACTGAAGCTGATGATGTTGATGAAGGTGTACCATCATCAGATTTATCAATTGAGAATACAATATCAAATAGTTCAAAATGGACATCACCTAAAATAAGGAAAAAATTAAAAAGTTCATTAAGCTTTACAAAATCTTAAATAATAAAAAATAAAAAATAAAAAAATTAAATATTTATGTAATATTTATTTTTTATTAATTATAATAACATATAATTATTATAATTATTGTTGTTTTATTTATTCCTATTTATAGATATTAAAAAAACAAAAAAAAATTAAATTACATATACATTTATATACCTACATACATATTATATAATATATTTTGATGTTTAAATAAATATTTATTAATTTGTGTAAAATATTGTTATAATAAATAACTGTTCACATCAAATTTAATTACTGTCTTTGCAAAATAAATTTCAATTTATATACATATATAAATACATATATTAAATATTAATCACATTTTGATCAATTTAAATTAAATATGATTCATATTATAATTTTTTGCTTAAATAAAACATTATAATGTACCTAATTACATACAAACACATTATGTACTTTATACTTATGTATATGATTACAATAAATCTTATACTTATATGTATACATTTTTAAATAAGTAAGATGTTATTAACTATAACTTTATTAAAAAAAAAAACATTGTACCAAAATAATATATATGTCATAAAATTATAAATTAAATAAATAAACATTTGTTTAACATAAATTGATACGTATTCATGTACATATTATATATTTATTGAAAAAAATATAGTATGTATGTACATACAGATCAAGGCTCATGGTTTTTATTTTTTATATGCAAGAGACAAATTTTTGACGCCTTTGAAAATTTTTTTTCAATAAGTTATTGTAATTAAACTACTCACTACCACTAGAAAATCAAAAATAAAAGTCACTATTTATTTATTTATTTTTTTTTTGTTTAATGCATTTCTCTGCCACATAAATGTGGACAGGAAATTTTCACAGCCTTTCCAGTTTAGGCGTGGGTGTAAATGTCGTAAGGGGGAATAACTCTTACGATGTGTGTGGTGTTAGAAACCACACTCCATCGATGTTTACAGGGTATTGTATACGCTCTTACCCAGTAGGTCACCGAGGCCCCTACTATTTATTTTGGGTCTTATTTTATTTATTATCAGGTTTAAATTAGCTAAATTATTGTCAATATTTCTTAATAATTAAGCCGCGTTAAACGTTTATAATTTTAAATTAATTAATTAATAATATTTTTTTTGTTTATAATTTTAATGTCAATTAAATTCATTTATAACAGAAAATTAAAACAATTTACAAGAGTTTTGATTAAAATATATACATATTTCTTTTCTTTATACATATTTATTAAAATTATTTTATATTGTTTTGTTAGCGTACTATCATACGTTCCGCTCCTGCACTGCAGCTACTGTGCAGTGTGCACAGTGCATATTATTAATACTCTAGAAGAAGGCGCATACATATTGTATACTATTTAATGTAGGAATGTTTAAAAGGAATGATTCATTTCGGCATTTTTTTTTAACTTTTTTTCAATCTGTTTAAATACAAACATACATATATAACATGTACATGCTTTAGAAATACTATTCATTAATAAATTAAATTATAAAATATTTATTTATTATTAATAAATATTTTAAGTTTATGTATGTAGGTTCATATTAAATTTTGTCAAAATGTTCGGCCCGAACATATTCATAATTAAAATGAAGTAATTAATTTTAAATAAATTCAAAATTAATTCTTCATAATTATTAAAATATGAAGGTATATTGTATGAATTGGTTATGACAGGTACATTTACTAATTATTCTCGAAAATACATATTTTAATATTAATTATGTATAAATTTAAATAAATATATATTGATGTATAAAAAAAATTATTAACTATGTATATTTGAAATAAAACAAATTGTAATTGACATACATACATATGTATATAATTAATTATATTTATTTATGGTAAAATAAACGTTAATAAAAATAAAATATGTATAAAAACTTATTCGCATAGTTTTTAACTTGTACCTAATTATTTTATTTTTTATTGCATACATAACATAAACACATGTATTTTATGGGTTTATGACAGTATTAGTGGTATTAGCATAAATTCATTTTTTAAAAATGAATGGATTTTAGGATATGGGACATTATTGGCATAAACTTTTTATAGATGATATTTACCTGCTAATGGTGATTGTGGTGGTCAGTGGTCATAATGATGATGCATGATCATATAATGGTGATAATGATGGTTATAATTCTGTATTTAAATTTAAATCTAAGAATGCTATGAAATTTAAAATTTGTAAAAGAAAATTTACAGTTCCATAATAAATTTCAATTCAATCGCATAACTCACAATACAAATTGCAGGGGTATTATAAGACTGTATTCCATTTAACTGTTACTTATACTGTTTACTTATACCATTAGATAAGTAAATCGTATGGGTAGTTTTTAAGCACTTATTTTTTAAAACTTTAGAAAAAATAACTTGGGAAGAAAAAAAATGTAAAGAAGTTAAATGTAATAATAAAAAAAATAATGTTAATAAAATGTATAATCAAAATATGTATAATAAGAATGTTATCTATACGATTGAACCGTATATTTGTCTATGATTGTATTTCTATGTACATATTTTTAATTTTTTTTTTTATTTCATTGTGTTTTTGTTTTACTTTGATTGCTTTGAATTGAATACAGATAAATAAAAAGAAAAAATTCAAATGTTACATTTTATTAGAGTTAATATTTGGTTAATATTTTTAATAGAGGAATTTATAGAGGTCAGGAGATTTTTTACTGTGACAGACTAATCGTGTATAAAAGTATGTTTTATAAAAACAAAATACATTTTATGATACAAAAATGTCGTATGATTTTTAGCAAGAATTAACCTTAAAACGTTTGTTTAATTGATTAAATATTTTTAACAGTAATAAAATAAATCAAATTGTATTTTAAATTAATTATAAAATTTAATATGTACATATGTATGTAGGTATCTACTTCTATGATTTTTAAACTTTATTTAATTTTAATGCTTTTGAACAACATTCATAAACATTGAGAAACATAAAGAAGAGAACAGGAATATATTTACTTATTTTAATATGATACATACATATATAGGTATGTATGTTGTAATATGTATTTGAAAGTTACTTATTTATGTACAAAATGTTCAATATAGCCTTGGCTTATGTTAGCTGTATCAAATGTTTAATATAGCCCAATAATTCAAATTTAAATTTACATTTAATAAAAATTTAATATTCCAATATTGGGGAAATAATTTAATCATTCTACCCAAAAGCATTTTATCATAACTGAAAAACTAAAAAGGTTAGAGCAGCCAATGAGGGGTTGTTAGAAAGTGGTGAAAGATTAGAAAAATTTTATATGTATGTATGTAATGTACCCTATATTGTTTGTTGCTGTATGTATTGTTGTCCAATGTTTCTTTTAATTAGAAACAGTTTCTCGTTTTATTAAAATAAGAAGTAAAAACCTGCTTTAAATAATACTATTCAAAGAAAAGGAGTAGATAGGTATTCTAAGTTTTTAATATTTTTTATTGAACTTATTAAGTAAAAAACAAAACTTCAAACAAAAAATAAAGATAATTTCTTAAATATTTTTTTTAAATTAAATAACAATTATAAAATTAAAAATGAAAGAACAATAACATTTACAAAAAACCAAAAATAATTTCAACATTAAAAGTAAGTTAATAAAGTAGTTTTTATTTTTAAAATTTGTAAAATACTACTATAGCAGTAAAATTAAATTTTTTTTGATTTATTTTCATTTTGTGGCTTTAAAAGTTTTAGTTTTGGATTTGATATTTCTATGTTCTTCCTTTTTTAATTTTGAACCTGTAAGTATTTCTTTTTTACCAACTTTCCAAAAACAATGTTTTTCAATACAACCAAAATTAAAAAATCTAATGCTTTCTTACGGCGAAAATAACAGTCTTCAGAACAATTAAACCAGGTTTTAAACTCTTCTTGTGCATTAGTCGCTTCAATATATATCTTTATTATAGTTTCCTTTAACTGGCAAATTACTATATTATCAATTATAAAATTTTTAAATATTTGAATATGAAACTTGCAAATTTTGAAAAATAAATCTGACGGCAGAACTAAACTTCCAAAAACAGAATTTTCAGAACAATTCTTATGAAATATTAGTAATTCTGATGATGATGATGATAATGTTTTATCGTCAGATTTTTGTAGAATTTTTGCACAATAACTACACGAAACAGTTTTAAAAAGTTTAAAGAGTATACATAGCCTGTAAAATATCAAATGGAAGAATCGCTTAATAAAATAGACCTATTAAGATTAGCATCACAATTTTCTTTTTGAGGGATTTCAAATTTTTCAATATATTTTTCACAATTATTTGAAGAGACGCTTGTAAGTATATTAAACTCTGCTTCTGAATTAAGAATATTATTTGATAATGTTAAATTTAAACTATTTCTTAAGTATTCATCGTCATCAGGCTCACAATTCATTAGATTCGAAGAATAAATAAGGAGTTTCATTGACATTATTCTACCCATTACATCGTTGAATTCTTTTACTGATGAATTTCTAAAAAAGACATTATGACCATGAATTGTAGCAAAAAAAATTTTCAATCGGATCCAAATTTTTTTTGTTTGTCAAAATGTAAGAGATCTGCAATTTGGGATTTGCAAAAAAAATCATCTGACAAAGAAAATATTGCATCAATTGTTTGCAGCAAACCATCTTACCCAGTAAACTTAAGTAGGAACTTTTATTTCAGATAAATATTGTTTAACATGATGTAGGGACTTATAAACTTGATTATCTTTTTCCAAAGATAATTTTAGAGGTCTGCACTATCATATCTAATTTTGCTGTTTAAACATTCAAAAATATTGTTAATTTTTTCTAAAAATAAAGCTGTTGAAATTGCTTTGGAATGAATATGTGGAGGAAATAGATTTTGATAGACGGATAGATAAAAAGAGTTTTACAATTTCGTTATTTTTATTTCCACAATGTTCTAAAACACATTTAATAGAAAAGATTCGTCTAATATTATTATTTGAACTATTATTTGGTTCTTTATTATTTTTTTAAATTTCTAACTTTTTATCTTTTAAGATCTCTGAAATTTTAGCATAAGTAGAATTTTTAAATTTTTTAAATGATTTAAATGAATCATCTTAAATCATTTAAAATTGATTTAGGAAAATGAAAGTCACAAATGAAAGTTTTTTCCTTTTTTGGAAATTCAACGATTTGCTTCAGGGTTTTTGAATTTTGTCCTTAGACAACCATTAATAAAACACTTAAAACCGATTTAAAAATTAATTTTATTGGTACCTATAATTAAAAATTTTAAAATAACTAATAATTAAAACTCTTGTTTTAAATATTAAATTTTACTTAACTACCAAAAGAAATATTTTGCAAAAATAAAAGAACTTAATAATTCATATGTATGCACATAATACATATAAATTCCGCTATTAAATTCAAAGCAATCAAAATAAAACAAAAACAACAGAACTAAATAAAGAAAAAATGAAAAATGTGTACATACAGCCATAGATATTGTACGGTTTAGTCGTATAGATAACATTTCCATTATACTATTTTGATTATACATACATTTTATTATTACATTTAACAGTGATTTCTTCCCAAGTTATTTTTTCTAAAGTTGTAAAAAATAAGGGTTTAAAAAATGCATATACGATATACTTATACACATATGCTATATACTTATACACATATACGATATACTTATACACGATACACATATGCTGTAGAAGACGTGACGTAGCACTTTCAAACCAATTCGAAAATCCTTCTTAATTATATTTTTCCATACATTCCATATTTCTACATACATAGGCACTGTTTAATCTTGTTAACATTTCTGTATGCAATGATGTATTCATTCTTGTATTTAAATTGTGCTGCAAAACTCTCGCGTTTACATAGTTGTATTTTGTAGTTGCAACTTTATATGTGTTGTATTATATATGTATTATAGTTGCAACTTTATAATACGACGTTAATATTATTTTTATTTTTGCTTTACATGCATTGGTGACTTGCATTGCATTGCAACAGCTAAAACAGCTAAATTTTGGTTAACAAAAATGAATAAAGGTTTTCGGAATTTTACGCATTTTCGTCGTTTTTTTTCGTTTTTAAATTTTTTTTATGGGAGAAGCAAGGAAGTGGGAAAGAAAAAACAAAAGTTGCAACTGAATAATGCAACCAGTGTTTGTGTAAACAGGCGGTATGCATTAACATATATGTATATATAATATACATAATATATTTAATAATTATACAGAGATGATGTGCATTGTGCATAAAATGAAAATCAAAGATTATCTTTACAATAAGATGTGCCACTCTCACCACGTGACCATTGAAATTTTTCTATGCTAATTGAAAGAAATAGATGTAATATATCTTATCATGTGAAAAGAAGACAAAAAAATGATATAAAACGATTTGGCATATGAAATCTCACTATACAACAAAGTGTGTAGAAAGTGTAAAACGCAAAATAAATTTAAATAAATTGTAATTTTAAGATTTGAAAAAAAAAATTTTTTTTTGTTGTTTTAGAATATTTAAACCAAAATTTCAAAAACGATTTACTGAAAGAAATAATGTGAAGCTTATATCAATATATTTATTTTTTACAAATGTTGAACATTTAAAATTTTATGTCTTATATTAAATTCTTTAATATTTTTATTAAAGTTTTTTATTAGATTATGAATTCTCACTCTAATATATCGTTTTATAAAATAAGATTTGTTCTATTTATTACAACCAATTACAACAGTCATAATTAAAATAATTTTTTAAACGTTCATATATATTTTCTAAATCTTTTTCTGTACTAATTTTACTAAAATATTTATTAAATTTATTTTCTAAACTATCTAAATAATATCTACATAAAATTTCAGGAGGCCTGATTAAAATACATTTTTCATATTCAAATTTTAATAAACAATTTAAAACACCTTTCGACTATTAGTTTTTTATTTAATTTCAAAAAATTTCAATTAACAATTTAAAATACTTTTGATTATTACTTTTTTCCACTATGTACTTAAAGGCTGGTTAGATAGAGCATAGGAAGAAGATACAAAAATGATATGGGTGTGAAAGACATTACCCTAAAAAAATATCCATGAAAGTAACCATAAATATCCACGAAAATATGTTCTCTGAAGATATTTTGCTATAATATCGTGGATATTTTTAATACATATGCAAAAATTGTATATCTTATAAAAAAATTTCTCACTACCATGGCATTTAAATTTTGAAGTGTCAAAAAAATAAACAAACATTTTAAAATAAACAAAAGTTCAAAAAAAAATGTTTTGTTTATTAGTGAGAAACTATATTAAAATGACTATATTATAGGTACAAAAATATTATTAATAAACTATATTATTTTTAACAACTTTATAAATAAAAAATTTTAAATTTTTAGCTAAATATGAATATAAACATTAATAAATTAGGTTATGTACATTTTTTACTGTCAATGTTCCCGTAATATTTTGTAATAATATAATTTTTTTCTCCCTCTTTCCCACTGGTAGTACACTATATTTTTCTCTTTCTAAAGTTGCGATAATATCCACGAAATTTCTCATGAAAACCGGCCTTAAATGAATAAAATTAAACAAAGTTCTGCCTTTAAAAATATACTACAATTCAATTTCAAATATTCCTATACTGGTTTTTTTTGCATTTTTTACAAAATGCATTAAAATGTGTAAAAAAAGAGTGGCTCCAGTGCTGCCAGTCGTATAATTATAATTGGAAAATATACCATTTTTTGGAGTGTTGTACAATGTACCATGAAGACTTGTCACTGTCATACTACAAAAATATTTATATCTTTCTTTAATCCAAACATAGCATTAGATTCAGAAGCACGTATGAAAGTATATCATCACTATATGAACTAATTAAATTATTCCACGATGTTTAGGAAATCTTTCTTTGCAAAAAATAGATGACGAATCACGAATGGATCTTCATAACTCATATTTACTAGCAAATATTTTAGAAGAAAAAGAAGTTGATAAATTTTGCAGTAAACTGTAAATTTTAAAAATGAATGATAATTTTCTTTATAAAAATCTTTTTAATTTTGTATTTTTATTTTATATTTTACGTATTGGTAATTGTACCTTTTTTTTCGCGATGGTACCTTGATTTTAGGGTTTAAATACCATTATTCGATATCAAAATTGCGGCAGCACTGTGTGCCTCATTTTATTGTAATTGGATAGATAATCTTTGATTGTAATATAACAGACTTTTTGTTTAATTTTAATTAGTTACCTATACTACGTTAAATCATAATAACCAATACCATCATAATTCATAAACTGCTAAATAAATATACATATGTAATGAACATATAAACTAACATCAAACATGGATTTTAAAAAATAAAAATTATTATTTCATAAAATTATTTTTTATGATATACCTACCTATGTACAATGCAGTTTTTATGATAACAGCATGTTATTAAAAATTTAAAACCTTTTTCTATTTCTATTCAATATTTTCACGCTATATGCAATATACATTCTATTTTCTTTTCTTTACCTAGTTTAAACTTTACCTATAGGCGATATAACGATATCCATCCATACATACAAATTGATAATTAATAATCAATAATCATACATTTCACTGTTCAGTTTTCACTGCAGAGCAGACCACACCGGTTCCGGTTGATTGATATTTGATATTTGATTTAAATAAATATTTTTGACATTTCAATAATGTCAATTTCTTACAGACGTTATGCATGACATGACTGCTAAAAAAAATTAATGCAAAAACAAATAGACGCAGACGGCAGGAATGGATTAAATTTGTTGAAGGAATATATAAAACTTCGAAAATTTTTGGCTTGACGTCAATTATTTTACTATTTAAAAGAAAATTTGTCTTACTAATATTTGAAACAATTTAAAATAACATTATATTTTGTCTGTAACACTCATACAGGCACTAAGATTTTAATACAATTTATTTCCTTTCAACACAATATTAATAAATACATAATAAAATCTTTAATAGACTAAGTTTCGTATATAAAACTACTAGCAGAGTACCCGGCGTTGCTCGGAGTATTTTATCCGCTTTATGAAATAAAAATTATTAACTTTTGCTTTTGATTTAATATAATTTAATTAATATAGTTCACGTATTACTATGCATTTTCAGATACTGGTAGTTAATATTCTATGTTTTGTTACATTTAGTTAAATTGAATAAACAGAGCGAAGATTTAGAGATAATTTGTCTACAAAAAATCTTTAAGGGAATCAATAATCTATTGAGTAGACAATTACGTCGAAGTGAGTTTTCACAATATATCTATTAATACCGAAACATAAAATTGCATTTCAATTATAAAAGACCATAATGTAATACATTTTTTTCGTAAGTAATATCACTTCATGTTTTCTGAATTATCCTTTTAAGCACATTTTGAAAAATTTGCTATTAGGTTCGCTCTGTCAATCCGTCTGTTTACAAAACTTATATACTGCTTAATAAAGAGCAATGAAATATTAACTATTCAAGGTCTCTTAATAGAGTAATGTTGTTACCGTTAGTGATTCTACAGCACCGACAGCTCTTCAAATTTTGAAAAAACTTCTTTTTAAATGCATAGGTACATCTCAGGCTCTGTTTAACATGTATTTTTTTAATATAAAAACTGCATGATTGTGTTTTACCTTTATAAATCTACCAGAATTTTTTTACATTTACTTTTTCTAATTATGCTTTCAAATTGATTGTCTAAAAATATGTTCAAAATTGTGTATGGATAAGAATGTAAGGTTTTCAGTTCTTTAAATATGTATGTACTCATTTTTGATTGAATACTGTACAGAAATATGAATATGTTTTCTAATTTAATTGATTATGTTTATAGTATTTTTAAATAAACGGATATATTATACATACTATATGTACATATTTCAATGATATTTTAAGGGAAATATGTTAAACACATGCATCTTATATAGGTAGCCCACATGTAAAGACCACGTGTAAGTAATACATTTCTGAATGATCACATGATGATTGTCTAATGTAGGAGATTGTTTCTGTTTTTTAACAACGGTCGAAAATGTTATGTTGTTAAGACTTTAAAACAGTATTCTTAAGATACTTAATAAGGTTACTTTAATTACTGTTCTATATTAGAAATTTGCATTGAAAGGTTTTAATGGAATATTAAAAACAGTATAGATAAAAGTAAAGAGTGTTGGAAATTTTTTTTAATAACAATAATACAAAAGTGTGCCAAAGTGCAATACTTGTGCAAATTTTCAATTGGTCAAATCGTTTAAGCACAACAACAAAAAATGAGACACTTCATGGCCTGAAGCCTGATGGATTAATGTATCGTAACCAAATCAACTCAGAAAGCTTTTGTTATAAAGACCTACACTTTTATAAATTTTAAACTCAATTGGTACAACCGTTTAAGCACGACAACAGAAAAATTTAATGAATTTCGTTCAGCTCGTCTGCCCAAACGGGTTAATGGAACTTCATAAAAATTTGTCACAGGCTTTTTTTCGGACCATAAAACCACCATACAAACTTGGACATAAATCGGAAACAAAAATTTGTTTGGAAGCCTGCCGGGCCGAATCCGGGTAATATATTGTATCCAAATTTCTTCGGCACCTGTTCAAAGCAAAAAGGAACATTTGTACAAATTTTCAACTCAATCGATCAAACCGTTTAGGCAGGACAACGAAAAAGCTTTAAATGGCTCTCGGGCCGCAATGGGTTAATGAACCGAAACACCATATAGCCTATAACACTTTCCGGGGTCGTAATGTTTCTGCAAAATTTGGTTGCAATCTGACTGGTGGTTTTTACCTGAAAACGGCACAAACAAACAAACAGAATTTCTGCTTAATATATTTAGAAGATTAATACTATTATTATAGACTTGAAACAGTTTCTGATTACAAGTAATATTAAAACAATTTAGAACAATTAATAATTTTAAATTCAAATTTTTTGCGATAAATTGACGATTATTTTAAAATTAACATTTAAATAAAAATGTTTTGTAATTTATTTTTATTATAAATATCGCTAAAATAGAAAATCAAATTCAAGAAAATAAAATAAATCTGAAGTATGCATATAAACAAAAGCGTCATGAAGCGTCTATATACGACGTTTTTCAGAGCATCGAGAATTTTAATTTAAGCGTTGCTGATATAAATATCTTGTCAAACTAAAATTTGTTCACAGTTGCTTTGCAGACGTATTTGAGTAAAGTTGGTGAATTTAGATTCCGTGATATTTTTTTTTTTTCTAAATAAAGAATTTATTGATTTTAATCCGCCATTTTGATATTTGCAAAAAAATATTAATTTTTAAATTTTTCAAAGAAATAAACGGCTTTAAAGTTCTCAAAGTAAGTAAAATAATTTATATAATTTCTATTTTAGAACTTATTCAATTTTAATAAAAAAAAAAGTGGTTGGTTAAGGTGAACAAAAATCTTTCATTACGACGGTAATTAAAAACTCATGTACAAATTTTACGTAAACGTGATTCATTAAAACTAATAGAATTTAACTATTCATAAACCATAAACTATATAAAGAGAAATAATTTATTTTGGTGATTGGAACTTTTTAAAAATAGGATTTTAAATTTATAGAAATCTTCAGTTCTTTTTTTTCGGTAGTATTGGTTGATTTTAATTTTTGTGGAAACAAATTATGTATAAGTTCTTTAATTTTTAATGAAATATATGTATTTAAATGGAAATTTAAAATTTTTGTAAGATTTTATAATTTAAATCTACCAACGCCCTAATGCACGAGGACTGAAAATTTATATGGCGCGCCATTTTGTTAATTTCCAAAAAGATAACCAAAATGACGATTGACGCTCTTATTAAAACGATTGTATTTGTAATAGAGAAAGGTGTATATATGTATGTACATATATGTACATCGCTAATAAATGTTTTAAACTTTTCATATATTAAATACCCACAACACAACGTTGTTAAATACATTGCGAAAAAGAGAAAGGAAATGCCGGGAATTTTCCAATTTTTGTTTTCTTTTTTTTTTTTTTCTAGTTAAAATGTTGATGACCTTAAAAAATTTTCTTACGCGTTGCGTCCTAAATATTTGATATTGCGTGTTTTTTATTATATTTTTAATTCTTCTGTATAACAGTTATACACTGCTTTCTGTTTTCTAATAAAATTAAAATTTTAATGTGCGATCGTAATTCACATTTTTCTATATTTCTTTGAGAAAAAGTATGAAATTTTATTATTAGGCACCGTTACGGATCTCTATAAATTGTTCAAAATTAGAAGTTTAGTTTAAAACTTTATATTTAATACATATTAGTATAATAAGATAGTGATTAATAATAAAATTAATCACTTGTTTTTAATTTAATATTAATATTTAGATATTTTTATTTCAAGAATAAGTTTTAGAAGGTTGTCGGGTGTAATAAAAGTAATTTTGAACATTGATTTTTGTTTATTTCCATATCTAAAATAAAAACTAGATTTGTTTTAAATTACATGTATGTATACTACAAACAAAAATTTACTTGGGTTAAAAATACATAAATACACATATGTATTTAAAAAAAAAAAATATGAAAGTTCTGAACAATAATCATTATCATAATATTGTGGAAAATCTGTACATCATTTAATATTGACATTTCAATTTGCAAGCCACTTTTAGCTCATGCGCCATTATATATAATCATATCCCTTTTTTTTTTATTTTTACTACTACAGTCTACAGTGGGTATCTCTATTTAACAAATATTTATATGTACTTTTGAAAAATATAAATTCAATATTTTTAATGTACATTTAATTACTAATTAATACATAGAACTATTTTTAATATATAGTATATTTACTATAATATTTTGTAAATATTGTTTCTAAATCTAGGTACTTTGAATTACTTCTAAGATTCAATTTGTTAATTATTTTTTTCAAAATCTTCATACAAACATTTTACTTTTTTTTAATTACCTTTTCAGGACACGTATTTAAGTATATACCTATATATATATATAAAAAATCAAAAGTTTCAAAATTTTTTTTTGCTTAAAAAAAATCATTCCATATATTTTTTTAAGATGGTCCAAGATACAAGGTAACATAATAAATCATGATAATTATATTCACTACAGTAGGATTTGTAAACATTTTTATTTGCATATAATCTACAAGTTCTTATATTGTTGTATAAATTTTATAAAATAAAATTTTAAACTTACATAATATAAAAGTTTTATCTAAAAAAAAATATTTTTATTTCAGTACAAATATGGCATTCCGCAGTGGTGGTAATAACCGTCGCAGTGGTGGTAACTTCGGCGGCGGGTTTGGAGGACGTAATATGAATCCTTGGGATCAAGGTGGTTTCGGTGGTGGAATGCGCCAAGGTGGCGGTCCAATGAATGCTGATACTTTAAGTTTGGCTAATAATTTAATTAACAATTTACTGAGAAGTCAAAATCCCCCATCTCTTTTGGATTTACCACGTGGGGGTGGTTCCATGAGTGGGAACAGAAATCGTGGACAGGTATGTACAAATTTTATTTATAATAGAATGAAATATTATTTTAAGAGTTCTTAGTTTTATTTCCACTCAAATTTATTGAATCATAATTTAAAAATTAGTGAAAATTAAGGTAACAACTTTAGAAAATTTTTTTTCAAGATCTATTCTCTTCATAAGTTTTGCTTTATATATTATATTGGTATGTATATATTTTTGGGATATAATCTTGAAAAACAGTTTTTCCAAGTTGAGAATTTTGTAAACATAAATGATGAGGTCTACTTTAGAAATATTCAATATTTTATATATTAGCGAATTTTTTAGTTTAATTATTGTATTTAAATTAAATACAATTCGATATATATTATTTATATACAATATTTTACTTATTTGATATAACAAGTACCATGAATCATTTTAAAATATTGGTTTTTTAATTTTTATCAGAGATATATTTTGCAAAATGTTATCACTTTTAAATATGTGTTTTGATTTTAATATTTGATATATTTTTTGAAGGTAAATTCTTTTATACGAGTTAATGTTTTAAATACATATACATAAGCATTTTATAAATAGTAATTTTTGTATATATATATGTTTATAATTATATTTTAAAATTAATTTCTATACCAATATTTTCACAGTTCGCTAAAATGTAGAATTTGAATATAAGTAAATCCAAAGTTAATAAATTTAAACTATTGTCTTATTTTAATTTCTTTTGAGTAAAAAAAAAAATTCATTGTATATTTTTTTTTAATTATTATTTCCTTATTTCATTTAATTGAATAAATCTTTAAACAATTTCCGGTATTTTCTTAAGTATGTACTTCAATATATTCTTTTTTTTTTTCTTTAAATATGTTTTAAGTCTTACCATTAATATCAAAACATTATTTGTATGTTAACTTAAGATTAGGTGTGTAATATTTATTAATATTTAGTAAATAGTGATGGCTTTTAAGCGTTGATGAGATTCACAATCACAATTCGAAGAGTGCGGTTCGATAAAAATCCTATTTAAGTCTCATTGTGAAATTAAATTCACAAAATGTGCAATTTATTTCATATAATAAATAAAATAAGGATTTATCGTCTGCCTTTTGGAAAAAAACATCACCACAATGCACAAATGAAAGCCAAAAAAATGCTTTAGATTTAATATTTAAATAAAATAGTATTTTTATTATAAAAACAAATTTATTACCTACAATTATTATTTTTTATTGAAATTTCAACATTATTAATTTGAAAATATTTTTTCTTAACTTTTTTTCTTGCTATTGTGTTAAAAAACAATTATTAAATGTTTATAAAACATTTAAAATTACTACAAAAAAAACTTCTACAAAAAAAAAATCCAATAATATAAACAAAAAAAAAAAAATGTGTTTGAAAATTGCGTCCAAAATATATCACAAAAAAAAAAAAAACACAATTGAAATTTCTACCTGTTCCTGTCCAATGTGCTCTACTACATATAATGTATATATTATATAATGTGCATAACTTCTTCAACAACGTCGTTCACCAATTTACACCAATATATATGTTTGCATATATAAAAATACAAAAAAAAAACAAACTTGTGTTTGATTCATATATTTGCTATGATTTTTTTTGAATGACTTACGCCACATTACATTAATTTAAACACCACAAACAATTTAATTTTTTTTGTGATTCTACCACAAAATTTCATGATGAATTTTTTCACGATTTGCCACCTGATATTGCCCAAAAAAATAAAATATAAAAAAAAAACTTTTCTTCAAATTGCAACTACTATTATTTTATATATAAAATATAAAAAATTAACATATAAAAAAATGAAAACTAAATAAAATTACAAAACGATATGTAAAAAAAAAACAAAACAAACAAAATATCTAAATTGTTTGTTAATTCTGAAATATTATATACAAACTTTTTTTTTTTTTTAATATCTATGTTGAAAAATTATTGTTCAATTTTAAAATTTTTGTGTTTTATTATATATTAAAAAAAAAAATTAAAAATGGTTAAAATAATGTCTTTAAAATATTCTTTTTTGTGTGAATTTTAAATTTTAATAATTAATTAAAATAAAATATAAAAAAAAAACAAACAAATATGTTTAATTGTGCCCAAAATATTCATTTTTGAAATATCACAAAATGTCATAACGACATGTACAACAATAATACCATGTATGTACATTGTACACATGAACTTAATTTGGAAATATAAAATTTCTATCAACAAAACAAAACAAAACAAATTGTTTAAAAAAAACAAATGGTTTTTTTTTTCATCGTCAAAACATTATATAAAATGTTCAAAATAAATAAAATAAAAAAAAAAAAACTTTTAAATTAAAAAACAAAAAAAAAATACCAAAAAATGTGAATTTTTAAATGACAACAAATGGATATAAAATATTTTTAAAAACAAAACTTAAAAATATATTTTTACAAAAATGTAAAAATACATATTACATATTAGATGGGCAATCGTGCTGGTGGCAATCGTAATGGTAATCGTCGTCAAGGAAGTGGTTTCGGTGGTGGTGGTGGTGGTGGTGGTGGTAATCGTGGCAATCAAAAGTCTGGCGGTAATAATAAAGGCGGTATTCGTAAACAAAATGCCTTTGATCGCGCCAAGAAACTTCTGGCCAAAAATTCTAATAAAAAGAAGGATTCAGCTGATAAAACTGAAAACAAAGCTTTGAGGTAAGAGAAGAAAAGTCTTATTTTGGGTACAAATGATTTTTGTTTTACAACCAAAAGTTTGACAAAAATTTCCAAAATAAGCAAAATACTAAAAATATTTATTTTTTTTTAATAAAAAAAATATTTATACAAATTATTTTTCAAAAAAAAAATATATATATATATAAAACAATATCTTCCTTTATATACTTTTTTATTATGTAATAAATATATACTTTTTATATTAAATTAGTAAAAAAAAAAATTATAAAAAAACCAAATGATGAATTAAGGATATATATCGAAATATTTGAATAATTTGTAAAAGTTTACTTTTGTATTATTTAGTTTTTTTCTCTATTTTTTTTTTTTTTTAATTAACAAGTTATTGCTCGATTGTGTTTTTATGCAATTGTTGCGGCTGACGAAGTGAATTATTATTATGTATACATGTATTTTATATATAAATTATTGTATTTGATAAAAAAAAAAAAATTTTCTTGAATTAATTCTTTTTTTTTTTTTTAAGTTCTTTATATTTTTTATGTAACTAAATGAATGAGTTATGTTGTTTAACATTTCTATTAAAATTTTCCAAAAATTAAACATTTCGTTTGGATACACAAAAAAAATAACCGAATGTAGAAGGAAGGGCAGGATAAAACAAAAATTTAAAAAAAAAAACAAAAATTTTTTATTATATATAAAATAAAAAATAGCCCATTTTAACAGTGGAAGTTTAAACTTAGTATAATTATTCTCAAGTTTTCAGTTTACTTTTGATTCTTCACATTTGTTTAAAATTAATTTGCAGTTTAATGTTTCATTTTAAATTAAACAATGAAATTTCATTTAATATTTGTTTAATTACAACAAAGCAGTTCGATAGAATTTTAAAGTTGAATTCAAGTGAAAAGTACATGAATTATGAAATATTAAATATAATTTACAAATGACAAATTTTAGTATCGAAATTTTAATGTTACTATAATAAGTTCTAAGTGACGCTTTCACTTCAGTTTATAATTATACTTTGAGTGGACGTCTCTTAAAGGAGCTCCGATTTTTTTTTATATGTAATTTTAATTTGGCAATTTAATAAAAATGCACTACAATTTGTTGAGTTTATTTATAGAGTTCCTTTTTTCAACTTTCTAATAAAAAATTGAATCTTATGACAGATGATGTGGACCAATACTGTTTAAACTCGATTAATATTAAATTAAATTTATCACTATCATTTTAAATTGTCTATTTTTGTTTTGTTTTTTTTTTTTTTTTGTTTTTATCCTTAAATGCTTTTACAAAACAATATTTTCAAAAAATCTTTACAGTCAAAACTTCTTTGCATTTACAAAAAAAGAAAATATTCTTTAAAAAATGAATTGCAATTTAATTTTTATCAACCTTACGATTTAATAATGAAAAAAATATCAAATATCTTTAAATACAATTCTCTAATTATTTAACATCAAAAATTTAAAAGAAAATTTTAATAGAAATGTTAGTAAAAAACTTTCAAGAGATATCAATTGCCTTTTTAAAATTCACAGTTTTATTTTATTTTTTCATAGATATATTACTTTTGCACTAAATTGTGTATTTTAAAAATTCCAATTCAATTCTAATTTTCGAATTACTTTTAATTTGATTACATTATAACAGAAACGAAAATTTTTTTCTTTTGAACCTTAATATTTAGATTATCCGTATTATTAAACAAAATTCTGAAATTAAATTAATTTTTTTTGAAAGGATAATCGAACGCTAAAATTGAAATTTAAAATGTTGAATAATTAAATTTTCCTTAAAATTTTCTATAATCTACAATAAAAATGTCTGTTTGACCTTATATTATAAAGGCATGCGAATCTCTTAACAAGTATGTTAGTAAATTATTATTATTATTATTATTATTTTTTTTTTTTTTGAACTTGATTGATTATTTTGAGAAAAGAAAGAAAATTTTAATACCATTGATTAAATTTGCTAATTAATTTTTTGTTTTTTTTTCCTATCTTTTTATTTCTTAAATCTGGAATTTATCTAAATGTGCTAATAAACAAAATACATACAGCAAGGAATCTATTTATGCTGACGTACCGAATGATATGTTCTATTGTCATCTATGCAAAAAGCATATGTGGGATTCAAACTCATTTGAAAATCATATTAAAGGACGTACACATTTGATGATGCGTGAAGGTATTGAAGAGAGTTATCGTCTTAAAGCGAATATGATACGCCAAGAGGCTAAAATTGCTGAACAATTGAAAGCCATTGAATTAGATCGTCTTAAACGTATTGGTAAATCTGGAAAAGCAATGGCTCGTGATTATTGTACAATGTGTGATTTGAATTTCCATGGTCATATGACATCACATCGTAAAACTGAAGGTCATTTGGCATTGAAGAAATTTTTACATCCAAAATGCGGTGAATGTAACAAGGAATTTTCAACTCGTATTGAGTTTGATACACATTTATTAACACCAGATCATTTGAAAAAAGCAGCTGAAAAGAATACTAAAGTTGGTGAACGTAAAAAGGCTAATTTGGTTATATTAACTGAAGAAGAAGAAACTAAAGATGTTCGTCCACCAACAAAAAAGAAGAAGAAGCCAGAAATTAAAAAAGCCGAGGGCGAAAAAACTGATGAAGAAAAAAAAGAAAATGGTGAGGAAGGTGGTGAAGGTGAAGAAGAAAAAAAGGAAACTGCTGAAGGTGAAGAAATAAAAGATGCTGATATGAATGAAACAAAAGAAGAAGAGGAAGAAGAAGAAGTATTATTAGCTGAAGATCCAGCTGATTGTATATTAGATTATCATGATGGTGATGAAGTACCAATTGAAATTGAAGCCAGATTACCAAAATATAATTGGACACGTCCAGTTGGTTCAAGTTTAATACAAAAACTAGAATGTTTTGAATGTCAATTGTGTGCCAAATTCTTTGATACAGATAAAACAGCTGAAATTCATACCAGAACTGTATCTCATCATAGACAATTCACAAAATTCTTGAATGAAAAATCAAGCGATACAAAGATTGCTCAAAAGCGTGCTGCTGCAGCAATCGAAGAAAGTGAACGTAAAAAAAGACGTATTGAAGAAGCTGCAGCTGCAGCTCAAAAAGAAAGTGAAAATGGTGAAAAAGAAGATGATGAAAATGCGGAAGGAACTGGTGAAGGTGAAGGCGAAGGTGATTTATATGATCCATCTGAGGCAACTGGCGATGAAGATGTTGATATGAATGCCGAAGCTAATGGTGATGCTGCAGAAGTTAAAGAAGAAGCAAACGGTCAAGTTGAAGAAAAACAAGAGGAAATGGAAACAGAAGAGCCAGAAGTTAAAGAGCCTGAACCAGAACCAGAACCTGAGCCAGAGCCAGAACCAGAAGTTGTTGAACCAGAGAAAAAATCTCCAGTAAAAACAGTAGCAGCAGCTAAAACACCAGCAAAAACTGCTGCTAAATCAACTCCACGTGGTAAACAACGTGGTCGTGGTCGTTACAATTACTAATTTATCAAATTTAAAATATAAAAAAATAAGAAACCGTAATAAAAAAAATGTTATTTCAAAACTTATATAACAATAACATAAACAAACCTAATAATATATTTATTGAGGTTAGAGCAACTTTTGTATTAGTATATGTTTTTGAAATTTTGTATTTTTTATTTAAAATTAAAAAAAAAGAATATTTTGCGTATGATTTAAGGTAAATTTTCATAATGGAAAGAAATCTTCCTAAAAACTTAATTAATAGGACTTTAGTTATAATCAATTATTGATGGAAATGATTGTATGATTTATTTTACTTTTAAGTTATTGAAAATCAATAACTGTGTGTATAATTAATTTTAAAACAAAAATATTGATTTATTAGGTATTCTTAAAAAAATATATAAAAAAAATATTTTGCATTATTCAGACAAGACAATTGTTGTCACTTGTAAAACTAAAATAATAAACAAAACACAAATTAAATATCTTAGTATATTAATAATATGCATAGAAAAAAAACTCCATTGTAAAGATGGTTTGTCAAAATTAAAAATAAGAAAAAAAAACATAACTTAATAAAAGCAGTACACGTTTGATGTACAACCAACATAAATTTTTTTTTTTTTTTTTTTTTTTTTTTTTAAGGAAATTTAGGTTTTTAGGGAGAAATAAAATTTAGCCTGACAGTATCTAAAGTTAAGTGTTTTAAAGGCGTATATTTCCAAGATTAAAAATTTTTGAATTGCTATTACTTAGACCAAAATTTAAATTAATTAGAATTTTTCTATGGAGGAAAAAATGTAAACACTTCAATTTAAAAAAACAATTAGGTAAGTCATTTAAAAATATAATGTTTGAGTTGAATTATTTTATTTTTTGTATAAGTGGCAAAAATAATCTGTTCAATTTTTGATCTTTACTGCTATTAAACTCGTCCTTTTTGATGTTGAATATTTTCTCGCAAAAATCAGCCAATTTACTTGCATTAATTCAGGTGCCTGAATTTCGCTTCAGGTACCTTCCTGCGTAGTGGTACTTTCGTTAAAGGCAAATCGCATTCAAAAATTTGGAACTTTGAAAATCGCAGGGTTGCGAGTGCAAAATTAAATTTTTTATACTATATAATTCTTATACATTTTGGCAGCGGTATTAAGATTTTATTTTCGCATCCGCGCAACTCTACGATTTTCGATTTTAAAAGTTCCACATTTTCGAATGCGATTTTCATTTAGCGAAAGTAGCATTACGCGGTGAGGCATCAGCACTTTATGTTATCTCTTCAAAAAATCTGAAGATTTTCTAGATTCAGATTGGGGCAGCAATACTTTGCAAATTGATTTCATATAATGAATGGTAAATGTACAATCGCTCACTTAAACTGCCTGTATTTTCTGTCACCGTTTTAAACTGTTTTAAAATTACAAGTTAGATCCAACTTATAAAAAAATAATTCGAACGGCCTTACCGCATAAAAAGAAAAAAAATATCTTTAACTTTAGAAATTACTACATCATATTATTTTCAAGTCACCAAAAATGTTATTAATTTGGTTATGGTTTTTTCGGTATAAAATTAAGATTATATCGCGAATTTCATGTTAGTCATTGAAACATTTAAAAAAATTTAGATTTAGAAAGAAAATTTAGAAACTAGGATGATTAACTATATTCTACAAATATTTGCATATTTAAAATACCTTTATAAAGCAATATTTCACAAATATTAGGACGTTCCAACAACAAATACACGAGAAATGTAATTTATATTTTCACAAAATGCTGTTAGTCATCGGGATTCTACACTTGTTATTTTTATAATTTTCAATATTATATGATTTTCTGTGAATTGTTGCAGTAGTTTTTTATGAATGAATATACTCATTTAAAACGTTTAATTTTCTCATTTTGAAATTATTAAATGACTGCTTTGTAAAAATGGATTTAGGAAAAAATTAGTAAGTAATTTATGTATGTATGTATGTATATTCATAATAATAATAATATATTTAGACATTTTCATAAGCAACCTATGACAATGCAATAGTGCAATAGAAAGTCGATTATTTTGTGAATTAGAAGTCGGACCGACATGTATTTTTTGTAGTAATTTAAATATCGCAAAAAAAAAAAAAGAAAAAAATAAGCGATTTTTAACCCAAAAACTAAGGAGCCACCTTTCACAAACTTTCTAATTTTTAGTTTCTACTACAGTATTTGGGACTTCGTTTTTTAAATCATATCGGTCCGACAACTTGCTTTCAAGATATGAGGGTTTCTCCAAAATAACAGCCACTATTTATTATTCTCATTGGGTGTTTTTCTTTTTTCTTTCAGAGTAGATCCAGAACTATCAAAAGAAAATTTATGTTTATTTTTTTTACTCTGAATTATCAGAGTTTATCTTTTGTATTTCTTTTTTCATTCAGAGTGCGCTCAGCAGAGTATGATCTAAATGTTCGATTTTCATTTACAGATATTGTAGGATGTAGAGCATTTGAATTTAAAGATTAGAATGCTGTCTTCGTGGAATTTTCATAGCCTATCTTAATACATTAGTTAAAAAAAGAGAGAAATAGCCATGAAATAGTCGTGAAAATTTCATGCAGCAAATTTTAATTTTTAGGAACACAGATCACGTGGAAAAAACTTTTAATTTTCGCCTCCAGGTTGTATTACAAGAAAACATTTTTTACACCGTTTTTTACGCTTGGGCATATAAATTGTCTTGAAATTTGACAATTCAAGCTACGTCATATTTAAAATAAAACAAAAAAAAAATAGCTGAGATAAACACATAATTGCAATTTTTTAAATAAAATAAATTAAAAATTATATTTTTTACAAAATTATAAAATTTTGTTTTTTCAAAATAATTCAAAATGCCAAAGGGTTTGATTTATTGATTTTCTTTCAATTCATTCAAATCCATTATTTTGATCTTTTTATATTTATTCGAATTCAAGAATTATCAAAGTAAAACAATTATTTGACATTTCGGTTTTGTTTTTCAGTTGTCATTTTTCACTAACAAATGTCATTACTTTATATGCCCAATTTTCATATGAAATTTTCATGTGAACAGCATACTAAGTTTAACCCTTAATCATATTTATGGCGCCGCTGCGGCTATTTCAAATTTTAAATGAATGCAATTCCTTATTTAACATACAATGTTTCTAAAAATTTACATAATCTTCAATTAAAATAATAATTAAATAATTCGACCTATCCTTGAAAACTTTGTGCTGCTGATATAAGACAAAATCAATTTTATGAACATAGACACTGTTATGGCGCCGCGGCTGCTCAATATAAATGTCAATATAAGTGAAAAAAAAGTATGCAGGTACACGAGAATGTAAAAATCACTTATGTATGCATTTGTATATGTAGATGTGTACATGCGTAGCTACATAAGTATATTAGTACTTAATGTAATTTATGTATTGTAATGTAATACATCTTTTCCATCGACAGTTTTATTTATTTTTTTTTATATTTTTCATCACAAGATTTTCAACTTCTCGTAAATATTATTGAAGAAAAAATTTTTAGTTGCGTGAGATAAAATACAATCATAAATAAATTAACTAGGTTCAAGATGTCCAAATCAAATATAAACGAAGATGATATAATCCTAGCTCTTGAAGACTTGAGCGGTTACGAAAATATAAGAAACCTAAATTTTGATTATGAAGGAGATATTGATGATAATTTTGATGAGAATTTTGAAATGGATCATATAAGTGAAAATTCAGATATTGAAGATATTTTGGAATGTAATGACGAAGAAGATGATATTCCAGTTTCATTGCTCCCACTGGATAATCATCCTTTACCTAAAGATGAAACAATATGGTTTTGTGAACCTCAGAATATTGGACGTACTCCTCATTACAACATTATAAAAAGAGCTGTAAACAAAGTTTTACTACCATCTGGAAAAATGGTCGAAGATCCACTTGATGCCTTCAAATTATACATTACCAAAAATATTATAGAAAATATTGTCAAATATACAAATGCTGAAGCTGATCGTATTTATGATTTAGAAATATATAAAGCAAAATGGAAAAATGTTGACTCGATAGAAATAGAAGCTTTTTTTTGGGTTGCTTTTAGCAGCTGCTCATATAATGGGTAATGTAAACACCACTAGACTATGGAACCATATTTATGAGCCGTTACGTTTTTACTCAGTTAACGAGGTTTATTAGATTTGACGATAGGTCGACACGATCAGAAAGGAAGGAAAAAGATAAATTGGCTCATATTTGAGAAATTTGGGAACCCACAAATTCAAATCTAGAAAAATATTACATGCCTGGTGATTCACTTACAGTTGATGAGCAATCAGTAGCATTTAGAGGACGATGTCCTTTTAAGAAATTTATGCTTTCTAAGCCTGCTAAATATGGAATGAAAATATTTTGGGTAAATGATTCAATAACTGGATATCCCCTAAGTGGTTTGCGATATTTAGGAACAGAAAATGGAAAAAAAGCTTCGCCAAATATTGGGGAGAGAATTGTTGAGCAACTATGTCAACCATATTTTACAACTAACTGAAATGTGACATGCGATAAATTTTTTACAACGAAGCAATTAGCACTTAATTTAAAAAATAATTAACTTACATTGGATATTAATAATTAACTTACATCGGAACATTGCGTAAAAACAAAAAATGTATTCCAAGCAACTTTGTACCAAATAGAAATCCTCCCCAATTCTAATCAGTATTTGGATTCACCAAAAATTTAACTTTGGTGTCACACGTACCCCAAATTGGAAAGGCTGTTCTTTTAATATCCAGCATGCACCACAACCAAAATGTTGATTATGAGAATATGTCTAAACCAGAAATTATATTATATTATAATTCTAAAAAATATGGAACTAACTTAATGGATCAAATGGTAGGAAATTATTCATGTAAACGTCGCTCTAATAGATGGCTCTTTACGTTTTTCATGAATTTGTTAGATGCAAGTGCTTTATCACCTTTTATTATATTTACTAAATTATACTCGAATTGGCAAATAAAAAAAAAGATCGGCGAAACTTTTTTCTTTAAAAAATTTGTGAAGAATTACTGGAACCTCATATGCGTCTTAGAGCTGCTTTGGTGCGCAATAAGCAGCTCAAAATTAGTATTTCAAAGTTATGGCGGAAACTTCATCAGGAACCAATGTTATAGCACAACCTCCTAAGAAAAATTTAAAGGTGGACAATGTCATCTCTGCACTATCAAAAGGCAAATATTTCAGGTGTGCAATAAATGTGATAAAATAACATGTAATCACCATAGAAAAATTCTTTGCAATGCTTGGGTCAAAAACTTAAATACCTAGATTCCTATATTTATTTCATTTATTTTCATGAATATACAATTAAAATTTTATTTAAAAAGAAAAAAATTTTACAATAGTTTTTATTAATCCTAATAGTAAATATATAAATTTAATTAAAATAAAAAAAAAAATATTAAATTGCATAAACATGAACAATAAGTACTATCAATCTGTTGTTCAAAAAAGAACAAGAGGCGAAAGATAATGCAAATACATATTCCAGGAGCATAATTTAATTGTGGGGTAACTAGCTAAAGATGAAATTAGCAAAAGAAATATGTAACAACAAAATTTAACAATCTGAATATTAAATTAAGTACATGTAAAAATTATTAAGAAGCCAAAAAAAGCAAAATTAACTATGCTGAAGATTTAAAAAAAAACAAATAAGTATTCAAAAGAGCATAGCAATCGAAATAGTGCACAGAACATTAAAAGCTTGAGATAATTACTTTGAAAGAGAACCAAACTGAGTTAGGACTGAATATTAATGATCATTTCAATCCGCAACTGATCAAAGCTGAATAGCCACATTCTTATTTTTTTTAAAAAATGTGAAAGCTTCCGTTCCAATTTAATTTCATTAGGTAGTTTATTAAAAATTCTAGGAGCAATTATATTGTAAAAATGACAAAAGTGCGAAGTGCGGGCTCTTGGAACAACAACTATATTTCTATTATTAATTCTTAAGTTATAGTTAGCTATAATACGTTGTTTCAAGTAGCCCGATCTTAAGAAAAACAACTTTAAGGTTTTGAAAAAATATAAGTGTCTAATAGTTAGAATATTAAGAAATTTAAAGAGTGGGAAACTGGCAGTAAGTCTGTTCTTTTTTAGCATGATTCTAATAATGTGCTTTTGAGCAGCTAATAAAGGATGAATCCTATTTAAAAATGTACCACCCTAACAAGTAATGCCATATTGGAGTTTCGAATTAAATAAGCCGTAATAGAACAATTTCAAAATTCTTAAAGAGAAGTAATAACTTAAGTAAAACATATATCTAATAATTTAATTGAAATGGCTCTTTAAGTAATTAGAATGTTCAGACCAATTTAGGTTTTTATCAAATAATAAGCCTAAGTACCTAAAATTATTAACATTATATTTTATTTATGTATCCTACATACTAGATGATATTATTTTTTTATGTACTTAAATATGAATTAATTATTTATTTTTGTTATTTAGAAAAAAAAATTTAATTTTCTGTTTGTTATTTATCCTATATTATTTTATATACTCAAATAATATGAATTAATTATTTATTTTTGTTATTTAAAAAAAAATGTAATTTTCTGTTTGTTATAAGAATAAACAAATTCAAAACAAATTATTGATTGCATTTCATTTATTTATATAAGCGCTGCGGCGCACCCTAGTTTTTGGCGGGCTTAAAGTCGAACCGTTTTATTTTTTTATCTATATTTTAATTCTACAACAAAATCTGGGAGTACCTTTTTTAAATCATGTCGGTCCGACTTCTAGTTCGCAATATACGGGGGCTTCTTGCACCTTATAACTATGTATGTACTCCGATGCTAGTTCAATTATCAATATATAAAACAAAAAAAAAATTTTAATTTGTAAAATATACTAAACAAACAACATTCACTAAAATACTAATTTATTTTTAATTATGCATACTTCCTTTTCACTTTATCCATTTTTATATTTTTATTTAAACTTAAACTTAACTAAAAAAAAAATACTTAATTCCTAAGAATTACATAAAAGTGATATTTATCGTAGGTAGAAGAATTTTGCCGTGATAGAAAATGGCTATCGCTTCGTAGGAAAAATCTTCCAGAAACACCACACACGATACTTTTGACATTTAATATCGCGTCAAATTGAAAACATCACTTTAGAGTCTTGCAGAATAACAAATCATCGCGTCAGTGAAACTCTTCGTATGATAAGTCTTCAAGAATATTGGTGAATTATTTAATTTACGAGCACTTAATTTTTGAATGTACATAAATATGTACCTCTAAATGTGTGAAATTTGCTAATTTCCAAACTATCTCTTGTAGCATGCTCAGCAATAAACACGATTTTTCAAAATTATTAAAAAATTTTTCACCTTCAACATCATACAAACAGAGTAAAGGTCCTTAGATATTAACATTTTTTCTGATAATTTCTGATTATACGTACATACATAGGTATTTTTTGTTTTGGGTCTACGAAATTTTCATTAAAAATATGTAAATTTCCAAACTAGGGAGTAGAAACTAGGCATGCAAACATTTACAAATAAAAAGCAGTATCTGACTTCAAAATTGTAGATATACTGTAGTACTACAAAGTATAGCGTTCAAAAAGTTTATATGCACAGATTTTGCATTCAATATTGTTTGTTATACGCAGATATTGTGTATAAAGTGGGTATTTGATGTATACAAAAAATTGTAGCTACTTTAGTATACATTTCAAATCGTTTTGTATTTTGAATTTTGATCTTTGTTGTCTATTTTTGCTGGAATTATTATGAATTTGAATATTTAGAAAAAAAAAAAATAGTAAAATAGTTCTTGACAATTTTAAGCAGATGTTTACACTTCAAAAACTTTATATGCAATGTAAATAAATGCATTGTATATTTGTGGTTTATATCTACATTATAGTAAAAGTAGTAATACTGTAGTAACATCGCAGATATATGCAATTCTGAAGTCAGCCTATTTATACAGTTAGCATGTGCAACCAAGGCAACACCATATTCACGTATCAGTTTGTACATGGAATATAGGGGGAAAATATTTTTCTTTAAAAATATGGTGGATTGAGTACATATTGGAACTTTCCATATAAGTAATTTTATAAATTTAATTAAAATATCTAAATACATATGTACATTCAATATGTATACGTATGTATAACAAATTTAGATTCATTTTTAAAACATTAAAAAAACTACTAATAATCAGGTAAGTTATTAAAACAAAATTTGAACTTAATCTTAAATTTTTTTTTTTTATTAAAATTTTTTCTTTTCTTTAATCTGCATTTCCACTATATAATGATCAAAGCTATTTAATTTTATTATTTGTTTTAATTGTAATTGAAAATATAATATAATATGGCCTATTGTTATCTCATCAACATCATTTATTTATTGCATGAAAGAGTTTACAAAAAATCTATCGTTACGTAATGTTTTATTTGGATATCAAATGATATGCGAATAAAAAGCAATAAATTTATATGAAATGATCAAAAATAAAAATTATTCGATTAAAAATACGTCAACAATTTATTAATAAAAAAATTATAAAATGTTAATTAATTAAAGTTGATAAAATAAGTGAATAAAAATATCGACAAAATATTTTTTCACAGATACGTAAGCGAAACGCAGCACAACATTATGAACAAATATCTTTACAAAGAATTAAATTCTTTCAATCCTCTGCAAAATAAAACAGTAGGTCTGCAGTAGGTATATAAATGTATGTACATAGGGAATGTATATAATAATTCTACTGGAATTTCAAAATCAACGAAAGTGAAAAAAAAAACAGTGTACATATGTAATTGAAAGTAGTAATACTATTTATTAATAAATAATTATAGGAAACGGGATGAAAGTGAGATACACTATTAAGATTTATGCCGTCCCAATTTTTTTTTTTTAAATTTCAGAATAAAAACAAAATTTTTAAGTAAACCTTTTATTTCAGATGAAAGTAAATAAAACAAAAAACAATATTACCAATTAATTTCATGCTAAAAAAAAAAATAGTTATTTTTTTTTGCTTATTATTTTTTTAAACAGTTTTTACAATACATTTAGCTTAATTATATTTACTATTGACAATATTTTAAATGATAGAATAATAATGATAAATATAATGAATAATGATTATTTCTATTTTATCATTTAAAAAAAAATAAAATAAAATACTTAAATGAAATTGCAGCAGTTCCGTAAGTTGAAATTAGATACAGGACACTTGTAGAAAGCAACTACCTAAATTTTATCAAATATTGGTTCGATTTATTGAATTTTATTGCATTTTATTTGCATACATTTATTTAATTAAGTAAGAAAAGTAAACCAATTCAAAAATCAAATGGCTAAGATTATTACCTATACTGTAAAGGATATATTATAAATAAATTCTTCTTTTGGGTAAGTAATTTATAAATTATAATCATAAAATAGATACATGTAGGTATATGACATTTTAAAATTGAATATGACAACTACTCGAATTTGTTGATCAAATTTGATCAGGTTTTACAAAATTTTATATGGCTAACTCAATTATAATGTATAAGTGACAAGATATGATAGCTGCCCGAACCTGTTGCTCCAAATCAATAAAGTTTCACAGAAGTTACCGCCATAAAACTTGATCATCTTTTATAAGATTTCAGATATGCCTAGTTTAATTAATAAGTTCCAATATATGCAAGCTAACCTACCCTGCTACTCAATCACAATAAAATTTTACAGAAATCTTTGACATAAAACTTTACTTCTTTTCCAATACTTAGATCCTAGCTTCAATAAAACGTGAGTTATTCTTATATAAAAACAGAAGGTTGTATGAAAGCTACTTGAACCCGCCAGTTGAACTTATTCAATTTAAATAGCAAAATTAGCATTTTTTGAAAGGTGAATTAGTTAGGTTATCGTGCGGAAGGACGTACATAACTTAATCGCCTCAAAATTTAATCTTTTAATATTGTACAAAGGAAATAGTTTATTACATTCTGACAATATGGGTTCGGAATTTCGGATATAATAAAGCACTGCTGGTTATATACAGGCAATCTCGTAGAGATAGAATTTAAAAAATAAGATCCAAATTTTGGCAATTTAGTATGAAAAAACTGAATTTTTCAACTTAAATATGAAGGATCTTATTGTTCTGAAGTAAAAAATAATAAATGATATTTTTTTTAAAAAATTTGGAATATTTTCTATTAACTGTGAAAATCTTTTTAAAAAATTTAAATTTGCATGCTCAAAATTGAATTTTAAAAAAACTCTACTGAAATTGAAAAATATACACCCACTTCGATTAAAGTGAATACTGTATTGACTAAAATAAAAAAAAAAAGTGAAGTCATATTTTTGATTTTTATTTGAACTGAATAAGGACAAAAGAAAAACAATGCTAGAAAATAAAGAAATATTATTTTACGAACATTATTATCGGGTGTACTTCGTTCGAACTTCGATTAAAATCAAAGATTATAAACCATAGATTATCTATTACAATAAGATGGGCCACTCTTTTTTGTACATATTAATGCATTTTTTTACAACTACTTAAACAAAAACAAAACCATTAGTAAAAGTATGTAAAATATATGTTACTTCGTTTCAAAACCATTCTGTTATTGAAATTACTGTAAGAGAGACAAAGAACGAAATATTGGGGTCAATCATGAAAGTCTTGTGAGTTAAGACTTTTCTCTTTTTTTGAAAAAAGTCATTTATTGCCAATCATGAAAGTCTCATGGGAAAAGAATTTTTTCTTTTAAGAAGTAAGTCATTATTTTTCGTTATCATGAATGTTTATTTGTATGACTTTTTTCACAATTTCAGACTTTAAGTCACACGCATCTTATCTGTGGACTATGAACAATAAACATCAATATCTTAGGAACCAGAAGTCACCCCGATCTGATTTAAAAAACCTAGTCCCCGATACTGTAAAGGAAACTAAAAACTTAAAAAAAAAATTAAAAAAAGTTCCAGAAAGTGGCACTTTAATTTTTGAGGTCCATTTTTTGGGGCGGGCTTAAAAGTCGAATTTTTTTTATTAATGTTTACTAATTTAAATTCTACTTCAAAATCGGTGAGTACCTTTCTTAAATCATGTCGGTCAAACTTGTGATTGTCAAAATACGGGGACTTAAATAGCAACCTTCACTAGTCATAGTCATAGATATGAAAATACCTACATAATATTATATTTATATATCTATCTACTAATTTTTTTTCAAAGTCCAATTTGTTTTTATCTCTGTATACAAAAATTCGAAATGTCTTAGGCATCTTCTTTCACGGTACAAAATGGTACTTACTTCCCTATCCATTTCTTCAATCCCTTCATCCAAAATGAAACTCCAAATAAAACTAGTTTTGCCAATTTTTATACCCTACACCTAAAGTATAGGGTATATTAACTTTGGTATGGTGTTTGTAACCACCAAAAGGAAGCGAGTTAGATATAGACATGTATATATATTCTGAATCAGAGTCGATTTAACGATGTCCGTCCGTCCGTCCGTTTACACGATAACTCAAAAACTAATGAAGCTATCTTGATGAAATTTATATAGTAGGTTACTAATTACGAAAGAAAGGCTAAGTTCGAATCTGGACAAAATCCGTCCATGCGTTCGGATTCTGGAAGCTTCCGAATGATTCCGGAGCAAACGAGATTATCTCCAAAACCAACAAAGATAGAACCTTTAAATTTTGTACAATGATGTTCCTTCCCGTTCGATTTATGTCTCTGAAATTTAAGAGGATTTGGTCCATGGGTTTGGATTTGGAAGCTTCCAAACGAGCGCCAGAGCAAATGAGAGTATCTCCAAAACCAACAAAGATATAACCTTTAAATTTGGCAGAGTGGTGTTCTTTCATGTTTGATTTAGGTCTCTGAAATTTGAGAGGATTTGGTCCTTGGGTTCGGATTTTGAAAGCTTCCGAACGAGCCTCAGAGCAAATGATATTATCTCCAAATGCAACAAAGATATAACCTTTAAATTAGGCAGAATGGTGTTCCTTCATGTTTGATTTATGTTTCTGAAATTTGTGAGGATTTGGTCCATGGGTTCAAATCTTGGAAGCTTCCGGACGAGCCCCAGAGCAAACGAGTATATCTCCACAACCAACAAAGATAGAACTTTTATTTTTAGTACAAAGGTGTTCTGTTATGTTTCCTTTTCTGTAAAATTGGAAACTGACATTTGAAAGAATTTGAACAATGGGTTCGTATTTTGGAAACTTCCGGACGAGCACAAGAGCAACGAGCATATCTCCAAAACCGACAAAAGTAGAACCTTTAAATTTAATAGAATGGTGTTCTGGCAAGTTTTCTTTATAATTCTGAGATGGATTCGATGAATTGGAGTGGCAATTCGGGTAGCTGACACAAACCTCCCAAGGACTACCAATCTTCGAAAATAATTAAGATAGAAACTTAAAATTTTATACAAGGGTGTCAAGCATATCCCAAGCGGACGCCTCTTTTACGTTCTTGAAATTCGAGTTGAATAAGACAGAAAAGGGAAGAAGTTCAAGCAGCTGCCAAAAACACTTATGGATTTTTAATTTAATTCGAATTATTCAGGTGTAGGGTATTAATAAGTTGGTTGCATCGACTTACTGTTACATTTACTTGTTATTTTTTATTATTTTCAATCCACAAAATTTCATAATCTTTATTTTCAATAAGATAATGCAGTTTATGTTTCCATCAAACATTTTCCATACAAAGCAAAGTTTTTTCTTTTCAATTCATAAGATTTTCATGATTGTGTGACTTTTTTTTGAAAGACTTCAGAGAAGAAAAAAGTCTTAACTCACAAGACTTTCATGATTGACCTCATTGTTTAGGTAGTATTTTTACAATGCATTTTTAAAGGTCCAACTTTGTTTAATTTTATACATAATGTGGCGAAAAATAATAATCGAAATTTTTTAAAATTAAATAAAAAAGTAATCGAAAGTGTTTTAAATTGTTTATTGAAATTTGAATATGAAAACAAATCTTATTTTATAAATTATGTATGTCTTCTTCACTTCTCTTCATTTCAAATTTGCCCTTTTTAACTTTCCTATTTTCTTGGATATTTTCAAATATTTAATGGATATTTTTTTAGCTTCATCTCTTTCAAACACATCATTTTTGTATCTTCTGCGTATGCTCTAACATTTTTGTGGATATATCGGTCTAATGAAAATCAGTCTCTAAGCTTTTTTAAATAAAAAAAAGTAAATTTCTAGATTTTGACGAAATTGATTTTGAAAATTTGACGAATTTGATTTTGAAAAAATACGAAATTGATTTTGAAAATTAGGACGAATTTGATTTTAAAAAAAAGACAAATCTAATTTTAAAAAGGACAAATTTGAAGTGAAAAGAATATATTAGAGTCAAAATTCATAATTTAATAAAAATGTTAAAGAATTTGATATAAGACATAAAATGTTAAGTGTTCAACATTTGTAAAAAATAAATATAATATATTTTAAAATCCTATTTTGATTCCTTATAATTTTCTTTACGGCTTCAAATTATTTGTTTCAGTAAATCATTTTTAAAATTTTGGATTAAATATTCTAAAACAAGACAAAATAATTTTTTTTTCAAATCTTAAAACTACAATTTATTTAAATTTATTTTGCGTTTTACACTTTCAACACACTTTGCTGTATAGTGAGATTTCATATGCCAAATCGTTTCATATCAGTTTTTTGTCTTCTTTTCAAATGATTAAATCTTATTACTATTATACTTCTCTTTCTTTCATAGAAATTTTTGTTCACGTGGTGGCTGAGAATGGCCCATCTTGATTACATGTGTATCATACTCTCATAAACGTGTTTGTTTGTAGTATTATTGAGAGATATCTGCCTATAGAGAATTAAAAAGTTTATGTTTTTTAACGTTCAATTTGAAATTCAATATTTTTTGTTTAATTGTTTTACCTTGATTAAAATTAATTAAAACAAAGAATAAGTTGTTTTTTGCATTTAAAAATTGTATCCATTGCAAAAGAAGAGACTACACCTTTTCAGTTTGAAAATAAAAATATTAAAGCTCTATATGGAAATAGTAAACTTCAAAATGGAATAATAAATTCAACTTGAGCATAGAAAACTTCAATATGAGAATAGTGAACTTCAATTTGAAAAATTTCGTAATTTTTTGAAATCTTGTCCCTTCTCGTTTGTCTGAGGTTTTGATATCTTGTCCCTTTGATATACAACGATATGCTGTTTAATGAGGAATATTAAGCTGGTGTGGAAAAGTTGTTTCCAGTCTCCATTCATATTTGACACGGCAAGTAATTGCGTTTTTTTTTAGATTCTTGTTGTAAACTTTTTTGTCGGCTTTCAATTTTGGTATAAAAACAAAAATTGTAATTATTTTCTAAATTTTAAAGAATTTATTAAAAAGCTTTGGAAAGAATTACTATTCTTTTATAAATTTCAATATTTTTGATATTGAAGTTTACTATTCTCATATTGAAATTTACTATTCCAGTTTAAAGTTGGCTAAAGGTATAGTTTGAAAAGATATAGTTTGATTTCAAGCATGTAACATTGTGCACTGAGAAATAAAAACAATTACATATAGCGAAATACAAAGGCGTACAACTTTTTCAAAGCATCAATTTGTCAATATACATGGTTTGTGTTTTAAGGACAAAAACTATTTTAATTTTAATGGAAGAACAAATGAACATATGTATATATACCATCAGACCATAGAACAACATAAAATACACTTTGCAATCCAATATAAAGCAAAATTGACAGGACATAAAACAGAATAAGAACAAACAAACAACTTCCGACTATTTCAACTCATATTAAAGATAGATTATGTTACCGATTTCCAAAAAATGTATTATTAAGACAAATAACGCAAAGAAAGAAATACATTTTGGAAAACCAAAGAATAAAATAAAATTGAATGCATTCGATTAACAACAAATAAAATATGAACAGAATAAATACAACCTACTTGGTTACATTATTCAGACTAAATAAATATTAAAATTCTAAATAAAATTTTATTTTTTTCGAATAATGAATAATTCTTGACAAATAAAAATTTTGTAGAGTAGAAATAAATAAAATTCTCTCAATACAGCGAACAGAAAATGGTATAAAATTTTATTGATGACAGTTGATACTTAAAATTTATTTTTAGTTGTTTACTTTTTTAACGAAACAACTTTATGTGTGATTTTTTATAAAACTTTATAAATAAGAAAATAAAGATTTAGAAATATTTTAAAAGAAATTGTTTTGTCGGAACTGCTGTCGTCCAGAAATTTTTCCTTACTTCATTGAATTCTAGCAAAATTTCTTGGGGAACCAATCTACAGTTACAATTGTTTCCATATTTTTATTTTAGCTTAGACTGCTTAAATTTTTTTCCCAGATGAATTATTAACTTCAAATGTAGTTTATAATTATTGCAACAACAAAAAAACTCAAGTTACATTAATTTTATACGTCATTAATAAAATTTTTACTAGAGAGAATTTTATTCAAAGCTTTATTCTCGGAAAGCTCTCTCGGATTATTTTAATTTCGGAAAGTTAAAAGAACGCAAATCTTCATAAATTTTTTTTTAAATTTTATAAAATTTTATTTAGAACGGACAGACCTAATGTTAAAAAAAAAAATCATTACACCTAATCATGTTGGGGAAAAAACTAAAAATTTATTTAAAACAAAATTGCGATTAAGCGGCCCGGCCCCCTTTATTGCATTGAATGTTGTATAAATTTTATATTATTTTGTATTAAATTAAAATAAAGAAAAAAATGGATTAAAACAATTTTTTTTTACTAGTAGATTGCAGAAAATCTTCAAAATACATAACAAGCCGCTTAGCTCGACATTACGTGTAGGATTTTTATTAACTTAAATAATTTCCTCCCCCTATTAAAACTATACTTCAGACTAGTATCAAATTAACTACATACATATATTAAATTTTTATTAAACGTAACGTTCATCTAAAAGCTTTCTAGAAAATTAAAAAAAATGCGATATTTAAAAATTTTTAAATTTCGATAAAATTACAATCAAAGTTTTTATCAATTTTGTACGGAAAAAGAAAGACTGCAGTATTTTGGTTAGTAGCGCTTTTACATCTAAGTAACTATTTTGTGTATTATTTTGCCAAAAAGTAAATTGTGGCAGTATTCATCTGGAATATTATGGACGGGTTTAAAATCTAGTAGCTATTTCAGACGAATATAAACACAAATGAATCGGTCTTCCATTTTCATCATTAATCTTCATACAGAAAGTAGGTTGATGAAAAATAGTGTATAGCGGCCAGAGTTTCGAAGCTTAAGTCGATTTTTCGATTATCAAAATGTCGACTTTCTCAATGTCAATTCCCAAAATATCGATAAAAATATCGATTTCTTAATTTTAATACATAGATTTTTGGGAGCACATCGTTTTCCTGAAAAAAAAACCCTGAAAAGGAAAATCCTGAAATCTTGAAAAAAAAAAATTTGAATTTTATCTTTAAATCAAATATTTTTTTCAAAAAAATTTTTTTTTAAAGAATATTTTACATGTCTGGTTGTAATGTTTCTGTAGAAAAATACTTCGGAAAAATTTTAGAGTCGATTTCAAAATCAATGTTTCAATAAATTGTTTAGTGAAGGTTTGGGGACGGTAGTTTTGTGTTGAAGTGCTTGTATAAAAAATAGTTAGAAAGAATTTTTGAGTTGTATTGAAAATCAGGGTTTTGATAATTTGTTTAGCGGAGGTTTTATTATTAACCAATATTTTTAATAGTTTTGTTGTTGGAATATACTTGTTGAAAAATAATTAGGAGGGATTTTATAGTTGGTTACAAAAATTATTATAAATAAATATTTATGTATTTATATGAGCGATTTTTAATTATGAAGAATTTTAGAGTTGGATTTCAACTAAAAATTTTATTTAGTCGAAAATTCTTTACATTTTGAAAGTCGACATTTTTTTAATCGACATTTTCTCCAAGTCGATATTTTGAAAATCAACATATATTCCCCGACAATAATGGCCAATTTCTTAAATTATGTTTTACTGAAGTAGATTAATATGTAGATAATAAAAGCATTAATTTTTCTGTTATTATAACTTTTTAAATTTAAAAAAACTGATCAAATCAGATAAAGCATCAATGTGTCATCACTTGAAACAAATCACATGTATGTACGTTATTATTATGTCATTAAAATATTCGTTATCTTACATAGATGAATGTATATGAAGTACATGAAAATTCTAGTTATATTTACATTACAAGTTGAACAACCTTGACCGTTTTTGAATAAAATAATTTTAAAATTAATTATAATTAATATATAGTAATTGATTAACTCAAAGATTATAATGTGACATTCTTAATGTAAAATTTACTTAAAAATATTTTTTACTGCATAAAATAATTTTTTAATATTATTAAATACTTCTTTTTTTTTTTTTGTCTTGGTTTTATTTATTTTTCATTTCATTGACATTACATTTAGAATTTGTTTTTTTTTTGTTCTTTTTATTTTTTTTGTAGGTGGTCAAAACAGAGAAATAAAAAAATATAATAATTCTGTTCTTGTTTTTTTTTTTGTCGTTGTTCGTTCCCGTTGAATAAAAAATTTAAAAGTAGACGTGATTTATATTAATTATAAAGAAAAATTTTTGATTTTCTTTTTTTTTTTGTTTTTTGTATTAAAGAGAAATAATAATTTTTCTCCCTAAAAAAAGAAAAAGTTCAATGAAAATTTAAAGAAAAATTATTTTGCTCATTTTTTTAACGATTGCCGAAATGCCGATAACTGCACCAGTTTTTTTGTTAAAATAAAAAAAAAATCACAAAAAACAAAACAATGAAAATAAATTAATTAAGTAGTATATTTTAGAATTTCAATGGAATCGCATTAGAAAATCGCAAAATTAAAAAATTAGTGCGTAAAAAACGTTTTTTTCTTAATATAAAGAATAAAAAAAATTAATTAAAAATTTAATTTAATTGAAAAATTGAATAAAATTTAAATATGTGTTTTTAAAAAAATGTCGTTTATAATATTTTATTTAAAAATGCGTTTTACTGTTATATGGAAATTTTTTTAATATGTTTTTAATTTTTTTTTTTTTTATCCGTATGTGTATGTTTAATATACCATTGTGACGCAATTAAATTTTTCATATTATTATAATTAACTGTATTTTTAATAATATTAATAAAAACTTAAAGTTTTTGTACGAGTATGTATAACATTTTAATTAATTTCATAAATTTGTGTATAGTTAAATATGTCTTAATTTTTGTCTAAATAAAAATGCATAAAAATTACCAAAATTTTATTCTAAATGCATTTAATTTTTTTTATTTTTTATAATGTGTGACTAAAATTAAATTTAGAACATAAAAAAAGATTTTTAAAAAAAAAAAGAAAAAAAAATTTATTTAAAAAAGAAAATAAATATTTTAATTCTTATAAATAAACAAAAAAAGAAAAAAAACAACAATCAACCTCCTTTGTCAGGTTCAAGGTGTTTGCCAATTTATTATACACAACATTTTAGCGAACAATCGGACATTGAACATCAAATTACACATTAAATTTACCTCCTTATATATATGTATACATCTTAATAAATTAAATATTTATATACATATATATATATTATATTTTATATAAAAACAATCAAAATAATCCTTGGAGCGTAATATTTAATTTAATCTAAATTCTGAACTATACATAAATACAATTTTGTGTAAAAATGGAGAATATTGAGAGCGGAGAATTATTTTCAGATAAAACTATTATTGAAAATAGTCGAAAAGAAGAGAATGAATATAGAAAAATTGGAAAGGTAAGTTACAAAAAAAAAAATAAATAAGTTTTTTATGAATGAATTATATTTTAGTAAAAAAATTTTTTAGTTATTTTTAAATAAATTTTAATATTATATAGTGCTTGAATCAACTTAATCTAACCTAACTCTATCAACCATAATTCTACATCAAACAGTTCATCTGAGATGGTGTAAATGTCGCTGATGCAGTGCTCTCGGTAGTTCTGTTTATTAACATATCCATTTAAATGAAAATGTGCTTCATCGCTCATAATGAGATTGTTAAAAAAATTTATCGTCCGGAAACATAATAAAAATTTTTACATCTTCTTGCACTGAATATGATGACATTATAAAATTTTAAAAAATTCTTTATTATCTGGAAAAAAACAAAATAAAAAAATTATAAACATTTCAAATTAGATCAGTCAGTTTAAGTTGGCTCTAGATATTTAGCTATGGTTGCTTTTTTAAAAGTGAAAAATAAAAAAAATATATTCATAATGAATTTTTCATGAATTAATCCCTTTCAATCAATATTTTCTCAATATTTACATGACAAATAGACCAGTATAGTAACGAATAATGCTCATTATTGAAATATTCTAAATTACCTATTGTAATTTTTTAATGAGTTCTTTTTAGATACGTTCAGAGTTCAAACCATTTTTAAAGTAGCTTATAATTTCTGTTATCAAAATTAAGTTGATGGCATGTATTCTTATCGTATACGATTGCTACAAAATATCACTAGTTAAATTTAATTTGAACTAAGAACAATAATTATATTATTAGATCATTATTTTGTAGTTTATTAGTTATTAATTAATCATTTTTAGCCGAGTAATTCGGGATAATGAAATTTAATCAATAGTCAGCCTAAATTAAAATTTTGTTCTTTTATAAGATAAAAATTTCAATGTTTAACAATGCTACCGTTATGCCAGGAATCAGGACTCTAAACCATTATTTAAATTTTTAGTTAAATAAGAAAATTTTAGAAAAATCGAATAAAATTTATTTTCTTTCTTTTTAATTAACATTTAATTTTTTTTTATTATTATTATTAAAATTTATAAAAATTCTATTTTTAGTTTTGTGATTTTACATTGAAATTGAAAAGTACTGGAGGTTCAATAAAAGTTCACAAAGGTAAATTTTGAAAAATACTTTTCAAAATATATTATGTATTTGAATTATTGCTGTTAAATAATAATTAAATACACTATAATTAAATACACTATTTTGATAACTAATTAATTTTTAAAGCTAATGTACTCTTTAATGTAAATTTGTAAATTTAATGTTAATGTAAAACAGCATATAACAATAAACAAAAAGGTGTTAATTGAGGGTTCGATTAAGAAAAGTTTTTAAGATTAAGAGGGGGGAGAAAAAAAAATTTTTTTTTTTAAAGCTAACAACATTAACATTCAATGAGTAGGTACTACATATTAAAATACAGAAATATATATAAATTTTAGAATTCTCTAACCACTATACATAGAAGTTCTTATTAAAAAACTTTTTGCTCAATTTATAAGTGAAGATGGGTGGGTCGAAAAATTAAATATACATATATATAAATTTTTACCTAAATTTTACCACTTTTATTTTTAGTACAAGAGTGTTCTGTTATGTTTCCTTTTCTGTAAAATTGGAAACTGACATTTGAAAGAATTTGAACCATGGGTTCATATTTTGGAAACTTCCGAGCGAGCACAAGAGCAACGAGCATATCTCCAAAACCAACAAAAGTAGAACCTTTAAATTTAGTACAATGGTGTTCTGGCATGTTTTCTTTATGTTCCTGAGATGGATTCGATGAATTGAAGTGGCAATTCGGGTACCTGACACACACCTCCCAAGGACTAACAATCTTCTAAATTAATAAAGATAGAAACTTAAAATTTTTTACAAGGGTGTCAAGCATATCCCAAGAGGATGCCTCTTTTACGTTCCTGAAATTCGAGTTGAATAAGACAGAAAAGGGAAGAAATTCAAGCAGCTGCCAAAAACACTTATGGATTTTTAATTTAATTCGAATTATTCAGGTGTAGGGTATTAATAAGTCGGTTGCATCGACTTACTGTTACATTTACTTGTTTGTACATAATATGTACATACATATTTTAATAGGAAAGTATTTAAAGTTTAGTGATTTATTCACTATCTCTATAGGGCATATGAAGAATGTAGAAATGAATATGTACATATTAGAAATAGTAAATTAATGAAAGCTGCACGGCTAATTAATTTATTGAAAAAAAAAATACCTGATTTTCTGGTTGAATTCTAATACATAAAAGTACATATATACAGGGTGTTTCCGACTCGATAATCTTCCTTGAAATGGGTGATCGGACATATCGAGGCGAACAAAAAATTGTATTGTAGGGGGGGGGGAGGTCTATTCTAGACCATTTTCGGGATTTAAGGGGTTAAAGATTTTTTAGAGACTTTTCATAAAAAAATCTACAACTTTTGAACGCCTTACTAGAGAGAGATAAAAAAATGTATTTTATAGAGTAAATTGTTAGCTTTAATTTTAATGCCCTAATGATTCCATAACCCCAACAGTTCAAAGTTATGGAGGTTTAAAATGATAAGTAATCTGAACTCTGAAATCAAATACATATATCATATTCCTTTAAACAAATTACTTAGATGAAATATGATATAAAAAAAAAGCTAAGTGAGAAACAGATTTTAATATATAGTTATCAATTTTATTCTATATTTTTTATTAATAATTTTACATATGTATGTATGTATATGTAGTTACTGATTACCTTCATTTAATCTTCACCTGTTTGTAAATCAAATATCGTAAGGGTAGTTAGTAGGATGTGGATGTTGGAAGTACGCTACGAAACGCTATATAGATGAAGTTGAATTTAATATACAGACTAGTTAAATTTATTAGGGAAAATAGTGAATGTGATATGTAAAATAGGCGGGGGATTTTGGTGGCCTAGTGGGTAAGAGCGTATGAAACACGTTATAAACACCGAGAGCGTGTGGATTCGAGTCTTACACATATCGTAAGAATAATACCCTCTTACGACATTTACAGCTACGCTTGAAAAGGAAAGGCTGTGTAATTTCCTTGTCCATTAATGTTTTTTCAATAAATAATATAATTTTTTTTTTTTTATACATTTCTTTAAATACAATTTTTTTTTTAATTTTGAAAATTATATTTTCAGTTGTTTTAGCATCATCTTGTCCTTATTTCAGAGCTATGTTTGATTGTAAGTTAAAAATATACATATTTAATTCTTTCAGCTTAAATAAAATTTCATTAATAAATTACTTTTTGTTTTTTTTTTTTACATTTTAGCTGAAATGATGGAATGTGTTAAAGGTTATTTAGAATTTAAAGATTTTATATCAGAAATTCAACTGGAAAATATTGTTGAATATTTATATACTGGAAAAATTAATATTCCATTTTCATCAGCAAAAATGTATTATGAACATTCAATTTATTTTCGTTTAAAAAATTTATCTAATTTTTGTACAGTACTTTTAATAAAAAATATTCAATCAGATACTTGTTTAGATTTATGGCGATTTGGAGGTAAAAAATTTGAAAATATTTTTTTTCTTTATAGATTTTAAATAATAAAAATATACAATTTAAAATTTATATTTTATTTATAGTAAAATTTTGTAATGAATATTTAAAAACGAGTTCTTTAGATTATATATTACGAAATGCAGATAATTTATTTAATAATGGAACCTTTTTAGATTTAACATCAGAAGAGGTAAATTTTATCATTATTTTATATACATACATATATATATAGATATAGATATAATTATAATTATATATGTATTAAATATTTCTTATTTTTTATAATTTTTATTTTAAAATTTTTCATTTTTAGATTAAAATTTTAATATCTGATGATAAAATGAATTGTTCTGAAGAAAAAATATATTCATTTGTAATGAAATGGTTAAATCATGATTTTGAAAATCGTACACATTTTATTAATAATTTAATTGAAGAAATTCGTTTTCCATTAATGACTGATAAATTTATGACATCAGAAGTTTTAATAAATGATTTCCTTTTAGAGAATAAAAATTTTCTAATGATAACAGCAAAAATTTTAAAATCAAAATTAGATACAACAGAAATATCATGTTTAAAATTTAATAAAATAAATTCACCACGTGTTGGATTTCGACAAAAAAATTTAGTTGCTATTTTAGATAAAACAATATATCATTTTGGACCAGAAGAAGATGATGTATTACCAATGACATCATTAACAGGTGGTACACATATTGGTGCTAGAATAACAACATTTGCTAAAAATTATTTATTATTAACTGGTGGTGAAAATTCAAAAAATTGTGAATATTATTGTCCAGTAACACATATTGTTAAATCATTTCCAGCATTGAATAAAGGTCGTTTTAAACATGGTATTGCAACATTACATGATAAAATTTATTGTTGTGGTGGTGTTAATAATCAAGGTTCTGTAGAAATATTTGATTTAGGTTCTGGTATATGGTCTGAAGGAACTAGTTTAAATGGTGAAAGATATGATTTTGGTATAACAACATGGGGTTAGTATTGAAATTTTTATAGAAAAATAAATATTAAATCTATAAAAAAATTTGTTTAATTTTTTTTTTTTGTTTTAATTTAATTTTAATTTATTTTATTTCATTACGTATTTATTTTTACAATCATCTAAATTTAATCATACTCTTATTTTATAATTAATTATATACCTAAACATAAAATTTTAAAAAATGTAAATACGATGCTTAAATCGCGTATGATTTTATTGTTATTTAAGTTTATTTAATTTTTGTTTAAATTCTTCTATTATATTCTATTTTTTAATATTATAGTTTTTGTTTTTCGGGTTAAAAATACTAATAATGCCCCATTTCTTAATTTTTCTTTTGCTTTTTTTAAAAATTTATAAATTAACTTAAATCTACAGGACAACACAACACATTTAAAATAAGAGATAAATGAGATTTTGTTTTTTTATTATGTATTATCATAATTTGTCTTAGAATCATCAGATTTGGTTCCTGTATTTTGGTAAAATGTAGGTATCTTTTTTTGATACATGTGTGCTGTGCCTTAGTTGTTAGTTTGGAAGATTCGAAGACTATTTTACTATTCGTAACATTTGTTTGTATGTAGTTGTTTTCATCGAGATAAAACATTCAAAAGTATTAAGGATTGCTTTATTGCTTTTTAGTAGTATTTGATATTTGGATAATAAATAATGTGACTTATTTCGACATATTATATGTTTACTTACTTTTTCATTTATTTTCTTATTTAATTCAAATAAGGTAATTCAAACAACAATAAGAAATTCTAAAATTTTACAAAATTCATTTAAAAATAAGTTTAAAATTAAACAATTACATTTCACTTTAAATTAATATAAGTTGCAAAGAATGGAACAAAAATTCTTTTACTGTATGTAATTTTAATTCGCTATATTAGGCATTATTATTATTTTAAATTATAGATAGGAGTTTATAATTAGTAGGAGTAAATAAATATTTATAAGTTGGATATAAGAAATTTATATTCTGTTAATATGTTCAAATTTCCTAAACAAAATTCATGCATACATTTAAGTAGAATCTAAATTTTAACTTAGTGTAGTGTAATATGTTTATATTTTACAATTTTTTTTTTTATTGTAAAAATTTCGGTGTTAAAAATCAATACTTTTTCTGATTGATTTTTTTTTTTTTTTAATAATATACAACAGATAATTGCATATATGTTATGGGAGGATATAATGAAGAAATTGTAGAACGATATGATCCAAGAGAAGATAAATGGTCATTATTACCACCTATGCCAGCTAATTTTAATGCATCATTTACAAGATCATTCGCTTTCAATAATGCTGTATATGGTTTTACATTATCTACAGGATTTATTTTCGATGTAAGAGGACATAAATGGATGGAAGAGAATGTATGTTCCCCACCCTATAATTGGTGAGTAACTTTTCTGTTTAAGGATTTTAAAAATTTATACCAATTAAAAAAAAACAATTTTTCTTTTTTTTATCAATATTTTGAAGGAATTTTTTCGATCTCACTGAAATTGATGGTAAAGTTTACGCAATGGGTGAATATTATAGTTGTTACAAATATTATTATTGTTATACATATGATGTTACAACAAATACTTGGTTAGATACAGCTCAAAAACTACCATCACATGAAGACGTATCTGTAATTACAATGTTAACATAACACATTATTATAATTATTTTTTTTTAAGAAATAAATTGTTTAAAAATCATGAACTCGAAAGTATAATGTACCTATGTATTAAAAATCCATATAGCTTTATTTTAAGAAAAATTCTTATAAAGATAATTTATAATGAAATATTATTAAAAAAAAAAAAACAAAAAATAGAATATGTAGGGCATCAAATAATTAAAAATATTAATATTTATATTTTGTACTAATATAGAAAAAAATTGTACATAAAAAAAAAAATTCTTTTATTTTAGATTTAAATATTTATCGATTAGTTTTTTTTATATTATATTTGTGAGAATCAATCTGGTTTTTTTTGCTGATATGTTTGGAAGAGATATTAAGTATATTTTCAATTAATTATTGGAAAATTCAAATTATCTTTTATAAATGTTTTTATTAAAAAATTGTAGATTATTTCCCGAGAACATTATGTATTCGTATATTTTAAAGAGCGCGGCGCCTACTATAAAACGTAAAAAAAGCGCATCGCAGAAATGTGCGTATTTGGTTTGCGATGCGATGCGTAAATTAACTGGTACCCTGTAACAAAACGCATCGCAAAATTGTGCTGCCATTGACAATATTTAAAAATAACATTTTGACATTTGTTTTTCATTCTAAAATTTTTAAAATTGACATTTAGACATTTGTTTTTGTTTGTAAAATCGTAAACAATTCAAATTAATTTTCTTTTCTACCATGTAGAATGTTTTGCATTTTTTTTTATATTTAATATAAAAATAGTCAATAATAAAATTTACAATATTCAAATATTTTCAATAGTTTTTTCTTAGTTCTATATTTTAATTTATCACAGGTTAAGATTAGACTAGATTTAAGTTAGATTAGCTTTTTTTTAGCTTTACAAAATTCAAAAAAAGAATTGATCTTAACTTTAAACAACTTTCCTTCTTAGCGGGGATGCATTCGATATTTATAATAGGAAATTGGGATGCTATCGATAAAGAAAAATTTTTTAAACAAAAGTATAGTTTAAAGTAGTTTGTGCTTAAACATGTATAGAACTTTAATTATCATAAATTATATAAATGAATACATATGTCTTATTAGTTTTGTAGTATTAATTATTAAAAACTTTATTTATTTTTCACACTAAATTGCTACTTAGGAATGCTACTACGAATGCGCAAATTTACTATATGCGCTATACATGGCGTCATTTTTTTTAATGATACTTACGTCTACCTACCCTGGATATAAATTTAAATTTATTTATTGCATTTAAAAGATTCTTCACATATGATCTTAATTTTATGATTTTTTTTTTGTTAAGTGGAGTACTGCGTTTTGGTAATTTAAAATAGACCAGGAAACGAACTTTACGATGACAGTTGAATTTTTGTTGGTTGCAGCGCAAACGACAATACCGAAAGTAGAGGTATTTTTTTCTTGTGAAATTTTAATTATATTTTAAAATTTGAAACATAAAAAAGTAATTGAAATAAAATATAAGATATTGTTATGTTTTTAAATTTAGATGGTGTTCTAATCAAATAAAGTTATTAGTGGTAGCCCGATTAGAAAATGACGATTCTTACAATTCTGGTAATAAATTCAAAAAAGCAAATGTGAAAGATATATTAAAGAATATAATAGAAAAGATCCAAGTTTTCCTTACAATTTGTATCAAATAATAAGGAAATTTATAAATATATATATACTCCAACATTTACATAAGTTAAACAGCATTTTATCGTATTTTAAAAGAACACACTAATGTTATTTAATAAACATATTTTTAATTAGTTTTTATATTTTGAAAATAACGGCTTCTTCGCTGATTAAGAAACTGATACGCATGCTCTGTGATATGCTCTTAGTTTTTTTTTATCAAAAACCTGTAAGTGGAAAAGGATAAACTCATTTACTTTTTGTTTAACTAACTCATGGCGTAGGGGTTAAGTCGCCAGCCTTTCAATCGGAAGGTCTTGGGTTCAAACTCCGCACAGGTTATATAAATAATATGTAGTAATTTTATATCGTAATGTATGTATATCGTATAATTAACAATAATAATAATAATAATATGTGTTGGCAGATAGGGGTTTCATCCCATTACATTGGTTAAAGGGAGAACTGGATAAAAATTTAACAAATTTGCCGTTTCAATAATTTGAAAAACATGGGTTTTGGAGGCGACATTTTTAAATACATTTTATTAATTTCTGAAATGAAATAAGAAAAATCTAGAATATTTATATTCTGAGTCAAATTTTTTTTTCCATTTTTCTGGTATTTGTACCTATATCAGAAGACACAAACCCTACCAGTTTCTTTTAAACCAAAATCTCGCTATAAAAAGTATTTTTAAGCAGTTGGCAACCCAGTTTAAACATCCTCAGCCATTTTAAACAAAACTAAACAAAAACAATTAAAATTAAACTAAAAATGACACTTACTGCAGTATAAAATTTCATAATGCTATTTTCTAATGTATATTTGCGTCGTACGATTATTGCAATGTAGTTTAAAAACTTTATCACGTGACATATACAGACATATCAGGTGATTAATGTATTTACGATGACAGTTGAATTTTTGTTGGTTGCAGCGCAAACGACATTACCGAAAGTAGAGGTATTTTTTTCTTGTGAAATTTTAATTATATTTTAAAATTTGAAACATAAAAAAGTAATTGAAATAAAATATAAGATATTGTTATGTTTTTAAATTTAGATGGTGTTCTAATCAAATAAAGTTATTAGTGGTAGCCCGATTAGAAAATGACGATTCTTACAATTCTGGTAATAAATTCAAAAAAGCAAATGTGAAAGATATATTAAAGAATATAATAGAAAAGATCCAAGTTTTCCTTACAATTTGTATCAAATAATAAGGAAATTTATAAATATATATATACTCCAACATTTACATAAGTTAAACAGCATTTTATCGTATTTTAAAAGAACACACTAATGTTATTTAATAAACATATTTTTAATTAGTTTTTATATTTTGAAAATAACGGCTTCTTCGCTGATTAAGAAACTGATACGCATGCTCTGTGATATGCTCTTAGTTTTTTTTTTATCAAAAACCTGTAAGTGGAAAAGGATAAACTCATTTACTTTTTGTTTAACTAACTCATGGCGTAGGGGTTAAGTCGCCAGCCTTTCAATCGGAAGGTCTTGGGTTCAAACTCCGCACAGGTTATATAAATAATATGTAGTAATTTTATATCGTAATGTATGTATATCGTATAATTAACAATAATAATAATAATAATATGTGTTGGCAGATAGGGGTTTCATCCCATTACATTGGTTAAAGGGAGAACTGGATAAAAATTTAACAAATTTGCCGTTTCAATAATTTGAAAAACATGGGTTTTGGAGGCGACATTTTTAAATACATTTTATTAATTTCTGAAATGAAATAAGAAAAATCTAGAATATTTATATTCTGAGTCAAAATTTTTTTTCCATTTTTCTGGTATTTGTACCTATATCAGAAGACACAAACCCTACCCGTTTCTTTTAAACCAAAATCTCGCTATAAAAAGTATTTTTAAGCAGTTGGCAACCCAGTTTAAACATCCTCAGCCATTTTAAACAAAACTAAACAAAAACAATTAAAATTAAACTAAAAATGACACTTACTGCAGTATAAAATTTCATAATGCTATTTTCTAATGTATATTTGCGTCGTACGATTATTGCAATGTAGTTTAAAAACTTTATCACGTGACATATACAGACATATCAGGTGATTAATGTATTGCATTGTGTGTTTGTGAAAAAGCCTAAACATGAATTGGCATGAATAAACATGTTTTGGTCCCGATTCCCGATTCATTAAGGGAAGAATTCCTTTAAAGTTTAATTTTACTTTTTGTATTTTTTTTTATCAAACATTTTTTTTTTTAATAAATTTATATTAATAAACCTTAAATCTATTACTTTCATTTCCAAGCATGTTTGTGCAAAATTTGAAAAGAAAATTCAAGACCAGAATTAAGTAATTTTCATTCTAGTTTTAATCGTGTAGAAATTTTATAAACAGACATACGGATGGACGAACGGAGATGTGAAACCAATAAACAAATTTTTCAAATTTTTGATTATTTGAAATGTGCTAAAAGCAATTTAATTTTATGGAGGAATCAGTTCAATTTCAAAGTTTCAGTCTATATAAATGTGTATATAAATGTGTTGACCATATAAATGTGTTTTTCAATTTTAGTTACTTTACATAATATGTATATCTTTTTCTCTTATTTATATAACTTGTGTTACTTATTATACCTACACATACCTACACATTAAGTATAGGGTATATTAACTTTGGTATGGTGTTTGTAACCACCAAAAGGAAGCGAGTTAGGTATAGACATGTATATATATTCTGAATCAGGATCACCGCCTTAGTCGATTTAGCGATGTCCGTCCGTCCGTACGCACGATAACTCAAAAAATAATGATGCTATCTTGATGAAATTTATACTGTAGGTTAACAATGACTAAGGAAAGGCGGGGATTGTAAATGGGCGAAATCGGACCATGCATTCGAGTACCTCCCATACAACTCCCAAAACCTAATACGCATATTTTCGAAATTAATAAAGATAGAAACTTAAAATTTTGTACGAGGTTGTGTTTTTCTGAATCCCTGATATCCCCAAAATTTGAGATGAATTGGAGTGGTTGTTTGGGTACCTCCCATACAAATCCCAAAACCGAACAAGCATATATTCGAAATTAATAAAGATAGAAACTTCAAATTTGGTACTAGGGTGTTGTTTCCTGAATCTCTGATTTGTCCAAAATTTAAGATGAATTAGAATGGTTGTTCGGGTATCTGCCACACAACTCCTAAGACCAAACAAGCATATCTTCGAAATGAATAAACATATAAACTTGAAATTTGATATAAGAATGTTCTGCCCTGTTGATGTTTCTAAAATTTGAGATGAATTGGGGTGGTGGTCCGCGTGCCTTCACACACTTCCCAAGACCTAACAAGCATATTTTCGAATTTAATAAAGATAGAAATCTGAAATTTTGTACAAAGGTTGTAAAAGCATTAATTTTTTTAGCTTAGTTATATTAAATACCTAACTAAAATAACTTATGGATTTTTAATTTAATTTGAATTTTTTAGGTGTAGGGTATAAATAAGTCGGTTGCATCGACTTACTGTTACTTTTACTTGTTTTAATTTTAATAAAGAACCGTTAACCGACAGAGAACATCACGGTTAATTTTTCATTGTTGTCTTCATTAATTGAGCCAGGATATATAACCCAGATAGTTATTGATAATGACGCAGGATCAATTTTTATGATATTAATTTTCTCTTCAGTAGGACATGGTTGGACCCAGAAAATTTAAACTTTTTTATAATATTGCACAATAAAATGTAATTCATTAAATTATAACTCTTATAAAAAAATATGTATTAGTATAGCTTCCTGTATCTTTTTAATTATTGAAATAACCAATCCATCAAAATTCCAAAAATTTAATATAATTTTATATAAAAAAAGTTTATTACATTTATTATTATATGTATTTAAAGTGATTGTATTGTGGTTAAATAATTTATTTCTTTTCCAAATCTTCTTCACGTTCATTCAATACTAATAATGGGATATCAACTTTGATTGTCCATGCAAATTTTAAGCCAAATTTATCAAGAATATTTTTAGGTGGTAATTTAAATAATATTGAAGAATCTGTAGATTCCCACTGAAAATGAAAAAAATAAATTATTAATCAAAACACAAAACATACGTTGTTGTTAACGCTATAAGTTTTTTTCTTTGCGATAAATTGTTTATAATTAAATCTAAAGGAATTTATTAAATAATTATTAAAAGAATTTATTAAAAAGAAGCAGGACATTTTTAATTACGATCAATTAAAAATTAAATTGACATTATGAAAAAACGAAGAAGAATACAGTTGCCCTTGTCCACTCTTTTTAGTAATTTTATTACCTTTACAAATATGTATGTATGTATAATATGTATGTATAATAAATATACTTTTACCATACGGTATTTTAATTTACCGTTATGCGAAATTAAATTATAGCAAAATTCTTGGCCCATTTGAAATTCTTGAAGTAATATACAAAAATTAAAGCTGCAACATTATATTTTTATTTCTGTTATCAATGTGTTCTATTAAAAGTAGTTATCGTATGGCATTTTCAGGTGGAAGAATACCTTATTTTTAGAACTTGTGTTATAACAATTTAAATATAGGGCTTTTTTGAACTTTGAAGGGCTGAACGGGTAACGGGTTTTCCGTAACGGGTAGGGCTACAGAAAAGAGTTGTTCCATAAAATTAATTTCACGATATCTATCCGAAGTGAATTAAAAGTTAAATTTCATGGTTCTACTTCAAACAATGTAGAACTTATAAAAAATGTGGAGATCAAAGAGTTAGTTGTTCGAGAGCTACGCAGAGTTTTAGTCGGATCTCAACCAAAACAAATAAGAAACCTACAAAGTGATTCAAAAATATTTTGTGTTAATTTCAAAACTAGCTTTCTTAACGGAACTTTCTTAATATACCTTAACGGAAATATCTTGTGGTAATCCAAGCATACTGACAACACTTTTTTCATCAATTTCTTTATATAATGCTTCCAATTGAATTGTATTCGTTTCATATGGATAATTTAAAATCATTGCATATACAATAATTCTATTTTTTAATTCTGGATGTGATTTTGTAGTATACCATACACCTGGTGTTTTGGTATCATTTTGATATGTCCAATATTTACTTAAATAAATTGCTTCTCCATTAATTTTTAACCAATATCCCATATCACGTAATCTTTCCTCGAAAATTGGCATTATTGTACCACTTTTTGTTGGACCAACATTTACAAGAACATTTCCATTACAACTGACAGTCGTAACAATTTCTAAAAAAAAATTGTTAAATTTATATGAAAAACAAAAAAATTTTTAAATTAATTAACCTGCAATTAATTCTTCCGATGTCATATAATCACTTAATTTTGTATCAAATCTATGTCCCCAGCTTGTTTTATCTAAAGTAAAAGCATTTTCCCATTTGTGTTTTTTTAATGTTCCTAAATATAATAATCAATTACATACATTATTATTTATAATATTAAAGTCGTTAATATTTTTATTTTACCTGGATTATAACGATCTTGACATGTAAAAAAATCTCCATGTTTACAAAGAATTCCACCACCCCATCGGTCATTTGTTACAATAGTATTTTTTACAGGACTTTCATTATACAACCTTTAATGGAAAATGTTTTTTCTAAAATTAATTAGATCTATTTATATGTAGTTATTACCATGCTAATAATTCTGTTGATTTCCAATAATCAGGACCAGTTTCCCAATCTCCATCTGACCATAAAACACTTGGATGATAACGTTCAATTATTTCTTTTATTTCTGGCCAAACTTTATTTTCAACATAATTATTTTCGATAAAATTTCTGTTTTTATCTGTCAAATACATTCTATTAAACCATTCAAAAAGTGAATAATAAAGTCCAAAAGTTATATTAGTATTTTGTCGTAAATCAGATGCTAACTCTCCTACAAAATAAAAAGGAAATTTTGTCACCGAAATTGTTAAAATTAAAATTTTTTTTTTTTTTTTACCAACAATATCACGTTTAGGTCCTATATCAACTGAATTCCAACTAAATGATTTACTTGAAGGCCATAATGCAAATCCATCATGATGTTTACTAGTTAAAACAACATATCTATGTATATAAAAAAAAAATTTAATTTACTATTAACAACAATATTTTTATTTTAAAAATAAAAGCAAAATCTATTTAATTACGATAGCCTTAGGATAAATACAGTTCAATAATAAGGAGGTGATCCTGTCTTACAAGTTTTGTTTTTGTTAAATAATTTAATTGTAAAGAGAAGATGTTATATTCGCGGTTATTATTTAGTATTAAGACTGTTAAAAGCTTTTTAAATAGTTTACCGCATTGCATTAAATAAATAAAAGTTTTTTTTGATAGTACGGTATCAAATATTGTGACTTAATAGTATATTATATCTTAAGCATCATAATCTGTATGGTTTAATTCAATTTTTGTTTTTAGGTGGAAATTCTTCAATATATTCCTAAACGTCTTTTTTGGAAGATACAATTTGATAAATTTAACTTTTGTAATTAAATTTTTTGATTTGTATTTTTTATTCACGGTTGAAAAGGTACATATTTAATTTTGAAAACGAATAAAAACGTAAATAGTTGTGATCTATTATCTGACAAATAACTCCAATTTTGTATCATAACAAAAATTTACGAAAAAATTCTGTAACAAAAAAAAAAGCATTTTCTACTATATATATATATAAAATATTACGAAATGATCCAATAATTATAAGATTGTTTCAATTAATAGGTTTTAAAATCGTACATATGTTTATTTATAAAAAATAATAGATTTTATTTACTTTGCACCACTATCTTTAAATAAAAGTGACCATTCGGTTGCATTAAATAATTCAGCTGTAAAATCCTTAGCAAAATCTTGGTATGTAAAATTAGGCTTATAATTTTTTTTCATAAAATCAATATATTTTGAAACATTTTGCCCTAAAATATAATTACATTAAAATAAAAACATAAAATAAAACTTTTTAGAAAAGAAATAAAAAAAAAATATTCACCTTTCCAATTAATCCAAAACCATTCGGTTCCAAGACTTGGAACTGAATATACTCCCCAATGTATAAATATTCCTATTTTAGCATCATCATACCAATTTGGTAACGGTCTGGTATCTAAGCTTTCCCAATTAGGTTCATATTTTTTTGTACATTCTGAAACTATAATTTCTATTGTAAAAAATTTCTATATGATGCAACCATTATAATATAGTTAATATCGTTTAATATTAATTATAAAAATGTTATATTTTATTCGGGAATTTAACTTTAAATTGACTTTTAAAAACTTTTACGAACATACCGCACTACAATTTGATACAAACTCTTACGATATATATTTTTCGAAAATATTTTAATAAACCCTATATACTTTTATTTAACTAAAATATATGTATTCCTAGCTTTCTAAGATATCCGCCTACGATCTTTTGTTTTAAAAATTTAACAATTATTGGTAGATCAATTAATGTGCCATCAACTAATTTATAGGTTCGGAAAAATCTAAAATTTTGAACAAATTCTTTAAATGCTGAAAATTAATCGAAATTAACTAAAATGGTTGACACGGCACTTATAAAAAACAAATATTTTGTAATATACCGGCAATAGAAAATAATAAAACTATAATTATTTTAAACATTATGAACTCATCAAAAGCAAATGAACGACTAAATACAAAAAATTACAAAACCAAATAAAAAGCTTAGTTTTTTTGTTATTACTTTTAGTTTATTTTGTTTATCTTTTCTTTCGTTCTAACTACTTAATCGTTTAGAGGACAAAGAATATATCTACAGCTACAAAATTATTAAAAATATTTCAATTTAATATATCTAACAAAACAATAACCAGATAATAGAAAGTGAGAAAAAAACAATAAATTGAATTGGATTGAACTTTACGATTTAAGTTGTTTTTGTTATTGGTTATTTTCAAAAAAAAAGAGAAACGTGCAATTTGGCCGTTTCTTATCATAAAAAAGTACATATACAAAATCAGGCAAAGAAAATATTTGTTTTTTAAACAAAGATAAATCCGTGAAGTACAAATTTTTATTTTTATGTTACTATAAGAAAAGCATTATGAAAATTAATCACTAGCTAAGAAATTTCTTTTATACAAGAGTTCGTAAACGAGTTACTATTACAACACTGTATTTCAACAACAAAACATTTAAAACTACCATACTCTCAAATCTCTTCCATACAAATTATTGGCGTTCTAAATTTGGATCCAACTCTAAAATCTTTAAAATACTCTTTAATCATATGTTTTAAATGTTTTTTTTGCTAAAATACAATCAAATGAGAATACAGACAAAAAAAAATGCAGACACATTATAAAGAGATTGGTGAAATGAAAACTAACCGTAAAGCTAATCATCATAATAAAAACACTAGAATAAAAAAACATAGTGCAGATGAATATGTATTGGTTCTCTATGTATTGGTCCAATAGCTCGATAAGAGCGTTTCGTTTACAAAACTGAGGGTCGGGGAATTTATGTCGATTTTCAAATTGTCGACTTGTACGAAATATCGATTCGTACAAAAGTCGACAATTTATCCGAATGTCTATTTGGATAAATTGTCGAGTCGACTTTTAAAAATTAAAGAATTTTCGATTAAATAAATTATTGAAGCTCTGATTTCGTAGCCTACTATAAAATCACTCCTAATTCAGAATTTTACGTATACAAATAAATATTCTGAAAAAGGGAGCAATCTTGATTTTGAATCCAACTCTAAAATACCTCCTAATTCAGAATCTCGCCTATACATATCAATAAATATTCTGGAAAAGGGAGCAATCCTGATTTTGAATCCAACTATCAAATCAATATTAATAGTATGTCAATGCTTACAGGCTTCCATTCATTTAAAAATCTATGTAACAACTAAAAAATACAATGTTCTACATAAAATTAAATAATCAACATTTTGGGAGTCGACAATTGGAATCAATACTTTGGTAGTCGACATTTTGAAAATCGACGTAAGCTCCGGATGCCACAAACTGATTATCTCAAAAAATAAAAAATATGTATTTACTTTATTTCTTATTGAATTTTTGCTATTAATTAAATTATTTCGTTTACATAAATACTTGAATAAACATATTTGCATAAATTTTTAAAACTCGTTCTTTCCTTTAATGATTTCACAATTCACATCAATTATTTTAAATTTTCTTTCAAAATTTGATCCTGCCGAATCAAAAGAGGTTTATTTTCATATTCGATAAGTTATAAATTCTGTTAAAAATTACCGAATCTTGAATTACTCACTTGAAAATCTATAAATCTATATTTATAAAATTTGTAACATTTGCACGTAAATATAATCTTATTATCTATTATAATATTTTATTAATAAAGTATAATTATTTAATTATTTTTATTTTCAATTATATTATTTTATTATCTATTCTATAATATGTAAATTTTAATGACATTTAAGAGGGTTACAGTGATACAGGAAGCAAAGTACAGATCACTTTATCAAATATAGTGAAAAAAATGCTAATTTTTGTCTCCAAGATCTTTGCACGCAAACGTTTTCTAACTTGGGTCATTTTGTAAAAAGACTAAAACTAAAACTTTACAAGAATTACCACGGATCATCTGATAGTAAGAACTAAGAACGCATGCTAAAACAATATGCAGATCAGACTTAAATAGTTGCAAAGACTTCGAGTAAAAAGGCCAGCAACGCTACAGTAAGCTTTTTGTCATTCTTTGATTTTAGAATTCTAAAAAGGAACAACTTTTTCAAAGTGAGATGTCACAACCACTGAAACAATTATCCGTATGATAATAAAGAATTTTATACAATTTTATAATGTTATCATATTCAGTGCAAAAACGTGTGAAAATTGTTGAATTTTATTATGTTTGCGGACGATCAAATTTTTGAACAATTTCATTATGAGTGATGAAACACATTTTCATTTAAATATGGATATATATAAATAGAACTATCAAATTTGGGGTACAGAGAATCCGAGAGTAGTGCACCAGCGACAAGTACACCCTCTCAGATTCATTGTTTAGTGTAGAATTATGGCTGATAGAGTTATCGGTCTATATTTTTTCGAAAATAAAACTGAGCATCCAGAAACCGTTTCTGGATATCGGACCATGTTCGAAAATTCTTTACGTCCATAGTTCTCAATAATCGCGACATATGGTTCCAGCTCATACAAGTTGGCACACCCTATATTACTATATATGGGTCAGATTAAGTGGTAAGCACTATTGTATCTTAAATAAAATAAAATTCTGAAATTATTTGTAAACAAAACTTTCTTTTTCTCAACAGTTGAATGTATGATCTGTGAAAAAATTTAATTAATTAAAAATATCATAAATTTTTGAATAAATGTTTGTATTTTAATAATTCAATAATTCAAAATACATATTATAAATTAAATTTTTTTTTTTTTTCATTTTTATGCTAGTTAATAATAAATGCATTTAAAAAAGCTTTTTTCTTCAATTTCCTCTAAGTTATTCTGAAATCTAAAATTTATGTGTATAAAAAAACGAAATAAAGAACAAAAAGCTAAATTAGATGTAAGATGTAAAAAAAATGTAATTTTTTTTTACAACGTATTTCATGCGCTCTTACGCACTATGCAACCGAGGCGCCTGAAATAAAAGGTAAAAAAAAAAAATACATATCTCTAAAATTACTTTCAAAATATTTTATTTTATTTTTTAATAATAAAACTAAAACAATTCTAAAGCTTGCATTTTACTTGAATTGATATCAAAACATCCAAAAAATATAATATAGTTTTTATACAATTGTACCAGATTTTTTTATAATGGTAACTGGTACATATTGGGTCGTATGCATAAAACTGAGTTTGAACTCAAATCTCACTTTTTTAAGCAAAAATTCGGTTTGACATGCAAAAAACTTGAGTTTGAGCTCATTCTTGTATTATTTTCAGAGAGTGAGATCTTGCTTAGTAATTAAAATTTTCCTTAGCTTAAGTTTAATTTGATATGCAAAAAAATTAAGTTTTTGTTATTTTTCTTCATTTTTGAGTCGAAGGTTATGAGTTAGCTATTTAGTCGCTCGAATTTGAAATGACAAAGTTTATAATAATTGATTCATCCAAAAAAACTTACAATGAAAGAAAATTTCATGGAAATAATTGTAAAAATTTGTATAGATTTGAAGAAGAAAATATAAAATTTTTAGTGGACTCATTTTTGGAAGAAAATTATGAAACTAAAAGGGGTGCACTAACAAATTTGCACTACAAAAAATGCTTACATTTTTAAGATATATTGATGATCCTGGTTTTCAAATTGGTGTACATATTATAAAACGAAAGTAAACCTGTTTTTAAATATTAGAGTTCATATTTAAGAAACATTTTATGATATGAAGAAAAAATGTGCAGTATGTTAAAAAAGTATATCCATATGTATATATGTATAACCACAGACTAATATATTACACAGACGAACAGTTTCATATAAAAATTTGAAGTCTTTTTTAAGAGCCAGCATGAACATTTTTTTGGAGCCACGCTAAGTATTTTAAATATTTAAATAGCAAAAACAAAAATTTATAGAATATTCTTTTGTATTTTCTATTTTTGTAATTTAAATATTCTAAAATACTTAGTCTAGCTCAATAAACTGCTTAGTCTGGCTCCAAAAAAAAAACTAAAAATTTGTATAACGTATGCATACAATTTTGCCAAACATTTTTTTTATTCCCAACACAACATATTTAAGAATATGATTTATGTAACTTTTGTTATTTATTTATTTTTATTTTTTGTAATTGTTACAAAAATTATAATAGTATAATAAATTAATAGTAAAAACAAAAAACATTTAAAATTAATTTTCTAAACATAATATATATTCCAGTTGGACAAGACAAATGACATTTTAAAAATAAAATTAATTTTCTAAAACAACTTTTTTCTGTGGCTTCACCCGTTACGGAGCTACACCCTTAAAGAGTTCGAAAAAGCCCTATCTTTAATTTGTTATAACACAGATTCTATAAGGCATATTTTCAATCTGGAAAAGCCAAACTATAGCTGGTTTTATAAATTTTATAAATATATATAAAATAAAAATGTTGCTTTACCATGCGGTATTTTAATATACCGTTATATGAAACTCAATTTTTGCAAAAATGTTGACCCCTTCTATCTTTCAAACAGTTTAACTTAGATGCTTGAAAAATTTGACAGGAGTTAGATCTTTGGAAATAAGTATGAGTCATTTCAGGAAATATTTTTGTATCGCCTCCCGTTTAGGAGCTATAAGGAGTCAAAAAGTGAAAATTCTTTATTTTTAAACTCCTGTCCATTTTTTTTTAAAGTAATATACAAAAATTAAAGCTCAAACATTATATTTTTGTTTTCTGTTAACAACTTTTCTTAATAATATAAGGGATACTTTAAAATTGACGAAAGTGTAACTTGATTTTTCCAATATTTTCTAACCAAAAAAACTCTAACAAAAATCACAAATTTTTTTTTTTTTGATTTTAATATTTTATTGCGGCCTCGGTGGCTTAGTGGGTAAGAGCGTATGAAATATGCTGTAAACACCGAGAGAGTGTGGGTTCGAATCCCACACACGTCGTAAGAGTTATTCCCCCTTACGGTATTTACAGCCACGCCTGAACAGGAAAGGCTGTGTAATTTCCTGTCCACATTTATGTGGCAGAGAAATGTAATAAAAAAAAAAAAATAAAAATATTTTATTTTTCAATATACTCTTTACCCAAAAGTTATTATTGAATATTATTTGCTTTTAGAAATGCGCTTTGTTTAAATATGATATTCATACAAGTATAACAAATATTAAAGTATAATCAGGTATAATTAAACAATTAAATTACAGAATAATTTCCCCTTGAGTTGAAGCAAACAAGCTTTACCTTATTTTTTTGCATACGGAATCGAGTTCAAGCAATTGCTCTTTTAGAACTCAATCACAAGTTTGAACTTTTTTGCTTAAACTTTGAACTTTAGTTAACTTTTATGCATACGATCCATTATATCATATTTTTAGCATATTTCCATTAAAAAATCGGAAAAGTTGAAGCATAGTAGGTGAAAAGTTTGAAAATAGTAGGTGGGTCTACATACAACACAAAGTTTCGAATATTTTGGAATTCCTGTTATAATACTGCATTAAAAACAAAGTAAATAAATTATGTACATATACATATTTTTTTAATTTTATGTTTACGGCTCGACAATGTATTGATATCAATAACTCATAGTTACATAATATATGAAAAAAAATTTATAAAATTGAAATATTAATACACACAAGACGTATTATGTTAGTTAACGCGTTAACTTTCAAAAATATTGATAAAAATTTAATTTGTTAACTTATTATTTTAATTGTTAAAATGAGTGAATAATTTTATTATAAATTTTTTTATTTTTAATTAAAATTTTGTTTTTTTTTTTTTGAAAGTAAAAGATAAGATAAATACATAGTAATTCGAGTATATATATTACATACATATGTATTAAGTATTAAGTTATTTAATTTGAATTATTAAAATTATAAATAAAATATATATAATATAAGTACTTTATTTACTATTTTTATAATAATTGGTTAACTGAAAATAATTAAAGTTCTAATTTGAAATTTTAAAAAATCTCAACAACTGATATTTTTTTTATTATTATTTTATGAATTCATAACTTAATTCTTTCAACAATGTTTTGTTTTTGTTTTTAAAGATATAAATATTCTATAGTGAGTGTTTTTTAAGCTTGTCATATAGGTAACCTTAATTTCTATATCAGTGTATTTTTAACAAAAGAAAATTCTAAAATCAAAAAAAATGCTTTTGGGTATAGTCATATTTGGCCCATCATTAATTTATTTTTACTTTCATTACTTGTATGATTATCAGCTTTGATTATCAAATTTATATAATTTTGTTCGTCAATAGGTATCGTAATTAAAATCATCTTTCGAATTTTTACTTTATCTTCTAAATTTTTTTTATATACAATATATTTATAGACCATACTTATGCACACATATATCGTCTAATAGTAAATAATAACATATTCATTACAACCGTTTATTTTAATTATCCGATAAATTGAAGTTTTAACGTTTTTACTGGATGTTATTTTTGAAATTTATCATTATGTATATGAGCTTAGCTTATGGAAATTTAAAAGACAGAAAGATTTTGTAAAAACTTTGTATGAAGTTTTGTTTAATTGATTACATATTTAATACATATAATGTATATATATTAATATATATATGTATTCATTTATTTCTTGTTCCAAACTTACAAACGTTTTAAATTATTATGACTTAATTATAATATAGTGGTCGGTTTTCACCTTACAGTTAAACTATAAAATTTGTTATTGTTTATATGATACATATGATATTTTTAATTTAAATTTAATAATAGTACGTTCACAAACACTTGATTTTGAGAAATCAAGATAATTTCGAAAATTAATTTTTCGAATTTTCGATTTTAGATTATTTTAAATATTTATTATTTCATAACCCTTGCTTTTTTGAATTTGTTGTCAAAAATCAAAACAAAAATTTTGTTGATAGCAGCAGATTCAAAAAGGAATTATTTTCTATTGTGTGGACGGAAAAATAAAAATGGGAAAAAGATATAAAAAAAATTTAATTGGAATGAGAATTCCATTAAATTGTTAATTTCTAAATCTATTTTAAATTTTTTCAAATATTATTTTATTTATTTACTTTTAATAACTTAACTTTAACAATAACTTTTAACTTTTTATTTACTTGAAACAATAATATAAACAAAAAAAAATTTTTATTTGCTTGAAACAATAATATAAACAAAAATATGTCAAATTATGTTCTTGATTTTCAAAAACGGTTTGTGAACGCTTGACATTTTACTTTATTTTGTACATCATAATCAACTCGATTTCGGAGTTTCTGAACATACTATAAGAGGAAAGGAACTGAAAACCTCTTTTAACCTTTGTTGATTTATAACTAAAAATAAAAACTTACATACTATGACTTAGAAACTAGGGAAGGAATAATTTTGAATATATCAAAATTATTAATTAAACAAATTTTGTATTAAAGGATTTTGAGAATCATTATTGCTCCTAATGATAAATGAGTTGTTTCTATTTATAATCATATTTCCAATTGTTTTGACATTACCAATAGCATGAAGTCTTGTAGTAGAAAAAGCCACTTAGCCATAAATGCACAAAACGCTTAAGTGCAAGAAGCAGTTTGGCAGATTGTATATGCACTTACATATCTGTTTCCGTCGGTATTTAAAAACATATTATGTCTGTACAGTGTTGAAAGGGTTAAGTTTTAAATCATTAAAAAAAATATAATACATAATAGTATTTTCAACCGAGTTTTTAATAATATCTACACATTTTTTAATTTCTAAAAACAAAAATTTAAAAATAAAACCATTTTTAGTTAACAAATTTGCAGACTCATGTCAAAACTCAAGATTCCATTATACCAAATTTGTAATTGAAGTTGTTCGAAGGTAAATTATATTTTCAAATTCATACATACATATATATATGTATTTATACTAACAATCATTTAATCCTCTCAAAATTTTAAATTTTTGACTTTAAATCGTTTAGAATATAAAGGAGGCGGATCTAAAATTTTGCAATTCGTCAATTTCACTAAAAAAATAATTATTTAAAATTAATTTTAATTATTTTTGGTAAGTTAAAAAAAACTAATAAAGATATTACACTTTATTTGTTTATGAGGAATTCAATTTTGTTAATAACTACTTGCAAAGTTCAAAGAAATAAAAAAATTGAAATAAAGTATAAAATAAACAAGAAAGAATCAGTTGCCCTTGACAACTCTTAAATACCCGCACGAACTCTCTGCTTTTAGTCGAATTGTTTAACTTTTCACTATTTTTAAATAAACATAAAAACTGTGAATATTTACAGTATAGCTGCCTCAAATCTTGGTCCAATAATTTTAAGCTATATCTTATTTAATCTAATAAATTATATATATATAAATTGTAGTATATAATTAAAAGCACATATAATGCATTGTAGCTATTATAATTTAAAAGTTATAAAATACTAAGCGGCAAATTTGTATTACAATGTTGAAAATTTTTATATAATATAAATATTTATAATGCATTCGTACTAGGTACATATATATTATTATAATGTACATACATAAGTACATATTATTATATACATATCGCAGTTTTTTCTTAGTAAAATATTTCATTCATTCAATTTTGTCTTCTAAGTAGAGAGAGACGGACGGACAAAACTTAATCGACTCAGAATTTGATTCTGATCCGTCCATACCTTTGAAGGTATATCTAGCTAGCTTAAGGTGATGACCCAAAACTTCTAGCGTCGCGTTTTAAATAAAATAAAGACCAAATGCTAGCGTCACTTTATGGCCAGCAACCAATATAAAATAAAAAAAGCAAAAAAAATTATTATCAACGCGAGTAAAAGTAGAAAGTTGCTCTATTCTAGCGTCGCTTTTCTATTTGGTCAAGTTCCATTTAAATCAATGTATTCTACTTAAACGTCAAAGCGGCGCTAGAAGCGACGTGCGCATTGGATCATCAACTTTATTTTTAGGTGGTGTTACCAGATACTTACTTATCGTACGGGTATAAAAATGCAAAAATTGAATGCAAAAATTGAAGAAACAAACAAACATGCTTTTACTTTCTATATAAATTTAATATAATATGTAATATATAAAATCATAAACTACATAAACTATCTTTTATTTATGTAGTTTATGTATAAAATATATAAAATTATTTCTGCCGTAGTGTGCTAACGCAATATGTAGATGTAGAAATGTGATTTGTTATTTGATTCCAGAGATGAGAAATAAATTATAGTAAATAAAATATAAACATTACAGTAAAAAACAAAATTAAGTAAATCTGTGGTGATAATGAACAACCGCTTAACTTACTGTAACTTACAAAATAACAGATAATATTACCAACTTTAATAAGTTAAGAATAAATTCTCGTCTCTTTTTATTATTAAAATACAGAAGTTTTATTACAATACTATGAAAATGAGCTTGGCGTTTTTTCCGTATGATAACGTTAAAATAAATTCTTAAAACCTAATTTGATACAAGCTGCTTTTTGGAAAGTAATTAATTGGAAATGTTCATTTTTATTTGGTTATTATTCCATATTATCGTTAAATTAACTAAATATCTTAAGTATAGAGAAAACCAAAATAAATTTATTCCGTTTATTTTAATAAAGTTTACATATGTATTAAAAGAAATAAAAAGCAACTTAACAAAAATAAAAAACTACATTCACTTTATCAGAAAAAATAAATAAAATTTTGTGTAACAACATTTCAATTTTCAATAATTTCATTTAACTCTTGACTCTACATCCGAAGTTTCTTCAGTTAAAACGTTTTCATAAAATGCATACAAACGTGGATCAATCATCGGAAGACCATACAAAAAACCCTTTTTACAAATATTTAATATCTTAAAAAGTTCCTCTTTATTTAAGTCGTTTTGAACTGTATTTTGACAAAATTACTTACTTCTTGTATATCTTAGTCATTTCAGGTCCAGCTGAAGTTTTCTGAATTTATGTCTCTATTTCTCCTTTGTTCATATACATTTGGGCTTAGAATATAAAAGGAAATTCATGAAGTCGACTGATTGCATTTCAACAACATTAAATTTAGTATTAACCCGCACACCAGGTTGAACTTGAATCAATTACGTGGATAATGTATACTTTTATATGTGTACATTTTTTCGTTTCTCTATTAAAGCTTATGTCCACTTCCACTTATGTATGTCCATATTTCATATAAGAGTGACCAACTATTAAAAATTATTAGTTAAACATTTATATCGTACTACTTTTTTTGAGAAACATTTGTGCATAAACGTAAACATTGGTCTTAAATAAGAACTTTTGTTTTATCCCGCAGAGTAAGAATATAATGACTTGAATAAATCAATTTGTTTTTAAGTGGGCATAGTCTGTTATTCTTTGTTATCACAGAAATAGCAATGCAACAAAAAAAAACCTAATAAAACGGCTTGGGGTCGAAATCTCCAAATGTGATATTCCGAAACCCGAAATACCGGGATGCGAAAGTTTGGAACCCGAAATCCCGGAATGGTAAATAAAAAATAAAATTGGCCAGCTTTATTTTATTTTCCTAATATTTTTTAAACGCCCAAATACTCGAAACGTCTTTTTAAAAAATTTTGTGAAGGCCAAATTTGCTATAGAAAAATTTCAAGTTATAAAAAGGGAACAGGGTGCAACCCTGATTATTTCTTTTTACATGTATATTTCAACAGCATAGCATTTTTTTTATGTTGCATATATGTATGTACCATATATTAAAATAACAGGGAATTTTAAAAAGTACCAAATCGCCTGAGAGTTGCTGCTGCCAAACCCCCGTTATACAAATTACTAGATACCTGATTTTATAATCAACTCTAAAACCCTTCCTAATTATTTATTTTACATATAAAACCTTTAAAACTTTAAAATCCTTAAAAAGAATTTTTAATAATTTTTTTTTTTATAATCTTTAGTTTAAATTTTTTCATTTAAAACAAAAAATTAATCTCGGAAGAATAATTTCCGTGATTTTAAGTTCTGGGATTTTAAAATTATTTACCAAGAAAAATTTTCGGAATTTTGAGTTCTGGGATTTGTAGGTAATCCCTATAAAACTAATGTTATTTTTTAATTTTTTTTGCTTTCGAGTATTTTTTTTTTCGAAATATATGAAAAGTTACTTGTTATTTTTTTTGTTTTTGAAATCGCAACGTTTTAAAATTTAATAAGTAATCGGTTTTATTCTCAGTTGTCATTTCTTTATTTTGTTAAAAAAAAAATTTGAATTATTAACTGGAAAGTAGAAAAAGAATATTGTATTTAATTCTTAAATTTTTAGATTAAAATATTTTATTAAAATGGAAAGTACAGAGGATGGTGATATTTTAATAACTAAATTTATTGGAAATATAGAAAATGATTACAGAAAAACTGGCAAGGTATTTCAATTATTTTGTTTGTTGTTTAATATTTGAAATAATTTCATTTATTTATTCATCTATACATATGTATGTGTTTATTTATTAATAGTTTTGTGATTTTACATTGAAATTAATAAATACTGGAGATTTAATTGAAGTTCATAAAGGTTAGTATAAGTACAACATAAGATAATTTAACAATTAATGAACCAAATGATTTAGTGAAATAGTTAAAAGTTTTTCGAAAAGTTTTACTTTAATTACCTAAAACCAAAACTTACGGTAATTTTTCTCAGAACATTTTCAAATTTTTGTGGCACTATATGTAGATACATACATTATACATACATACATAAACATTTTACCAGATTTTACCTTTAAATTTCATCAATACTTTGTTCTTTTTTTTTTTTCAAGATCTTTTCGAAAATCTTTAAACTTTTAATTTTAAAATTGACCGAATGATATTATGTACATATTTCAAGAATTTTATTACTTTTCGATTTTGTTTATTTTCAGTTATTTTAGCATCTAGATGCCCTTATTTTCAATCATTGTTCAATTGTAAGTATAAATATAAAATAATTACAATTGTATACATACATACATATATATTTATTATATAAGTATTACACAAGAAGTTTTGTCATTTATTTTAATTAAATAATTATAAGATTTAATGCTTTTTTTTTTTTTTGTATAATAAAAAAAAATTGTTGATTAGTATTTGGTGTAATTTTAGATCTTTTTTTTTTAAGTACTTTTAGAGCAGCTTATAATGCTAAAAATACTTAAAAAACAAACAAAATAATATAATATTTATAATTCAATGTTTAGACTATTTAAAATTTATCATGGTTTTAATATCATAATATATAGTATGTACATTAGAAGTAATTGTGCAAAGTTTAGAAAAGAAGTAATATTTATGCAGAAATTAAATTTAAGCAATATAACATAAGCAGAGAGAAGCAATAAAAGACCACATTCATAATTTAATATTTCTAACAGCTTTTCTGAATTTTTGTAAATTTAATTCGAATTAGCCAAGACTTAATTTTTGATAGAAAATTCCATAAAACTTGAATATTTCTGATATTTTCACGCAATCTATTAAATATTCTTGGTGTAATAATACTATACAAAGTAAAAGTGACAAAAATGGTTTCTACGGGAATATGAAACATCTAAAATATTTTTATAAAATTTCTGTAAAATTAACATTTAACATTAACATTTCGTTTTAAATTTATTATTCAAAAATAAAAGTTAAATTAAATATTTAAAAAAAAAATCCATACTTCAGAGTTTTCCAATTTGAGTGATATGATTTCTTTTCAAAAAAAAATACACTATAATTGTTAAGGAAATTCAAATATTTTTTATTTAATATGAAGTACAATCGATACAATTAAGTTCTGAATAAAACGTCATTCAAATGGCCTCCACGACTTCTTTTGCAGGATCGAATTCGATGAACCCAATTTTCGAGCACTTTTTCCACTAAATCAAGTCGTATGTCATAACAAAACTGTCGATTCTGGTGCGAAGAAAATCCACAAATTATTCATGAACAACCATTACATTCACCTAAATCGACAGTTTGATGTGGTTTTTGGTCTGGTGGAATCACCGGTCCGTACTTCTTTCGAAATGAAACTGGTAACACCGTTACTGTCAATGGAGAGCGGTATAGATCGATGATAACCAACTTTTTATGGCCGAAATAGGAAGAAGTTGATCTTGACAACATCTGGTTCCAACAAGACGGGGCTACGTGCCACACAGCACATGCAACAATCGAATTATTGCAAGAAAAGTTTGGAGATTCGATTATTTCAAGAAATTGTGACATTGAATGGCCTCCAAGAAGTTGTGATTTAACACCATTAGACTATTTCTTGTGGGGTTATTTGAAGTCATTGGTCTTTAGCAATAAACCAGACCCTCTTCAAGCTTTAGAAGTCAATATTGAACGTGCTATTCATGACATACGACTTGATTTAGTGGAAAAAGTGCTCGAAAATTGGGTTAATCGAATTCGTTCCTGCAAAAGAAGTCGTGGAGGCCATTTGAATGACGTTTTATTCAGAACTCAATTTTATCGATTGTACTTCACATTAAATAAAAAACATTTGAATTTCCTTAACAATTAGTGTGTTTTTTTTTTAAAAGAAATCATATCACTCAAATTCGAAAACCCTATATATATAAATTAAGTCACACACATATATATGCGTATATGTATAGGAGTATATTGTAGTATGTACTATCTAATAAATAAGAAAGAAATCATGTTTGTTTGGGCCGGATTAACGGGCCGTTTGTTTGGGCCGGACGTAAAAACCACCACTCCACCATTGGAACCAAATTTTGCAGGTACATTTCTACGACCCCGGAAGGAGTTATAGGCTAATCGCGTTTCGGTTCATTAACCCATTGCGGCCCAAGAGCCTTTTAAAGCTTTTTTGCTTTTTCGTTGTTCTGCCTAAACGGTTTGACCCATTGAGTTGAAAATTTGCACAAATGTTCTTCTTAATTTTTCGAGTCTGCCGAAGAAATATGGTTGCAATTTATTACCCGAATTCGGCCCGGCGGGCTTCCAAAAATTTTTTGTTTCCGATTTATGTTCAATTTTGTATGGTGGTTTTATGGTTTGAAAAAAAGCCTCGTGACAAATTTTTATAAAGTTCTGGTAACCCGTTTAGGCACGAGAGCCGAACGAAGTTCATTAAATTTTTTTGTTGTACTGCTTAAACGGTTTAATCAATTAACTTGAAAATTCGCAAAACTGTTACTCTTTAGCAGAAAAGCTCATTAGGTCAATTTGGAAACAATCCATTAACCCGTTTTGGCACCAGGGCTCAGTGAAGTTTTTTGTTTTCTTTGTTGTCGCGCGCGGTTAAAGCAATTGAATTGAAGATTTACTAAAGTGTAGCTCTTTACCACAGAAGCTCAGTGAGTTGATTTGGTTACGACCCATTAACCCATTTCGGCACCAGGGTTCAAGCTTTGTTTTTTTAATTTCTTTGTTGTTGCGCTTAAACGGTTTTACCAAATGAGTTGCAAATTTACAAAAGTGTAGCTCTTTAACACAGAAGCTCATGGAGTTGATTGGGTTATGATCCATTAACCCGTTTCGGCACCAGAGTTCAATGAAGTTGTTTTAATTTCGTTGTCGTAAAAAATTTACAAAAATGTAGCTTTTTACCACAAAAGCTCACTAAGTTGATTTTGCTACGATACATTAACCCGTTTCAGCATGAGGCTTCAATGAAGTTCTTCATATTTTTGTTGTCGTGCTTAAACGGTTTGATCAATTGAAAATTTTTGTTTCTAATTTGTGTCTAATGTGGCAGGATTAATTTACGGTTCTAAATAAAGCCTGTGACAAATTTTTATGAACGTTCGTTAACCCACTTGAGCATAAGTAACAATACAATAAGTTGTATTGTTATTATTTTAAAAAAATATTTCCAACACTCTTTACTTTTGTCTATATTGTTTTTGATATTCCATAAAAAGCTTTCAATACAAATTTGTAATATATAATAGTGATTAAAATAACCAAACTAAGTGTCTTAAGAATACTATGTTTAAGTTGTAACAACATAACATTGTTATTAAAAAACAGAAACAATCTTCTCCATACGACAATCGTTATGTCATCATTCAGGAATACATTACTAACATGTGGTCTAACTATATAAATACATAAAATGCATGTGTATAACATATTTCTCAAAAAATATCATTGAAATATGTACATACTATATCTATAATGTGCTTATGTTTAAAAATACAATAAACACAATCAATTAAATTAGAAAACATATTTACATTTCAGCACAGTATTTAATCAAAAATTAGTACTTACATATTTAAAGAACAGAAAACATTACATTTTTATCCATATACTGTTCTTACACATATTTTTAGTATATATTAATTTGAAAACATAATTACTTATTAGAAAAACTTAACGTAAAAAAATTGATTTATAAAAGTAAAAGACAATCCTGTATTTTTTATATTAAAAATATGTTAAACAGAATCTGAGATGAATGTATTTAAAAAGAAGTTTTTTCAAAATTTTAAAAGCTGTTTAGGTGCTGTAGGGGCTGTAACGGGGTGAGCCTACATAAAAAAGTTGTTCTACAATATTGCTTTTTCAAGAAACCTATGCATGTTTAATATTTCATTACTCTTTATTAAACAGTGTATAAGTTTTGTAAACAGACGGACGGACAGAGTGAAAGTAATAGCAAATTTTTCAAAATGTTCTTAAAAGGATAATTTATAAAAACATGAAGTGACATTACTTATGAAAAAAAATGTATTACATTATGGTATTTTATAATTGAAATGTGATTTTATGTTTCGGTATTAACGAATATATTGTGAAAACAACTCACTTCGCGGTAATTGTGTAACTCAATAGATTTTTGATTCCTTTAAAGATTTTTTGTAGTCGAATTGTCTCTAATTCTTCGCTCTGTTTATTCAATTTAACTAAATGTAATAAAAAATAGAATATTAACTACCAGCATCTGTAAATTCATAGTGAACTATATTAATTAAATTATATTAACGCAAAAACAAAAGTGATTTAGTTTTACTTCATAGAGCCAATAAAATACTCCGGGCAACGCCGGATACTCCTGCTAGTATTTATATAAGAACTTAAAAAATCTACATAAATCAAATAATAATAATTATAATATATTTATATGTAGCTGAAATGATAGAATGTAATAATGGATATTTAGAACTAAAGGATTTTATATCGTATACTGAATTAGAAAATATTATCACATATTTGTATACTGGATATATAAAGATTTCATTTTTAAATGCAACAATATACTATCAACATGCACTTTATTTTCAATTAGAAAAATTGGAAAACTTTTGTAAAATAATTTTAATCAAAAATATTAACACTGATACCTGTTTAAATTTATGGCGATTTGGAGGTAAAAATTATTTTAATTTAAAATTAATTACATTATTAGTATCTATAATTTTTTTTTTTTCCTTTTGTAGTTACATTTTGTAATGAATTAAAACTTGCAGCTTTTAATTACATTTTAGAAAATGCAATTGAATTATTTAATAATGTTCTGTTTTTGGATTTAACAGAAAAAGAGGTTTGTAAATCATACAGATTTAAAATAATAAAATAAATTTTAAAATTCCATTTCTTTTTTTTGTTTTAGATAATAGATTTAATATCTAATGATAAATTATTTTGTTCTGAAGATGAAATCTGTTCTTTTATAATTAAATGGTTAAATTTTGATTTTGACAATCGACATTTTACTTTAAATAATTTAATTGAAGAAATTCGTTTTTTGAATATAAATGAAAAATTTCTAACAACTGCATTTTTAAACAATGATATTCTATTACAAAATAAAAAATTTTTAATAATTGTAAAAGAAATTTTAAAATCAAAAATTGATTTTGTTGAAATGTCATGTTTAAAATTTAATAAACTAAATTTACCACGTATCGGTTTTCGAAAAAAAACTGTGGTTGCATTATGTGACCAAATCTTGTATGAATGTAAAAAAAAATAAAGTAAAATTCTAGTTACAACACATTGTAGTGAAACTAGAATTACACCTTTTTTTAATAATTATCTATTATTGGCTGAGGCTAATCACTGTGAGTTTTATTGTCCTGCAACAAATATTATAAAAAAATTTCCTGACATGAAAATAAAACGTGTAGGATATAATGTTATAGAATTAAATAATAAAATATATTGTTGTGGTGGTACTGATAATATTATTAATTCAGTTGAAGAATTTGATTTAAATACAGGAATTTGGATGGATGGAACTAACATGATCTATGATAGAGTTAATTTTGGAATAACAACATGGGGTAATAATTAAATTAAAAAAGTATTTTATTGTTAATTTGTTATTTATTGAATTCATATAATAATAGAAAACTGTATATATGTTTTCGGAGGTCAAAAAACAAATGAAAATATTATAGAACGTTATGATCCAAGAAAAGGCCAATGGACATCTTTATCGGCCATAAAAGATGTTTCAAGACAATTCGTAAGAGGTTTTTCATATAATGAAAAATTTTATATTTTTACATTATCAGAAGGTTTTATTTTTGATTATAAAGCCAACAAATGGATGGATGAAGGAATTAACCACTGGAAATGTTGGTAAGAAAAGCGATTTGTTAAATATTAGAAATAGGCGTACATTTCCATTTTTGTTTCTGTTATAATTAATTTTAATCGAAATTAATTTAATTTTCATCAACTTTTTATAATAATTTAATAATATGTTTATTATAAAAGCCGTAAACGTTTGCAACACTTTTCTTTATTTTTCATAACAAAAACTAATACTGCACATAACGGAAAAAAGAATAAAAAAAATTTAAAATTTATAGAGATTATAATTTATAATCTCGAAAATTAAAATCCCAAATTCAAAATCCCGAAAACAAAATCTCGAAAAATAAAAATCCCAAAAATTTAAATCCCGAAATTACAAAATAGATACATATATGAATATAAATTTTCCGGAAAAGGGCTCTGATTTTGAATCCAACTATTAACTTCGCATACAAAAGTATTCGGTTTTGACATTTTATTTAAAAAATAGTGAATTTTATACGAATTTAGATGTTCTTATGAAAAAAAGATTATTTTTGAAAGAACTGGGGCTGTCGCGCTTAAACCCCCACTGCAAAATTTTTCTTTAGTTTTCTTAGTTTTGCCACACGTTTACGTCTATTTAAATTTAAATATTTTTATTATTATTGTAAAAAGTTAAGTATTCTTACAAATAAAGGGAACATAGCTCTCAAAAAACGTTTTTAAGATAAATAAAAACTATATTAGAACAGACAGATATTTTTTTTTTATTTCATTAAAAAGTTAAGTGACAAAAAACCAATATTATTTCTAGATTGCATAAATACCCGTATTATTAACCAATATTATATTTCTTGATTACAAGTCTGGAGTATGCTACGCCAGGTTTATCTAGTAAATTTATAAACTAAAAATTTAAATGAAATACCGAAAACTGCAAACTACGGAAAAATTCTCTTCAGATTTATTTCCAATAGCAAATGATTCCACTTGCGATTTTAATTTTATATTTTTTAGAATATTTGCTTTTTCAATTTCTGAAATTGTGTTTTTGACAAATAAAGAGTTAATTCTAATAAATTGATGAAACAAACTTCTTACAGTAATTAATAAGAAATGAAGAAGAATTATTACAATAATGATATGTACAAACTTAATAGCCTATATATTATAGTAGTTATATAAGTTGAACTTTTGATATATTATAGAAAAATATTAGTCTTTTTAGGTTTTGGGTTAACTAGGTTTTACATTTTGTCTCATAAAATGGACTGAATTATGTCTTATAAATAAAAATTATTGATTTTTTATTTATTAAGGGTATAGTTACAATTACTTTACAAAAATATTTAAGAGAAAAGAGAAAATATCTTAGAGAAAAAATCTTGTGAAAAGATTTAATAAGAAAAAAGGTACATTAATTTTCACACGGTATAAAAACCGTAAACTTTTTTAAAATTGTATTACAATAAAAATGAAAAAACACAAGTAAAATTTTTTGGTACAATGTAAAAATTATAAAAAAGTAAATTAAAATTTAGAAAAAGAAGAAAAATATAAAATTGAGTAACATAATATGTATTAAAAACTTAATAGCCTCGCCCAAAATGGCCTTTGTAGCCGAGGGTCTTACTGACGTTAGATTAAATAAATAAGTAAAATTGAAAATAAATTTTTTTGGAAATTTTTTTTTTTTTTGAAAAATTTAAATAAAAAACAGTAAGTTGATGCAATATTCGTACCTACACCTGAATAATTACAATTAAATTAAAAATCCATAAGTTTTTGGCAGCTGCTTGAACCGCCTCTTTTTCTTCCTTATTCAACTTGATTTTCAGGAACGTAAAAGAGGCATGATTTGACACCCTTGTGCCAAATTTCAAGTTTCTATCTTTATTAATTTCAAAGGTATGCTTGTTAAGCCTTCTGAAACGTGTGTCAGCTACCCGAACTGCGACTCCAATTCATCTCAAATTTCAGGGACATAGAGCAAATATTACAGAACACTCTTGTACCAATTTTAAAGATTCTATTTTTATTGGTTTTGGAGGTATGCTTGTTTACTCTTTGGCTAATTCGGAAGTTTCCAAAATTCGAACACATGGTCCAAATTCTTTCAATTTTTAGAAACATAAATAAAACAACTATATAAATTTCATCAAGATAGCTTTATTAGTTTTTGAACTTCCAACATGTCAAGATTGAACCAAGGTTTAAATATATACGTCATTATATTGAAGTAAGCTGTTGTTAAACATGTTAATTAATTATATATCGAAATTCGGAACTAACTTACTAGAGTTAAATTTTTTTATTTATAACCATTTAAAACTCTAACGAAAACCATTACAAATTAAAGCAAATGTTTATGTTAGCTTATGTTACAAGAATTAAAAAGGAAAGAGAAATTACAACTAACTAAAAATTAATCAGTTAATTAATTTATCGATTTAGATCAAAACTGAATTTACCACGTATCGGTTTTCGAAAAAAAACTGTGGTTGCATTATGTGACCAAATCTTGTAAAATCCAAGAAACTAATGACGATGATTCCAAGTTTAATGAAACTATTAATTATTAGTTGAAACAAAATAAAGCTTTATTAGTAGCAAAAAATGATCCATTAATGACCCATTTTACCCATAGTTAGTTCTATGGAATGCCATATAAAAAAAGGTTCAGTCCTATAAGTCTATTCAGATAAGGTATCAAATTAAATGAGTTAGACCATTGAAGATTCTCAAGTGCAAATTTAAGGAAATTTTTCTTGAATAGCTTCAATTCTACTAATGTTTATATTATGGAGACCGTTCAGTTCGGCATATTTAATATTCGGTTGAAATAAATAATTATATATGTAAAAGGTTTAAGGAAGTTTTTTTTATGTGTGGGTTTAATAAACGATGTTTGCCAAAGATTTGATGAAGGAGGAGATAAAGAATTACAGTACATTTTTATTACATATAAATATTCCTATTCAATTTTTATTACATATCTTCATATTTATGAAATCGTTTTCGAAAACCAAAAAAGCAATATTCTTATTTATGCAGTTGACATAAAAATTTAAAAAAATTTCTTGCGCTCAATATACTAACATTACTACTTAACTACTAACCTTCACGATTATTATATTTATAAATAATAACCAAATTATACCAAAAGTATAATTTTTGCTAAAAACTAATTTCCCAAGGCGTTATTCGAAATGTTTATAATATATTTAGATAGCACGAGTAATTGAATGAGTAATTAATGAAATTTTTTTGAAGGTATACATAATAAGTTGATTTAATTTAGTTAAATTTGTAACATATTATTTGAATTACATAATGAAAAATAAAAATAAATACGAAAAATATACACACAATACGTTTAACACAAGTTTTATTATTAAAAACACATTCTAATATTATTTTTAGCTAAAAGTTGTATTTTGACATAGTGATGGCTGCAATCCTCATATTATTGGGCCAATCAAGTTGGAACACTAATTTTGTGGCTAAACTGTACATACGATTCGTTCATTTAAATCATTTAATTATAAAATTATTGCAAAAATTAAATAAAAAAAAATAAAAATAAAAATATATTTTTAAGAACAATATTATATACGCATATGTATATTATTATATACTTTTAATTTTTTTTAGGTCTAAGTTTGATCTAACGGAAAGTGATGGTATAGTTTATGTGACCAGTATTTATGAAAATAGGGAATATATGTACGAAAAATACAATATAGATACTAAAACTTGGTTTGGCAATACTGGAATTAATTCTTTTACTCATACATCTATGGCTACAATAATGATTTAAAATAAATTCATTATAATATAAGATTAAAATTAATAAAATATAAAAAAAAATCACTGTAATATAAAATGAAAGCCGTCTTAAGATTATCAAAAGTTTTACTGATGATCCATTTTCAAATACAATTTTTAATAATATTTATTTATGTAAAATGAAAATAAAAAAAATTAAAGTTCGATAATAATATCTGTCTTTTCAATTCATTTCAAAAAAAAAAAAAAAACATTTATATTAATAATATGTATACATACATACATTGTATTTTTAAAAATTTAATTTGATGATAATATTTAATAAACCAATTTTTGTCAAAAAAGTTATTGTGTATTATTGTGTATTTTTTTCTTTTCGGTTTTTTTTTCTTTTTTTCAATAGCTCTGAATAAACAATAATTTTCTCGACAATTTACATTTACGCGGCTTAATGTATCTTCACACTTTGCCATTATTTTGCAGTTTTATAAGTTGTATTTTTATATCCGTATGAACAATATATTCAAGGGTATAATAGATTTGCCATTACATTTCTGACATATTAAGGAGTCGAGCTAATTATAGACTCAAGAGTCAAGTGTCAGATCAGAATCGAATTCTGAGTCGATTAAGTCATGTACGGTCTGTCCGTCCGATCGTCCGCACGATAAATCAATAAAAAAAAAGGAGCTAAAAACTTAAACTTTTTTTCATTTTACTTTTGCAAAGTTGTTCATTTCGCTATTTAAATGCAGCAAGTTCGGCTGTCGGGTTCCAGTAGCTATATCATACAACTTTTTTCTTTTTATAAAAATAACTCAGTGTCTATTGAAGCTACGTATTTAAAATTTGCTGAAAGATGATCAAGTTTAATGTAAATAACATGTATGAAGTTTAGTTGCTCTAGCCCAACAGGTTTAGGCTTTTTGCACATCTTGGAACTTAATGAAACTAGACATCTGAAATCTTACAAAAGATGATAAAGTTTTATGGCAATAACTTCTATAAAATTAAGTTGAGCAGGTGCAATAGGTTCGGGTAGCTAACATACTTTACCTTTTATATAAAAATAACTCAGTGTCTTACATAATTCCATAAATACATAAAATTTTCATAAATATATCTCGACACTTATTTAAACAAAACATTTGAAATTTTGTAAAAGATAATAATGAATAACTTCCCAAAAATATTGAGTAAATTTTCATTTTCAATTTTTGGGTGATTTTGCGCACAGCCGAAAATAACGATATAAATAAATTTGATATTAACGAAAAATTTCAAGAATATAATCACAAATACATCCCCAAGATATTATTACCTATAAATTAAAAGTTTTATAAGTTATAAACAAAATGTTAATTCTTTAAACTATTGAAAAGATAATTATTAATTAATAGAACAAAAAATTGCTTTTAAAGAAATTTATTTTTCGAGATTTTAAAAAGTTAAGATTATGAGAATCGAACATTCGTAGCGCGTCTCTTACTTTTATTTTAAAATTTGTTTTAAATTTAATCAGACCCTTAATTGTTTTTTTTAGTATAAAAATATTTTATTACGTAAACATTTTATGTAAATATTAATTGAAAAATTTGATTATATGTGGGTGGTTTTAATATTTTCCACGTTTATTTGTGAAAAATTACTTTAATATGTATTTTAAAAAAAAAAAAAAAAAAACGCTGAATTGAAATTAGGGGCAGTTATAAATTAATACTGTTCTATATATATATATATTTTAATCAATTTTGATAAAAAAATTTATTAAATAACTCATTTTTTAAGTTATAAAAAGAAATATATAAGTTTTTAATTATTATTTTTATATTAATTTATTTATTTACTTCTGTTTGTAGTTTGTATGTATATATTTATGGTAATTAAATCAAAATATTTCCATATTTTTGCCAAAATCGTTAAAAATCGCAAAAAAATGCATAAAAAAAAATTACTATGCAAACCTGCGATATGAATCGCATTTTCTCACTTCTATTAATTTTTTTACACCAAATATTTCACTATTTTTTCAGGTAGGTATATTGTGAATAAAGTTTAAAATTTTTATAGATGGAACAGAAATTAAATTCTCAAGAAGAATCTGCAAAATTCAAATCTTCAGATTTAAATTTATCCAATTTCTAAATTTTAGAAGCATGTCATATTTTTATTTTTTATTTATCAATTGGCTGTAGTGTTATTTGCCTGCATTTCATTCTAAATTAGGAGAAATTTTAGGATTACATTTTCCAGAATATTTTTATATATGTATATATGTGAGAATCTGAATTAAGACGGACTTTAGTGAATTCAAAATCAAAGTTATACGCCTTTTACAGAATATTAATATAATATATTTTTCTAATATGAAATACAAACAAATGAAAACACATACAGTCAAATCAAATACAGGCTTGCGATAGAAACCCCTAAATTTTATTTAATCATAGTAAATAAGTCTGAATTAACCTTCGATCATATATACAGTCATATAGAGTATTATCATCTACAAATAAACATATATGTAGATGTTTCAATTGTATGAAAAGCTTGCTACCACTATGTTTTAAAAGCTTTCTAGATTAAGTTGGGGACAAAATTTTATTTTATATGTGTTGTATACAATGTGTTGTATATGACACAAGCATTATAGGCAAGCATTAGAATTTTTCTTTTTTGCAATGGAATATGGCCACCATTGCAAGTTGTACCACCAAAAATAAAAAATTCTGATTACCTATGCATATAATTACATCACATATAAAATAAAATGTCCCAAACTTAATCTAGAAAAAGCTTGGTAGCAAGCTTTTCATACAATTCAAACATTTATAAATGTTAATTTGTTTTATTATAAAAGAAAATTGTACGCATTGTTTGTTCTGTCATTAGAAAAAAAATTTTAAAAAATAAAAAAAAAAAATTAAATAAAAAATATTAAGTTTCGTTTACAGTTTATTAATATAATTTTTCAAAATTTAGATTTAGAATAAATTAAAGTATATTTATTCACATTCCCTAAAATATTACAAGGCGTGTTAATTGTTTTCGAACTCAAAGTTCTGTTTTTGTCTTGAGTGCAATGTAATGGAATCAAATTTTTATATATTTCTCCATGATAGCTTTAATCAATAAAGTACAATGTTCGTGATTTTTAAAATCTACAAATAAAGATATTTTGTTCTAGTATTGTTCTTTCTACATTGATATATATTTTTCTAGTTATAGCTTTTTGGCCAATATTGGGTTATCTTTTTCGTTCATTTCAGCCATTTGTTTACGAATTTCTTTTTCTGGTAAGAACTCTTATATGAAAGTTTTGCTTCTATATTTAAAATTTTCTTCAATCGTACTCTTTGTCCTCAATTTTTCGGAAAGCTTTGTAATATTTATATTAATATAAATTGTTTAATTTATAAAATTTTTTTTTTTAAATATTGAATTTTTTTTTTTAAAACCATATATATTAAAACTTACCTAAAATATGTGACTAGGGGCCTCGGTGGCCTAGTAGTTAAGAGCGTATAAAATACGCTGTAAACACCGAGAGAGTGTGGGTTCGAATCCCACACACGTCGTAAGAGTTATTTCCCCTTACGACATTTACAGCCACGCCTGAACAGGAAAGGCTGTGTAATTTTCTGTCCACATTTATGTGGCAGAAAAATGCAATAAAAAAAAACAATTTGTTACTTTTTCATTGTTACTTAGTTCTGTAGAACTACTATTGACACAATTTTTAATATAACAATTCTTCATCTAAGAGGACTGACTATGCAATAATGTAAATGACTCTTAAATTATTGTATACAAGATATTACTAACGAAATATTAAAAATAAAAAAAAAAAAAACACTCAGTTTTTATTCTTTTTATCAACTTTTCAATTTTAAAGACACTAAAAGATAAAATTCAATTGACAAATTAGTACCAACTTTTAGACGAAGATTCAAAGTTTACTCATAATAAAGTTTACTTATCAATATCAATAAACCCTAAAACAAAATTTCAAAAAAAAAAAATATGTTAACGTTTAAGCTGGTTTAACTAATTATAACATATAACGAACTTAAAATAAACTAATTTTAATTAACAAATAAAAAAATTGATACATAAACAACTTAACAAACCCGATTTTTTGAAATTTTACAATGGGGAAACTACAAATCAAAAAAATGACCTTATTTTCGACAAAAATTAAAAAAAAATACAATACAATTTTACAATTTACAGCGTACAATTTTTTTAGCACATTTCCAAAAAAAATTTTGAAAAAATGCGCCTATTTGTTTCACGTTCTCCGTCCGTTTGTCTGTTCGTCTGTTTAAAAAACTTTTATACCATTAAAGATAGAGAAACAAAATTTTAACTATATGTAGATATCATAAAAAGATCTCTTTTTAATGTAGCCCGATCTAATACGGAGCTGCAGCCCCTCCAACTATGAAAAAGCCTTATTTTTAAATGTGTAGGTATACATATCTCATGTTCTGCTCAACATTTTTTCAATCTGAAAAGCCGACAAGAAAAGGTAAAAAAACCTTTGTAAATCAATATCAAAATTATACAATGTTTTTTTAAATTTAGTATTTAAATTTACCGTTATATGAAAATCAAATTTTTCATGAATTTTAAACCTTCATAACTACGGCACGGTGTTAGATAGGGACTTGAAATTTTGAGGTAAGAAAGAACTTTTAGAAATAGTATAAGTTTCCTCAGAAAATTATTTCTACCATCCTCTCGTTAAGATCTATTTGGACTGATTTAATTTATAACTCGCTTTGTTATAAGTGCTATATGGCTATAACCATAAAGAAACAATTATCTAAAATGATATTATCTTAAAATCATAATAAAATTATAAATATAAAGTAAACCATGTAATTTAAATAATTTCCTTCGTTTATTTAAAAAACGTGGATATTTTTGTAAAAAAAAAAAAACACCTATAAATCGTATCATTTTAAATATTTTTTAAAATCTTCAGATTAATTAATTATCTTGAAAAATAATAATAAAAACTTTTCTTATCTAAAAATTTTATTTTTCTTTTCACAACGAGTTACAACTATTTTTTCCTGCTTGCATAGCACTTATATTAGCACTTATATATTAGTTTGCAATATCATTAGTCATTGTAGGAGTAGGACATCCTGTATAAACATTAAAATACAGGGTTTTCCAATTTGAGTGATATGATTTCTTTTCAAAAAAAAACACACTAATTGTTAAGGAAATTCAAATGTTTTTTATTTAATGTGAAATACAATCGATACAATTAAGTTCTGAATAAAACGTCATTCAAATGGCGTCCATTACTTCTTTTGCAGGAATTCGATGAACCCAATTTCCGAGCACTTTTTCCACTAAATCAAGTCGTATGTCAATATTTAAGAAGTCAATATTGAACGTGCTATTCATCACATACGACTTGATTTATTCATGACATACGACTTGTTTTTTTTTGAAAAGAAATCATATCACTCAAATTGGAAAACCCTATATATTTACATATTCTGATAATTTTTTCTTTTTTTAATTTGTTCATGTCTAATAAATTTTTTTTTTTTTTTTTTCAATTTATTGTTTTTTATATTATAAAATAAAATATATATACATACATATGTTAGTATTTGCACTATTTTGTATACATATGTACTTACGATCAGTATGTATACTGTAAATATAGTAAATACATAATTAGTATTTAACACAAGTATTGAATAAAATACACTCAATTAAAATTTTATAGGTTCATAAAATAAAAATTGTATTTTTTTTTTAGACAAAAAAAAGTCCAAATTTCTACAAATTCGTAAGTTAAGGAAAGATAATATTAAAATAATAGTGAAATATCTAGGAATCAATATTAAAATGACATGGAATTGCACAGAGCATGTATATATAGTAAAATGTCACAGGTGACAGGCAACAAAAAAAGCAATGGGGCTTTGTAATAAATATTTTAGATTTTATAGATACATATGAATCATAAAGTCAAAATAATTGATTAGAAAAATTTCATAAAGGCCAATATTAACTTACATTAATAAATATATAGAACTCCAGAAAGTCATTTTGTAAAAAATTATTCGAACAAGTATTTATACAATGCCAAAATAGAAAGAATTGATCAATTTATATTAAAATTAATCAGACAGCATTTTAAAAAAATCAAAATCAAAATAACCAACTTGTCTACATTTTATATCCAAACAAGTTATATAAATTATAAAATTGCAATGGAAAACGGATTAGTTCCATCAACAGCATTTGTCTATTTAGATTGGAAACAATTACATAAAAAATGAGGATGCTATTATCATAATATATTACGTTTTTTGAAGAACAACAAATCACAAAATATCGGGGTGAACAAATTAATTTAGATAGAAGAGAGCTTACGTTAGATATGACATTAATTAACCAGAACTGAAATTAATAAAGTATATTATATGAACTCTATAGCTTTAACTAGTTTTTGGTGGGAAAATGAGTAAACTTTATATTAATTTAATTTTAAAAATATTTGACGAAGGAAATAAATATTTTAAGTAGTTTTAAGTAGTTTTAATCGTTTATGCTTAGGTTTAAAGCGAACAGTAGTCCTAACCAATAACGTGTAGTGATTAAAAGTCGGTAGTCTTTTAACCGATAAATAATTATTCTTGTATAAGATAATATAGATGATACAATAAACGATTAATATAGACAATATAAATTATGTTCATATTATTGTACAAATGCATTACCTCTTAACAATAACTGTTAAACAGCTTAGTGAAAATAATAATTTCAAAAACAGAAGTTTATTCCATTATGAATAATAAGCGATTAAGTGGCTACTACCATATAATACTTCTTATAAAAGTAAAAAGATAACAGAAAGAGATAAAAATATGAATAGATATATGTTATGTCTTTTATGAATAGATATATGTATTGTATATTATGTTTTTAATAAAAAATTCATTTCATACCTATATTATAAAAGAATCCTTTCTGAAAGTAATATAATAATTGTTAAGTCATAATAATTTAGTTATGAAATTTTCCTTTTTTTTTTTTCGAGAAAAACTCATATTTTTCCAATCCTAAAATATTGTGAGATTCAGTACAATGATTTATTTTTCAATTACGTTCGCATTTCAAAAGCATTTCCCGATCTTTGAGGAAATAAAAAAATCCTAAGCATATAATATAATATTTATATACACGCGATAGATTGCTTAATGCTTAATTATATTTCTACTTTTGCAGTCTCTTAAGTCTTATAGTTTTTCTGTTTCTTTAACAAAATAAATTAGATAAAAATTTTATATTTATGCAATTAAAAAAATTGGCTAACGTCATACTTCAGTTTAGATGCCGTATACGACTTTCTTCAAACTACATATATGCATATTTGCAATTTACAAATAAATAGAATAGAATAATGGAATAAGATCCATTTTAGAAAGATCAAGGAATTGTCATATAATTATTTAATCGTTATTTAGTCTTTATCACCTTTAATATAAAATAAAAATAAACAGTTTTTTTTGTCTTTAGGTATCTATTTTTTAATAAAATAAATTCCGAAACCCTTCAGATAAATCTAAAAGATCTATGTATGTTAATAAAGGGCCTCTTATTTTAAAAGATATAATAAAAAATGCAAAGCATACAACAAAATTTTGAAGGACTATTAATCTCCTTCATAATGTCATCGGAAAACGGAACCATAACAAAAAACATGTTTATGCAATGTCCAAGTAAAAATTGAAAAAAATCGGGAAGGTGAAAATCATACGAGAACTGAACTCGAATATAGCAAAAATATAAAAACCAAATAATTTGAATGAACCTATAGTAATATTGTTTTGGGTAGATACTAACTTTATTGTAAGTTCTGTTTTAGTATATAACTAATTGCAATTTCTGTTCTCAAAAATAAAAAAAAAATAAAAAAAACAGTTTTGATACAATTATTGTCTATTAAATATGTACTTTAAATTTTTTTTAATTTTAATTATAATTTTAATCAATAATAAAAGAATATTTATGAAAAATTTTAATATTACACATAATAAAATTTCAATAAAATATGAACCAAAATGGGAAAGTTTAGATAAACGACCATTACCACATTGGTATAATAATGCTAAAATTGGTATTATTTTACATTGGGGTATTTATTCAGTTCCAAGTATAGGCGGTGAATGGTTTTGGATTAATTTAAGTATGTTTTAAATAAATTAAAGAGATTTTTTGTTTTTATTTTTTAATTGTTTTTTTTTTTGTGTTAGTTTACAATTTATGTATACAAAGTGTTTTATAAGGAAAATTAATATTGTAAAATGTTTGATTATAACAACAAATTTTAGAATAAAGGCCACTGCACTGACAACGTTTATTTTTGACCCTATATGTAAAAGTTGTTTTATTTATCTAAGATGTACAAATTGACAAGCTTTAGATATAAAATAAAATTTTTTTATTATATTTATTGATTTGATAATTATTGATACCAAAAAAATTAAGAAAGTTAAATATATGTTTATTATTTAAAAAATAGAATAAATTTTTAAAATAACTAGAAGCACTAGAAGCTATATAGAATCGGTTGTGTGTTAAAAAAAAAAATAAAAATATAGAATTAAAGCAGTTCTTTGCTGAACCCGATAGAATTATTTAATGCAAATTATTGCTTTTTTATATACTTAAGTCAGTGGCGTAGCGACCTAAAATCGAGGTAATACAAAACATTATGGCCCATTACTAACTGGCAAAATAGATAGGGTTCAACAATTTTTTTACAAATACATATTTATTAACTATGATTTGAATTTATAATTGATATTGATCGAACAAATTTTAAATATTAAATTTTATAAATTATACATAAATACACATTTTATACAAAAAAAAAAAAAAAAAATCGTAAAGTCTTTACTTTTTTTCTAGATATATTTCTAACATAATTATTTATAACAGTTAATATGTACATAATTATCAATTTTATTTATTTAAATTTTTGTTACTAATTATTGAAGTGAAGAAATCATTGAATTTAATGCCGTTACTATAGACATTTTTATGTATGTGGAAAATTTTACATGATAATTTTTTAGTGGTTTTTTTTTTTAACAAATAATTTCTTAGAAGGTTATGCAACTATTTGAAGATTTATATTTAAAATTAAATATAGGTAGATATATTTGCTTAAATTTTTACGCTGCTTGTGACAGTTTCTAGTGTGAAGCTAAAAATAATAAAATACTATCATATACTAGAAAATAATTTCAACAGTTCAAAATAAACTTAAAGATCTTGCTTTAAAGCTATTGAAAAACTACAGAAGTTGCAAAAATGGACTTAAACAATTTAATTCAAAATTTTGCTAATGCGAAAACAAGAAAAAAAGCTTTTTAAATTTTAGTACTATTTTTATTTTAATTAAAAATTATAAATGTTATTAAAATTAGAAATATGAATTTTTAATTATAAATAAATTAATAAGGTGCTCAATTTTGTTGGTTGCATTAGGCCCCAAAATTCTTAGCTACGCTACTGACTTGAATGGCCTTATTTAAATTTGTTCTTTTTTTTTTTTTTCAAATCAATATTGACAAATTATAAACTAATTTTAATAATAATTAGTTTAAAATTTAAAATACAATAAATAAAATAGTTTAAAATAATAATTTTTATTTAATATAGGAAATAATCAATCGGCTTATATTGAATTTATGGAAAAAAACTTTAAACCTAAATATAGCTATCAAGATTTTGCTGAAGATTTTACTGCTGAATTATTTAATGCAACTTATTGGTCTTTACTTTTTCAAAAAAGTGGTGCTAAGTAAAAAAAAAAAAAAATTCTATAACTATTTTATATTTTCATTTGATTAAATTTTTTTTATAATATACATACAAGATATGTAATTTTAACAAGTAAACATCATGATGGTTATACTTTATGGCCTTCCAGTAGATCATTTAGTTGGAATTCAATTGATGTTGGACCTAATTTAGATTTAATTGGTATACTATATATTTAAAAGAATTAAAAATAAAATATGAATTTTTTTTTTTTATTGTTTATACAAAATAAAGGTGAACTTTCTTTAGCTATAAAAAAAAATACAAAATTAAAATTTGGTATTTATTATTCACTTTTTGAATGGTTTAATAGAATGTATATAAATGATAAATTACATTTGTTTGAAACAAAAGAATATGTTGAAAAAAAAATTTTACCAGAATTATATGAATTAATTGAAAATTATCAACCAGAAATTTTATGGTCAGATGGAGATTGGGAAGCTTTCCCAGAATATTGGAAATCTAAAGAATTCTTAGCATGGTAATTTTTAAATTTTAATTTTTTATTAATTATTAGATTTATAAAATCTTTTAATTATACAATTATTTTTTTATTTAATAGGCTTTATAATGAAAGTTCAGTAAAAGATACTATTGTTACTAATGATAGATGGGGAATAGGTGTTCATTGTAAACATGGTGATTTTTATACTTGTCAAGATCGATATAATCCAGGTTAATAAATACATAATATGTATATTATTTTAAAAAAAAAATTTATTAGTTTATTTATTTTATAATTAAAGGTATACTGCAAACTCATAAATGGGAAAATGCTTTTACTTTAGATAAATATAGTTGGGGACAGAGAACTGGTTCTCGATTAGATGATTATATGACTTCAGAAGAAATAATTAAAGGTTTAAATTTGAATTTAATTTTTATAAATATTTAAATAATTTTATTTTAAATATGTAATAGAAATCATTACAACAATAAGTTGTAATGGAAATGTTTTATTAAATATTGGTCCAACAAAATATGGAACAATTATGCCAATTTTTGAAGAAAGATTACATGATATTGGACATTGGTTAAAAATGAATGGGGAAGCAATTTATTCAAGTAAATATTGGATATATCAAAATGATACAATAACATCAAATATTTGGTATACAATGAAATCACAAACAAAAAATTACAATAGAATAATTATTTATGCAATGATATTAAATTATCCATATGATACAAATTCAGTAAAATTAGGGGCTTTGTATAATAAAGTAGATGAAAATACCAAAATAAATATACTTGGTTTATCAGAAGATTTGATGCTAGAAGTATAATAAATAATTTAATACATAATTATATTGTAATATATATATTTTTTTTTTTTCACTTAGTGGGAAATATTAGAAGACTTTGTATTCGTAAAATTTCCTCCAAAGAATTTTTTGGATAAAAATGAATTGAAATTTGCTTGGACCCTAAAATTAGATATTCCTAAAAACGTAAATTTAATATAAGAAAAAACTGAATAAAAAAAAAACATTTGGATCTGAAGAACAGAAGTGTTATTATGAAATAAAATTAAGAATTTCAAAAATTCAGTTTTTTAATATACTCAATTAGTTTAAAATGATTATTAAAAAAAAAACAAAAAACATTGTAAGTTTTCTTTAAGATTTATTTCTTTGAAATAATAATTTAATAATTCATTTATAAATTCTAAATAACTTAAAAATTTATTTGTGTTTCGTTTTATAAAATCTAAATTTTTTTTTATATAAATTTGAAATTTTATTTCTTGTATTTTATGTTTATATAATTAAGCTATTTAAAAAAAAAAAATAAACTATGTAATTTTATTAATTAATTTACTTTCGAAATTAAATATTATATATTATGAAATAATATTCTAACTTAGAAAATATTAAATGTTTTATAAAATATTTGGTAATAATAAATGGCTTATATTCAATATTTATTTAATAAAAATATTATTTCAGTATTAATATAAAAAAAAAAAAACGTTATTTTATTTTTAAATATCATATATGTATGTATAATTACTATGGCCGGATTAAATTTAATTGGGTTAAATGTTTATGCATATAAATAATAGGATTCAGAGCTATTGAGTTGTATTTAGTTGTGTCCAGTTTCTATTGCAATTAATTAGTTTTATTTAAATGTAGTTTCATTTTACTATTTTAGTATGTAATATAACAAACAGTAGTAGGCATTTAACTTATAAATTATTAAATAATAATATTTATATAATATTAATAGAAAAATATTTTAGCGTAAAAAAAAAAAAGAATTAATCATTTTTATGTATATTTTTATTTCGTTTTTTTTTTTCATATTGTCTTCATATATGAATAATCTTCATCAGCAGTTCGAAATTGTTGTAGATAATCTGATATTCTTAATTTCATATTTTCTGTTTTTGATAAAATCAAATCTCGATATTTAAGTGGAATATATTCTACAACTTTTTCAACTATTTCAGGATTTTTTGCAGTCATTACGTATATAGCAAGTACATTTAATATTAATAAAAGAAAAAATACAAAAACTGTTTTTAAAGCTGTGTTTGAATTTCTTTTTGAATTATTAAAATTTTTATCATATGAATTATTTGATTTGGTATTTTTCTTTGTATTATTTGAATCTTTTTGTAATAATTCAATATCTGATAATTTTGTTTTTTTAGATTTACTTTTTTTTTTTTTTTTCTTTGTTGTATCTGTTTTACTTTTATTATCTTCAATAGATTCTATTTTAGCCTCATTTTCTTGTTGTAATTTTTGTTTTGCATTTTCAAATTCAATTTGCATACGTTTCAAAAATTTAACCTACAACAAAAAATATAAATATAATTTATGACACTATTTAAATAATGGTCATCTAAATAATTTTAAATAAAAAGTTTTTACAGTGTTTTTGGCAGCTTCATTGCAGTCTTTGGTTGTTAAGCAAGGTCCAACAATTTTTCCCAATGCTGGAGTTAAAGGATTAGCTTTTAAATCCAAATATCTATAAAATAAATTAAGCTTTAGTAATTTATAAAATATAGGTAGTCTAAAATAACTATTTATAAATTTTTATTTTTACATATATGTTAAATAAACTTAAGTTTAAAATTACCTTAAATTATTTAAATTTCCAAAACTAAGTGGTAAATGCTCTAAGCGATTATTATATAAATCCAAATGGCGAAGGCTTTTTAAATTACCAAAATCATCTGGTAAAGATTTAATTAAATTTTTACTTAAATCAAGTTTAATAATATGTGTAAATAATCCAATATGTTTCTTAAAATTTAAATAATAATAATAAATTCAATTAAAAAGTTGCAAGATATTTGTACATTATATGTATATGTATATGAATACTTACTCCAAGGGAAACAATTTTATTATTCGATAAATCTATATTATTAACTCTTTTGAAGCAAACCTAAAAAATTAAATAAATAATGAATAGACATATTATAAATTTAAATGTATTGTTGTTTATTATAAATATAAATTTCTTTTGTAAATATATGTATGTATGTATTTAAAAGTAAGTAAAGGAACTATGTACTATGTAAAGTAAAGGTATTAGAAGTTGTTAGACTTATGCAATATTTGTATTAATTGTGATTGAATTAAAAAATAATAATATATAAATAATTAATTTTTTATTATTATTTGATTTAATTCAAAACCTATTCTTATTTATATTTTGTGCTCCTTTTTTTTATACTTATTATCTACTTACAATATCCTTTACCGGGACTTCCGTCAGTTCTGATAAACTCAAATCAATGATATTATCATCAACACGTTCTTTAATATTTATTTTTTGTTTTGGCATTTTTATTTTATACTTAATAAAAAAAATATAAATAATAATTAAATAAAAATAAAACAAATGTGCATAACATTGTTTTTAATAAATAAAACTTCATTTATTTTGCGGCCTTTTTTGAAAGATAGCGGCGTCAAGTTTAAGGTCAAGGCCGGGTATTGAATTTGATTAAATTCAATGAGTACTAAATAAAAAGTAATTAACAAAAGTACTTATATAATATAAAATGCCCAATATGTACATATTTTGAAATAATTCATTTATTTTATACAAATTAAAATATCTGCTCAAAGATGTCTCTGTTTAATTATATATTAAAATTTATGGAAATTAAAACGTAATTTGTGGTTGGTGGAAAAAAAAAAGAAGCATGTGCGATTTTTGTAGCGAAACTTGAAAGATGTCACAAATCATAATAAAATATTTACATAACCTTAAAAGATAATTTTGTTTTTCTTTTGATTCAGTTGATCGATATTGGATAATTTATTTTAGCTATTGTTATTTCATTCAATATTAAAACATTATAATCTTGAAATATGGCTTTGAAACGATTAAAAAGTATCTTATATTACCTATATTTATAGTAGTAAATATTTAATTTAATTTTAATTTTAGCTAAAACTTCTAAACGTCAAACATGTCGCCAAAAATATAAAATTTTGAAAAAAATACGAGAACATAAACGTAAAGTTAAACGAGAGGAAAAAAAACATCCAAAAAGTAAAAAACAAAAATTAATTCAAATACCAAATGAATGTCCATTTAAAGAAAGCATATTAAAAGAAGTTGAAGCTGTTAAAGAACGTGAAAGAGAACTTAGAATTAAACAAAAAATTGTTATGACAAATGCAAATGCTAAAAAAAAAGAAGGTGTAGAAGATACTAAAGAAAGTCCAAAAACTACGGAAGTTGAAGATTTTTTTGAAAATAAAGAAAGTGAAGAAGTAAGTACCTTATACATTTTTTATTATTAAAGTAAAATTTGATGTAATTAATTCTGAATGTGGAAACTATGATTATATTCTATTTATCAAGATAATTTTTTTATTTTGTGAACCTATTTTTAAATTTGTATATATGATTTTATATTTTCAGTTACCACAAGTGCAGAACAATAACAAGAGAAAATTTAAAAAGAAAAAATCAAAAAATACAGAAAGTAATGAAAAAACGAATGGTCGTAAAAAGATCAAACTTAGTTCAACATCTACAGAGACTACAAGAGTTAGTTCGTTGTTAAAATCTTTGTAAAAAAATTTTTGGATAGGACTTAAGTTTTATATAAATTAAGACATATAATTGAAAATTGTATATTAATATAAAAATAAAATGAAAATATTTGCGATATATTTAAAAAATATTGAATACTTAAATTCTATATTTAGGTTAAACATGGTATAAAGTTTTAATTTGGGCTTTTTTTTTAAATATGTCCAAATTAGATTATTAATTAAAGTTTAAGAAAATGAAAACAACCTTTCAAAGTATCAATAATGGATATTAATTGCATAGGCCGTAGGGCATAGTGCCAAAAAAAATTACATACTTTAAAAATTCCTTATCCTTTGAAATTTAACCACTGAACCATCTTTCAACACTTTACAATAACAGAAGAAGAGGTGAGGAAGAAGAAACAAAAACAAAGCATTGATTGCATTGCACTGCAGCCTGCAGGCAGTTGATGACGTGTTGCATTGTAGTTTAAAATGACAGTAGTTTTGTCATTTCAGAATTCAGACACGAGTTTGACGACATTTTCTAATGTTTATAAAATCTAAGTATATTAAAAAAAATTGAAAGAAATACTGCAAAAATAATGGTTAAAAACAATTTAAAGTATTCACAAAATAAAAATCGAAATAACAATAAAACTTTCATGAAAAATAAACATAATTCTGTAAAAAAATTTAATTTTAAAGAAAAAAATAAATATACAGATAAAGTAATTTTTTTGATATACAATTTAATAAATTACTAAGTAAATTTATATTTTTAGGAGTTAAAACCAAAAGAAAATGTAAATTTTCATGAAAAAAGAAAAGCAGAAATTGCTGCAGTTAAAGAAGCAAAAGAAGCCAGAATAAAAATTCAAAAAGCAAAAAAATTAGAAAAAAATAAAATAATTAGTAAAAAAACAAAAAGAGGACAACCTATAATGAAAGATAGAATTCAATATTTGCTTAAAAAAATTGAAGAATCTAGAAAATAATTACAAAATAAAAAATTTATGAATGTTATACATACTGTTTTTTTTTAATGGCATATTTGTAAAAAATAATTTTGAATTAAAATGCAAAAATTATTAAAAATTTTAGATCTAGAAAAATATTTATTTAAGTATAATGCGATTAAATAATTTGTCTGCCGGTTCTTCAAAATTCCAAAATATATAATAATCATTCAGAACAGTCAAAAAGTCACTTTAAATTTTGATAGCAAGTAATAACGAAAAGTATTTTTTTGTCTAAAATAAATATATGCATCAGTTATCACGCTATTACAAGAGTGAAATACTGAAATGATATAAACGAACAGGAATAAAATTTGTCACATAGAATGTACATTCACGTATCTTTCACCCGATAATCTAAAATTTAGAAACTTTTTTAGTCTTTCAGATACGGTTCCTTCAATAATTAGAAAATTTGTTTCTAAATAGTTCTTCCATATTCAATTTTGTATTTATATTAAGAAAACTAATAACTATATTTTTAGAAAATATGTAGGTCAAGTTTTTAAAATTAATTTTGGCAGAATATTATATCACCTAATATTAGTCTATTTATACATACATATATATGTATTGTAAATTTCAACTGTTGAAAAAATTCTAGGATTTTTTTTATACCAAATGGACTATTTCTAGATTAAGTATATAAATCAAGGTAAATCATAAATATCTGTCATATATCTTGAAATTTTGGAAGATATTTGATGGTATAATGAAAAACAGTTTGCTATAGATCATTTTTACTTTACCCATCTTGGTCCTTGGACATGCTCGAATAAGTATATGTCATCGTGATAAATTGTATTTTCAACTCGACTTTTTTTCTTGTAAATTAAATAGAAAAAGTTAAATGTTATTTATGTATAAATACTCCGTTTCGCACTAAAGCATCTCGCAGTTGCAGCACTTTGAATTTATAGAAATGGGGTATGAAATGAAAGAAAATTCCTATATAAATTCAAAATCCTGCAATATAATTTAATTACATATTTATTTTATAACATATTACTAATAATTAATTAACAATAGAAAAAGTATTTATTAAATATATGCATGTGTAAGGTAAGAGTAATCCAAAAATTCACAATATTAATTTTGAAGTTTTTGAAATGTCATAATTTTAATATTATTTCACATTCAATTTCTTTCAACCATAGTCCATATTCATATTTCATAATAATAATATTGAATTGAAAGAAAAAATTTTGACATTTGAATTGATTGATTAGTTGATTAAAAATTAAAGTTTCCATTATTTTATTTTATTATTATGTTTCCATAATCCATTGTGTTTAGTGCAACAGTTCAACCAAATTTGGTTTAGTTGAGATTGAGAATTGATGATGTGTGGACTAATAGATTTTGTGCGTTATAATTATATATATATACACATATGAAGTTTAATATAACTCAAAATAATTTTTTATTTAGTTAAAAATTAATTGTTTATTTATATAAATATATACTTGTATATATATTTATATTTACATAAATATTTATTATAAATATACAAAATAGTGTGAAAAAAATAATGTATAATAGGTATATATTATAATATTAAATATAGTGTTTAAATGTAAATATTTTGATCTAAAATTTGTGTATATTTAATAAAAAAAAAATTAATATATATAAATAAAATTAAATACATACATATATTTAAAAATTAAAAAAAAAAAATTGAAAATTACAAAAATTATTTACAAAAATTAATTTAATTAATTAATTGTTAATTAAAAAAAAAAAAGTTTGTTTATTACATACACATTTAAGTCTAAACAAAGAATTTTTTTTTTTTTAAATTAATTTTTAAATAAATTTAAATATTATTAAATATTTGTTGTAATATAAATAAAAAATCAAAATTTATTGCATTTAATTTAAAATATATATTAAAATTATTTAAAAAGAACATACATATATGTATAATATTAAAAAATTTTCAAATTTTAATTATATTTTGGATAAAATGAGTACAAAAGTATAAAAAAAAGTAAGTAGACAACAAGACAATATATGTTTAGATACCTTTATAATTGTAGCTATACATTATTATTATGTATAAGTGTTTGTTTTTTTATAAAACAGTAAATTTTTTAAGATGATGATGATGATGATGCTGTATCTATTTTTGGATAATTTCAGAAGTTGATAGTTATATTATATATGCTTATTATTTTATTAATATTAAATACTGCTGATTATGGTAGTAAAAAATTGACAACAAAAAAAGAAAAAAAAAAAAAAAGAATTTTGTTTCAATTAATTTCTTTGTTTAATTTTTTGTTCTTATTTATTTTTTTTTTTTTTTATTTATCTAAAAAAAAATTATTTCATTTTGTTTTTATCTTTTCTGATATTTATAATATTTTATTATTTTATTAATAATTAATTATAAGACGTAAAATAACAAAATATATACATACATATTGTATGTATGGATATTAACATTAAATATATATACATATGTACATTGTACATCGCTTTCTATATTATTGTATATGTATGTATGTAGTGTACATATGTATGTATATATTATTCATTATCCATTATTATATTACATATGTATATACATACATACTTAATAAAATTTTTAACCTATTTTGACCAATAGTTAATTTTTTGTAACTAGCAATGAAATTCTTATCAAAGTTTACAAGTTACAAGTTACAACACAAAAAAAAAATTTAATTTTTTTTTTCATAAATAAAATAATCGAATAGAAGAAATTTAAAAGTATGATTTTTTTTTTAAATAAAATATATTATTTAAATTCTAAATTAATAAATAAATACCCTTTACCCTAATGAGTAATAACTAAAGAGATTAAACGTTAATGAAGTAAAGCTAAAATTACAATGAGATACACTGGACCGAACACCGGTGCCACATGAGTCGAGAAAAGAGAGAGAGATACTGGAGAGATAATGGTCAAAAGATAAAGGCAAGCTGACGTTGATTTTTGACGTTTTCACAAAATTGATTCTTAAGCGTTGATTACAAAATTTTCTTTTATTGTCATTGTTAAATTTGTGATTATAGTTTAATATCTCAAACTTAATTTGATAGCCCTCAAGTAGTCATTGTTGTTTCAAATATTTAAAATTTGTTTGACATTTTACATTTTTTAAAACTGTCTAGTGTTTATCAATTATGTGATAACTGATAATATTAAAATGTTCTGATTTTTGAACATCAGATCTAAAAGAAAAATTCAACATTTTAAAAATTGCTCATAGATTAGATCCTATCAATTTAATTGTTTCTTAAATACGTACCTATATATATAATACAATATTACTTATTATTTTATTAAATTAATAAATATACATACATATGTATAAGTACATATATGTACATACTTATTATGTATCATATTTTATACAGTTGTACTCTAAGGTTAAAGTATTTATGTGCAGGCATAAGTACATATTTACATACCTACGTATACTTAAAAAAAAGAAGAAAAATAAAAACTGGTAAATTTTGCAAGTGGAATTAGAAAGAAATGTGTACATATTTATGTACATATGTGCGATATATGTACTTACATATTTGCAATTCCTATGTACATAGTATATGTACAGTATATAAACATATATATATGTATATAACTTTTTTTTTTTGTAATAAAATGAACATTAAGGTGCAATTGCTTATTTTTTTTTTTTTACCTTACAAGTTTTTTTTACCTTTCTATTTTTTGGTATGAAATTGTACTTAGCTGTTTTCATAAATTTTACATTTATTATGTGTACATATTATGTATGTATTTAAGTATATGCACGTATTTATTTGTTTATTGATTTATTTTTTAAATAATACTTATAAAGGGTTTATTTAGATATGTTATAGATAAGATGTACAGGCAGAAATATACATATATGTATATACATATTTTTGTTGAAAAAATCTAAGATTTTTAATTTGGCACAAAAATAAAAATTATAAATAAAAAATAAAAATAAACTTAAAAAATATTGATAAGATTATCAGGTTGATAAAATAATATAAACATGAATAGTTAATACAAGAAATTTGTTAAAAAACATTCTTTTTTTTTACTTTATTATTTACTTATTTTTTGTTTTCGAAAAAATATAAGATAAAAAGAAAATATTATTTTTATTTATTTGTTTACATAATATTTAGTTCATAACTAATTTACAATTAATTATATAATTTTAATTTTAATTATATGTACTAAGTAATAGGTCATACCTACTATATTTTTTTTTTCCCTTGCCACTCCAATAAGGAGTATAGGGCATCCACTAAGTCATTTATTATTCATATTTAACTAAGCTTCAGTTTCGTCAATTATTAACTTCACTAAGCTGTTGATTACTCGGCTGTAGCTATTGTACAAGACTAAGATGTTTCTATTATTTCTGCGTCATCTATTATCTTATTCAAGAATTATGGTTTATTATTATTTTATTATATAGCTATTACCATTACCATAAAGAAACCATAAAGAATATAGTTTCTTTATGCTATTACAATATGATATTTTATTATAATTTATATGACATATATATATATTTATTTTTTAATTTAATTATATTATACTAATTATATATTATAAGAAAAATCTATATTATTTTTCATACTATTTATATAAGTAGGTTATACTACTTATAGAAACATTTTCTTTAATATAATGAATAATTAACTTTTTATATATATAAAACTAAAAAATTTTATTCTATGTATTTTTATATTATTTGGTAACTCATTGTATGTACACTTTTAATCCATTATAAAATGTTGGATTATTTGTTTTTTTTTTTGTCATTCCTTATAAAATCTAATCTTAAATCTAACCAATTTCTTAAACAGTAAGTATAATTTTCATTTACATATACCAATTTCTCCATATATTTATTTACTTTTAAAATGCATCTCATCTATTTATTTTGCAATTTTTGTAATCTAGTAAAGTATTCATCATATTTTGATTCGACATAAAAATAATATTGAAGAGGAATATGAATATACATACTTATTCATAATGAGGTTTAATAATTGCATTATATAAATTTATTGCAGTATATACTAATTGACAATTTTTTTCTAATTTTTGAAAAAAAAAAAAAAAGAAACTATATGTAATCAACATGAGTTTTAAAATTTAAATTACTATCGACAATAATACCTAAATATTTTATTTCGTTTACAATTTCTATATTTTCATTATTAAAAACAATTGAGTAATTAATTTGTTATTTATTATCATACATTTTGTTTTATCTATATTTACCTTTAAATTATTACTTTGAAACCATTCACCTAAATTTTCTAAGTTTAAGTTTATTTTTTTTTTTCATACAATCGTCAATGTCCTTTCCAATTCTATAGACTATATGGAAAGTTTTGTATATCATTAAATATGAATATACCAAAAATAGGAACACTCCAAGAACTGATGCTTGTGGTACGCCAAGATATGTTTCTAATAATTCTGATACCTTTTCGTTGATTTTTATACGAATATTTTTTCTATTTTTTAATTATTTTCCTATTTGAAAATGACTCAAACCATTTTATTTCATTTGGCGAAACCACATATTTTTGTAACTCACTACTTACATAATTGGTTTTTTTTTTTTTTTTTTAAATAAAATAAGTCTTGTCTTTATTAAGTTCTAAGCTTGCAAGATCCAACCAAAACTTAAAGTTTATAATACGTATATGTATTATAAATTTATAATATAGGTAGTAAAATAATAAATAAAGAAACTATAAACTGTATGGAGACTTTTTTTTTCTTTTTTTTGTTGTTGTAAATCATTAAAAGATATTGTTCGTAAAATATGACTACTAAGTACCAGCAATCCTGTTCTAAAAGAATTGAAACTCACTTATGTATAAAAGACTAATATTTAATTTTCTTGTAATTTTTAAATTTATTATTAGTACCTATTAAAATTGAAAATCAATTTTTATTATTAAGTACTACTTATGTAATTCTAGATTCATAATTCTTCTAAATTGTCTACTACTTAAACTATACTTTCAACTCGGCAGAAATAAAAGTTTTAGTCAAAAACATTCAATATTTTTTGTCTGTTGTCTGTTGTTTTGTAATGTTGTTTGTTTTCTATACTGTAAAATTTTAAAATTAGAAAGCTATGTAGAAGTAACTCAACTTCTAAAATAAATCTGACTTTATAATTGAATCGTTTGATTTTTTTTTGCTTTAGTTTCTTATAAGTTTTGAACCTTTTTTTTTTACGTCTTATTGAAAAAAAGTAATTAAAGTAAAAATTAAAATCTATGTATAATTTAAGATCGAGAACATAAAAACATGTTCACCAAATCACCAAGTTATTTCTATTATTTTTTGAATTATTGTATTACTATAATAGTTGCAAAGCTAAAATTTCCAAAGCTGAAAAAATTGCAAAATAAGGAGCGGGAAATTAATATAATTTAAATTTTAGAAATCTAGACGAAAGAAAGCATTAGTTTTTTTAAGTTTGACATTTAAATTTACCGTTATATGAAATTAATATTTTTCAAAATTTTTAGCTCGAAGTATGTCCCATCTTCCCCATTCCAATAGCCTCACCTCCTATATGTACACTTAAAGTTTAAACTTGAATCTTTGAGATGGGGGGGGGGAAGATTTCTAAGAATCAATATATACTTACTTACTTACTTTAAAACAAAATGTTGTATTAACTACTCCTTGTTTAAAATCTATGTATTGAAAATTTATTAATTTTAAGGTCTTAAAATCTGGTCATTACATACTTTATGCAAATTTTTTTTATTATTATAAATTAAAAATGTAAAAACTAAAGTTCATTGAACACATTGTATTTTTATTTAGCTATTGGTTATTTGTGATTTTAGAATGTTTTTTAGTTTTTATCGTTGATATTAAAATGTACCTCTTTAAAAAATTTTTGGTTTTACATAGATTTAGTTTTTCGTTTTATTTATAGTTAAAACTAAACTAAAAACTTAATACTTACTTATAATAAGTAAAACTAAATAACTAAGTAGTTATAACCTAAAAACTAAACATATTACCTTATACTTATACCCTTAATTAGTAAGAAGTACTAATATCAATAATAATTAATTTTATTACTTAAGTATTTACCATTAAATTTGAACCTTACTATAATATTATGTCATTCTACTAAATTTTTTGTTTTCCTAAGGGAGGTGGGAATCTTCCAAAGACACCAAGAATTTCTCCCTTGGTAGTGTCAGATTCTTACTGACTAAACCCATCTCCCTCTTTCGCCAATATAATGGGATGAAACCTTTACCTGCGCACGCAGTTTATTGGCTAGGGAGTAAGGATAGGAAATGGATACGGCAACATTGAATTGGGAATGGGACTGTTAGGAATCAATGAATCCGCCTATTATTATTACAATTTGTTAACAGTGACTATAGCCGTTACAACAGTTACAACATGTAGCAGTATATAACACCTTACTACATGAGGTAATTATTGAAGGCAACCCCCACTGTCACTGAAGCTGCTGTTATTATTGGTATTAGTATTCTTAATATTATTATTATTTTACTACAGAGTCAGGGCCATTAGTGGATTACAACGTTCAGCAGTATATATAACACCTTACTGCATGATATAATCAAAGATAGCTCCACTGTAGCAGCTATTATTATTATTATTATTATTATTACTATTATCATCATAATCATCATATTTAAATATATTAAGTATTATATATAAGTACTTAGTTTTATATATAGATATATAGTTACTTATGTAACATACTTAATTTATTTCACGAATTAAATTCTAGATTTTTAAGTGCGAAGTTGTCTTTTTAACCAACCATTGAGCCATTGATATACTTAATATTATAATATTAATAAGGTCCCACGACCAATTCCCCTTCCTAAACACACACGGGGAGTCTCCATTCTATATTATTATTATTTTTGCATAAAACCGAGTATCATATGCAAGGTAATCAATCACCAAGTTCCTTCACAATAAATATCATATTCAAACGAAAAAAAGACATCAAAAGTAAGAAACTGGGTGATCACTATAGTTAAGGAGAAGAAATTTCTTAATTGGAGTGCTTAGGACAAGCATTAGTAAAAATTTATAAAATTTTATGAGAAAGGATTACTTATTACTGGAGTGCGTTTCGTTTCTTACTCCGAGTAGAGTTTATGCTTTTATAGGATTAACTATCACACTCACATGCAGAGTTAATTTTACTCTGCCATTTGGAAACGATTACTTAGAGTTAAATATGAATTTTAAACTGTCAAAATTAGATTGGAACATTTATTTATTTCAAACAAATAATGGAGTTTTCCAAAAAAATTAATTTTAAGAAGTACTTATGTAAGTATACTTATTATATCGTTTACAATTATTTTAATAGTTATGTAAGTTTATAATGTTAAAATTTTAAATAAAAAAAAACAATAATGATAAGACTTTCATAATACTTTGACATTTGTAACACTCCTTAATTCTTCTCGCAAGTAGGATTAAAAAAATTAACTCTATTAACTTGATTCTGGTGTTTCAAAACGATATTTATGATGTTAGAGACTTTATTTTACTCTACTCCGGCATTTCGAAATGACTTTTATCTGTTATAGTGTTAACTAAACACTAGAGAGTTAGAAACGAAACGCACTCCAGGCATATTATATAAAACGCATATAAATTGCTATGCAGGGTTATAACATCAATACAAAAAAAAAAACATAAGTTGTCATTAGGGTTATAAGCAACTAAATCAACTTACAAATTAAACATAAAAAACAGGAAACCAAAAAAAAAAAAAATTACAAATATGTAAATTATAACATTTCATGAATTATTATGAATAATTTTTTGACATAATAAGTATCTTGATCAAGTCAAGATAAAGTAAAAAATTCGTCAAATTATGCTAGCACAACTTTAATCTATAAGTAGTTATTCATAAAATACAGAATAAAGCCGATGTGTTTAGTAACAAAAACTACGTTACAAAAATAACAATAATTAGTTTTAGATATAAATAAAGTATACTAGAGTTACTTTTAGTAATTGACAACATCTGATGATCAATATAAAAGCATATTAAAATGATGTTAATAATAATTTTTTACTTATTAAATGTTACTAAACCCATTCCTCAGCTTACGTCTTAAAACAAATTTACCATCTGAAAATGCAAAATCTAATTTTAGAATCCAAGATCTAACTTTTATATTGTTTTAAATTAAAAAAAAATTTTTAAACAATTCATAAAAGATATTATAATAATATATTCTTAGGTACTTACCTACATACATATATATACATATGTACATATTTTTATTCTATATATATACTTACATATACATAATAAAATATACCTTTAAAATTTTATACTGTTAAGAATTTCTTTACAATGTTTTAAACATTTTTACCATAGTTATACCAGATAATACTTATTTTATTTAATGTATGTAAGTATTTAATATTTTATTTTGGTACTAAATAGGTATAGGATAGGTATGTAGTTATAACCCGGTTTTTTTTTTCATATTTTTTAAAATACATGAATGCAAAATAAATATTGCATTTTATTTTTTTCTATAATGGCATAAGTATTCTTAATTTGTGTCGTTTAACAATTATCACGATTTTAATTTTATTTTATGCTTGTTATCTATTTTTATGTATGGTTATTCATACATACATATATATACATAAGTGCTTATTTCACTTTCACAGTGTAATTTAGAGTAAAAGTTTAAAAAGAAAGTACCTACAAATATTCAATTTGTTAATAATATGCCAGAAGACTTAAACTTTTTTTTTTTTTTATTTCGTAAAGGTATTTTATATATTATAATAATTATATGTATATATATATATATATATGTGTGTATACACACCAACATACAAATATATAACAATATAACTATATACCTATATATAAGTATGAGTATGGTTTATTATATTAATCTAATATTTGTAGGTACTAATATGGATTAGAAGCATTAAAATAAGTATATAACTAATATTTATGTATACATATATGTAATATATGTACCTTTGTATATAACAGAAATATATTTTGATTTATACTTATTAAAAAGAATAGTAAATTAATGTTTGCTGCAGTTCATATTTTATTATATTCTAATTTGCTTTTTAAAATTTGACCTATTAAGAACACTTAAGATTATAGAGATGTGCCTAAAAGGAATAAAAATTGTATAGTATAGTAAAAAGAAAAATTAAAAATGTAAGTATATATAAAATTAAGGGTTTTTAAAATTTCACATTTTCAAAATACATATTAATAAAATTGTAACTTAAAACTTTTTAAATTACTTATACTTTCTTACTTAAGTAATACCAGTAATACTATCTTATACATAATTAAAAATATGAAGAAGAAAAAAAAAATTTAATTTTTTCTGAAACTATTATACATTTACTATAATACCCCTTTGCCCTTTTAACTGAAAATTTTATACATAAGTATGTCTATATAATAAGAAATTTATTAAGTTAAAAATACATTTTTTTATTACTAAAAATATTTTATTTTATTTATAGTTACCAGGTTGTACCGCATAAGTGTACAAATATTTCAGAAGGTGATTCCAATAATTAATTAAAGATTAAGTAATAATTATAATAACCTATACTTAAACACCTATAATCACTTATAATTAAAGATAAAAAAAATCATAACAGTAATTTTTTTTATTTTTAATAAAATTTTTTTTAAAAATAAATAAGTTCTTAAGTAATTTTCTATTTTTATATTTTCAAAAATAAAATTTGTTAATTTTTTTTTGTGTGAAACAAGCATTTTTCTATCAAAAATGTTTTTAAAATTTTGAATTATATCTGGGAAATGGTGTAAGACTTAGAGAAAATTACTTACACAATTAATTATTGTGTGTTACTTAGCACAAAATTATGTCAGCCTTATTCTAAATTCTATATATAAGTAATGACACTATCTTAATACGGCATTTTTGAAAGAAAAAACGTTACTTTTAAAAAAATATGTAGGTACTTAAGTAAAAAAAAATATAAAAAAATTTCATATGTTCTTAAGTTCTTAATTAAAATTATAATTAAAAAAAAAATAATTACCCCAAGACAATAAATCCTTTAGCAGATGAAAGTTTAAAGAGTTAGCTTTCAAACAAGACTAAGATAACTTCTGTGTAGCATGTGGTTGAAGAACTTTTCGCCAATTAAATAATGTAAAACAAAAAATCTTAAAAATCACAATAAGTATCTCAAAAATGGCTAATAAGTAGAGTAGACCGCTCTCACTCATACAATTTTTTTTCTAATTTTTGTCTCTAGAATTATCTTTTGATATATTTGCACTCTTATGTGGAACATCCTGTATAATAGAAAATTTTTTAAAAGATTAAGGAAATACTTCATATGTGTCTTTAATTAATTGAAAATGTAATTAAGTTTAGGATCACCGTTAAGAAACACATTCTATCAAATTTATAAGAATAGGTGCGATATATACATATGTAGTTAAGTACTTAAAATTTTTATATAGTTATGTGTATGTGATAAACCCATTAAGTTTATTTAAAAATACGATACTTACTTATTTGAACTTTAATATACATACTAATAATTTTTTATAGTTTAAATTTGACATTTTATGTAACTCTGCAATTCTGCATCTCTATTTCTATTTCTAATTGCTAAGAATTCAAAAATTTCTTTAGGAAAAACTTAAGAGATTTCAGATTTGCTATTTGAAAATTTTGATTTTTTCAAGAGTTTTGGAAATTCTTTTAAAAATTATCTTAATTGGTTTTTAGCTGTAAACCTTTATATGATAATGATAGATATACTTAATTATAGATTAAAAATTATGATAAAATTTTGTTTTTAATAAGAAAATATTTATGTAAAATTTAAATTTAATTAAAATTATTAAATTCTTAAATTTAATTAATAAAGTTTAAGTTTTATTAAGTTTTATTAGTTTTTAAGATTAAAAAAGAAAAATTTTTTATTAGAATTTGAGTTAATAATTACATGTAATAGTTTTAAGTGTATTTCATTTGAATTTAAATGTCAAAAATTTTATTTTTTTTATATGATTTGACACTTTTGACAGGTTAAAGCTCTATTGTGTTTCCAAATTATTTCGGAATGTTTAGAGATAAAATATTTTTAATCTTTTCAGAACGTATTCTATGTACTCGATATCTGTTCAGAGCACAAATCTGAACTAAAATTAAAATAGAAGAACACCGAATGAGATATCTATATATGTATTTGTATATGTATGTAGTTATATTTAGTGTAAAAATTATTCCTTAAGACAAAAATTATTCCTAACACAAAAACATGAAAAATTTGAAAATTTTTCGGATAGGTATATAAAATTTTGACAATTTGAAGAAAAACTTTACAGATAGAAATTTTTGTTTTGTTATAGTTGTCATAACCAAAAATATTAAATTTTGTAAACATTTGTTTGTTTTGAAATAAAATTTAATTCTAAAAACGTAAATAATTAATTTTATTGTAAAAAAAAAAAACCGAATTTCAAAATATTTTTTGAAAGATATGAGAAAAATTAAAATTTTTCTATTTAGGTAGAAAAATATCGGGGAAAAAACAAATTTTTTCTCGGTTTGTGTCTTGGCCTATATATTTTTCTTGGGATACTAAGCTGTGTACCACTTGAGAAAAAATTGAAAACATTTATTAAATAGTTTTTGCCGAGAAAAATTTTGACATAAAATCCCATATAAAATTATATTTTTTTGAGCTGAGATATAAACTGAATACTATGCATTTATCTCAAATAATAAAACAGACATAATATAGACAAATGACGGACAGTACGATATAAACGTATTATTCCGAAATTTGTTTAAAAAAATTTCTGTTACAAATGTAAAATAAATGTTAAGTGAACACATATAGTATAAAGATATTTATGTAGGTACGGCGTGATGTAAAAATTAGGTAAAAAATTAAAATGATGTCAACGACATCAAATATGATGATAATGTGTATGAATAAACATGCCATTCATTAAAAAACGTACATAAGTACATAGGTATGTATTTTTTTTATTTTAAATATAAGTATGTTCTTATATACTTAGGATACTTAAAAAAAATGTAATAAAGATGAAGTATATATTACTAGATTAAGATAATAAGTATATAGTTATTAAATAATTATATTTTTTACTTATTATTTTAATAAAAAACATACATATATATTCATTTTTACTTAAAAAAAATAAGTATGTTAAGATGTGAAATTTTATTATTTCTTCAGGATATCGTATTATTAAAAACAAAAAAAAAAAAAAAATATTAAAATAAGAAAATAATGAATTATTAATGAAAAGCCTTTTTAATAACAAAAAGGATTTACTTATAATATATGTAATATGTATGTATATATTTCATTCATATATGTACTTATTGTTTAAAATATAAAGTAGGAATTTCAAAGTAAAAAAAAAATTATTATACATCTAACACACATCACAAGATGTAGTGTTGTTAGTATTTTATTTAAATCTAAAAATGTATTAAATATTACACAAAAATATGAGATATTTATAAAAATGTTAAGCAAACTTCTTTTTAACATATAGTGAAAACACAATTCATGGTAAAATTTCGCGGTGATAATTTTAAATATAAAAGCTGTTTTCGGTGTGAAATTCACCGACATAAATTCGTTTGCCACCATTGTTCGCCGCCCTGAATCTATTTTCACCTTTAAATATAGAGAATTTATCGCTTTTTAAATTAAAATTTTTTTTGTGTGACAGATATATATGTAATACTTATTGTTGTGTCATAATATAATATCTACATATTATGTATAAGTATATATTATGTATAAGTATATATTATGTAGCTACATATATATTTGAATGTAAAATGTCAATTACAGTAATACCTTTTATCTGCGCGGTAGTACGTTCTATCGAAATCACGCACTGGGAATCTGACATTGTAATAAGTTATGGGATTGCATTCTAGATATTAGGAAAAATGTAAAAAATTAGAAAAAAATAGTGTAGAGGGAGGGATTACTATGTTGGTATTTTAATTTCTGTAGCACAAAAGTTAAAATTAATTAATTTTGTTTTTCTTTTGTTCTGTTAAATATTTTCAAAATGGAATCCAAAAAAAATTATATCTTATTATGTTTCGTGCTTTTTCGAATGTTGATTTTTTTTTTTTTGGCAAACCGATAATCGCACTTTAATCATTATTCTACAAAAATAATTGTTTAATTATTTAATGAGTTTAAGTTTAACTTGTGGAAACGTAGAAAGATATTAAATATCAACTTATTTTAATATTTAATATTTAAAAATTTTTAATATTTTTTTACTTTCAGTACAAAGACTCGATTAATAAAAACATAAAATTTCTGTCGAAATCAAAATATTATGCAATCAGAAGTTCAAATCATAAGGTAGATGACAGATTACACCTATATAGCTATGTAGGTACATACATATTATATATATATGTATCATATATATATATATATATATATATATAAGAATCAAGTACAATTTCATTGAAAAATAAAAACAAAATTCTACATTTTAAAATTTAAGTATATGAATAATGTAAAATGTTGTTTGTTTTGTACGCTTTGAGACTTTAAACTTAGAAGATTTTCATTCTGATTGGTTGTGAATGTTACACAGTCTTATAAACGAACGCAATGAAAACTGTCAAAAATAATTTAATTTGTCTCGTGAAGGGACCTTCTATTTTTATTATTTTTATTTTACAGTTTGAAGTTTAAGTGGAAGTTATTCTAGCCATTTTTTTTTAGATTATGAAATTAATTTTTATTTGAGAGTTAAAAGTTTTTTTTGTTAGATTCATTAGATTCATTGTTTCTAAACGTGTTGAAGTTTTTTGGTTTTTTTTATTTTTAAATACATACTTGCATAAGTGTATGTAATCGATTTTGAGATTAAAACATACATCATACCATCATACATATTACGTATAACGTAGATGTAAGCGAAAATCTCTAATATCTCTTCTAAATATAATCAAAAACATATTTAACAATAAAATACCGTTGATTTAAAATCTATTAAATATTATAGATACCTACTTTATATTCTCACATTTTTTTAAAAAATACTTTTAAATGATTCAATAATATTAAACCATACATACATACATATATAATAAACAAACAATAAACCAATTTTTTAAGCATACCTACTTATACAATTTTTTTGAGTGAGAAAAATCCTAATTTAGTAAATTGTTGTTGATTGCAATTCTTTTGGAGGAAAGCAATTTAAATCATAATATATTGTATTTATTGAACTTTTAAAAAAATTAAAAGTACAATAATTAGAAAAAATAACATTAAGCAAATTGAGCATATTTTATTTTAATGTTATTGAAATAATTAATAGTAGACTGGTAGACAAGTCATTTTAGATACAATTACGTAGTGACTATACATAGCAAAAAAATTTATTGGCACGCGTCATCTATCAAGAATAAGATGTATATTTTATACTCTAAATATTGTGTATGTATACCTCTATATACTATTTTTGATAAACTTTCAAATTTTTGGGTTCATATATTTTCAGACAACCAGAAGTCAAAAAATGTTAATTATCAATAAAATTATGAATAATTTTTTTTTTACAGTTGATTATACGCTTTTTAATGTATTTTTTTTTTTTTTTGCTGTTGATTTAATATTTTTATTTATTTTTATTAATTTGCTCTACATGTTAATTTAATCTTCTGGCGGAATGAATGAATCATTATTATTGGATTGAAGTAAGAAAAAAAAAAAAGAAAACAAAAAGCAAAAAGAAAAGTTGGAGACGGGTTATTCTATTTCCAGTTTTATTTAAAAAAAAAAAAAAAAGTACAAGTAGTAAATTTAAACAAAATATTTTTTATTATTTAAGTTTTTTTTTGTTTTTATTATTTAAGTTTTGTTGTCTTTTATTATCTAATTTCATTCTAGGAACTAACAAAAAGCTAAAATTTAGTCATTTTTAAACAACTGTTTATGGTGTGGTACGTATGTATATGTATGTACGTATGTATATAGTTAAGGGTACGTATTGATATGTTAATGTTTGTAAATAAATATGGAATATATAATACGTACAGGGTGGGCGAAGTTGGACTGACTGATTTGAAATGCTTATAATTTTTATACTTTTAAAGTTTTTTAATAAAGAATTTTATAAAATTCCATAATGTCATCACCACAACGGCTACAATAGGTATGCCAATAGATTAATTTTGCTTGCGACAGAAAATGCTAACTTTTTGAACAAACTCATTATGAACCATGAAGCACATTTTCTTAAAATGGACAATTACACTCTTAAATGCATTAGTTTGGTGTGAAATTATGGCTAATAAAGTTCGGTTCATTATTTTTTCGAAACTGAAACTGAGCAACCAAAAACTGTTCTTGGGGTGGTATACCGGACCATGTTGGAAATTTTTTTACGTCCGGTAGCTCCTAATAATCGTGACATATGGTTCTGACTCATACCGTGACGAAGACAATCGCGATTTTGCGAGAACTTTTCGATGACCGAATAATTTCAAAAAATGCTGATTTTACGTGGCCACCTCATTCCTCAAATTTTTTTGTGGGGTTTTTTTGAAAAAATCGGTTTACATCAACAAAACACAAAACAGGAACAGGGAACTAAAGCAAAATATTCGCACAAAAATTGCAAAATTGGAGCCATAAACGTTGTGCAACGTAATGCAAAATGTCATAAAAAGAGCCATTAACTGCCAACAGGATGGAAGTCATTTAGAGGACGTCATTTTTAAGCTTAAAAAAAATTTAATAATTTATACCTCTAGGTATCTAAAAAAAAAATAAAATAAAAAAATGATAAGTATGTCAAATCAGTCAGGTCCAGTTGGCCCACCCTGTATATATGCATATCCATATTAAAATTAATGAAGCTCTTGTTTTGTTTTTGGATTTTTTCGTTTTGCTTTTTTTTTTTTAAAAAACAAATTTATTTTTAAATACGATTGATTGATGTTTTTGATTCTTGTATAGGTTTTCTTGTTTTTGAATTTTTAAATTTTAGGAATATGTAAATAATTTTTTTTTTTTAATTTTGAATAAAAGAAGTACAATCTGACCAATAGTGCAGTGCGTAAGTCACCGGTCTTGCAGGGATCAGGCGTAAGGTCTCGGGTTCAAACCTCGGTCAGGTCAAAAATATATAAAATATAACAAAATATTAAATATAATTATAATTGAATACTTGTACCGAGATGACCAACATGCTAAAGGCAAAAGGGTCCTAAAAATATCGGCAGATAAGTATACTTAATATATAAAAAAAAAAAAAAAAGACGTACAGATTTAAAATTGTAATGAAACTTTTAAGGATCAGAAAAATAATGCGTAACAAATAATTTTTATTATATTTATAATTATCTTACTTTAATAAGCTTTTAATTTTTTTTTGTTAAATATTTAGGTACCTACATAAGTATTCCGTCTCGGGTATAACATAAATTCTTTATACATACATATGTACATATGTCCGATCTTAACGATCTACATACATAATATGTATGTACAATCTGAACGATCTATATAATATGTACGATCTGAACCATCTACGATCTACTTATGCATGAATTCTTAACATATATAATATGTATGTATGTATATGTAATATGATATTTACCATCCTTTAAATAATTTCAAAAAAATAAATTTGTTTTTTTTTCTTGACATAAATTGATGGTACTAAATTTAAAAAGAATATTCTATGTATTTTACTTAAAACTTTTTACTTTTATCTTATAGCCACAAATTTATAATTTCAAAAATTGTTTGTTTTTACAAAAATCTACTGTTTTAAATACAATGTGTTCTACTACATAGTTTTTTTTTTTTAAATGAATGATACTTATGATAGTAATGAATAAAAGTAATGAATGATACGAAAAACGCATGCGAGCAATAGAGATGGATGAACGATCTTTTTCTAGAAAAAAAAAAATGATTGTATCCAAAATAAAGTTAATATGTGAACAAATTTTTGTAATTATAAATTTAACATTTGTCTTTTTGACGTTTTTATTAGTTTTCCAGTTCATTTTAGTTGTTTATAATGCAAAATTTTTAATATTTTAAATAAAATAAAATCAAAAAAAAATAAAAAAAAAATAAAATTTGGGATGTCAAAAATGTTCCGAAACTTAAAAATTCTTATTATTCTTTCTATACTGTATAAATTTTACATGCAATCCTCTTTTCATTTTTATTTTGGCTAGAAAAAAGTATATATACAAATATATTTACTTATATATAAAAAAAAATAAGCACCTACTAACTATTTTAATATTCAAAATTCATGTGTTTTTAAAAATGCTTTTGAAAATATGGTTGTGTCCTCCCTTTAAAACATTTAACTAAATACATCATATTATATAATACGAATGATTTTTTATTATCAGCATTACTATTTGATTCATAACTGATTAAATTGTTTAAAATATCCTATAAATTATACGGGTTTAAAAACTATATACTTATGCAATAATAGTAAATGATTAATTTTTATTAAATTTGTCTGACTTAATCCTGTATAATTAAGTAAAAATCATGCAGATTTTTTTCTATTGGCCACTTTCATTTAATAAATATATATCAAAGTCTAATGTATTATAGACCTATCAATAATGAGGGTAACATTTAAATTAAATTATGCAGCAAGTTATTTATTATTATATTTTAGATGAATCAGCTTTTTCGAATTGATCAATTAGACAAAGTTAACTCTTACTCGAGCCATATAGACTTATTTAATAGTTAGGTTTCATATGTTACAGTGCATATACATACCAAAGTATCGTACAGAGGGCAAAAAGTTAGAAAGACATAAAAAATTCATTTTATACTTTTTAGCGAACAATCTCCGTTATACTACCCTTCTTAATTATCCCAAGTCTTTGTAAAATTTAACTCAGTCAGATATTTTTATACCTTTTTAATGATTTTATAAGTTAGTTAAATAAAATTATATAATTTTTGTTTAAAAGTTATTTATATGCATATTTTGAACTGAGATCATTAAATAAAACTAAAAAAAAAAAAATAAAATCGAAAGAAAAATAAGTTAATGGGAAATGAGTTAGTTATATATAGAAAATGTGGTGCCAGATTAAATTTCCTTTTTTTTTCCATTCAAAAAATTATTTTTTTTTTTATTAATTACTTATTTATTCAAAAAACACTTATTTATTATGTGTATTTAATATATAATATAAGTATAAGTTTAAAAGTGTTATGGTTTTTTATTAACCGCAAATTTTTACCACAAACCTAAAACTTTGTTTTATTAAAATTTATATTATTTACTTTTATAAAAATATAAATTTCCATTTTATTATTTTCAATAATATTTAAATATGTGCTTTAATTAAATATAAAATATGTATTGTAAATGGTGACTCAGATTAAATGTAATTTTAATAAATAAATATAAAATGCTACATGTAACTTAATAAATAACTAATGAAGTACATATATGTATACTTATATGTATGTATTTATTTAAGAGTTATTTCCTTTTTTTTTGTTTAAGTAAATAGAAGAATTGTATTTTAATACTTACTTATATATAAGTATACTAACTATAAGTAGTTAATAAATGAATTAATATTTTAATTTTATTTAATTACTTAGATACTTATTCATTTTTTTTTGTTTTATTTTTTATTGTACAATATTGTACAATAAGTTAATAAGTTAAAATTTTTCAATGTATTTATTTAAATTGTTCTAAACAATTCTCCTAAAATCCAGTATATATTCCAATTTTCTTTATTACTATTTGCCCTAATCCTCAAACCAAATAGTACATTGCACTTAATTAGGTTTTAATTTATATAAATGTTTTGTTTAAAAGATACAATGTTTGGTTTAAAATGGAGGTGGTATTTGGTTGGTTCCAAATCTAACACTATCAAAAAGAATTTTCACATTGATTTCATTTGTATCATTCGAGACTCTTAACTATTTTGTCAAAAATATAAAAAAAATATATATACATAAGTACGTAAGTATATACATACATGTTAAGTTAAGTGACCTAAATTAGGTTGGTAGTGACCTAAATTAGAGCGTTAGCATCATTTTGCTATCACTTTCGTTACCCCAAGGTTTACGATAGGTCAATATTTTAGGGTTTTATTTTAGATCTAGCGTTCAGAAACCTTACCATTTCCGCAGATTGCTTAACCACTAGATCACTAAGATCGTTAAGTTCATTGCTACCGAGAGTTACTCTTTTGGCCCTAGCCAGATTAATGATTAATTTATTTCTTTTTTTTTTTTTTTTCATAAAGCCCAAGCTAAGGCGTAAATTATTACTATAGGCCCGTAGTTAATTTTCAAACTTAGAAGAATCTATTTAAAAATAAAAAGTTGATATTAAGTTTCATTAAATTTATGCCACGATGATATTACTCATTTTGGTGAAAGAAATATTGAAAGCTTTTTAAATTCATGTCATTTTAAAACTTGACAAAAGAAACCATCGAGATATTTTTCCCTTAACAGACTGAGATATTTTACAGTTGCAATTGATTGAATTATAAAAACAATTTTAAATTTTTTAATGGTTCATTGACTATAAATAGATATCTTATCATATTAAAATCGTGATATGTATCACCGGAAAATTTTGAATCATAAAACATTGAATTTTTGTGATAAAAGTGGATTAATTAATTAGAGATCACTTTCGTTTTTTTTTCATCTTAAGATATAAAACGGAATAATTCCCAATAATTTAAATTTTATACCTTCAATATAATTTAAAGTTAAATTTATAGTTAATTATGTGTAAATATTATTATTTTTTATTTTATTTGTTTTTTTTTTTTTTAATTAAAAATTTAAGTCATGAAAATAATATTATTATAACAATATTTATTTTACTTTTAAATTCCCACTAAATGTCATTATTTGTCTATCATATTTTTTTTTTTTTGTAATGCAATAATTCTCTTTATTTGTCACGTAAATTTTGAAACAATAGAAATAAAAAAAAAAATGTATATAATTAAAATGTATTGACTTGATTTATATATGTAAGTATATACACTAGATGTAATGAATGTTTTAATGTATAAATTAAAAATAAATTTTAATAAAATATTATATATGGGAATAGTAAAAGTTTTAACATGTTAACTACCTTTATATGTAAATGTATATATATATATACATATACATATATAAAATATAATAACAATAAATTGATTTGAAAATGGATTTACTTATGTAAATATAATTTTCAAATATGCATATATGTACATATATGTATACGTATACTGGATGGGTATTCGAAAGTCAAGAGTCACGAAGAAAGGAGATGATATAGACGAGATCGAAACAAGTATGGCGTCTATTTTTGACAATTTTAGAGATAACGGCTTTCAAAGAGTTTTCATTAAGTTTTTAAAAATATAATAATATAGCTTCGCTCTATTAAACATAGAAGATACGTTTAGGTATAAGAAAATGGTTAAACTTGTCCCAATTGTTTGTAAAACATGCAATTAACTTTATTTTCATTTACGTATGAATAAATTGAACTATGAATTGTATTGTAAGTAGAAATAATTTAGAATCAATTTTACACCACTCTTTAAATTTCGAAAATTTTAACTGAAATCAAACCATCTTACTTGAATATTTTCATATTATTAAAAAGTTAATATTTAGTCGGATCATCGGATTTTATGAGTTTTTGAAGTATAACGAGCATGAACATGAACATGAACATGAACATGAGTATTAGTTATGATGAACAGCTACACAATTATTGTTGTTACTAGTTATATGTTTCTTCATTAGTTTCATGTATTTGTATTATGTTATACTCAAATTCTTATGCGTATACTTACTTAAAAATTTCAATTGCTATTTAAGTACTTTTAGAATAAAATGACAACATCGAAATAAAACAATGTTAGTTAAAGTGTTAAATTTTAATATTAAAAAATATTTTTCATAATAAAATTCGATAACCACATTTAAATTTTGCAAAATTTGTTTACTAAATTGTATTTTATTTTCCCACATAAAGAGTACCAAACTATTTTATTAAAATACAAAAGAAATTAAATTTTTATTAAAATGTGGTGAAATTGTATTTTATTTAATTAGACATGTAAAAAAAATTTGAAATTTGATTTAGTGTTTATTTATACTTTAATAAGAAAAAAAAAATTTCATTGTAAAAATTGAAAAAAAAATAATTAGTTAACCTTTCATTTTAAAATATATTTATTTTAAAATAATTTTATTTTATAAAAAAAAAAGGTATAATCTTTTTGTTGTTTTTGATTTTTTTTTTTTTTTTGTACTAAGTAAATATTGGGAAAAATATTTTTATTCAAAGGAATTTTGACTTCAATTCGGTTTTTTTTTTTTTTGCGGAAACCTTTAAATTAAAGTTATTATACTAACATTGAACTATAAGTAAATATTTTTTTTTTGTTTTTTAGTTTATTCTCCTGCCACATAAATGTGACAAGGAAATTACACAGCCTTTCTTTTTCAGGCGTGGCTCTAATTGTCGTAAGGGAGAATTATTCTTAGGACGTGCGTCTGATCCATAAGTATATTAAACTATTGAATACAATACATTTATAATTAAATTTATTATTTTTTCATTTATTTTAGATTTTTAAAATTAATTTAATTTTGTTTCTTAAAAAACCTTAAAATTATTTGTTTTAATTTAATTAACATATTTTTTTTTTTTGATAATGTGCAGAACTGTTTTTCACTAACTTATCTAAATTGAATAACTAACCAACTATTCAATAAAAACAACATGGACAAGTGTTTTCATTTTCATTATTCACAAGAAAAGATATAGGTGAAAAAAAATATCACTATACACATCAAGACATATTTTATTAAATTATTAACTTTAGTCTATGTGTATAAGTATGTGTATATAAGTATATACAATACGTCTATGACTAATCTATAGTTTCTTTCTCTAAACGTGAAATATAAGACAATTGGGTCGTATTATTACGAGCTATTATAGCTTATCGGTCGGTATAAGGTATGATAGAAGATTAAATATGCATATGAATTGTAACTGTAGATTTCGCAAAGAAATTGACGCTATATGGAAAGGGTGTAGCATTTTTTCTTCAGCTATCTCAGTCTGTGCAGAAAGATTGTCAAGAAAAATTTAGATGAATTCTTTGACTTGGATCTGAGAAGTTTTTAAAGCTAAAATGGTATCATTATGGCATAAATCTGAACAAACTTCACATAAACTTTAGTTTAATAGGTTATATATTACGTTTTGAAGGTGCACTATGATTTACAAAGTCTATATATATATATAGTGATTATTGACGCGTTACTTCAGCTTTAATCAATCAAAAAAGAAATAAAAAACATGTTCTTTTTCTTATTGTAAACAAGTGTATTCAAAAGTAATAAAATATGAAACTTATAATATATAAGAAACTTTCAGAGCTTCATATTATGTTTTAACAATAAAAATATTTGACAGAAACAACTATTAAAAAATTAAAAGAGAAAAAGTGCAATTAAAATTATATATGTAGGTATTTACCTATATCTTTTTAACCAGAACTGGCAAGTGTTATATTTAAAATTGTATTATTTAAACGAAATTTTTAATTTTAAGTGGGAATTTTTTATTTTTATTTGAACAAAAAGTTGATTAAAAATATAGTTTGAAAGAAAGTACTTAATAATTTTTTGTTTTTAATTTTTTTTTTTTTATATAGAACCAATTAAAAGGGTTTTACTGTCTAAAGGGCTCTAATATTTAAAAAAATTGGCCATTATAAAATTTTTTTTATGATTTTAATTATTTAATTTTAATTTTCTTTTAAACATTAAAATAAAGGTATAAGTAGTTAAGTGGGTTAATTTATTATTTTAATCCTTTTAAAAATTTTATTTGTTTATAAAAACTTAATTTTCTTTCCTGATAACCTATATTGTATATATATCTCATATTAAATTTACCCTAATATTACATTTTCAATCAAAAATAATTAATTAAAAAAAAAAAGTAAATAAAAAAGATTAAAAATTTGAATACAAACAAACAAAAAAAGATAAATTAAATTCAACCTTGACAATGGATACAATTATATAAAATTTAATGATAATAATTTGATTCTTCGTTGGAAGTATTTAGGTTTTTGATACAAAAAAATCAAAAAAAAAAAACAAACAAAAAGGTACACATATATAAATTATATGTCATGTAATCCAAAACAATAATTTTAATAGTTAATGTATGACCTCATTACAATAATATAAATATTTTGTAATATCAAATTCTAATATTAAATTATTATTTAATTACATATACAGGGTGGTTCTCTTTCGATTTTGAATATTTATTGCGTATATTTGGGGGAACAAAACGAACAAAAAATTGTTCTGTAAGGGGACGGAGATTTATTTCCCTCGATTCTTGAGAAAATGAGGTTTAAATTTTATTTTAAGTTTTAATTTAATTTACCTATAGGCCGCGCTTCACTATAGTCTTTTTTAAAAGTCGTAATGATTTTTTTTTTTGAAGATGTAATGAATGATATGAAAAATGCATGCGAACGATAAAGACGAAAGATCAACTTTTTTCCGAAAAGAAGCGGTACTATATGCAAATAAAAGATTTGTTATGTCCGAATAAAAGAGTAGTTGTGTCCGAAAAAAAGTTGTTGAAATCGAACAAAAAGTGGTTATATCTGAATTATATTCTTTTAATTATTTTTTTTTGTATCGTAAATATATGTAAATTTTATCGTAAAATCGTAATGATTAAAACTGTTCTGACAAACAAATTCTATTATAGATTTTAAGATTTTAATTTATCAATTTTCTTTTTCGTTTAAATGTTCATAACTTTTAAACGATTATGGTATCTAATATATGTGTAAAAACAAGTGTAAAACTTTCTGATAGTGTATAAAATTTATTAAATATTTGTCTGGCTTTTAAGATATGTATAAGCAAATTAAATTAAGACTGAAAAAAAAAATTTAGAAAAAATCCTTTATTTCAAAAACCGAGAGAAATAGATCATCTCCTATGGAAAAATTTTTTCTTTATTTTGGTCTCCCTATAAATATTCAAGACTGCAAGAGAATCATCCTGTATATGTATGTTTGTTTAAAATATATTTATAAAATATAATATAATTTATATTTATAAAAAAACTAAAACTAAACAATAAAAATAGTTTTTTTTTTAAATTTCAACAAACAAAAAAGTGTAATGCTTTCAGTGGTCAAATTGTCTCAAATAAATATACTAAGATAAGACAACTATTTAAGTATCTTAAAAATATTTATATTTAATTTATTATGTAAGTATACTTAATCCTTTAATTAGAATATACTTATATATAAGTATATACATATCTAAATTCTGACATTATAATTTGATCAGAAATAGTTTCATCAAGTGCCAATCATTATATATACTTAAGTATACTTAAGTAGTTAGTTAATTTTTAGGCCGTTCAAAGCATTCGACCATAATTTAAATTTTATCGAAATATTTAGTTAAAAATATCCCTTGGAAAATATTTAGAAAAGTAGTTATAGATATATAAGTGCAAATATAAATTTTTCATTTAATTTTTAAATTTTTCTTTAGTTCGTCAATTATATCATTAAAAACTTGTAGAAAAGTTGAACATCCATTTCCATCCAACATTCAAAGAAATCCATTTTTCTCTAATTCAATAGATATAATTTGTTTTCTATTTAAAGTAAATAAGTAATATAAGAGTCAGTAATTTTTGACGTGACCAAATGAAAAATCTAATCCCGATTTATTAATAAAATTGCAATTTTATTTTTCCAAAAAATTTCACATTAATTGTATGTTACATAATATATATATATATATATATATATATCTGTATTATATAGGTATATATTTAAATTTAATTATATCACTTAAAAGAAGTAAATTTTTAAAATATTTAACGTAATGTAACCTTTAATAAACTTTAATAACAATAAAATTTAAGTATTTTTTTGTTTAGTTTATGTATAAAAATATTTTAAAATCTTCTAACTTTATTTAAATTTGTAGCTATTTATATACACTATATAGAATGTACACTTATATATTAGAATTTACTAATATATAAAGATATTTACCTACATTTCAAAGTATTAGATCTAAGAAACTTGAACTTTTGCAGACCTTACTAAAGAAAACACCCTATAATGTTCAATTTGTTGTATTTAAAAAATTAACTGTATTAAAATATATCTTAATAAATAATATTTTTAAGGATATAGATTTCAAAAGAAATTTACAGAGACATTTTTTTAAAACAGCATATATTTTGAATAATAATTAAGTTCGAAACACTTTAAATGCGATACTACTTGATACAATCCTAGATAGTGGTATTATTAGCCTATATATTTATGAAAAACATATTTGCTGTTTTTTTTTTTTTTTGTCAATGTTTTTTAGTAAATCTTGTCGTTTAGTTTTTCCGGATACTTTTAATCATTTTTCAGTTATCAATGAGCCGGATAACTTGGAGGATATCTGTAAATGTACTTAATATAATTAAAATTTGTATATACATACATACACACATTCATACATACATACATGTATACATACATATGTATATATATAAAAAAACAATGTTATGTTTTAAATATATCTAAATACATGTAGGTACATATATATGTTACATAAATACATATATATACATATATATACATATATATAGTTAAATGATATTATACTTTTTGTTATTATACTTACATTAACTATTTACAATTTACCTAATTCATTTTTTCTTTGTTTTGATATACTTACCTTTGATATTATTAAATTTTTTTTTTTGTTTTTCAAATCCAGGTTGTCTATACGTAATAGAAAACCTTTCATTATTTATTCTGATTATTATTTTGTATTAAATATTTAAATAAGTAGTATTTGACATGATATTTTTAATTTAAATAAATAATCTGATTTAAATTATTAGATAAACTATGTATAATATATGTATGTATGTATGTATGTAACTATATATTATTATATGCACAATATACCTATACGAATATAATAAATAAAATCTTTAAATGATTCTTTAATTTATATATGAAATTTTTAATTAGAACAAAAAAAAAAAATAACAATTTAAAATTTAAATTTTAAATGAAAATAAAAGTTAATAATATTTAATTTATAAAATATTTAATTACGTATATTAAAAAGATATTTATTTCATAAAATTAAATTTTTATTAAAAATTACCTTGTTATATTTAATTACTTAATTAGACAAAATAATTTTTAAAGTTTTCTGCTTTTAATAATAATTAAGTATTATAGTACATAATTTAATGTTCCTATTAAAAAAAAAATCAAAAAAAACAATGATAATAAGAAAAAAGTTATTTTTCAGAAATTAATTTATTTAATTGATTTTTTTTTTGTAAAATATGGTAAAAGAAAACATTTTGTATATATTTAAAAAAAAAAAATTTATTGAAATTAAAAAAAAAATTAATTTTATTAATTAAAACGAAACTTTTTAACAAAATTAATTTTTCAAACACAATACAATTTAATCCAATCATAAATATATTGGATTATATTGGATCCAATCATAAATATATAATACGAGATTACGACGTTATTTTGAAAAACAAAAATCGTAAGTGGACAAAATCTTGAATTTTTTATTTTGAAAATCTTTTTGTGAAAAAAATCTTAAGTAATTGACAAAATCTAGAATTTTATCTTGAAATCAAATATTTCTTTCAAGGTTTGTTTTTTTTTTTTTTTTTTTTTTTTTTTTCAAAAAATATTTTACTTTTATTTAAAATATTTTGTTGTTAAAATGTTTATGTAGAAAAATACATAGAGGGGCCTCGGTGATCTAGTGAGCAAGAGGATATAAAATAAACGCCGAGGGAGTTGTGGGTTCGAAACTCACACACGTCGTAAGAATAATTCCATTCCATTCCGCCTGAAAAGAAAAGGCTGTGCAATTTCCTTGTCACATTTTTGTAGCAGGAGAATAAACTGAAAAAAAAAATATGGGAAGGAATTTAGATTCGATTCGATTTCAAAATCAGTGTTTCAATAAATTGTTTAGGAGAGGTTTGGGGCGGCAACTTTGTTTTGAAGTGTTTTTGTATATAAAAATAAATAGTTAGAAAAGATTTTAGAGTTGTTTTCAAAATCAAGTTTTTAACAATTTATTTAGCGAGGGTTTGAGTACGGCAGCCTCCAGTTTTTAAAAGAAGTTGGTTATAAAATCAAAATTATACTTATGTCTTTTACAGAATATTTAAATATGAGAAATTCTGGAATAGGAGGGATTTTAAGTTAGATTCAAAAACAGATTCAAATTTATATATACACTTTTTCCAGAATTATATATACATACGTGAGCTTTTGAATTAGAAGGAATTTTATGTTTGTAAAAGAATACTTTGCGCTTTTTCTACAATATGTATATATAGATATATACATTTGTTCATTTTTTCTAAATTTTTTTTTGAATTTATTCATCTCTCTGGGGAGTTGGATGTTGGAACTGTTTGTTATTAAATTTTTTTGAAAAAAAAAAAAAAAAAAATCAATTTAAAAATTCAATCTTATTACCTAGGTAAATTAAAATTTAATTTCATTTAAATAAAAATTAATAACAATAACATTTAACACAGATCTCTCTTTTTTTTGATTTATAATTTTTTTTTTTAAACTTATATAACAAATTATTTTTAAATTATATTTAATAATATATTATTTTTAATAAGACATAGTTTTAAAGAATTGTGTAAACTAAAATAAATTAAAATTTTTATTTTTTCAAGATATTGTCTCTAAAAGATATTTTTTTTCCCCCAAGATTTATTTTTTTCCAAATTCTCTTCTAAAAAGATTTTGACTTTCAAGATTTTATTTTTTCTAAATTTTTTTTGTTCAAGATATCAGGGGCGACTCATATATCTATTGGTAATATATGGATCGCCCCTGATATCTTGAACAAAAAAAATTTAGAAAAAAAAAAGATCAATGAAGAAAATATTTTCAGTCAATTTTTTTAGAAACAGAGTGAAACGTGCTTATATATGCATTGCTTTAGTTTCTTCTGAATTAGTTTCCTAAAAGATGAAATATTATAATTTCTGATTTTTTTATGAATTTTATCATTTAGTTTGTTACTTTATGAGTAGTTTAAATTTTTAAACTGTGTTTAATTAAATTTTAATTTTAAAAATATAATATGTAATTCAATTATTAAGTAATATAACAATTTAAAATCTCTTAAATGGAACTGGTTATGAGAAACTGTTTTACAACATTATTTTCATAAATAAGTATAAACAACTGAGTAAACGAAATGTATACATATTATATAAAAGGTATATGTATATTTTTGACTGAATATTTAATATAAGAAAAAAATCAACAACTATACATCTTTCTTCCCATATTATCTTAATATATCTATGGATCTAATCCAATCAATATAACTATAGGTTGTTCGAATATAAAGTTTCTTTATGTAACTATAAGTATATGGTATTTTTATTATTGGCAGAATTTACATTTCGTTTTCGAAAACTATTTCGGATCTTTGATTATTTAATTTTATAAATAAATAATAATTAATAAAATAAAATTTATAATAAATTTCTGTAAAACATTTTTAAACAGTGACATGTGTCATTAACTAAATGACAAAATAAAAACTTTATAATAATTTAATATATATATACATATATGTAGTTATTTACACATACATAAGTATACCTATAAACAAATTACGATAAATATTCGTTCATCATTGGCGCGATAAATAAATTAATTGATTTTAATTTCTATCATCTGTCGCACAGGATTATTTACCGAATTTTAATTTTACTTAATCTTAAATTTTTTTTAAAAAGTATATACTGCACAATGGAGTTTAATTGTAAAATTTTCACTTAGAACAGAATTTTATACGTACATTATTATTATTTTATACACAGTTTTGTTTGATTTCTTAACAATATAAAATCAATTTCATTTAATTCATTTTGAAATATTATATATTTATTATATATAATTATAATTACACGATTTCTGTAAGTATAGTTAGTTGTTAAACTATTAATTAATTTCTTTACACTGACTGACAAATCAAAAAAAATATACAGTTTAACAATTTATTCTCTGTTACAAATTCAAAATTTTTAAAAATTTAACTATACATTTGTGGCGATCGTCACACAACTATACATTTGTGGCGATCGTCATAGACATATCCGTCGATCATGGTTGTTAACGATACATTTTTAAAAGTTTTTAACCAAACAGTACATTAGTACTAAAGTAGATATAGTACTAAAGGACCTATTACTTGCTATTATTGTTCGGTAATGAAAGAAAGGTGTTGTTTAGTTGGTGTAAAGTTTTACACACTTATAGAGATTTTCGTGCTGGTTCCATTCTTAGTGGCTTTCGTTGATTCCCACCTACTCTCACAAAAAAAAAAAAAAAGTACTGAAATAATGATTCTAATATAAACAAGTACATATATTTAATATTGTAACTTTTTGCATAATATATTATAAGACTGCTTAAATAGAAAACAAAAAAAAAAAAAATTTAAAATAGAAAATAGAAAATCACTTTTTTATTTTTTATTTCTATTGAGAATTTTAATTGATTTTTTTTTTTGTTCAAAAAGTTTTTAAATTTAAATACTTATACTTTTATATTAATAATATATAATTTACTTAATATATACACTTATATATATACATGGATAAGAATTAAAACAAGTTTTTTTTCTCGATATATCTATAAGTATAACTATAAATAATTGACAGCAGGAAAAGTAAGAGTATTTTTTTTTTTTATACATTTTTACTTTATTTAATAGATAATCAATTATTAAATCATTTAATTGAAAATTATAATGCATTTTTATTTTAAATCGATTCTAAACAGAACAAAAAAAATATTTTATTTTTTTAGAGAACATTGATTTTGATTTTAATTAAGTGCATAATACACACATATTATGTATGAATATACATATATATTATATATAATATATGAATATATATATATTATATATACAATAATAATATATATATATTATATATACAATAATAATATTATTCGAAATATTTTTATTTCAAGAAGTTATTTCCTATTAATCTTCTATATTTACATATTTTGTATATATGTATATACATATATGCACTTGTATGAATAAATAAAAAGAAGCAAGGTGACCCAATTGTTTATAAAGAAATTTCATTTAAATATAACGGAACTTACTGTCATCAATCATCAATATTGGTTATATAATTTATAAGGTGAATCTTATTGCTTATTTTAATATTTTAATAATAAATCAATTGTGCTATTAAGTAGTTCCAATATATACATATATATATACTTTATATTTTAAAAGTATTAAAGTATTTTATGTTATTTTTTATTTTTTTATTTTTTTTTATTTTCGAGTTCTTTTAATATGTATCTATATTTCCACTTTTGAGTTTCTTTAAAAATTTAAAAACTAAGAAATTAGAATTTTATAATAATTACTAAGGGCGTATCGCATTAGCACTTGACACTTCAGAACATTATTCTTTTCTTAGATGTGCAAATGTCTTTTAGTGCAAATATCTAATGTAGTCGAGAATACAATAAAAATTTGACAAATAAACAAGTACGATCAGCTAATTTGATATTTTCGAATGCACTAAAAATTTTTCGATTTTTTTTCGGAATTAATTAAATTAGCTAATATTAATATATTAATAATCTAATGGGAAGTGCGATAGGTTCCGAAACGCCCTAAAATGATTAATCGGATGGGATACATGAAAATTCTATTACTTAATATTACTTAATCAAACAATTTTTGAACAGATTGATTAGTACTTAGTAATTTTTTTTATTGTGTTTTAATTCATTATCAGCTCAATAATTTTTTTTTTGTTTTTGAATATTATTCAGAAATTAATTGCATGAAAAAGAAAACCTTTAATGTACCCTTTTAAAATTCTGTTTAAAGAGAAAGTTTGACAGGTGGAAATTTAAATTAAAAATAAAAACCTTTAAAAATAAAATTTTAGACAGATTCATTAATATATAAATATATTATGTAGTTATATAATTTAACAAATGTATATATATATGTAGCTTGAAAAGAATTTGTAGTATATATTATATAAATAATGGTCAGTTACAGTCGAGTAATCAACATCTTAGATAAATTTAATGGATGTCGTATGCTCCTTGTGGAAAGCTCCACATTCAATATATCAACAACTTATTTTCTTTTCTAAAAACTTTAATTTATTGACTTTTAAAAGGAATGCCGTATAAAAACTATTAAATATATAATATACATACAATATTTGAAAGAAAATTTGAATAACCGTTCAACTTAGAATTAGGTTTTCTTTTATTTTTATGTAATTTTCTATTATAAATTTTCACTTTTTGAATACCCTGTTTTTTTTAATGCATTAATAACTATTATAATTATTTATTTCTTGAAATCAAAGTTTTTATTTGAAAAGAATTTTGAAAGCAAAACATTTTAGTCATTCACTATAAGTACATATATATGTACATATTTAACAAATCTGTAAAATTTCTTAATTATTTTTTTTTTTTTAAATTAATTTTTAAAATTTTTTATGCAAAAATATAATATATATACTATTTAAAAAAAAATATATGTACATAAGTAAGTATATATTATATTTATATATATAAAAAAATTCAATGAAATTGCAATTGACGTTTACACACATTATTGTTGTACAGGAAAATATGCATTTAAATTGAATATGATTGCGTTAATAATTCTACAATCACATTTAAATAAAATTCAACTGTGGTCTCTGTTGGTATATTGTATAGGTATACATATAATATGCACATACATACATTTAAGCTTTGTTTAAATGAAACAAAGATTCAGTTTTAAATCATGATATTATATAAATATGGTACAGATAAAGTCAAAAATTAGTGCACAAAATAATATATTTAAATTTTGAAACTGAGGAAGCTGTCAAATTTCAATTGAATTTCAATTAAAGTCGGTTACTCGGTTTAAATAATTTAAATAATAATTGGTGTCGTGTTTAACAATTTATTGTGTTAATTATTTTTAAAATGGTAAACTTTAACACTTAACTACATTTTTTTAAATTTTTATATTGATTTGATGTTCTTCTTCAATACAAATTATAAAATTGTTAGTTTGCAGTTTGTTATTACATATTTATAAAATATGTTTGTATATAAGTATGTATGTATGTATTTTTAAAATGGAAAATTAACAAGTTGAAAAAATTAATTGAATTCAACTTATTTAACTTATACGGCACTATGTATACAACTTTTTTTGATTGATATGATTTTGAAATAATCGACAATAGCACCTTATGTAGATATATACATATATATATGTATAAATATATATATATATGACATGATATTAAAGAAAGTACTTTTTGTTTATCGAAATTTAACTTTAATTCATAGACAATACAAATCGTTGCAGTCTGTATAGTTTTGTTATTAAGTGTTAACAAAGTTAACGGATTTTAAACTTTCATTTTAAATTAAGTAGAAATTAAAAAAAAATCAAACAACCTAACTATGATATAAAAAATTTTACGAAATTTACCCACTGAATGGAGACATTTTTTGTTTTAAAAATATTTGAGTTCTGAAATATCAATTTCAATTTCTTATAATTTAACTTTAACTTTATCGTAATTTAACTATATACTTGCTAACCACCGAATATTAATTAAAAATTTTACTATAAAAATAGTAGTATAGTTACTGGAAAGTAATTAGCTAAATTAAAGATTACATTTGGAGTAAATTAAGAACAATTTTCGATTTAATGATACCTATTGTATTTTTTTAGTACAATGTCATCATTTTAAATTACATATGTATATGTAAATTACAATTATTTTTGAGAATTCTTTTTAAAAATAAATGGGTGATTAGAAATTAATTTTTTCTATCCCTTTTTTTGAATGGAAAATTAAAAGAAATTCAATTTTTTAAAGCATGTAAAAATTAGAATGCAAAAATTAGAGAAATTTCCTGTTTTTAAGCGTTTATTTATACTTATTTGAAAATTATTTTTTAACATTTTGAATATCTCTTTCTTTGTGTGTCTGACTGCATAATAAAATAAAAAAAATATTACTTTTAAAACAAATAGTTCAGAACTTCAGAAAAGTGTCAAAGTGTTCACCGTATTTAATAACAGTTAAACATGTCAAGAAAAATGTACCCATTAAAAGAAATGTCAAAAAAATAAAATTGGAAAGCAAAATAGAAAAATTTTTACTTTTAATTTCAGTTTCAAAAACAGTACAGTAATAGTAATGACACTTTGTGTATAAAAAAGGGACAAAAAGATGACTATAAAGTATAAATGATTACATATAAAGACTATAACTATAAATATGAGGAAAATTCATTCAACTTAAGATGGAGTATAATTCTCACATATGGGCTGGCGCTGCTCAAACATCATTAGGTTACCTGGATAAAATTCAAAATCGCGCCTTACTCCTGATTGGCTACCCTACTATTCAGGGAACCTTATGAAAACGAAACGAAACGAAATATTGGAGCCTTATCACTCTTTTATATATATTTTGTAGGTAATGACACTTGTTCTATTGAATTGAAATCAATAATGCCTCCACTTAAACAATTCCAACGTAACACTAGGGCAGCCTCAAGTGCTCATTTCTACACCGTGGAAATTCCTAGGTGATTTAAAAGTGGTTATGGAAACTCTTTTATTGTGAGAACCGCTAAAATATGGAACATGCTTCCATCCAACGTGTCCCCTCTGATACAAATGGTCTATTATACAATTTGCAACTTTTGCAACCTATTCAGGTTCGTCTCCAATTTACCAGCCAATTCTCCTTTATATTCATATTTTCTGTGAACTCCTCTGCTTCTTGCTCAAACCTACAATAATTTTGTATAAAGGAAAACTTTCCTAGAGTTTGGGTAGCGTGTAAAAAAAAATAAATAAATAAATAAAATAGAGAAAATTTTATATTGAGTGACTGACTATACATAATATACAAGTAGTTAGCTAATTTCATTCGAATCTTTCTGATATTTCATTCTATACCATAACAGTATAATAATTATACTGTATGCGCTCATTTTTGATGTTTTGTGTAATTGTATATAGGTACCTTTACAGAACATAGACATACTTGTAAAATGCATTGATTACATTAAATTTTATGTTTTTTGAATTTATCGCTATTATTATATTATGTGGTAAGTATATTGAAACATAAATGTTTTCATTGAAAAAAAAAATAAATAAATATATGTATCTATGTATCTATGTATAATGAAAATAATGTTTCCTTATTTTATAAAAATCTTGTACATAAATATGTGTATATATATAGAATAAGTCTAATTAAATACTTATTCTTTAAAAGAAAAAAAGAAAAAAAAAAATTCATTCAAATTTAATATCTAAGCGTAGCTATTCTTAAGAAATAAACGTATTCTTAACTATTTTTGTTATAAATCTATACATTATGTAATTAACTTTGTTAGAATAGTTATATGTATGTATGTACATATATTTATATGGATTTGTTAAAATGTGGTATAGTTAAATAAAAAAAAAAAAAACCAAGAAGGGGATTTATGTCAATTTTATTGCATTTCAAATCATATAAAATTAAATTTAAGTTTTAATGTAATGATCTGACCCGTATTAAATATATTAAATACATTTATTACCTATTAATTGTGTATAAGTATGTAGGTATATTATGTTTTTTAAATGATTTTTATTAAGGTGTTAGATTTTTATGCTGCTGGTTTTATTGTTATTCCCATTCTATTATAATATATTGCAGATAATAATTATGCTATTCATTTATTTATTTTTGTTTTTACTATGTATATAGAGGGGATTCGGTTTTTATATATTATATAATATATAAGATGATTTTGTTTAATATATGATGCACATACATATATACTTACATTATGTACATACATTTATAAATTTACAATAATTCTTGACAAAAATCTGAATTGAAAAATGAACAAAATTTGTTTTAAATACATATTAAAAAGTTATAAGTATTTAATTAAAAATTTATCAAATTTAATTTGCATATTTTTTTTTATTTATTAAAAAGTCAAATATTGAATATTAATTTCAAAAAATCATATAAATATTAAATTTTCTTAACATTGTTAATAAATTATTATTTAATAAAAAAATTAACGAAGACTTTTCTATAAATTAAACATTATTGTATTATGTAATACAATATAATATATGTATATATATATACAGCGTGTCATTAGACAATGGGCCGATTGCATAAAACAGAAATTGAACATAAATCTGAAAAAAATATGAAAAAAATTAGATTTGAGTTCAAGCTTAGTTTTATGCATTCCACCCAAATATCACTTTTTTTTTTAAACAAAAACTCGTTTCGACGTGCAAAAAAACTCAAGCTTGATCTCATACTTGTAACAATTTCTTAAAGAGTAAGATTTGGTTCGATAAATCAAATTTCCTTAAACTTGAGCTTCTAGTTTGGCATGCAAAACAATTGAGTTTTTATTCTTTTTCTTAGTTTTTATTAGTAGAAGATTGTAAGGAAGCAATTTAGTTGCTCAAAGAAAGAAAATTTCATGGATATAATTGCAAACAGTTGTAAAGGTTTTGAAGAAGAAATTATAAAATTTTTAATTGATAGATTTTGTGAAGAAAATTATGAAATTAGACATTCTTTTGAAAATGGAGAACAATTGCAGAAGTAACATATCATCAAAAATTATAGAAAAAAGTATAGGCAATGAATACGTTTTCCTATGACTCCAGCTGATTTTAAGCTTACAACATCTTTATGGACTAATAAATTCATATTTTCTGATGCAATAGCAGCGATTAATTGTACTCATATATACGCAGCAAAAAACCTCATAAACCTCCTGATGAATATATTAACAGAAAAAGGTATAATTTCATTAATATATACAGACTATTTGAGATGCCGAAGAAAGATTTATTTACATCGATGTTAGCAGAATCAGTTCGTGATTTTCTTATCCTTAAAAATTCTAGGAAAAATTCAAGCAAATACTCTTATGTAGAATTCATTTACGAGCTTGAACTCTTTTGCTTATGAACTTTGAGCTTAGGCTCAATTTATTGCATTCGACCCAATAACTTCGATGAAGTATTTTACAATTTTTAGTATATGAATTATATAGTTAAAAGGGGGTTCAAACTACAAATGATTGTGCCTCTTTTTTTTTTTTATTGATAAAGATAACTTTTGCCAGTTTAGAGAAGACGTTAAGTATATAAATACATTTTTTTATCTTGATTTATTAAAATAGTTTTGTCTGACGTATTTATATATATTCTCTAGCATATTTTCTTTTGAGGACTATGATCTTATCTTGAAAACAAAACACACTCTTGAAAACAAAATATTTTAAAATTAGATGTTGTCAAAAAAATCCTGAATGTTACAAAAATCTAAAAAAAAAAAACTATCCTGAATTTAGTATCACGTACTATATAGTGAAAATCCTGAATATTGATACTTTCATATCATAGATATATTTTAAGGATTTTTAATTTTGCAGTTTTCAACTTAAATATCTTACTTATACATATCAAATACATAATATAGTAACATAACACAATCAAAGTAAATATGTACACATAATATATGTATATACATAATATTTTCAAAGTCATATCAATCCAAGTCTTTTTCTTACATTTATTGTTTCCAAGTTCTGTTGTTTTTTTTTTTTAAGAACTCATGCCGAATCTTTTTTATAAGATTATCTCATTATCACCGATTCTTTTTTCACAATTTTACAAAATATACACAATTAGTTTTTGGATTTATCATAGACTCTAAAGTCTAGACTCTATCATAGACCTAAATTTCAAATATGGTTAAAGTTAATTATGAAAAAAGTCAAATTATATTCTTTCGGAGTTTTTTTTTTTTTTTGTCAAAATTTTAAATAATTCGTATAAAATATTTCGGCATTTTTGGATTTTTTGTTTTTGATAAAGAGTCATAAACTCCTTCATTTGTTGTTGTTGTAAATTTCTAAACTAACTTCAATGCACAATAGGTACATATATATACGAGTATATGAATGTTCTAATATCCATATAGTTTTACTTATTTATAGGTTATTGATATCTATAGTAAAAGTTTTTCTAATTACTCATTATTCATAGAAACAAAAAAAAAAAAAGATATTAGTCTATTTTGTCTGTAAGTAAGTATCTGCAGTCTGTTTTAGTACATTTCAGTAAAATGTACTAAAACAGACTGCAGATACTTCAGTAAAAAACATTTTAGTAAAAAATTTGAAAAAAATGTGCCTATTTCACTTTGTTCGTCCGTATGTCCGTCTGTCCATTTATTCAAAAAATGGAGTATTTTAACGATAGAGGAATGAAATTATAACCATTGATAGCTCTAATAAAAAAATTAATGTTGTAATTCTTTTGCATGTAGTTCCATCCATTATTTTTAAATCTGTACATATTTCAAGTTCTGCATAACATTTTTTGAATTTAAAAACGCCATTTGACAAAACTTTTTTTTTACCTTTATAAATCAATATCAAAATCATACATTTGTTTTTGTAAATTTAGTATTTAAATTTACCGTTATATGAAAACAAAATATTGCATGATTTTTCTTCCTTCATAACTCCGATCCGCTTTTAAATAGGGATTTGAAATTTTGAGAGAAGAAATAACTTTTAGAATTAGTACTTAGGTATAACAAGTTTTTTTTTTTTGTACCACCCCCGGTTAGCCCTTAAACAGGACTTAAAAATTTAAATTTAGCTATTTTAAAACACTTGTTAACCATGCACCTGTTGAAATTTTTTCAAAATAAAAAAGCAAAAATCTTCAACATTATAATTTTACATGTGTTAATGGTTTTTCTTAATTATGTAGAGTTTCCTTTAAATTAAAAAAGGTATATCTGTATTTTCCATATTTTTTTCTTAGAATATGAATTTCTAAGAAAATTTTCAAATTTTGATGCTGGTTACAATTTCTAAACAGTTTTGTATTATCTTTTGGAAAATCTGCGCCTTTAAAATCCGTTCGTTTACATTCTGCCTTATTTTTTTTTTTTATCTTTACATAAAAAAATAATCAAAAATGTAAATTATTCTATTCTATTTATATCTTCTTATATACAAATAAATTTTTGGATGTGAAATTTTTAATAAAATTAAAAATATTATTAACTTGAACTCTGAATGTATGAGATGTTAAAAAAGAAATAAATTTTTAGTTTTATTTAGATTATATTTTTCAGTACCTATAGTTTATGCTGCGAATTATTTAAATAAAAAAAATATGTATATATATTACAATATTAAGTTTATATAAAATTTTATGTAATTATTGAGTTTCTTAAAAGTTTTATTTTTGGTTTTCTTGTTATCCTTAAATTTGTTTTTTTTTTTTTTTTTTATCTTATATCAAAAAGGGGGCAACCTGTTTAGAAAAAAAAGGAGGATATATACCAATTAATAATTATAAAATCTAATTACTTAGGCTTCAGTTATAGTTAGCTACCATTGAAATTCTTTTCATTGGTTAAATTGCATCATAATTTTTTCAATCACAGGCAAAAATGGTTAGGAATGAAGCATATATCATTAGAACAATTTTGGTTAATATGCATAATTACTGATCAGATGTTCAGGAATATAATTACCATAGTTTGAAAAATGATTTTTAAAGAAATATTGAAATTTAAATTTCAAAATTAATAGTTAAGTAAGTTTATTATTTAAAAAATGTTTTATCACTTGAATAAATCAACCTTTTTGTTAAATTTTAAATGTCAAATGATTACTATAACTTTAACCTTAGTTTGATTTAGTTGTTCGGATAAAAGATTTTCTAAAAGAAATTTTTTGATTGCTAAATACATATAGGTTAATTTATTACTTTAGATTATATCACTAAAAACAATAATTTGAACAATAAATACTAAAAGAATAATTTCTTATATTTTGCCTATATATATATATATATATAGATAGTGTGAAAAAGAAAATTTATTTAGTATTTATTAGATACTCTGCATAAGTATTGATAGAATTGTTTACGATTTATTGTTCTGTAAAAGATCACGATAAAGGAAATCAAAACAAACAAAAATATAAAGCATGTACATATATACTTTAATATATTATCAAAGAAGTATTTATTTTTGTAGAGAGTTGTTTTGAGATAAGAGAATCTGAAATTTCTGAACAAATTTTCGTCAATTAGTTAGTAAGTAACATAAAAAGTTACAATTTTGTTTTAAATAGCTTTTAGATATGAATTTTTAAAATTTTTGATTATAGGATCTTATCATTTAATTTAGATACATTTATGAATTTTGTAACATTTTTGAAGTTGCTTTAAAACAAATTTTATTATTTTCATATTTTTTACTATTTTATTTTATTTATTTTTTACTCAATTAAAATCAAAAAAGTACATAACCTTTTTTACTTTAACTGAGGGCTTCGTGATTTCAAGTGAATATTTTTTTTAATTTAAGTGCGAATAAGTGTGTTTAACTTTAATTAATTTATTTTAAAAAATCTTCATTTAAAGTAAAAATTTTTTCATTTTAAGTAAAAAATCTTTATTTTAAAGTAAAAATGTCTTCAGTTAATATAAAAAAGTTATATAACTATTATAGTCGGACACAATATCTCTTCACAGACGGATACATTGTATGTGTGATCTTCAACAGATATTAACCCCACTGTAACTATTTCTTTTATATTCTAATAAAATTTTTGCATATAACTAACCTTAAAAATTCAGCATATATAGTTTTGAAAATTCTTATAAAAACTGTATTCAACATTTAAGCATTCAAATTAAGTAAATAATTTATAAGTGGGTGTCTATAACCATTTCAATTCAATTACTTTTATAATATTGTATGTATCTCACAAAATATGTTTACATTTTTTTTTAAGAGGATTTTACATTTTTTATTGAAACAAATTTTTTTTTTTGTTCTTTTACATTACTTTTTTATGTACATAACATACAATAAACAATTATCAGGTGATTCATATTAAATTAATGATTGTTTTAAATATTGAATGTACTTAAATATATAGCGAATGTATAATTTTTTAAGTATAGTCATCATATTCTTAGAATTTTAAAACAGTATATGATAATATTTTCCTTATTTTTATGTTTTTTCTTTTTATTAAACTTTAATGTGAATAAATAATTTAATTAACTTACAAATTTAATTTACAAATACTTCAACTTTTCATTCATAAAATATAAATTGTATTTTATAACAAAAACAATAAAAAATTGAGGTGGGGGCTTCAAGTTTTTTTCTCTATCAATAGGAGAAAATAAAAAAATTTTAAATGAAAAATAAATAGGTACATTATATGCTTTAAGCAAATTTAAAAAAAAAAAAATTTTTTTAAATTTGCCTATTAGTTTCATTTTGTCCATCTGTCTCTCTGTTTGTCTGGTAACATACAAAACTTCTACACTATTTAAATAAATAGAGTAATAAAATTTTAACTAGGTATAGGCATTGCAAAAAAAATATTTTTGTGGAACAACTATTTGGGTGGGGCTACCGCGGTCCCCCAAAGTTCTAAAAAGCCCTGTATTTAAATTGTTATAACACAAGTTCTGTAAAGTATTCTTCAATTTGAAAACGCCAAACAATAGTTAATTTTATTTGATTTATAAATATATACTTTTGCAATACGGTATTTTAATTTACCGTTATGTGAAATTCATTTTTTTTGCAAAATTTTTAACCACCTCTATCTTCGAAACAGTTTAAGTTAGAAAATAGAAATTTTGAGAGGATTTAGATTTTTGGAAATTAGTATGAGTCATTTAAAAAAAATAAATAGTTATTTTTTGTATGGATTTTCATTTAGGAGCTTGTAAGAGGTCCAAAAATGAAAATTTACTATTTTTTAATACCTGTAATTTGAATATTTGTTTTCCAATTTTATTTTTGAAGTAATTACAAAAAATAAAGTTCCAACATTAGTTATATTTTTGTTTGTATTAACAGCGCTTTTTTTTTTAATAATAGAAAGATCATACCTTAAATCATACCTTACCAAAAATAAAATCTAGCGAAAATCTCATTTTTTTTTTTTTACATACATACGTACAATGCTTCTTTATAGGTATTCTGTATCCAAAATTATGAAATATTATTTAATTTTGGAAATGTGCTTTTTTGAAAACCTTATATTTTTTCTTTACGTGTTTATGTATATTTTCTTTAAATGCTTTGGAAAAAAAATAGAAAACTTTTGGCATAGAAATATGTAGGTATGATAATAAAGCGGAAATTTTTTTTTTTTGTAAATATATTTTATATATATGTAGGTATTTATTGATGTATTATACTATACATAATATTATATATGTACTGACTATAATTATATGTATATTTTTGCGTAAAATAAAATGTTGCACTATTCTATTTTTAATGCTAAAAGTTTATTTAAAAATTAAAAAAAAAATACATGTATGTATATATATATATATATACTTAGATAAGTAATTTAATTTTCAAAATTATCTTGGTTTTTTTTGTATTAAAAGTTTGATTTTAAAAATAGCAATAGAGCACTTTTTTTTCTACTATACCTACATAATATGTATAATATATGATTTTTAAATTTTTTGCCACTGGTATCTTAGGATTTAGTTACTTTTTTTTTTTACAATACTTAAATTAAAATTATTTTAAATATGTACGTGTAAAATGTTATAAATTATGATGAATAATACGAAAGATGATGTTTTTCAGTTCAGCTATAACTTCAATATAACAGTTAGTTAACGTATACGGAACGAAGTATATATGGGTTTTAAAAGTATCATAATCCTTAATTTTTAAAAAGAATCTGTCAAGAAAATTATTAGTGTATACTTATTGTAAAAAAAGAAGTCATAAAATATAAGATGAGTACAATTAAAGAATTTTAAGAATAAATTAAATCATTAAAATACAACATTAATTTTTTTTTTTTAGTTTATTCCCCTGCCACATAAATGGGACAAGGAATTTACATAGCCTTTCCTTTTCAGGCGTGACTGAAAGTTTCGTAAGGGAGAATTATTCTTACGACGTGTGTGGGATTCAAACCAACACTCCCTTGGTGTTTGCAGGGCCACATGGCTACCGAGGCCCCACAACAATAATTGTATACTTATTTATTATTATCCTTTTTCCTTTTTTATTTATAAATTTACAAAAAATATAACTATACATTTTTTTTTGTTTTGTTTTTGCAAGGTTGATAGGGTAGATGTAAATCATTGAAAGACACTATAGAGGAGTTGAACCAGCACGAGTTCTCTACGAGTGTGTTGGATTTTAATTACGCACTTAACCCCACCTGCCTTTTTTAACTAAACAATATATAGTCATATATAGCTTCTTTTAGTACTGATGTTACAGGTATTATACCTAGTCAAGAAAAGCTAAGTTTACAGAATGAAAATTAATTGACCAGGCATATTTTGTACAAAATTGTTAATGTTTTTAATCAACATAAATTTTGTTAATCAACATGAATTTTTGGATGTTTAATTTATGTAATCTTCGCACTTAATCCTAATCCTTATGTAATTTTTGTACTGTAATTTTTGTAACAATTTTAATACATTAGTTTATGTCAAATTTCAACCTTTGATTGGAGTAGTAAACGAGAAGAATAACTATATTTTCATAACTTACTATATTTGAAAAAGTAACGTATTTATTGTCTTGAAATGACTAATTTTGTATCACATTGTGAATTTTGATTCTTCACCTACATATTATATCTGTCAATGTTTTAATTTAAACTAATTTAGGATTGGAATCCAATTTATGTGATTTTTTTTGGTCAAAAAGGTGAAAGTAAAAGGAAGAAAAAATGTATGTTATAAATTAAAATTATATAAAAGGAAACATCATAGTTTGCGAAAAATTAAGATTGAAATTATTTTTTTTGTTATCATAAGTAAATATCTAATATATTTCTTGTTTTTTCAATCTATCAAGTTTTAATCAGGATTTTTGGATTACGTAAATGTTAAATTTGTTTTTAAGTATACGTTAAAGTTTATTTTTTTTTATTTTTTTAACCATAAATAATACTTTTCCTGTTTATGTATTTTCTGAGTGTTCTGGAACTTTTCAAAAAAGAAAAAAACGCATTGACTCATTCAATTTTTTAAAAAATTTTTAAACATATTTATAAAAAAATAGAATTCTGTTTATAATCCTTATTGATACTATTTCACTATAATTATAGAATATCATAAATTTTAAAAGGAATTGATTTTAAAAATTTAAAAAGCGTCCTACCTATATTCTGATTAAATCTTCTCAAATTCTGATTATTAAACTGTATTATATTAGTTTAAAATTGATTTTGATGGTTAAAATTCTGAATATTTCTTTATTTTTTTTTTTGCTTAACTTATTTGTATTTTTTTAAAAGAAACATTAGAATTCATAAAAGAAATGCTTATTTGTAAAAAAAAAATCTAAACTTAATAGATTATGATTATTTATTTATTTATTTTAATAATTTAGTCAATGTTTCATATTACTTTATTTAATTTTATACTTATACTTATTTACATACTTTATATATATTTATTATTTTATAACTAATATTTTCTTAAACATCATCATTTTATTATAAACAATCGTATTTTAATATAAACTTGGAATTTTTTAACACTTTCAGTTCCGTGTAACATCAGTGAACATACTTAGAATATTTTTACATTTAATATCCCGTGGCGTGATAAATATTTAAATTTTGTCGATTATCGACAATGGAGTTATAAGAAATTTTTTTATCACAAATATACGTTCACACCGGCATATCATGACACCGTGATGGTAACGTATATTTTTATTCACACCATACCGACGTCAAATGTGACGACACAGTATTTTTATTATATTAAAATCATGTTGTCGTCGCGGTATAGCGTGTATACCGATATCGGAACGTCGGATGTGATTCTTTTTTCATCCGTAATTTTTATTTTATTTTGCAATTTTTTATTTAATTGATAACATGCATTTGTAATGAATATATTCATACTACTTATATCGGCAACAACAACGTGACGACGTCGGCGAAATGCATAGTATGAATAAAAATCACGGTACGGCGTCCTCACATTGTCTTCACGTGCCGGTGTAATGGGAATCGACCTTAAAAATTGTATTTACCGATGTTACATAATGAAACTGAAAGTGTTAATTTATTATAGCTTTTTAATATATGAATATTAAATAGTTACGAGTGTTTATAAAATTATAAGTGTAAATATAAATAAAAAAAATGATAAAAGTAATAATTTATTATAAACAAAAACTCTTAGATAATATAATAATATGTAAGAAATTTTAGTTATGGGAAAATTTATAAATGCAATCGATTGTTTAAATATCGTAATATGTAATTTTCTATTTTTATCTTTTTTTTTTTTTTTTTAAATTACATTAATAATGTTGAAAATCACGTGTTGGAATTATAAATAAACTTTAAAATATTAAAATGTAGGAAGAATACAAAAAAAAATGAAAAAAGGTACGTCTTATTCTAAAATAGAATAATATACTTATAATATAAAAAACAAAGAGTGAAATAATTGCCACGTTTATTGCCCATCATTAAAATTTATTGTGAAAAATTAATATTTACTATTTCGTATATACTTAGTATAAACAAAAAAGGTAAGTACATATGTTGAAAACAAAAATTCGATTAGATACTTCTTATATGATTTTAATTAATTTTGTTGGGTCAAGTTTGAAAACGAAACGTATAATAGGTTAATTCTTATGTTCTTTCCTTTTTCTATTACCATATTAAGGACGTAATGGCATTTTATTATTAATCATAATATAATGTTCTTTTGAGAATTGAAAACAAATGGTTTTTCTAATGCCTGCCAGATCTTATACCTATTCATGAAGATATAATATATTGTGTATTAGGCTTTATATTTCATCAAACGTGCCACATTGATCAAAATGACATTTCTTAAAATTTTCAAAGGAGCTACAGAATGAAAATTCTTATATTATTTAAATTTAATTATTGTTTTTATATATACATTAGAATTTTTTTGCTTATTTAGGTTTTAAGTCTCTTAATAGATATTTTCATTTTATCTCTTCCAAAAAAAAAAAACTTCCTTTTTTATCTTGAACAAAAGATTAAAAAAATTTTAATTTTTTACTTAGGTTTTATGATAACTTCATAATTCAGATTCAATTAAAAAAAAAAACATTTTCAAAATTCATACAATGTACTTACATTTTTAAGTTTGTTTTGTTAACAGACAGTCATAGTAGCTTTAAAAAGAGGTCAGCTCGCAGCTGTAAAATAAAACAAGTAAAGAAGAGTTTTTGTTTTTTCCTTTAAAAATAATTTAATTAATTTACTCAGTTGGCATTAATTAGTATATATATATATATATATATATATATATATATATATCAGCTATAACTTCATATATATTACATAAATATTTTTTCAGCTTAATTAATATTTATGTAAACTATATGGAGATATTTAAATGTAATCAATATGCTTATAAATATAGATCTTATTTCAAGAGAAACATCTTATTTCATACAAACAGATACATTTTGTAATCACCTTATTAAAGTTTATATAACTTTTATTAGTTATTAATTATTATTAATTAAATATGTGTTGCATGTTAAATATTTTTTGAATAATGACGTTAATAAAAGTAATTAACAACTTTTCGTAAAAAAAAAAAAAAATATTCATATTATCTTTGGGGTTTAATTTAACAGTAGTGATTTTTTTTTATATAAATTATGTATATATATATAAAAAAAATATTTAAAATACTTGTATATTAAAGTATTAAAAATTTAATTTTCACTAGCAGTACCTTTACTTGAGTACTTAGCAATTTTCGCTAGTAGAACCTTTATATTAACAACAAGTAAGCTTAATGATTCCAACAAGCACTCTTAATGCTTCGAGAAAAGTGTACCATTATACATACACAAGTTATGTACTATATTTTACTTACAACCGGAATTAATATTTTATTTTATTTTATAAAATATTAAATCAATATTTTATGAATACTTACTTACTGCTATAACAGTATACAAAACAATTTAATATCTATATGTGTAAAATATAAAAAATAAAATAAAAAAAATGAATTAAATTTCCATCAACATATAGTTATAGAACCTAGTTTACAAAAAACAAGGAATGGTTAGGAATGCGTTGACAACCGTTAAAAAATCTTGTACTTAACATAGTTATGTGAGATTTTAACTCAGTAAAAATATTAGTCTCGACTTAAAAGATTAAAAGTATAGTTTATATACATTAACTGTTATAGATCTATTGGAGTTGCAAACATTTCGTAAAGATGATCTATGCTTATCGTTCAATTTATCCACCTAGTTCTTTTACATATTCTTTTAATTCTTTTGGTATTTTCGGAATGTAAAAATTTTGATGCTTCAATACATTTATGTGCTCTTCTAAACGGGTCTTATGTTTTAGTGCATATTTTTTTTATTTTTTTGTTGACACCAGGATTCTCTAGATCCGTATGTAAATTCGAATTTTATATGTATCAAGGAACGCTTTTATCCATGTTACGTAAAATTTTATTTTTGAAAATTTGAATGCACTGAATATTTGTTTGTTTGGCACAACCTTATGCTGTACAATCAGGAAGGTTTAATTATTTTGTTATATAAAAAAGAATTTATATTCTATTCTGGCAATCTAAAAGTATTCGATCAAGATGGCAATACTTTTTCTCTTGATTTCGATTTTTTAACTGAATAATATTGTTACTCGTCTTTGTCAACGTTCTTGGGATATTCTTCTTTTTTTGTTATTAAAGTGTTTGGTGGTACGTCCAGTAGTTACTGCAGCCATTATAAGTATATCAAATATCTTTAATAATTATATATTCTATACATATTTCCATTTTGGAATATCATTTTTTGTTTTATTTTAAATTAAAAAAAAAAAAGCCTTTAAGATAATAATTATAAATAATTTTTTATTTGTTCGTTCGAGTTCAAGTACAATTTTACTGATTTTATCTATATAAAATGGACATCCAGAAAGAGATTAAAAAAAAAAAAAAAAAAAAACATGTTTTATTTCATATTTATTTTATTTATATACATACATATAAAATATAATATCAGAATTAAAAATTTGACATAAAATTTCTAGTTCATCATATTTTATAATGTATATTATTAAAAACTTAGGACAATGATACCGAAAACAAAGAAATTTATATATATATATATAATATTATATGTATAATATGTATATGTACTAATAATATTATCAATTGCGAACTTCCGTAGTCTAAAATACAACAAAAAAAAAAAAGTCAGTCACACACAAATTAAATTATAACAAAAAAAATATAAAATCTAAAATAAAACAAGATTTTCTGGGTACTTTTTTTTTCTTTCTTTTTTTATCATTTTTATAATCATATCTGTGTTTAATGCACTTTAAAATTATTATTACTTATTTATATACATTATATTGTATACAAATAAAATGAATAAATACAGAGTGTCATTAAATTTATAATTTAAAAAAATAAAAATATGAACAGCTATTAAATAAAATGTTTAAATAAAATGTTAAATAAAATTTCCATCCGGAGGAGCGGTTCTTCCACCCGGAGGCGAGTATCGATTGGCTTTGTTTGTTTAAAAATCTTATCCTGTAACATTTATAATTTATATCAAAACTTTTCTTTTAACTTGTAATAAATGTAATATTTTGTAACTAATTTGACAGCGATATTTAAAAATGATATTGATTCTTTTTTACAGAGATGTTGATACAAATTCAAAAAATATTTATTACGAAATTTTAAGATTTTTTGAAACAGTTAATCTATTTTATACAAAAAGTACGAAAGTTTATACAACAAGTACCTAAATATGTTTTATTATTATATTACAGGCTTATATAGAGTGACATTTAATGTTATGGGACCAAATTTTGATTGTCCACGATAAAAATTTTCATTTCATTGTCATAATTATAGTATATAATATGTATATACCGAAATAACAGGTTATTATACTATAATAATTCGTATAGAAATAGTAAATTCCATTTTTTTTTTATATTATTTTCTCATTTAACTTATCTTGAATTTATGTTTAAGAGAAATACCCATTAATACAGTTCCTATCAACTATTCTATAGATAATTCACAGAAGAAAATAAAGCTATTTAACATATAAAAAAAAAATTTTACTGATAAAAGAAGAATTTTTACTGGTAAATCAAAAAAATTTTTTTTGCTGATAAAAACAGTATTTTTTCTTACAATTTTAAATTAAAGAATTGACAATATGGAAATAAAAAAAAAAATTATTAAAATATTTTTAATTAAATTAAAAAAAAAAAAAAAATTACTACAATCAAGCGCTGTATACAAATATTTTGAGAAAATTGAATTCAAATTAAATTAAAACTGTCAAAATAAAAAAAAAAATAAAAATTATTTCCGTAAAACAATGTATGTATTTACTTACATATATTTTACCTATTTACATACTTTTAAAACAGTCATTAGTTTTTAATCTACCTTGTTTTGTTTGTTGTATTATTTATTTTTCTAGATAAATCTTTATTTTTATATATGTATAGATGCGTATACATAGAATTTTTGTTCTAGAGATTCACTAATACATTTAAATATTATGTACTTATATATAACATCGTATATTCTTTCATTGATAACAAATAAAAATTATTAATTCAGTTCAAACTTCAGACCATATATTTTTTTATTTTTTTTATATAACATAATATACATACATACATACATGCTTTTTATAGTTTACTTTAAACTATAAGTATAGGCTTATATTATAAATATCTATGTACTTATAAAATAAAGTTAATGTGGTAACTGGTACATATCACATTATTAATTTTTTTTTTTTATTTATTATTATGACTTTATGAATGAATTAAGAATGAGTCTGAGATTTATTAAATTTTTTTATCTTAAATATGTATGAATTTTTTATCTATGTATATTATATGAAAATATATTTAAAAAGAAATTATATTAACATATTTATAAATAAAAGATTGTGGGAAGAAATATAAGTACCTATAATGTAATTTTAAAAGTGTGAAATAATCTATACTTATATACATATAGCTATATTAGGAGTTGTTGTATTTTTTTTTTGATATTGATTTGAGAAATGATTTTTACTTGGAATAAAAAAGAAAATTGTTTTTTTTAAGTTTGTATTAAATAAAAATTTTTCTTAGAATTCGTATTAACAACAAATTTGTCTTACTTAATTTAATGCTTTAAATATCATAATGCTACGGTTATGAAAAAAATTTTACTGGCGCTATTTTATGCATATTTTATTAATATGTATGAATGTATGTGTTTTGAAATTATATAAGTTGACTTTGAGTTTAGTACATACATACATATGTATATTAATTAATCTACTATAGCCAGTAGCCAGATTTAGATTCCGGGATTTTCCCCGATTACCGGTATATTTAAAAACAACACAATTGTGATATTCAGGAAAAGTTTTATATTTGGTCCATTTTCAAGATTTTTTTTTTCAAAACCTGATGGTTTTTCAGTTTTTTCACATAAAAAATGTATAGGTATATTTCTTTAGTTCAATTTTACAAAATCAGTTCAATTTTCAAATTTTTTTTTATTTCAAAACTGAAAATTTATATGGCCCAAAAATATTATAGTTAGTTATATTTTTATTATTATTATTATCAATTATTATGAATTGTGCACTGTAAAATAAATTTTGAATACATGAATAGAATACATCTATACAGCTAACGTCAAATCAACTGTCAAGTGTCAATAGAAAATGCGTGTTAACTGAAATTAAAATAAAAACGTTATTTTTTTTAAATTTTGAGAAGTATGTAGGTATAAGCTTAAATTTTAATTTTAATTCCTATCGAGTGTATAAAATTTCATAATTCCTCAATCTACTTTTTGCAAAAACAAAAATATTAAATTAAAATTAATATTGAATAATATAATAAAATTTTATTACCTATGTATGTATGCATATTAAAAATAAAAATGTTCACTTTGAATTATTATTGGATTTTCGAAATCCAGTTTTGTTCTCTTTTAGTGCTCTTAATATTAGTACTAAGCTCAATTAATTTAAATTTCGGGGAAAATCGGGATTTTTTTCTGTACTTTTCGAGAATTTTCAACTTTTGAATATGACAAAACTGATCCTAGCACGGTGAGAAAAAAAACTATAATTTGGAAAATATATATATGTATAGGCATATAAGTTATATTATGCAGCTTGAAGCTTGTTTTAGTTGAGACGTGGCAATTTTTTTAAAAAAATTTTTAATTTAAAGTAGGTATCAAAATTTAAATTTACTATCCCTTAGAAGATATCACATCAAATAAGAAAGTTTTTTTTTTTTTCAAATAATTTATGTATTCGTTCTTAAGGGTTAATAATAGTATAGGCCATAAGGATTAATTGATTTATTGTCTTTAAACCAATTTTTAAATTTATCTACTGATTATTTTTATCTTCAATTTTTTTTTTATTTCAATTATTAGATATTTAGTGTTTAGACGTCATTTTTTCATCACTTTATCGTAGGTACTCAAAGTGTCCTCTTTTGAATCCTTTTTGTCCACTTTGTTTTTGATTTTGAAACTGAAAAATAGAAATTTTTCTATTTTGGCGAATTTTTTTGATCCACTTTTTTTGACATTTCTATATAACACACTTTTAGCTTACATTTTTTATCGTATTTAATGGTGAAACTAGAGAATTTGGTTGAGTTCATGTTTGCAGATCTTACGAAGTTTTACAAATGCAGAGCGTTTTTGAGGCAACACTGCAAAAAGTTTGCCATTTTTGTTTTAAGAACTTTAAAAGATCTGCTGTCATATTTTCAGAATGAAAATTTATGCTGTCGATAATCAAAAAATAACATAACCTAAATATACCTTTTAATTTTTTTTATTTTTTTTTTTTGAAAACTGTAACATATTTTACTGTGTATATTAATTATTATAAAATTTTGCTTGTTTATGAATATTAATCTAAATTTTTTTTTTAAATGTGAAAATACAAAAATTTAAATGTCATATACAATGAAGTGCAGTAAACTGTTTTTAAAGGTAGGGCTGTTTTTTTCAGTTTTTTTATTTTCTGTTACAGAGCTGACTGAATAAAAATTATTATTTAAGATCTGTAAACATGAGCCCAACTTTTTTCTGAAGTTCTAAACTATTTTTAAAAGTCACAAAAAAAGTAAGTAATAATTTAAAAAAAACGCTGTAAATTTTTCATTCTATTTTATTAATTTTTAATAACCATTCAAAAAAGTTAGATCCTGTCATTTTAAAAAAGTGGAAAGAAAGTTGATTAAAGGTATAGAAAACATTGACATTTAACAAAAAAATAATGTAAAAAGTATTTTATGGAAAATTTAATTTTCTTGAAGCGTTCAGAAAATAGAATGTAAAAGTTAGCGAAATTCACTTTTTTAAAGCGTTTATTTATGTTTATTTGAAAATTATTTTTTATTTTTTTAAATTTTGACTATCAGTCACTTTTTGTGGATGACCATAATAAGAAAATTTTATAACGGATAAACAGAACTTCAGAAAAGTTTCCAAGTTTCATGTATTTAATAACAACTAAAAATATCAAAAAACATGTAGGGATAAAAGAAAAGTGGAGGCAAAATTGGAAAAAAATTTTTTTTTTTTTCAATTTCAAAAAAAAAAATTAGCAAACAAGAATGAAAAGGTGACGTTTAGAGTATAAAAATGAGATAAAAATATGACATGAGAAATTTACAAAACCCGCACTAAAAATTGAATTTACAACTAAGAACACATTTTCAAAAGTTACAATATTGTCTTTATTAAAAAAATTAATTTGGATAAAATTATATTTGCTTTTCATCTATATATTATGGTTAAACCAGTGAAAGTGAGAACATGTCAAAAACAACTTTCCATAAAAAGTGTCAACTGCAAACTCCTATTTTGAACTTTTTTATTATTTTAAATCTGATTTTGCAAGTTTTCAAATCATATAAGGGAAATTTTATCCAAAATTTGTTAGTTTTAAACTTAAAAAAAAAAAAAAAAAAAAATACAAAAGTAAAATTTTAATTTTAATAATATAAAAGTAAACACAATTCCATTTTAGTAAACACAATTCCATTTGTTTTTTCTACAAAGCTTTTCAGAAACTTTTGATAGATATAAAAGATTTTATAAAAAAAATCTATTAATGATTTTATGATACCCTATAAAATTTACTCTTAACCTAAATACGACTATAGTATCAAATTTGTAAAAAAAAAACAAAAAGATGAACAATTTCAGAGAACAAAACAAAAAAACAAAAAACAAATCTAAAGTTTCAAGTTCCAAAACAAAAAATGTTAATTTTCTCTTGGGATATTTTTAAAAATTTTTATACCAATTTAAATTTTACATTTGATTTTGGCAAGCAGCCAGTAAATTTTCTTTATCACACATTAATGTGTTTAATCAAAAATCTGTTAAAGATTAAAAAACAAATTATTCCTAATGATCTCGGTTTTACTTGAATAACGACTTTCGATTGACAATCAGATAAAGTCATTTATATTAATACAAATTTATTGTTGTACATATGTACATATATACTTCTTCTTTAATCGAAAATCCTAAATATTGATGCACTTTTACAGTTCAGTTTTACTTTACATATGGGAAAAATCAATTTTAGCAATTTTAATTGATTTTTTGTAACAAAATGGCGCTAATTGGCTAATGTTATCACTACAAACAAACAATTATATAAGTAACTTCTAAGCTGGTGCCTGTATTACTATTTTGATATTTACTGAAAAAAAAAGGTTCTGTAACACAGAGAAAAATATACCTAACGTAAATATTATATTATGTATTAAAAAAGTATTAAACAGACATTTTCTTTCACTTTTTTCTTTATTTGTAATACACTAAAGATGAATGATGCAAATTTTTTGCATATTCTAAAGGTCAATGAACACTTTTATTACGTTCTATTCAGAAAAAACCTCATCTAACACTTTATAGATACATTTATATAGTGTATAACATAAAAAAAAAAAATAAACTTTGAATAAATCTACACTTCACTAAAGGGCCTTGAACTTTTTCCTTATGGATATAATCTTTAATCCAAATAAAATTTTTATTTCTTATATGTATAAGTATTGTAAAATTGTATTTCTGTTTATAATGTAGATTAAAATGATTATACAAAATTTAATAAACGATTGTAATGCATTTACAATACATAGGTTTGTATTTTTTTTTTGTTTTTCCTGTTACTCCTCGTGAAAGCATAGGACATCCACTTGCCTCCTTGATTGCTTTCTATTGTTAGCACATATTTTGATTCCCTCCCAAGTTTGCCCATTTCTGGCTAATTCGGCTGTAGCTGTTTGACGCGAGGTGTTGTTGGGTCGGCCTCGCCTTCGACTTTCTTGGGGATTCCATTCTAGGTCCATTCTGGTTATATTTCTTTGTTTTTTTTTTCAGAGTGTGGCCATCTCCATTTTCTTCGCTTTTTTAGCTCGTTATCGGTTCTTCGCCTGTGAGCTGCCATAGATCTCTGTTGCTGATGGTATTGGGAGTTGATATTACGCATGCTCTGAATATTCTGATTTTTATTTTTCTGGTTATTTGCCCCCTTTTCCATATTACACTTAATTGACCAAAGGCAGCTCTGGCTCTGCGAAGCCTGTTGTTGACATCTTTCTCCGTACCTTCGTTTGTTGTTAGTATGTTCCCCAAGGTAGGTGAAGCTCTAAGGTTTGTTTTCAGGTTTGTTTAGCAGTGTTGTATTTATATTTATTCAAATTTAAATTTTTTTTTTCCAAATACATATGCTAAGCTGTTATACTCCTTTTTACTTAGAACTACTCCTCGCTTATTAATTAACAACTTTTTTCCCGATTAAGCGATATTCTCGATTAAACGAAAAATAGAAGAAATTTATAGCGCTAGTACACATGAATGTTTTTCCAAAAAGTTTTCAAAGCAAGTTATCAATTGATTTAATGGTGTTGAATATTATTTTTACGTTAGCCGGGTATTCTTTACGTTAGTATTGATATGTTACTCGTAAACACTATCTTATTGATCTAATTTAAAGGCATGAAAACTTAGTAAAGGTAATTGTAGAAACGTTTGCTATTCAAAGTGTATGATCTTAACAGAATAAATGCTAGATAAAATAATAATCTTATTAGAACTGTGAAGAACTTGCAGTTTACTGAATGAGGTTCTAAGAGTGTTAGTGTGCTCGTCTCGTATAGATAACTAAATCATAAATAGATCACTAAAATTGATTATAAATTGAGTAAGACTAATTTTGAGTTTTTGAGCTTAAATAATATTTTAATCATTTTAATATATATACATTTTGGATTTTTTTTTTTTTCGTATTTGTTCCTGAACCACAAGAAAACAAATATGTTTTTCATATCTTTAGACACTACAGCTCAATACTGATATATGTAACTGAAGCATATTCAGAATTATAAATATTTATGTATATATGGGATTGTATAAATGAACTTTTCTTTTTAAAGAAGTGTACTAGGAAAAAAAAGTCCATTTCCTCGTGAAGGCATTGTAGTGGAATTTCCGCCTATAAGTAGGCATTCTAGTAGAATTACACCCTAACTCCTTAAGTAGTCTAATTAATCAGAGAGATAATTTTCACTTTTACTTTGTAGTTGGAGTTTGCAAAATATATTATTGAATTAGAAAATATAAATTCTTATATTTATAAAGAGAGTTGAACGATTTTTTTTTTTTAATAATATTGTAAAATTTGAAAAATATAAATGTGTATTAGGAAGAAAATACAGGACAGATGCTGCGCAAAAACGAAGAAAAACATCGTTTGGAGAACTAAAGACAATCTAAAGAGAACTCTTTGGAGAACTAAAGATAATTCCATCTCGTTTAAAGTCAAACGAGATGGAATCGTCGCCCTATGCTCCACTTTAGATAACCCAACGAAGAAGAAATGTATCTACCTAATATGTATAATATTTAAAACAATTCTTGTTATAGGATAATGATTGTTTGTATGTTTTTTTCTTTTTTCTTACGAAAGTGGTGTCAATCTTTAAAAGACACTAAAAAATGCCTTTGGTAGTGTGAGATTTTTATTCAATATAAAAACTTTGCTCTTTAAGCAGCAGAATAATGGCACAAAGCATTTTATAATCATACAAAGTAATTTAAGGAAATTAAAGAAAAAAACAATGTTGATTTTAAATTTGTGAAAGTGGGATTAAATTGAAAATTTCAGTTTGAAAGTTGAATCCTTCTTTGTCTATATTTTCATAAATATAATATACGTATACCATTTATATACATATATTTATTTACTTAAAAAAAAAAACCAAATTATTGTTAGGTTTTATTTATTTATTTTTTTTAAATATATAAGATAGAAAAAATATACATTATATTGTAAGTAAATAAAAATCTGTTCCAATTTTATTTCCTATAAAATGTTCTTACAGTATTGTTTTTAGTATTTTATCATATTATCTGTTTCTGTTTCTGTTTCTGTTTTTTTTTTCTTTTATTCTGATAAAAATCTGTTCATTTCAATTGGTTTGGGATGAGATAGTTGTGCAGCGCATGTTTTTTTCATTATAATAAATGTTTTAGCCTATACCATAATATATATTTTTAAGTATATATATATGTATATGTATTATATAGTTATCTATATACATATATATATACTTATATATCTATTAACTTTTCCAATTATTATCCATAGACTGTTTAATGCAAATGTCTTTATTGTTATATAAGTATTTTTATTTTTATTTTCTATAGATCATGTACAAGGACAAAAGCATTTCGATTTATTAAAAAAAAATAAAAAATAAAAATAAAAAAAAAATTAAAAATTATTCTATCTACAGTTACTTGTATACTAAAAAAAAAAAAAAACTTTATACGAATCTTTTGATAAGCGAGGAGAATCAAGTGAATAATAAATCATTATTTACTATAGTGTTTTTATGTTTTGTTAGAAGAAAAGTTTTACATAATCAAATAAAAAAAGTGAATTTTATTTTTAAAAATTTATTTTAATAATTCTAATTATAATAAAAATTATAATTAATCAATTAAACTGAAGGTAATTTACATTTAAATTTTGTTTTTTTTATTTATTATTCATATTAAATTTATTACAAAAAAAAAAAAAATATCTAAAATGATTAATTTATTACAAATAATAATTATTTATTAATTAAATTATCTCTTTATTATATATAGTAATTAAATCATTAAAATGTAATCATGTTTTTAGAGTTTAACTTAAAACAGCGCATGTAAATTTTTAGCTTAAAAAGTATGAGTGAAACAAATCTTATGAAAGTTTTTTTTCGTGCAAAATTATTGCAATTATTTATTGCATTAATTATAAAAAAAATTAATTTTTTTCTAATGCAAATTAAACTTTAATTCTTTTTTTATCAAACTTTATATACATAATTGTTTTTTTTTTTTTTTTTTTTGTTAAAACAACAAAAACATTTTACAAAATTTACGTGTTAAAAGTGGATAAGTAAACCAAAAAAAAAATTTTTTTTTTGTATTTTTTAAGATGTAGCATATATGTACTTGTAGTCCTTTTTATACGTATACCCTACACCTAAAGTATATATAGGGTATATTAACTTTGATATGGTATGGTGTTTGTAACTTAACCCCCAAATGGAAACATGTATTGACTTGTATATGTGTAGATATGCACATATATTAATATGCATATATATTCTTATTAACCAGTATCATCTTCTGAGTGGATTTAATGATGTCCGTCTGTCCGTTTTCTGTCCGTGCGGAGATTGCAACTGGACAAAATCGGTCTATAGATTCGGATTTTGGAAGCTTCTGAATCATCCCAAGAGTAAAGCGTATGTCCAAAACTAATAAAAATAGAATATTTAAATTTGGTTCAAAGATGTTTTGTCATGTTTCCTGAAATTTGAGATGACCTGATGAGTATTTAAAAATTTGTTAAAAGCAGTTAAGTTTTATATCAATGAGTTCTGTACAATTTTTTTAGTCGATACCGACATGTTCAAGTAGTTCTTATATACAACTTCAAAATTTACATAAATATATATTGCAGTACTGGGGCTTCGGTGGCCTGTTGTAAATACGAGGGAGTGTGGGTTCGAATTCTACACACGTCGTAAGAGTTATTCCCCCTTATGACATTTACAGCCACGCCTGAACAGGAAAGGTCTGAACAGTGAACAGGAAAGGCACATTTATGTGGCAAAGAAATGTATAAAAAAAAAAAGAAAAAAAATAGCGGTACTTAATTGTGTCCGATATCTGAAATTTTTGTAAAATATGATCATTTATTGTAACAGCACAACTTATGTTCATACGGGTATGCGTAGAGTTAACTATACATTCTTTCTATTTTTAAAATTGTATTTCAATAAGAAAAGTGCAATTGATTTTACTAAGAGGAACTAAACATATAATATAGTTATATTCATATTATAGAAGCTTTATTACTATACAAGATTACTATAAAAGATTAGAACTTTTTTATATATTGACTAATGTACATATGTCATATTGCAACTGAACAGGTGTCTATCAGACGCTATCTGTGTAACTGCTGAACACTGGTCAGAAAAAATTTTAAGCCAGATGTGAAATTCAAATATCGATTGACATTGCATAAAGTGTCATGATTTGCATTTTTTTTTTTTGTATTTTAGCTAGCAAACTTAGATTGCCTTCAAAACCAATCAATAAAACAATAAAAAAACTTTTATACAATTAATTTAATTTTCTTTTTATTTTTTTTTTTATTTTCAGAGCATTCTTAACATAATTTGGCAATTAAAAGGTAGATATTTATTAACTATTAAAATTGTTATTAAATAATATCATTTATTATTTTATATTATTATCTAATATTATTTTATTTTTATGTGTATATTAAAACGATTAAATTAAAAGGTAGAAAAAGATCACATTTTAAAATCTTGTGTTATTTACATAAGAAGATATACCATTACCTAATTAGTTAGATTAAATCGAATTAATATATGATTAAAAAAATAACCCTTATATCACACACATTATATGATTTTTTAGACAGATTATCTTATTGTCACATTAAACAGTAACATTTTTTATATTAAAAATATCGAGTGGAAGAAATTTAAGCTAGATTTACTATACATTCTGATTAGTGATTACATATTTTTAAAGGGAATCGGCCAGTAGGCAACTTTCATTTGATAACTAGACATTTGTTCAGTGGACATTTTGCAAAAAAGTCACGTAGCAAAGCAGGCAAACAGACTTTAACAGAATGGACAATTAGCAGCAGGATATTTAATAACTTTAACAACTACGACATTTGGCAACTTGGACATTTGCAAATTGGACGCTTAATAACTTTTACAGGTGGTGGTTATTTTCAACTCTAGAATTTCATTATGTCTTTCATTGGCTGCATGAATCTGTGTCAAAATAATTAATATCGAAAGCGTAAAGTTTATTTAAAAAAAAAAAAAAATTTTAATTAAAAATAAATTTTTGAAAATAATATTAAAAAAGAAATTGTAGAAATATTGGGGCTTATGATTGAAAACGCACGGAAAAGGCCCCATTCGAAAATTACTATTCACCATCACTCTATGATGGTATGATTGAAAACGCGTTATTAAATTTTAATTCGAAATTAAATGACAGTTGTCAAAAACAATTTTTAGCATAATATAAACGTCAAGTAGGTATAAAGTAGGTAAACAAGAATAATTTTTTATATAAAATTTAAAATTTTAGAAACTTTAAGAATTAAAAAAAAAATAATTTTTTTTTTTTGATAAAAAGTTTTAATAAAAAATTTGTATTTATTGATTTTAAGGTAAAAAAATGTATAATAAGCATGTTTTTTCATTTGCAATTAATTTGAAAACGTGAATAATTTTTTTGAAAAAGAAGTTTCATTTAAAGGGTTAGAAGTAAAAATCCCTACCAAATTATTTTCTTTTACCTTTCGCACCAATTCAGCGTATTTGTCCTGTTTTGTTATTTTTCTCGTAAGCCAAAAAGGTTAAAAAATAGAAAAGTTAAATTAAGAAAATTAAATTTTTCATTTTGTTTACTTAAAAGATTTAAAATAAATGAAAAACTTACATAAATGTTTTTTAAATTTTTTTAAAACGTGAACATATCCGTTTCACTTATCCACCCGTTTCACTTATACACAACAAACTAACGCCGTAGGTTTTCAATCATACAAATAAATTAAGTTCGAAAAAAACGTTTTCCGTGCGTTTTCAATCATACTATAATAGTTAATTTGACATTTCGGTAGTATTTACGTTTTCCGTACGTTTTCAATCATAAGGCCCATTATTTCTTTTAATTCCTTTTATACTTGGACATTTTGCAACTTTTATATATTAGCAACAACTCATAAATTGTTTGTACTCAGTTTTTGTTAAGTGTTAATTTTGTTAAACGTTTTTTTTTTGCGAAATGCCAACGGATCAAATATCCAGTTGCTAGATTAAAGTTGCCAGTATAGTAAGTAATACATAGAATGCATAATATATGAATTAACATTAAATTTTCTGAAAAACATTTGAGATGTTCTCTCATTTTAGTTTGTTCTAGCCTCGAATGAACAAACAAAACCTTCCAAACAAAAAATAGAAAATTTTATGTCGAAGTTTAACAACTAGTGTTTAAGAAAAAAAAAGACAATTTTGTTTTAATAATAATTATTTAAAACATTCGTTCAAACAGTTGAGTCACAACAGTTCGTATAATATGTATGATACATGCATACTAATGAAACATGTATTTGAATAATATATTATTTTACTAATAATTAGTTAATTTTATTTTATTGCTTGGATTTCAGTTAATAAATAAAAAAGAAAAATATATAGAAATATAATATATAAAAGTAGATTTGAAGCTTTTGACAAATAAAAGAAATTACATAAGTAAAAAAATCATAAATCGGTTATAAACCAAGTTGTACTAAATCTTTTCTTAATCTGAAATCGAATTGATACCAATTTGGTATTTAAATTTACCGTTATGCATTCGTCTACCGTATGCATCTATGTATTCGTATCAACATTTCGTTTTTCGTATCCCCGTAATCCAAAAGGGTTAAAAATAAAAACTTAAAAAAATCGATATCTCGATAAGATCTCGATTTTAATAAACAGTTATTCCTCAACTTCTCTCTTCTCCCTTCTCTCATCAGAAAATGCTCACATTTATAAACTTTCGATTTTAGTTATGACACTCGTCTTTATTTAGTTAATTAATTACTTTCAGACGAGAACTTTCTGCTTTAAAAAATGGCTGTTTCGTATTACACCGTTATTTCGTAAAATCTTTTTCAACGTAAATTGAATTTTGATATAATTTTTGATACAATACTTTTATTTTATAATCATATTATTAACTTTAGCCTTTATTATTTAAAACATATTCAATTTCATTGCATAAATAAAAAAAATTATATAGTTGTAGTATGCAAACTTTTTTTTTTTTATATAAAATATTTTTAAATAATTACATTTTAATGCTTGTCATTTTCAACTTTTCTTTTGTTTTTAATTTTATAATTCGGAATTGAAGCGCATCCTACAAAGGAAGTTAACTAACAAAATATATAATATTGTAATAATGTTATGATGACAAGAAAATTCATTAGAGCATTAATGAAATAAATTATTGCTATTGTTATTATTATTTTTTTTTTAAAAGATGATCAAAAATTACAATTTTTTTAATGGTTATTAGCGGTTGCCATTATTACTGGTTATTGTTGACATTTTTTCCATTTTTAAAATGTTATTTTTAATGATTTTCCTGTATGGAAAAATCTTCAATTTTTGTATTGTCCAAATTTTTTTCTGAAATTGGTAACCATATTTTTAATTGTAATTTAAATGTCTTATATATATATGTATATTTTTTTTCAAGAAAAATTAAAATCTTCTAATACATATATTTGTATGTGCAAAAATTGATGGCATGTTTGGTTCATTCTTCAGCGCTATGAACTAACGTTACAAAACAAAAATGAACTAATCTACATTATTTTTGCAAAAATTTAACTTGGGGATTAATTCATGTTTTTTTGTAATTTGTTAATTTTTAGAATTTGTGAATAAATTCATATGATAGTTCTCCAAGAATTCGAAAAAATATTTTTGGAGATTAGTTAATGTTTTTTTGGAGATTAGTTAATATTTTTCATTGTCGCAGCCACGTTTGTGTATGTAAAAGTGCTTTGAAGTGTAAAAAAAAAAATAATTAGTAGGAACTTATAGGAATATATAGAAAAATAATTAGTAGGAACTAAAGGAATTAGTAGTTGGAAAGAAAATGATGACTTAACCTTCATCTAAAATATTTTCAATAATATGTGCCTACCTATATGCACGGTTCTAAATTAGGAGGGATTTTAAAATAGGATTCAAATTCAGAATTTTTCCAAAATATTTATATTATAGGAACTTATAGGAATATATAAAAAAATAATTAGTAGAAACTAAAGGAATTAGTAGTTGGAAAGAAAATGATGATTTAATCTTCATCTAAAATATTTTCAATAATATGTGCCTACCTATATGCGTGGTTCTAAATTATGTGGGAATTTAAAATAGGATTCAAATTCAGAATTTTCACTTTTTCCAAAATATTTATATTATATGCCCTATTTTGAATTGGGAGGAATTTTAGAATTGGATTATGGAAAATATGTATAACTTTGATTTTGTAACCAACTGTAAAATCCTTCCTATTTATGTTTTTTACATACGTATTTCAACATCAAAAAATTCAAAAAAATGGGGACTACCTCAAACCCTCGCTAAACAAATTATTGCAACTCTAAAATCTCTACTAATTACTTTTTTCAGATGTATATTCAAATATCAAAAATAATTGAAAATATTACATATTATGTATTGGGGGAATATCCTAATTTCTAATCCAACTATAAAATCTCTCAATTTTTTTTTTTGTATTTTCATAAGAAAGCACATAAAGTATTTTTGTAATATATTTTTTTCGGGTTTAGAGGAACTAGTTAATTTTTTTTCAGTGGTTATTTTCTTTCTTTTGTATTGGTAGTGGTTATTTTCTCCATTTTTAGAGCTTGAGAATAAATTCATATGAAACAAATTCTAAAAATTTCGAAAAATACTTTTCAGAATTAATTTATAACTAACACGCAAAATTAGCGTAGATAAGTTAATTTTTACTTTTGGGGTTTAATGAATACGGGGTTAGTTTATAGTGCCTCATATTTTGTATTATTAGCATATACCTACATATGATGTTTTTTTAAGTTTGAATCATAAACGCACGATAAGTAAAAATGTCATATAGGTGTGAATTTGATATTGTTTCTTTGGTTTTTTTTTTTTTGTTTCACGTAGCATTTAATTTAATAAACTTTGTTTAATAATCGCAAAAAATAACGTGTTGAAATGTTATTTTCTACTGATTTGCGATATCATTGTAAAATCAGTAGTACGACAATTAAATTAAAAGAAATGTGGTTTCAAAATAAAAGAACTCAAATACAAAACATTTAATTTTGGTAATAATTTGTAATCACGAACAACATATTTTGAATTAATGTAGTTTTTTGTATTTGTAGATTTGGGATTTAATACATGCTTTCCTCAAAATTTTATTTTTATTGTACATATGAATTATTGCTTACAAATATCTTTTGTTTTTCTGTTTTTTAGTTTTATACAAAGAAAAAAAAAAGTGAAGTTTTAGTTTTTCTCTTTCGATATTTTATATATTAAATATTTTTTTACAAACGTTATCAGTAATCGATTTAACGTTTATTACAAGTTTTGTAATGAAACGTTTTAAATTAACTTTTTTATGAAAATTGATTTTAAAGTAGGTATGTAATTACTAATTATTTACTGCAAAATTAAATTACTTCAAAAATTACTTGCTCGACAAAATTTAGATTAAATATTCGAATTTATTTAGGGCCTCGATGGCCTTATCTAGATGGTAAGAGAGTATAAACTACGCTATACGCTAGGGAGTGTGGGTTCTGATACCACACACGTCGTAAGAATAATTCCCCCTTACATATTTACAGTCCCGCCTGAAAAGAAAAGGATGCAAAATTTCCTTGTCACATTTATGTGGCAGAATTTATTTAAATTAAAAGTAAAAACAATAAAGTTTCTTCATCTCAAGAGCAATTTATGCTTGTTTAACAGATGTGATGCAAACGAATAAGTTTATGGTATCTGTATTTGGAAAATAAAATCACAATCGATAATATTTGTCTTTAATCTTACTTAAACTTAGATTGCAACTTCGAAAAATAAATATTAAGGGTATTCACGAGTTGGTGCAACAGTGCAAATTTTTTTTGCACCGTAGCACATATTTGCACCAACTCGTGAACAATCCTAGCATGAATTTTTATTGAACTGTCAAATATCGTTGATGTGCTTGTTTTGTTTACATAAAAATTTAATATGCTTACCAAAAATTTCAGATATATGTATATCTTCATATGCTTAACTTAATAAATAATCAGAAATAATTTTTTTTCCACTTTTTTTAGGCATTTTTTAAATTTTTATCTAATATAGCGCTTACAAAAAATATATAAACAAACTTTGCAATGGTCTTGCACAAATATGCAATAGGGTTTAGGTTTTGCATAGTCTTACAAAATTTTGCACTTAGCACATTTCCAAAAAAATTTTGAAAAAATGTGCTTATTAGTTTCACTCTGTCCGTCCGTCCGTTCGTCCGTCCGTCCGTCTGTTTACAAAACTTCTACACCGTTAAAGATAGAGAAAAAAAATTTTAACCATAGGTAGGTCTCATAAAAAAAATAATTTTGTGGAACAACTTTTTCATGTAGCCCCCCCCATTACGGAGCTACAGCTCCGCAAACTTTGAAAAAGCCCTATTTTTAAATGCATATATCTTATGTTTTGCTTAAGATTTTTTCAATCTGAAAACGTCATTCGACAGGTATTTCTTTTATCTTTGTAAATTAATATCAAAATTATACATTTTTTTTAAATTTAGTATTTAAATTTACCGTTATGTGAAAACCAAATTTTGCATGATTTTTCTACTTTCATAACTCCGGCACACTTCTAGATAGAAGCTTGAAATTTTGAGGCAAGAAAGAACTTTTAGAATTAGTATAAGTTTGCTCAGAAAATTTTTTCGGACCACCCCCTGTTTATGAGCTATTAGCGCTTAAAAATTGAAAATTTGCTATTTTTAAACACCTGTAACTTAGGAACCTGTACACATTTTACTTCTGCAAGATATAAAAATTAAAGCTACAATAATATATTTTTACGTGTGTCAAAGGTTTATTTTAATTGTAAAGGGTTCCAAAGTTGCAGCTCTTCAAAATTGCGAAAAAGCCCCATTTTCAGATGTATATATCTCGGGCTTCTGCGTAATAATTTTGCAATCTAAAACCGCCAGAAGATCGAAAATTTTATTATCTATATAAAACAATATCAAAATTATGTAATATTTTGTAATTTACGATTTAAATTTACCGTTATGTGAAAACCACATTTTGCATGAAATTTCTTTTTTCATAACTCCGGCACCCCTTTAGATAGGAACCTGAAATTTTGAGACAAGAAAGAACTTTTAGAATTAGTATAAGTTTCGTCAGAAAATTTTTTGGTAACACCCCTTCTTTAAAAGTTATTACGCCTCAAAAATTGAAAATTTGCTATTTTTAGACAACTGTAACTTAGGCACCTGTACAAATTTTTCTTCGGCAAGACATGAAAATTAAAGGTTCAGTAATATATTTTTACGTGTGTTAACGGCTTTTCTTAGTTATATAGGATTCCGGACTTACGGCCCCTCAAAATTTCAAAAATGTCCTATTTCACATTTTTTCTTATTACATGAAATTTTCAAATTTTTGTGTAAGTCACACTTCTAAACAGTTTGTATTGAGTTTTGGAAATGTGCGCTTTTAAAAACCGTTGATTTACATTCTACCTTGTTTATACATGAAAACAACAACAAATTGTGCACTTTAACTGTCAAAAAATTGATATATGCTACTTGTGCAAGACCATATATTGAAAAGAGCTATTACCCTAGAGCTAATACCCTTATTTAGAGCTAATACCCTTATTGAAAAGAGCAGATATTTTTGGTAATTCCTTGCAAAAGCAAAATCAAAATTAAAGAATCAGAGAAGAAATATAATTTCAAACTTTCAAAGTACATAATATAGTTTAAAGCTAATAAGATTATCCCATTAAAGGTTCAAACATTAATTTAGCATGATGGTCAACCATTCATTTATATTATCAAAACGAAGATGAAACTGCTGATATAATTTTTTTAATTCGAAATTAACGGAATTAAAAAAGAAAAGACCAAAATAATAAAAATTGTGACAATTCAAAAATTTTACTTTAAAATTTATTTTTACAGTATTTTTTACAATTATTATCACTTTCTTTAACCCACATTTTCAATTTCAATTCTAACTGAAGTTAATTTTCACTTTTTAAAGTAAATTTTAAAAAATTGAAAAAAAAGCATTTTTACGCTTGAATTTTTTCAACCGTTAAAGAAAAAGCAATGATACAACTGCTTGAATATTTTTTGTACAATTTGATGGGTTATGACCTCATTTTTATTGTTTTTATATATACATAAAGAAATAATAAAATTAAGTTACGTTTCAAGTTCTAGAAAAAAGAAATTTTATGTTAATATTTGTTTCATTTGATTTTAAAGTTAATATACAGAGTGTCACGAATATTACCATAGATTGATATGGTAACAATAAGCTCTTCGAAAAATTAAAATAAGAAAGATAATAATATTCAATGGTTTTTCCAAATGGGTATGGGTATCTAATTCGGTCTATAATTTTTTTTTTTATTTACAAGAGTGGATGGAAAAATTAACAGTCACTGAAAAGAACTGCACTTTGTTTGTCTTTGTATTGTTGGACTTTAACTAACAAAAATCACCTTGATTTAAAAACAAACTTTGGAATAGGAACTTTAATATAAATTTGCAGTTTAATTTTACAAATTAGGAGAAGAAATTTTTGGCAGTAGAGTTTAGGAAATGACAAACGAATAAACTGTGTTACACTATCTTACAGTTTTACAGTCTAGCGATGGGCATTGATTGCACTATTTATTTTTCTTTGGAGAACTTTTAGCAGACGCTTTAAGTATTTGAAATGAGGACACAGGTAATACTGGGATTGTTAAAAAAACAAATAGATCTGTTTTGTACATTTTCGAGATAACCTGCTGGGGTTCTAGCCCAAATGTGTAAGATATACTCTATTTTCGACCTAATATACATTTTCTAAATATTTTTTTTTTTAGTTTATTCCTCTGCCACATAAATATGATAAGGAATTTACACAGCCTTTCCTTTTTAGGCAGTAAATGTCGTAAGAGAAATTATTCTTACGATATGTATGGGATGCGAACCTACACTCCCTCGGTGTTTACATTAATCACTGGGCCACCGAAGTCTCCTTCTAGATATTGAAAAGATTAAATTCGAAAAAAATGCAAGATTATGATTATATTTTAATTATCTTTTTTCAATAGATAACTTTTCAATTTAATTTTTTTTTCTTTGCGCAACTTATTACTTAATGTTTAAAATGGAGTATCTTCAATTTTTAGTTTTTTAATTTACCAATTTTCTAATCTTTTATGGGATACCATGTATTTTAATTTATTTTATTTATTGAATTAACAAAGAAACAAAAAATATTTTTTATTGAATTTTGCATTAATTTTGTTATTAAATAAAAACAAAATTTTTGTTAATTTTTAAGACAATTTTTAATTTTGGTAAATATAAATATTGCAATTTGGTAAAATTTTGTTAATTTTCAAACTGTAAAATAATTAAAGTTATTGAAAAATTGTTTATTAATTATCTTTCACATTGGAATTGAGAATTGACATTAAAAGACATTAAAAATTACAGATTCACTTGATCTGATTTAATTTTACTCATTAATCTCACATTCACTGTATACAAAATTGTGGGATAAGTACTAAATCTATAGTTCCGTAGGAATCAAAAAGGAATCCATTAGAATAGGAAAGAAAGTGTTCTAAAATAAGAAATGGGATTGAGGGGATTTTTATAAGAAAACTAAGATATAGTTTAAAATTAAAAGATTAGGACTATAAGAGAATTCCTAAATTTTAAAGATATCATGAAACTTAAGTGATTGTGGTTGATCATTTAATAGTGAAAATCAAATTCTTTTAAACTTAGAAATGTATTTTGAAAAAGACATGTAAGAACATAATATACAGAATATAATAAGAACATATAGTTCAAAATTTTAAAGAATTTTTACATATAGTCTTGGCATATTTTGTAGTAGTGTTCTGTAGACTGATAGTAGTTAACGATAAGTGGCAAATTGACAATTAATTTTTAAAATATATGTATATGAAGATTACTTTTCTCATCAAACAGAAATCCTTTTTAAATCCTTTATACCAAAATTTCATAAAATAAGTAAATAAATTTATTCCATAATATGACTATATATTATTTTTTTGTTGAATGTTTTCACTAACAAACACTCTGCCTACTTAAATGCTAATGTTTAAATATTTTGATATTATACGTGGGTTGAAAATTAAAGTAGCTTAAAATATAAATATCATCATTTTTATTTTTTTTTTGAAAGTTAAACTACAGAATTTTTTACTAAATAAGACTTTTGTTCAAAGTTAAAAAAAAAAAAAAAAAGATTAAATAAATATATTTATTTTAAAATGTTTATATATCGTATATAACACTAATCTATCTAAGCCATCGTATATTCTGCAAAAAAAAAAAAAATCATTAGAGTTGCAATTATCATTATCAGTGGCGATCAGTAAAATTTAAATATAAAAATTGACAAATTCTTAATCGAACGATTTCTTCTTCAAAAAACTTAGTTTTTTAAATTATATTGACTATTTAATTAAAATCTGATTCCACCTCTGACAATAGAGCATTGTTAAATTTGAGTGCAGGATAAGAGCAACTTTTGTGATAAGCGAAAGTTATGTGCAAAGATTTTGATTTGTTTGGCTTTGTTCTCTATTTCATTTTCAATTTTTATATGATTTTCTTGTAATCTGGTAGACACCATCGCCGGATTTTTATGTAATGCCAAAATAGCAGTATCGTCTGCGAAAGTATCTGCAATAATATTTTGTGATATTTGGTGTGTAGATAGTATAACGCACAGGATCTAAAATACTCCCCTGTATAGTACACTTGATTTTATTTGCGTAATATCTGTAATATCACTGTTGTATTTTATTACAAATTTATAACCTATTGTATTTTGTTAATTATTTATAACCTAAATTTTTGTTAAAAAAAGGGAAGGGACCCACTCATATTATAGAAGAAGTGCTTGTTCCACTCTTCTATAGTGTCTTTCTATGATTTCAACCTACTCAAAACAAAAATCAATAATAATAACAATTTTTTAGTTTCTTATACATAATTATGGTAAACAGTTTAACTTGCCGTCTAACTTTAAAATTTTAACAAAATAAATATAATAAACAAATTTTAAGGCTGGTCACCTTAACCGTAAGAAGTGTTTTTGTTTCAGTCGCTTCAGTGATGCGACGATATTTACATGTATGATGAGTCGTTCCTGATTGTAGACTTTTGTATAAAAGAAAATTTATGATTTTAAAGATTATAAAAAAAAAAAAATAATAAAAAACAAACAATGCATATTTCTATTTATTTTATTTAATTAACAAAAACTAAGCTTTTATTTTAATTTTTATTAATTATTTATTTTCTGACTAACGTTCATGTTTTTTTTTATATAAAAAAAAAAAAAAAAAAGATTCTTATACCATTTAGAAACAACGACAATGATAACATAGTACACCTTTTGTTTTTCAGTTTTATAATGTTTTTTTTACGTTGTTTTTTTTTTTTGTTTTTTATTTATTAATAAAATGACTAAAAGTATGCGGATAATTAAAAAACATAAAACAACTAAAATCTTTACAATAATATACTATTTTAAATTTAATATTAACTTAAAAATGTTTTAATTGTTTTCTCACGAAATTAATCACAGTACATAATAATGATTACTAAGTATATTCTAGTTATTGTTAAGTTACAATTAATTATGATACGATTTCATGAAAAATCGCCATCAAAATTTCCGTAAAAAATCTGTTTTTTTTTTTCCAGAGTTATATCAAAAATATCTAAAAATTTATTGAAAAATTTCTGAAAATAGAGGAAAAGTTTGTTTAAAATTTCCAAATTTACGAGGTTTTTTTAAGAAAAATAAAATAATAGGGGTCTTTACGTAAAAGTGCAAACAAGTCTTGCATCAAAGGATCAAACGCTTTTTGAAAAATATTGGACAGAAATTATTGTTATTTTATGTATAAAAAATATCCACTGGAGGATCGGTGCATATTTTTCCTAGACTAAAATATCTTAATTCTATTGCATATTTTATTTCCTCGAAGAAATAAGCTCGTGGAAATTTTTTTGAAGTTTATTATTTAATTTGACATTTCGTTTTTAGAGTTTGTTTGGAGTTTAGAATTAAATTGGAATTTATTGGGAGTGCATCAAATTAAAATTTGCGCATTCGACTAAAATCTATAAAAATGATTTTAAAATTTTTTTTTGGGATTTTTGTTTTTATTTAAAAATTATTTATTTTCCAAAATCAAAACTTATATTTTATTTTTCAAAATGAAAACTAGATATTAGGTCTGTTTAGTAAAACTTTAAAAAGAGAGCAATGTAAAGTCACGCGAAAAAAGGAGATTATAAAACTGTCATTTCCTCTCAATTGCAAGTAAACTTTTTAATATTTTGATTTTTGGCAGTTTATATTCATAATTGAAATTTGAAACTTGAAAGGATAAACAAAAAAAAAAATTGCATTAATTGAAACATATTTTTTATAAATTAATTTTAAAATTAACATCAAAATAAATAATGTCGTATTCGCAAAAATAAAGAATTAAAAATTTTTATTATTATTCTAATTTTTAACCTCAAATTATTCAAATTTGTGACAATTCACCAACAGCAACTGTTGACACTTTTCATTCTTTTCAAAAATAGAGAATTTTCCTTTTTAAAACTTCAAAATAAGGGGAAGTGCATACGTCATGACGTCACATTTTTCTCTATTTAATTGTCAAAAAGTAAAAAGTTTTTGGATAGCAAACAAACAACTTGCAAGATTTAAAGGCAAGACTTATTAAAATTTTTAAACTTTTCACATACCAAATAGACCTATTAATTTATATAGACGTACCAAATAAAATTTTTTTAAAATACCAATCAACATTTCTGGAAGGATACCACAGTAAACAGTTCTCTAAACCAATCAACATTTCTGTCATCATTAATTTTTTATTTTGCAATTTATATTTTGCATTTGATCATTCCCATAAAGTAGGATTTTTTTCCTTCGATGCACTTTTGCATGGAGACCGCTAATATAAAAAATATTTAATAATAACAAGCCAAGAATATTTCATTTCATAAATAACTTCGAAAATGTAAAAATGTTTTTTTTTTTTTGTTTTTCTTCTGGACAAATTTATTTCACTTTAATTTTCCAGACTTTTTTTTTCCATTATGAAATATTTCCGTAATCTGTCATTAATTTTTTTAATTTTGACGAGTGAAAATTTTTCTTTCGGAGATATTTCATGGAGCCAATGCCAAATTCTACAATAAAATGTTGAAAAACAAAAGAGAAAAAATAACTAAAAAAATTCTTATGTTAGACTTTAAAAAAAAAAAAAAAAAAAATGTTTACACGTATGATAAATAATTCAAACATTTAAAAGTACCTACATTTAAATTTTTTTGTTTTGTTTTTTTATTATTTTATTGAAGTCTCGAATATTGTGGAATATTTTTGCATTTATATTAAAGTTTAAATCTCTTTTTATTATACGTTTTGTTTATGATATTTATATTATTTTATTATGTTGTTAATCATAAAGTAAATGTTCGTAATATTGACTTATTAATTTTGTTAAAATAGTAAAATTATATTTTGATCAAATTTTAATTATATAGGTACTTATTCTACAAAAAATTAATTAAAACTTTTTAAATTTGGGTGATGTTTTACATCTTTATATTTTCATAGTACATATTATATAGATTTTATATATAGGTACAATTACTGTATGTCACAATACAGTAGTTACTATGGTAAAAATTTATTCTAAAGACATACGTATACATAGATAGTGTGTTTGAGTTCCATTAGTAGTAAACATTTTTTTTCAAAATGTTCCCATGGTGTATGAAGACAGACTTATCAGCCTTACTAAGAGCTCAATCAAACAAAACGTATCACAAAAAGTATACGCTGACTGATACTAATTATAATTTAAAGACAATTTGATCTCAATGTCAAATTAAATTTGATAAATTCAGCATATAAAAACTTTTAGGTCAGATCATAATTTTGGTATAAAATAATAACAGTAAATTTTAAATGGAATCAAATCATAAAACTTATTCAATATCAGAATGTTATAATACCAGATACAACAACCGGAACCAAAAGTTTTAATGTACAATATTGTCCACTACTATTAATACTATTTTTCACTATAACTATAATCAAATTACTAATCAGATATCAGAAAACCTTTTTATTAAATAGTGCGAGTTACATAGAAAATTTGAAAACTATTATTAATGATTAGAAATTGGTTACCTTGACTACCGGAAGTGATGAAAAATGATATCAAAATAACATTTTTTTTTATAGAGAAATGAATCATATGTCAGTAATGACAACAGTAAGATACATTTAAATAAAGTAAAAACTGCTAGGTTAATGTGTTCTATTATATTGTGTATTAAAGCGATTTTATACAAATTTTAATATACAAAATCGACTGGTTATGCATTATAATTTTCATATTTTTTCAATTTCACAAAGTTGCCGATTTATAACTTTTTATAAAGCGCAACCAAGGCATTTACTCCGTTCCAACAATTATTCTATATCTTTGATTGCTCCCTACATAATTATTTCTACAAGGTCATACTTTTCATACTAAATTACATGATCAAAATATGCAGCTTTCATTCAATTTATATTTCTCAAAGTTTTCGATAATTTAGATATTATTTTGCGAATTTCTTCTTAATTTGATATACATATAGCTAAACATCAATTTGATATATAGCTAAAAATGAAAATTGGATCAAATATCTATAAAGTCTACATATGGTTTAAAATTGAGTATAATTTCCATTTGTGAGCTAGCGTTCTTCAAACTTCTCTGAGTTATCTTAAAGTCTAAAATCGAACTTTACGTCTAATAGGCGAAACTGGCTAGGTAGTAATATTAATTTCTATTATTAGTCGTCGAAATATTGGAGCAATTTCACTCTTTTATGATTTTGACTCATTTTGGTCTATTCCACTAAACACAATTGTGATTCCCCTCAAACAATTCCAACGTATCACGAGAGAGTCAGCAAGTGTTCATTTCTATGCAGTGAACATTTTTAGTTATTTAAAACTATAGTTATGCAAACTTTTTTCTGATGTGGAATATCCTTCAATCAAATGTTTTCTCCTGTCATGTCGATACCCTTTTATAGTTTGCAACGATTAAAAAAGAATCTATTTAAACTCAGTTCTAATTTATTAGCCAACTTTTCCTTAATTTCCTATTTTCCACTTGTTTTCTCTCTCTCTCATTTAGTTAAAAAAGAATCAGTACGTATAGTCTTTAGTTAGCATTTAAAAAAATATATACATATGCGTGTATATTTTGCTAGTTGCTAGAATATATTTTTTTAATAGAAAAATAATTTTAGTTTTTGTTCCTCAATTCCGCAATTCATTCTTTAAGATGAATTTGTAGAAAATAAAATTTAGTTATTTACTATAACATTTTTTATACCCGTATGAAGTATGTTCAAGGGTATAATAAATTTACCATTACGTTTGTGACATCTTAAAGGAGTCGAGCTAGATATAGTGTCAAAGGTATGGATTTCTGAAAAGGTATCGAATTCTGAGTCGATTAAGCCATGTACGTCCGTCCGTCCGATCGCACGATAACTTAAAAAATAAAGGAGCTAGGAGGCTGAAAATTTTTTTACGTCACTTTTGCAAAATTGTTAGTTTTGCTATTTAAATCCAACATTTTCGGTCGGCGGGTTTTAGTAGCTGCCATACAATTTCTTAGTATCTATAACTTAGTATCTATAACTTAGTATCGTACTACTTAGTATAGTAGTATAGAAATAACTTAGTATCTATTCAAGCTAGGATTCTGAAATATTGCAAATGATGATGGTCTAGAGCATCCGGTTCAAGCTTCTTGCACCTCTTGGAACTAATTGAAGCTAGGCGTATGAAATCTTGCAAATGATGATCAAGTTTTATGGCAACAACTTCTGCAAAATTTGGTTGTGGTGGTGCGACGGGTTCGGGTGGCTGCCATACAACTTCTCCGTTTAAATGAGAATAATTCAGTGTTTATTGAAGCTAGGAATCTGAAATTTAGTATAGAGGTGTGGAGTTACATGCCAACAACTTTTGTAAAATTTGGTTGGTCTAGAGCAGTCGGTTCAGGCGTCTTGCACCTCTTGGAACTTAATGAAGCTTAGGGTCTGAAATCTTACAAATGATGATCAAGTTTTATGCCCACAACTTCTGTAAAATTTGGTTGTGCTGGTGCAACAGGTTCGAGTAGCTGTCATACAACTTCTCTTTTTAAATGAAAATAACTCAGTGTCTGTCCGCACGATAACTCAAAAAATAAAGGAGGCTAAAATACTTTTTATGTCACTTTTGCAAAATTGTTAGTTTTGCTATTTAAATGCAGCATTTTCGGCCGCCGAGTTCGAGTAGCTGCTATACAACTTCTTTCTTTAAATGGAAATAACTCAGTGTCTATTCAAGCTAGGTATCTGAAATTTTGCAAATGATGATCAAGTTTTATGGCAACAACTTCTCTAAAATTTGGTTTTGATGGTATGACAGGTTCGGGTAGCTGCTATACAACTTCTCTTTTTAAATGAAAATAACTCAGTGTCTATTGAAGCTAGGAATATGAAATTTGTGAAAAAGTGTCGAGTTACATGCCAAAAACTTTTGTAAAATTTGATTGCTCTAAAGCCGCCGGTTTAGGCTTCTTGCATTTCTTGGAACTTAATGAAGCTAGGCGCAATAGATTCGGGTAGCTGTCATACAACTCCACAATTTACATAAATATATCTCTGTAGTTAACGTCGGTACTAAAATATCTGAATGTTTTTAAAAGATGATCAAGTTTTATAGAAACAGGATATATTACGTTCATACGGGTATCCCAGAGTTGACACAGTCTACTCTACTGCACTTTTCCTCGTTTTTTATTAAATTTAAATTCCTTCTCATTTACTTACCATAATTATATATATATATATATATATACTTAATACCATATGTATATATGTATACATATACTTAAATATTGTAGCATTTTTATGACTTTTAATTTTATGTTATTTTTATTTTGCTTCTTTTCTTTAGGGTATAACTTGTAGCATAACTTGTCATAAGCTTAACTTTAACAACATAATTTAGCCAATTACTTTTAATAAAAAAAATAACCTATTAACATAGTTTTAACATATAGTTCTGAACTTTTGAACTTTTAATAACTATTTCCCCTTTGCACATTTATATCTTTTTTAAGCGTACACGTTTTTTGATAAATTTCTTAAAAGACCAACAAACAAAAAAAAATAAAATAACAACCAAAGTAAAATTAATTATTGTTTTTTTTTGTTAAACTATCTGTTTGTTAAGACGAACAAAAATTTTTGGAATATCTTGTGTCAAAAAAAAATCAGAAGTTTTCATATATATACATAGTTCAAAAGTTTCACTAATGCTTTATTGAATTTTTTTTAACGAATTTTGGAATACTTACTTTAGACCCCCTTTTTTAGTTAATTTTTTTTCTTAATTATAAAATTAACCTTTTCACAGCTAAAATATACCCCAATAGCTTTAAAATTTATAAATTGATTGACAACTATAATAACTGCTATATATTTTTAGATGAAATGATATTGTTAAATAGATTTTATTGATAGTTATAGTAATTGAACTCTAATCATTTCCGTTTTGTATTCATGTTTTTTTAGAACTCTGCGTTTCACAATATTATGTTGTTTAAGTTGCTTCCTTATTTTATCTATTGTTTTTGTTCTGCTTTATCAGTTGAGGACGTAAAATCTTTTACATTTTTTTGACGTTTTTTTACTACAACTCTAAAGAATTGACTCCGAAGATTGAAGAAGTGACAAAAAGGTGTCGATTGTTTCGTAACATAAATTTTTTAGACCATATTGTTATGTTAAATATTTTGTTCCAATTTGGCAAACAAATTTTTTTTTTTTTTTGGCTTTGACATCATTATTCATTATTCGTTGTAAGATCTTATAGCGCCTTATTAATCAAGAGCTCCATTCCACCCACTTTCAACATTCTATAATCACACTTGATTTAAAGGTTTCGTATTTTATAGTGGAAAAATTATTTTAAATGTTTTATAGAAAAATACAAGCCGCTATTATAATTATATGTATTATATGTAGCGACATAGAAAATTTTAAACTCAAATAAAAATTGCTAGCTATGACATAATGTCTTTAGATACTTTTGACTTGATAGCTTTTAGCTTTTAGCTTTTGACTTTTTAATTAGGATAGCTTTAAATATATAATAACTATAAAGTTTAAAAAAATTATAAACAGCCATATAAAGTGGAATGGATAGGTAACTTTAAAATCTATATTTTCGTTTTTAAAACCAACCTATACCTAATTAAATTTTATAGTTTTTTTTTAAAGTTTACCTTTAAAAAGTCTTTCATATTTATTTCTAAATACGTTTTCTAATTTGAAGCGTTAATTGGTATAACATCATTAAATTAATTATCACTTTAAAGAATATGTTTTAAATGGTAAAAAAGAGAAAAAGTAATTTCAAATACAAAATAATTGAAAGAATTGCAAATATTGAAAACTTTTAAATACATGGTAAAAAGTTGGTCTATTAAATTAGAAAAGTGATATTTATCGAACTCTTAACATCAGAATTGTTCAACTGTTTGTACTTCGTTTTGCTTTCGAAATCCCTTTCTTTTGTAGAAATTTCCCAGCCAATTGAATTTAATTTCTTTTTGGATCTCCTGTTTTTATACCCTACACATTAAGTATAGGATATATTAACTTTGGTATGGTGTTTGTAACCACCAAAAGGAAGCGAGTAAGATATGGATATGTATATATATTCTGAATCAGGATCACCTCCTGAGTCGATTTAGCAATGTCCGTTCGTTCGTCCGTCCGTTCGCACGATAACTCAAAAACTAGTGAAGCTATCTTGATGAAATTTATATAGTAGATTACTAGTTACGAAAGGAAGGCTAAGTTCGAATCTGAACAAAATCGGTCCATGGATTCGGGAACCTCCCATACAACTCCCAAAACCGAATACGCATATCTTCGAAATTAATAAAGATAGAAACTTCAAATTTGGTACTAGGGTGTTGTTTCCTGAATCCCTGATTTGTCCAAAATTTGAGATGAATTGGAGGAGCTGTTCGGTTACCTCCCACACAACTCCCAAAACCGAACAAACATATCTTCGAAATTAATAAAGATAAAAGCTTCAAATTTGATACGAGGGTGCTGTTTCCTGAATCCCTGATTTGCTAAAATTTCAGATGATTTGGAGGAGCTGTTCGGTTACCTCCCACACAACTCCCAAAACCGAACAAACATACCTTCGAAATTAATAAAGATAAAAGCTTCAAATTTGATACGAGGGTGCTGTTTCCTGAATCCCTGATTTGCCTAAAATTTCAGATGAATTGGAATGGTTGTTCAGGTATCTCCCATACAACTCCCAAGACAGAACAAGCATATTTTCGAAATTAATAAATATAAAAACTTGAAATTTGATATAAGAGTATTTCGGTAAATTTGATATAAGAGTATTTGATATAAGACTATTGTGTTCTGATAATGTCTCTAAAATTTGGGATGAATTGGGGAGGTGATCCGGGTGCCTTCACACACTTTCCAAAACCTAACAAGCATATCTTCGAATTTAATAAAGATAGAAACCTAAAATTTTGTACAAAGGTTGTAAAAGCATTTATTTTTTTTAGCTTATATTAAATACCTAACTAAAATAACTTATGGATTTTTAATTTAATTTGAATTTTTTAGGTGTATGGTATAAATAAGTCGGTTACATCGACTTACTGTTACATTTACTTGTTTTCTATTAAACCTACTTATCCTGTCATTTCAACTGGTTTTAAAATTTTAACATAATATTTATTTAAAATAATAAATCGGAATTCTATCATTTGTAATCCAGAAGCAGACTTTTATCAGTCCTATACTTCGAATATTTTTCTACTTCAAAGTGTTAATACCTACAAGTTAAATGAATTATTTGTTTTTGCATTTTTTTTTTTTTTTTATTATTTTATAATAAAAACATTTTATTTTATAAAATAGTAAAAGCTTTAAAAATGACATTAGCGGCTTACTATAATAGGTTTATTTAGCTAGTTTACCTTTCATGGTTTCTTGATAAATAACAAAAAAAAAAAAAAAACGATTAAGACATAAAAAATATAAAGAAAACCAAAACTGGATCATTAGAAACAATTCAAAATGATGCAAAAAATACATTAAATTGCAATTTAACCGGATTTTAATAATTTTGCAATAATTTGTTGTACAATACATACTATATTCCTAAATAACGTCATAAAATGGTGTTTGTTTAGAAAAATTTATGAAAAACTGAAAAAATATAAGAAAAAAAATTTTTAGAATACTCATAAACAATTAACACAATTTAATATTATTTTGTCTAATATCTATGAATTTTATTTATAAAAATTTTTAGTAAAATGTGAAATAATATTCTTTATGCATTCCCAGCGTGATTGGTAAATGTTTGTTTTTGCGCATGATTCCTAAAATAAATTTAAAATATGGTTGCGTCAATTAAAATTTTTGTTTTTCGTGTTTTTTGGTTTTGTTTTTATTTTTTTTTTTTTGCCTAATATGAAAATGAAACCAAATATTATTTTTTTAAAGTTCAATTATTATTATTTTATTTTTGCTTTATATATTTAAATGTACATAATATTATTTACTATATGTATTTATATACTTATGTACATACATACATAATCTATATATACTTACTTGTATATGTTTATATAAAAAAGCAAGTTTAAATTCATACATGGTTACATTTTTCAAGTTTTTTTTTTTGTTCATTTTCAATTTTATTTTATTTTTTTTTTTCTGTTTAATGTGTTTTAAGTTCAAAGAACTTTTAAATTTTTAATAACGTGTTGTCAAAATTTTCCGTATACGTACCAGTTAAATTAATAATATAGTTCTAATTTTAAAATAATTGATGGATGGGTGGTAAATAAATATGTACATGTACATTTACTTGTATATATTTATAAAAAAAGTATGTTCATACATATGTAGGTAACAAAACAGTCATTTGAACATACATACATATAGAACAAAAAAAAAACATAATCTGGCAGATTTTTTAACATATGGATTTATATACATACATACATATTCATTTTCTTTTAGTGTCATTTTGAGGAATTAGCTGTTGGCTATAACAAAATTTAATACTTTTATAGTACTTTATTAACTTAAAATTTAACTTACAAACTTTGTTTAAAAAACTAATTTTAAACTAAATACCTACATACAAACATATTAAGTACATGGCCAAAGCTAAACATTTTAAATGTCAAAATTTGTATTTCTGTTTTTGTGAAATTCTCTAGTGTCAATTTTTATAATTTCTTTACTTAATAATTGTATAGTATAAAAATACACTGTAAACACCGAGGGAGTGTGGGTTCGAATCAGCCACACCTGAAAAGGAAAGGCTGTGTAATTTTCTGTCCACATTTATCTGGCAGAGAAATGCATAAAAAAAAAAATAATAATAAGTGACGTCTAGTATTGAATTTTTTACTATTCCTTTTATACTTTAACCGAAATGAAGTAACAATCACATGTAGGTAGCATATAGAAATGCTACTTCAAATGTTAAACATATTATGAACTTTAATGCAACGTTTTAATGCTTGGAACGTTTTGTATTGTGTTTAAAAAATTTTTTTTATATATGTAGTTATTATTTGACATTTTATAACTTTAAAATTGTGTGATAGTTATTGCTACTGTTTAACGTATTAGGTTGAAAATTTGGGGCGATTAATGATGAAATGATTGAGTCATTTAGAAAAAGAGTTATAAGAGTTATTATTAGAGAGAGAATGAACAAAATTTCCTTAAGTTTTTAATTAAATCTTTTGATGTTTTAATATTTAAAATTATTTCTTTTTTTTCTTTAAAAAAATTTTAAAACCACTTTTTTATTCATTATAGCACATTTTTCAAAAAATTTTTTTGAGAAATTAGGTTATTAGTTTCACTATCTCCGTTAGTTTGATTGCAAAACTTCTACATTGTTTTAGATAAAATAATGAAATTTTAATCATAAATAGGTGATCTTTTAAAAAATTAATGTTGTAGAACAACTTTTTTTTTTTATCATCATTTTCATTCATTATGGAACTAGAGTCTCTTAAAATTTGAAAAAGTCCTCTTTTCAAAAGTGAATATTTCAATTTTTACTTATATGACTTAAGCTACTTCTTTGTAACTCCGACACGTTTTTAGTTACAATTTAGTTGAGTTTTTGAAAACAAGTTTTTAGTTACAATTTAGTTGAGTTGGAGAAAAAGATCATTCAACGTTATCTCAGAAAAGTTTTTTGTACCTTTTCCTATTTAAAATTTTCTATTTTTAAACTTTGAAAAACTGTTTTTTAAACTGTGGAATTTTCTATTTTTAAACAACTAACTGTAAAAATTTTTTTTTCTAAGTTAAACGCGAAAATTAAAACTTCGACATTATATTTTTATATATGTTAACAGCTTTTCTTAATTAGGGTTTCCTTAAATTGCAGAAAGAGTCTCTTGATTTTTCGCATTTTTTATTAAGTTTTATTATCTTTTGAAAAATATGTACCTTTAAAAATTTTTTGCCTTGTTTTGTTTTTCGTTTGTTCCGATTTTAATTAAATAATTTTTGTAAAAAAAATTTCTGATTAGCTTTATAATAATCGTTATTGTTTATTTTAAAATTTATTATGTTTTTAAAACCGCTTTTTGATATAATGTTTTTTTTCACCTTGGGAAGTTTTATTTTGATGTGTTGTCGTTGTAAGCTTTAGTTTATTTCATCATTTTATGCAAATTTATAAAATAAATCTTAATAAACAGATGAGTTTTTTTTTTTAAAGTAGTTAAATATTTTTTTTTATTAATTTAAAAATATTAAAGAATAATTTGTTTTTGTTTTAAAACGCATTTTTTTCAGCAAAGTCCTGTTGGTGTACACATATTCAAATACATACATTTGTATATCTATTGTATTCAAGATTTTCCAACGCAAACCTGTTATGCTATTTGGCTCTATCAATTTTACTCCCATTTAGTAAAATCTACACTAAAAGTTTTAATAACATGTGCATATTTAATTATGTACTCTTTTATTGTGAAATATATTATGTAATATTTATATATAAGTACATATTAAATATTTATTTATTTTTATCAACTGACGGGTCTTTCATCACTGATATCTTTATTTTATTACCCATCACTGATACCTCTATTGCAAATAAATTACGGAACGAAGTCATGACTAACGATATTTCATAGACTCGGAACTAGATAAAAGAGAATATATAATAAAAGATTTTGAATGCGTAAAATTTTAGAGATATTAATATTTTTTGGGTGGATAGGTGGGAATCTCAAAAGACACCAATGAATATAATTTCGGTCATTCTTCTAATTTGAATTATAATTCTTACTTTAATTTTAACTCTGACTTTGTTTTAAATTATTTGCAAATATACAAATGGAATTTTTTTGCAAACTTTATAGCAAATTTTTTGCATATTAGAAATTATTAAATTAATTATTATCTGCCGCCTATGACACCTGTATTATTGACATAACTTTAACATTATTGACGATGTATTGTAATAATATGTACTTATATATATACATATAAGTAAGCTGGTATAAATATCGATTTATGAATATTGTACACTTAAAACAAAATTGGGAACGCCTAAAACTTATTGGAGATGCACAATAGTGAAAGAAATCGATGAAGGAGGAAAATTTAACTACAAATAAAAACGAAAGCACAAAATATAATAAGGTACAAATGTTTTATGAGCGAGTACCAAAAAAAAAAAATTACAAAAATGCTATAATTACAATATCGGAAATATATTATGTACATTATTATTTAAAATTGGTTTATTAGGAATTTGTTGACATATGTATATACTGTTCAGATAATGTATCATAGTTCATATTTTATTTTAGTTAAAAATAAATTATAAATTTAAAATAAAAATAATTATTAATAATACCGCATAATTTACAAATACAAAAAATATTGTTTTCTGATTACATTGTATAAAAATTCACAAAGAATAATTTTCCTTATTTTTTTTGTACTCAGTATACTATATAAGTAAGTATGTAGTTATGCAATTTACGATTACGAGTCACTATAATTTCAGTTTTACTTGCATATTATGGTATAGAATTCGATTTATTCTTGAACCGGCATACATATGTATGTATATTAAAAGAAATTTTTAAAAACGTTCAATAACCTGAACATTCATTCAACGGGTGACAAAAATATATGTATGTATATATAATAAGTAAGAATGTATATACATGCATATATATGTATTTTGTTTGTTGTTATTTGTATGTAAATGGAATAGATCCTAAAAAAAGCTAAATAAACAATTTTTTTTTTTTTGTTAGTTAAGCATGTTGCAATCATTTTAAAAACAAAATTAAAATGGCTTTTGTTTTTTATTTTTCTTTTTAAATGAAAAACAATAATTAAAAATTTTTTATTTTAAATTAAGTTTTTCACCCACAATATCATAAATATTTTCTTAATTTGCTGTGATTTATTTACGTAGTTACTATTATTTTTTTTGATGGCCATCATTTTCTTGTAGAGAATAAAACTATAAGTACTCAGATTTCTGTCATTTTGATATCTACATATACCATCTATTTATTTATTTAAAGCTCTTTATTTTTTGTTTTTTTTAAATCTTCACTAAAAAAAAAATCTGATTACAGATCAATGATTAAATATAATGTTTACATTAAAAATATTGGCCACTAAACAGTTAATAATTCAATAAATTAAAAAAAAAATATATATATTTAACTTTGTGCAAATGTTTAAATGCTTATCTTTTAACTTAATTTATAAAATAATACTTAAGAATCTTATCAACAAATTAATATTGAAAACCTACAGTTATAAAAATTATAAATAAAACATGTTTTTTTTTTTCTTTAGTAGGTCTAGGTACATTTTGTAATGTTTTTGAAATAGCCTGTTATAGCCATAATGTACGTATAATATATAAGTGGGCTAAATGCTTAGATTTTATTATGTACAAATATATACTTTTTTTTTATGAAAATCAGGGAATACCCATTTTTTTTTTTTTTTTTAAATTTATTGTGTGAATAGTGAAAAGTTTTTAGTTTTAAAACATTTTACAAAGGACATTTGATGTTGTCTGGTATTCACAGTGTGAATTAAAATTTTATTAAATTTGAACTTAGTTTATATTGGAACGTAAAGTATTAAATAAGTGTACTTCTGAACAATAAATTTATACATAATTTAATTAATTAAAACTCGATTTTTAGTAAATTGTGTTATTTTAAAATTAAAATTGCTTTATTTATTCCAAAAATAAAAAAAACGAAAAAAAAGATAAATAAGAATATCTATACTTATATTATAGTGTTTTAAAAGTAAGTGAAATTCGTAAATTTTCAAAAAAAAAAAATATTTGAACTTTTCTTGAGATATAAAACTAACGGTTTTGTTTTTTATAGAATAATTTGTGTCCCGTTATGTATAAAATTTATGATTGCACATTTCTATAATGACAAAACTTAATAAAAGTTTGTGGATAATACAATTCTTTTTGTGGTTATAAATATATCAGATAAATACATACATACATATATGTATGTATATATAATATATTAATTTAGCCAAAACAATAACGAGTTTAATAAACAATTTACTTCAAACATAATTCAATTTATAAATTATTTTTCTAAGTCAAAATTTACTTTATATATACATAATTAAATATTAGAAGAACGACCATTAAATGAACACGGTAACTGGAACAAACCCGTTTTGGTAGAAGGATGGGTTTAAATCTACTTATATTTTATAACTATAGTTAATAATATTTAAAGAAAGAAATGTAATTCTTTTATTCAAATTAATGATTTTGTCAGAAAAGATTTCTTTCAAGACGATTTTCTGAAATAAGTAGTATACTTATTTAAATTTATTAATGAAGTCATGATCTGTCATTTTGTTTTCATTGTATTCAGTAATGTTTACAATTTCATCATGGACCACCGTAAATGTTGTGAATTTGCTGATTTTGTCTTGGAACAACTTGAAAACGATAACGATTTTTTTAAGAAAATCATCTTCTCCGATGAGGCTCACTTTCATCTGAGTGGTGCGGTAAATAAACAAAACTGTCGATTCTGGTGCGAAGAAAATCCACAAATTATTCATGAACAACCATTACATTCACCTAAATTGACAGTTTGGTGTGGTTTTTGATCTGATGGAATCATCGGTCCATACTTCTTTCGAAATGAAGCTCGTAACACCGTTACTGTGAATGGAGAACGGTATAGATCGATGATAACCAACTTTTTATGGCCGAAATTGGAAGAAGTTGATCTTGACAACATCTGGTTCCAACAAGACGGGTCTACGTGCCACACAGCACGTGCAACAACCGAATTATTGCGAGAAAAGTTTAGAGATTCGATTATTTCAAGAAATTGTGACAATGAATGGCCTCCAAGAATTTGTGATTTAACACCATTAAACTATTTCTTGTGGGGTTATTTGAAGTCATTGGTCTTTAGCAATAAACCAGCTTTAGAAGTCAATATTGAACGTGCTATTCATGACATACGACTTGATTTAGTGGCAAAAGTGCTCAAAAATTGGGTTAATCGAATTCGTTCCTACAAAATAAGTCGTGGATGCCATTTGAATGACGTTTTATTCAGAACTTAATTGTATCGGTTGTACTTCACATTAAATAAAAAACATTTGAATTTCCTTAACAATTAGTGTGTTTTTTTTTGAAAAAATCATATCACTCAAATTGGAAAGCCCTTTATATGTATGTAGTATAAGATACTTAATTAGTAATATGTACAACATTTATAATTATTATTAGTTTATTTTCAGTTCTTATTTCGATATCTATACGTCTTACGTGTCATAAACAGATAAAGCAATTTTGTACATTTATTAATTTTATCGACAAATATGCTTGGATTTGAGAAGTATAAACCAATCAGACTATTATATTTGATTGTAAGATATTGCAATACATTTTTTCTTAACTTTTTCAAACACAGATTGTATAATGTTTCGTGCTATATTGACTAGCAGGAATCAACTGAAATTGACTCAAGAGTTATTCGTGTCGATGGGTAAAAAGTTGTTAAAGAATTTGTTTTTATTAAAGTGATATGAGACAAAATCAATTGAAAATTGATTGTATATCGGAAATGGAATTGAATAAACACTCTTTCTATTATCAATATAGATATTTGAGTACAGAAATATAAATTGTCTGAGGATAAAAATAATCTTAATAAAACAAAAATTAAGGAATATATAAATGAAATTTTGTTAATATTATTTTAAGTACAAAACAATGTCTCTTAGTCGTGCATATGTGTCTGATAAAATTTTCTACGTTTTTTCAAAATAAAATGAAAAAATCACGTTTTGTTTTTTAATTTGACATTCGTTTTATACTTTTATTTTTAATAATATTATAGATAAGTTATTTTATTTTTATCAAAATTTATTGCAATCGTTTAAAAACTAATAACTACTTATAAATTTTATATATCAAATTGATAAAAGAAAAGAATTGCATAAAAAAATAAAAGTGTAGAGTATAGTGAACAATATAGTCTGCGTGGAACCATATATACCTATATTTTAAGTTTTTTTAAAAAAAATAAATTTTACCTTAAATATAATAAAATAAAACTTGAAAACCATGGTTTCTAATTTTTTATTGTGTCAAACAAAAGCCTAAAACCTTAAAAATTATTCGATTAAATATATAATAGTAAGATAATAGCAATGTATTTATATTTTCAGTCTTTTATTCTTTATGAAATTACTAACATACATATATATTTTCTTTGTTTTAAAAATAAAAATTATTTTTTTTTTTAAATAATTATTCATAACTTAAAAAACAATTAAATGCTGCTTGTAAGATGTAAATAAAACTATGAAATTAACTTCGGTATGGGTGCATATTTTTAATTACAGATAAAATTTAATTTTCATAAAACAAAATGTCAACAACGCAGAACTTCCTGTTCCAATGAAATGAAAAACTTAATATTTAGATTTTTAAAGTTTTTTTTTTTTTAAAAAAGAAACAAGGAAAATAGTGGAAGTTGCCTTTTTCTCTTAATCATTTATATCTTTGCCAAACTTCAAATATATCCAATTCAATTCCTAAGAATATTAAAAATTATGGATATTTGTTGATAAAGTGAATATTAGAAAATTCTTTAATTCCTCAATCAATATGCTCTCTCTCTAAAATTAACAACATTTATGTATAAATATATATAACAAATATTTTAAATTCTTAAATGCGGTAAGAAAAACGAGGAAATGTGCAGTAGAGTAGACTGTGTCAACTCTAGGATACTCGTATGAACGTAATATGTACTGTTTCCATAAAACTTGATCATCTTTTACAAAAATTTCAGATGTTTTAGTACCGACGTTAAGTACCGATATATATTTAATTAAATTTTGGAATTGTATGGCAGCTACTCGTACCTGTTGCACCGCAGCACAGATTTCAGCAAAATTTTACAGAAGTTATTGCGCTAAAACTTCATTGTCACTTCTAAAATTTCAGATGCCTAGCCTTCCAAGATGTGCAAGCTACCTGACTCTGCTGCTCTAGCACAACCAAATTTTACGGAAGTTGTTATAGTATGCAACTCGATATCTTTTCACTAAATTTTAGATATCTAGGGTCAATAGACACTGAATTATATTCATTTATAAATAAAAGTTGCTACTCGAATCTGCTACCCTCAGCCGAACCACATTTTACAGAAATTATTAACATAACACTTCATCATCTTTTCTAAGATATCAGATTTCAGATCAGAATTTTCTTTCTATCCTAAAATAATTTTTCTTCTCTTAGTCATCCATTTCCTTACTCAAGGTTGACATTAAAGTTAGAGTTCGGAATTATTTTGCTATTGCTATACTATAATTTAATTTACTATAGAACTTAATTCGAAAATGTGTACCACCACATATACCTCTCATATCTAGCAAGAAATCATATTCCATTTCTTTTATCTGTTCTCAAATTTTTCTTACATATTCTTTTTTTTTTTGCTCTGTATTTCTTCTTTTTGTTTGGTATGTTTTGGTTTGCCCATATATATTTCTCTTTCTCTTCTTTTAAGTTCTACTGTTGATTTTAGTATATATTATATTATATTTATCTATATTTTCTTCCGTTTATTTGTAAATTAATTGATGCTTATCTGTAAATTAATATGTGTTACTTATCTAAATATATTAATTTAGAAGTATATAGGGCATTGTTTTTATATTTGATGCTTATTAAGAAGCTAAGTTATAAGTAGCTGTTGAACAGAATTGATTTTACACAATTTCATTGAAGATTTTTAATTTGATTTTTTTGACGATGTGAAACGGACTATTTATTAGTTCGTTATACTGAAGTACTAAAACAAATAGCTTTTATAATCTTACTTTTTTGTATAACTTAAGTAGCGTTTTATATATTTTGTGTAAATTAATTAATTTTTTGTCTTATCAATTAAAATTACATACCTATACACACATTTCAATTTTTTGTTATTTTTATTTTTTTTATACTTAGAATAATATATAAAGAGAAAATTAAAGTTTGAGAAGTGTAGTTTTAAATAAATAATTGTATAGCTACATAATATACTTAGTTTGTTAGTTTTGCTTTGAATGAATGAATAAGAATGTTTTTTTTTTTTACCGACCGCATACAATTATGTATAAGGTAGGTATTGTTTTCATACTAAAAATTTGTACCCGAGATTTTGGCAAAAATGCACTACTCCGGTGTGGAGAAGGCTGTAAAAAATTTTTTAGCATGATGTCCGTCTGTGTGTGTGTGTGTGTGGGTGCGTGTTGGCGTGTGTGGGTATGTCTGTGGGCACGTGTACAGCTTAAACGACTGAGCGGAATTTTTTGCAATTTCATATTTAAGGTTCTGACGTAAATATCTCGGATTGATAAGCTTTTGAAGCAAATCGGACAAAAGCAAGTGGTAGTTTACTTTTTAAGTTTTTTACGAATATTTCGTAACAGAAAAATTTTATAAGAAAAATTATTAAGAAAAAGTTGTTACACAAGTAAAGATCAACAACTTTGCCATAGAACATTTTTTGATCCGACCAACTTTAACTTTTATTTAATTTTTTTTTTAAGTCCAAATTTCATACATATAACACACCATACGAATTTATATGAACAAATTTTTTTTGTTTTTTTTTTTGTCTAAAAATTTATAAACATACATACTTACATCTATGCCTATTATTCTTTTGTTGACGACATATAATTTTAAACGGTAAAATTTTTGTTAGCAGATTCAATATTAATCTTATGTTTGTTTTGTAACTATTTGTTTACAGTTTTTATTAATTTTTACTTCTAATATTTTTAAATGAAAAAAAAATCATATATTACATCTTATTATTGTTATTGAATAAAACAAAATGTTGTTAAATTATTAGAAGTTATTTTGCTTTGATATAAATTATGTAAATAAAAAATCTATAAATTTTGGCATTGTACTTTTCATATAGTGGCGGTCGGTCCTGTGGTGGAGACAGCTCATTTTTTTTTATTTCTTTTCATTTTTGTTAGAGAACAAAATAACGATAACAAAATTCTTTTGAAATTTATATATATATTATTTTATTTGTTTATATTATTATTAAAAATTTATCAACTAGAACTAATATTAAAGATAAATATTATAAAATATAAAAATTTATTACTAATTAATCAAGTGGTAGACGTATTGGTGCTCTTTTAAATAATATTTAAAAATTTAATTATTTTATCTTATCTAAATTTTATTTATTTTTTTTAAATTTTCAAATTCTTGTAGTAATAAAAACTATTGAAATTAAAAAAATTTTTTTTTTTGCTTGGTTGGTCTAGGAATTTCTCTATCACATTGTATATGTTGCAAAAACCAAAACCAAATATAAATAAATAAAAACGTAACCCATTCGACTAAAACAATTCAACTAACAACAATTTGACTAAAACTCAATTCGACTGAAACAATTCAACTAAGATAATTTGACTAAAAACAATTAAACTTTTAAATTATGCTATACATATTTAAACATTTTACTTTTTTAAAACTAAAAATTAACTTTGAAATTGCAAAATTTTTTTAATCATTTACTTTTGTGATACTGAGATTTATTCTGAACAATTTAAATAAAAAAATTTATAAATAAAAAAATAATTGTATAACAATAACTTACCCCTATCGATTTTATTAAAATGGAATACAAAATTTTAAAAACAGAAAAAGGCAAAGATAGCATAATGTTAGATGGATTCATTTTTTTTACAAAAATGCTGACGGTTCCAGCACAAAAACATATTGGAGATAATCTACTAAGGACAATTTGACTAAAGCAATTCAAAGTTGTTTGCGCGCAAACATTGAATTCCCGCTACCCAAGTCGGCTCATCTACAAACTTTGAATTGTTTTAGTCAAATTGTTCTTAGTTGAATTGTCTTAGATGAATTGCGTTTTAGTCGAATTGTTTTTAGTTAAATTGTTTTAGTCGAATTGAGTTTTAGTCAAATTGTTTTTAGTTTGTATTGTTTTAGTCAAATAGGCCGGGAATCAAATAAAAACATTTTAATACAAGCATAAGAATGAATTCCTTATAAAAGTTAAGTATGTAATTTTTTTTTAATATACAAAATATTTTATAACACCTTTAAGGTTTTACACAAAATATAAATGAAAGAAAAAACTTTCATTTATGAGCGAATTCGTTTCAACACGATATTCATGCCATCATTAACAATTCTTATTTTTTTAACTTCAAAATGAAATTAATTTTGGAGTGTTTCGTCCATCCAAACACTACTGCACTCCTCAATAGATAACTTGTAGTGTTGGACTATCTAGAGACAATTCCAACTAAATTTTTATCCACCGCAATGCTTTGAGTATTTTGTATTACTAATTTTCAAATCATTCTGCTTATTTAAGTCTGTGAATGGCTGCGTAACATATCACTTGAGTCCTTTTAAAAATATACATATCTGGTATTATAGAAAAAAAAAATAACCAATGAAGTGTACAGGTAATTAAAACTAAAAGAAAATCTCATAAATTTTAAAATATTATCATTTTCCTATTAGAAATCAAATAAATTTATTTTAAAATAATTGCAATGGAATCTCTATTTTTACTTCCGACACATTTGAGATCGAAAGAAAAATGGTCCGTTTGGGAGAGAATGCGATCCATTTTCTGTTTCTTATTCAAATTAATTTGTAAAGTTCGAAAAAAAAAACAGTATAATGGGATGAAAACCCTAACTGCTATAGTATATATATAACTGTATAGTATATATATAACTGTATAGTATATATATATACATATATATATGCATATTGTAGCATAATAAATTTTTTTTCATGGATTTGGAAAAGCGTTCTTTTTAAGTACCCATATATTTCATTGGGTTGTCTAATGATTATTAGGTAACCGAAATTTACAGGGAACATTTTAATTTTTTTATTTTCATATTTCATTTTTATTCCCATAATATAAACTAATACATATTTACTTTAATAGTTAAAAATTTCTTCAGTGATCAACATTATTATCTTACAATTACCATTACTTAACTTATTAATACATAATATATATTTTAATTTTATTAAACTTAAATTATAAATTTCAGAATAGGTATTTTAGCGGAAAAAGGGAGATAAAACCTCTTTTGAATGAATTTATCTTTAAAAACTAAAACAAATTGAAAGCCTAACTTATAACTATGCCTTAAACTATAAAACAAAAAAACATATTCAATTTATTAAATTACGGATTTCTGAATTATTGCCTTTATTAAACATTTTTTCTGGAAGTTATTATATATTTTTTATCAATCAAATCTTTAATTTGTTCAGTCTCTCTCTCTCTCTCTCTCTCTGCTATATCATGTAATCTTTGCGTTGAGAAAAAGAACGGTTTGTTCAAAATCATTTTCAACATTTTATATTGTTTGATTTGCAATTTCGTAAGATAAGACGAAGCCCAACTTCCCCACACTTCACATCCATAAAGTAAAACACTTTGAAGAATAGCTTTATAAATCTAGTAGTTTATTATTGACTGATAATTTAAACTTCCTGTTAATTAAGGGATATAAACTTTTAATAATAACATCGCATTTTTTTTTAACGTTAGGTTAATATGCAATTTAAATAATAATTTTTTTTGTTTAAATTTATACTTAAATATTTTATTGTGTTCTGCTAAATGATTTCATTATTCTCTAAATATAAATTTCTTTGGGGTAGGAATTCTATTTTACTTTGAGTTTAATTTTATTTTCCAATTATAGAAGAATTCGTAGTGCGTGGTATATCCGCTTTCTAAAATATTTATGATTTGACAAGAATTTTTACTTGAGATAAAAATTGTCGTATCATCAGCAAAAAGCCCTTTTGAACAATTTTGAATCGGAGAAATGTCAGCTATGCTTATATTAAACAGTACTGGACTAATAAGCAAATTCCTGGAGTATCCCAGCTTCCAATGGACGTGACAATGACCTTGAATTCTCAACCCTAACAATAAATAATATTTTTTGTAAAAAATTAAAAATAATTTTTGTCAAATATTTTGTAAAATAGAAAATTTCTAATTTGTGCGAATTAAACCGTTATGCCACGTCAAATGATTCCAGAAACTAAAGTTTAATTAAATATGAATAATAAATGACTTAGTATGCTCTTTATAGCAGTGGGAAGAGGGACAAAAATACCTATGTCCATATCTATTTAAAAAATATTGAAATTAAACGTAATTTTATTCTTTCGAACTTTACCATTAGTAATATAATAAGTAATAACTAATAACATATAGAATGAATAACAAATTATTAAATAAATAATTTTTTTTTTTTTTTCAGATTTTATTATTGCTACAGATGCAATGAATCATATTAATAAGAAAATTAAAAAAAAATAAAAATATATAATATATTGATAAGAAATCATTCAAATCATTTAAGGTGATTTTATTACCTAATTTTTTGTAATTAAATACATAATAATTATTTAGTTATCATATAAATTACTTCTTAATCACTGTCATGTGTAATACTTTAGATTTTTATTTTAATTTTTAAAATTAAACTTAGTACAATTGAAAAGCATTTGCTCAATATCACTGCAACATAGTACAACAAAAAAAAAAAAAGAAAAAAAAAAAAACACACACAAAATTATGGATTATATCTTCAGAATTTTGAATAAATCATAAAAAAAAAAAAAAACGAATAAATTTAAATGAAATTTAATTATTATTAAATTAAAAAAAAGGAAAAAAATTAGAATTAATTAAAATAATTTAATTTATATTTAAAGTTATAAAAAAAAAAAAAAAAAAAAAGAAAAAAAACAATTGCTTTTATAAGAAACAGCATTATGATGTGGAGAACTGTGCAAATAAGTTTAATTTATATAGTGGGCATTTTTTCTGTGATATTAATTGTTTTGGGTCAAACAACCGAATATGAAGATTTAGATGGTCCAAATGTATGTCGAAAAGTTGAAAAGTAAGTCACTTTATTTTTAATATTATTTGTAATTAAATTTTATTTAAATTTTAATATTTATTTAATTTTTTTTTTTTTTTGTTTTAGATATAATGTTGAAGTAATCACTACTGAAAAACAATCATATCAAGAAAGAGTTAATGTTTGGTGTTTTAGTTTTCCTCCAAGATGTTCCAGTTACAAATTGAAACAAAGAACAGTTAATAAAACACAAGTTTTAGAAAAAACACGTGTAGTTAAAGTTTGTTGTGGTAAATTTATTTTTTATTTGTATTGTATTTTATTGTTTTTCAATTTATATGATTTGATTTTAGAAAACTTAAGTTAAACTGTTCTTCGTTTTGCTTTCATACTTGGCTCGCGCTTAGCTTATAACATATAGAATAACTGTTTCGTTTGTAATAATAACTGTTTTATTAATTGTAAATGTAGTCTATTCGTTTCTTTTTAATTTAGTTTTTGTTTTGTATCTCAAAAGAGTCCAATCGCTCGAGAATAGAGAGTATATTAAATCTTAATTTCAACATAATTAAATTTATATAATGTATACCAGTATCGTGTTTTACATATGGTTTTTATTTACACTTTACACTTTTCATAGAATGTATTTTAGGGTAGAATCAAGCGGTTAACACAATTTTTTTTTCACCTTAACTTTGTTTAAATTAAAAAAAAATTATTATTACTTCTTATAAATGACAGAAGTAAAATAAATTATAAAACTACATACATATGTACATACATATTATATAAATATTGTAAAAGACAAAAGACATTTTATAAAAGCTTTATACACAAGCATTATAAAAATGCAGCTTTTTTTTAGGATTTTTTTCATGAATTTGAACAAATATTCATAACAGTAAAGTGTTTTTTTCAAACGTCGAAATCGATATGGTTTGTGTCTACAATCGATTTCACCACAATTTTAGAAATATTTAATTTATAATAGGTACATTTATTTAAAATTGAAGAGAGATATATTAGGAAAGTTACGGATACATTGTATATACATAAATATTAATATTATACTTTAAAACGAAGAACTTAAAGAATATTTGATAAAAGAAGAATTTAAATATGTTTTGAATTATAGTTGACAAATGTAAGGTATAAGTATAACCATTCTACAACTTGTCTTTGCTCTAACATTGTAAGAAAAATACAGAATTTCTCCTAAAAGTATACTAGATCTAGATTGATAACAAGATTATTATGTATCACGTGAGAACTTGTAATATTAATTAGAGCGAACTTTGAAAGATTTATTACTAAGATATAAGACAAAGTAAATTCGATAGACATAATACTTGAAACAAACATAGTGGCTGCATTTAAATCGTTTTTAAGGGTAATAAAATACATGAAATTAATGCGAATTTTATAATGTCTTTCATATCACATTTTCACACAAAACACAACATTTTCTATAGGAACGTATCTGTGTTACATGATCTAAGAACAGACGTTTTATAGGACATTGCATATTGAATTCATCGCATTTGAAATTGATTTAAATAACATTTGAAAAATAACGCTAAACCTATAACGATTCTGAGTCTTGGTTATTTTTTAATCTGTTGTCCACTAATAATTTTTGATGAACCATATTTTGCTATTATTATTTTATATATCCGTCGATTTATATGAAATATAAATGGTCGTTCTACTTAAACTATAAAAATAAAAATAATTTTTAAGAAAAACATATTATGATTATTCGTAAAATTTTAATTCAAATTTAAATTTTTATATATTTACAATTTATTTTAATTTTAGATGGATATATTAAAGAAAAAAATCTATGTATACCATATTGTTCAACAAAATGTCAATTTGGAAAATGTATAGCTCCAGATGTTTGTAAATGTGAACATGGATATGGAGGCCCTGCATGTGATATAAGTAAGTTACATTTGATTTTTTTATTTTGTTTGGGGGATTGTTTTTATTTTTATATTATTTTTATTATATTTTAAAATAATTCGAAGAAATTTTAATTTTATTGTCCTTCTTTCGACTTTTTTTTTCTAAATTTTTATGTTTTTCACTCTTTTTTTAGGAAATTTTATTAACTTGTAAATCACTTTATTATTTTTAAAATTAATATTTTTTTACAAAATTACAAAAGAAATTAAGGTGTTAAAATATAGGGCATCATTTGTTTTTTGTACACAAGTACAAAAATTTTACTTAAGTTTAGTACTTAAATTTTAGAATATTTAACTTTAACCGTATTGCTTTATATACTGGGGAAATTTCGAATATAATATACATATTATACAAATGAAAATATTGAATATATGGTGATACTACAATATAATTCTACAATATAATCAACTTTTCCTTACCGTATTTTAAGATGTTTCCGAACTTTTTATATTTTAATAGAATTGATTTATTATTAGCTATTCTTGAGTTCATGTAAACTAATTAATTTGATTTATTTAACAGAAATTTTAATTGTTTTGAAGAAAAATATAAAGTAAGGCTTAAAGAAACTAGAGTATTCGAAGATTATTCAACAGTCCTTAATTGAAGTCTTCTGTTATTTTATTCAACTCATTTCTATTGTCTAATTGACAGTATGCTGTCACAGTGTATCAATTGCATTAAACTACAAAAATGTACTGTACTGTATTGTTAGATAACATAGAAGAATTAAATCAATTTTAAAATTTTCTTCGATTTATAACATACACTTTTGTTTTCTATAGTTAACTTAAAAATTTTCTGCCCGAATTAAATAAATACATACGTAATAAGATAAAAATAACGTTTAAAAGATGAAAACCTTATTAATAATTAGTAATTCAATATTTTAAGTTTTTACAACGAATACAAAATTTTTGGTTGCCCAATTTACGAAGGCAATTAAACTATGCGGAAGGAAGTTAACCGTACAAAACGATTAACCTAACAATCTGAATAAAAATCTATAGATAAAAATTAATTTAAAAAAAAAAAGTAGATTGATCTGCGCAGAGATCTGATTAGAAAGACAGTTTAAATCTTGAAATTTTAATTTTTAATATTGTATTTGTTCTTTTGAATTTCTAAATTTGGATTTTCTATTTTAATTTTGAATCCTCAAATTTTTAAATTTTGAATTTCGAAATCGAAATTTTCAATTATAAAATATTGATTTGGAAATTTCTAATTTGAATCTTGAAATTTAGCTTGTAATTAATTTAAAGGTTTTGTATTTTTTATATTCGTTTTTTTTGTTCTTTTTTAATTTTTTTTTTTTAATATTATTTATTGTGAGAAAAATACATACAGTAAATCCAATTTGTGTAAAACAAATGTAGATACTATCAAAGCGAAATAACAAAGCACATTATAATTTTAATTATGCACTGTAGACTGTAGTTTATTTATTACTTTTTATAAAATCACCTTTGTACCAACATTTTTTGTTTTATAATTTTTTTTAATCAATCAAATTCTTAGATCATCTTGTAATTCTTAGCCTTTACATATATGGAAATCACTTATATTGTTTACATATTATGCATTAATAGTATTTATTAATCAATAATCATGTGAAGTTTTGTTTTGTCTAACTTATACTGTAAGCGAGAGAGAGATAGTTTAATAATAAAATATAATTTGTGGTTTGTGTGAGGCTTAACAAAAAAAAAGACTTGCAATAAGGAAAGATTTAATATAAAAAAAACTGTAAAAATTTTTCAAATAATATTATAGACTGTCCAACTGGAAGATGGGGTAGAAATTGTGAAGAACAATGTGATTGTAAGAATAATGGAACATGTGATGCTTACACTGGACAATGTATATGTAAAAAAGGTTATATTGGAGATAAATGTGAACAAACATGCCCACCTAATAAATATGGTCAGGATTGTAATGAAAATTGTCGTTGTGAAAATGATGGAACATGTCATTATGTGTCTGGGGAATGCGAATGCGCTCCAGGATATACAGGACCATTGTAAGTTATTCAGAAAAATATTCAGTATAATAAAAGAATAAAATTCGACAATCAATTTAAAAAAAAATTTAAAGTTCAATCTTAAACTATGTAATTCAGGTTTTGAGAAATTTTTTTTTCTATTATTAATAAATTTCAATCTTTTATACATAAATTCAATTTAATTAATTCTTCAAATTCAATTATTATGCATACGAATTTAAATAATTAATTCTTCAAAAATTTTGTTTAATTTTCGAAACAAACTTCTTTTAAAAACATTTTTCTAAACATATATATATATATATATATATATATAACCTTTAAATAGATGCCACGATAAATGTCCAGAAGGTACACACGGTTCTGAATGTAGTCAAGAATGTCGATGTCAAAATGATGGAAGTTGTGATCCATCAACTGGTAAATGTCATTGTACCCCTGGTTGGATTGGTGAAGTATGTGCCAATCGTTGTCCACCAGGACAATATGGTAACAATTGCGAACAACAATGTGAATGTTATAATGGAGCTCATTGTCATCATATAACCGGAAAATGTGAATGTGCACCAGGATTTATTGGTGAAAAATGTCTTGATATGTGTCCAACAAATTATTTCGGAATAGATTGTAAAGAAGAATGTCGTTGTGAAAATGGTGCAAAATGTGATCATTCAAATGGTTTATGTGAATGTTCAGCTGGTTGGAAAGGTGAAATTTGTTCTGAAAGATTTTGTGAAGATGATAAAAAATATGGTGATAATTGTACTGAAACATGTAGATGTGAAATGGATCATACAGAATCATGCCATCCATATACTGGTAAATGTACATGTAAACCAGGTTGGACTAGTGAAGAATGTAATCGACCATGTCCATTTTTAAAATATGGTAAAAATTGTGAATCATCATGTGAATGTAAAAATAATGCTAAATGTTCAGCTGTAAGTGGTACATGTTTTTGTGCACCAGGATGGCGTGGTGAACAATGTAATGAACAATGTTTAAATGGTACTTTTGGTCAAAATTGTGCGGAAAATTGTAATTGTGCTAATGGTGCAACATGTTCACCAGAAACTGGACAATGTTTTTGTACACCAGGATGGAAAAATATTAAATGTGATCGTCCATGTGATGAAAATCATTATGGAAAAGATTGTAATCAATTATGTGATTGTAAAAATGATGCATCTTGTAATCCACTAAATGGTATTTTAATAGAATATTTTTAATTTTTGGATGGTTTTTTTAAAATTATTTTTTATTTTTGGTTTTATTTATTTTTTTTTTATTTTAAATATTATTTTGTTAAAAATCACATCAAAAAAATTTTGTCTTCGATTCGACAATTGATTTGAAATAAAAAAAAAATTAGGTTTATGCACATGTAGACCAGGATGGATGGGTGAAAAATGTGAAAAAAAATGTGAATTGGGTACTTTTGGACAAAATTGCAGTCAAAATTGCCAGTGTAATGATAGTAATACAGTTGCATGTGATGCTGTTGATGGGCATTGTACATGCAAAACAGATTGGGGAGGTAAAGCTTTTTTTTTCTTTCCTCTTTTGCTTTTTTTTCATTTCATTCAAAAAAATTTTCATTAATTTTTATACATATACATTTGCACTCATTATTATTTTGCATGCGCATTCACATTTTTTTTTCCCATTTTACATTAAAATTACATAACAATTTTATAAAATCTGCAACAAAACTCTCATATTATTTGATATTATATACAAGCATTTAAAAATTAAAATAATTCTTTAGTTTTAGAAATAAACAAAAAGTATGTGAGCACTTTATTCCAAAATTAAAAAAAATACTAAAAATAGGAGTGAATTCTTCTTGATCTGCTGACAAAAAAAAATATATTCAAACTATTCTTTTCTCTAAAATTTCTTCTTCATTTGAATTATCTTCTACCATCAAGTCATGTTATCATCTCAAAAAATAAAAAGTAGAAGTAAAAGTAGGGAGCTAAAACTAAAAATAACATGCGTTTTCAAGCATTTTGTTATAAACTGTTATTTTCCTTGTGCAATTAACATCGAATGATGTCATCATGGATGGATCGCCGATGTCATCATGGATGCCATAATTGTCTTGATGAATGTCATAGTTGTTTTGCTTTAACAATTGTCAGATTTCAATTGCTTGGCTTGCTGGAGCATGTAAACAGTGACACTAGTATTGTCTTAACTATAGTTAGGTATAATATATAGGTTTTAAAATTTTATGAAATGCTTTCGATGAATTGCTATTTACTTCCTATTTAATTGGTCGTAAGAATCACATAGTGATAATTCAAACCCAACTAGAAGAGCTGGATCCGCCACTGATATCAGTTAAAACAACCAACAACTTCCCCTAAAATTATAGATTTTTCCACTTTTTCTATTAGTTTAATATTTCTTTTACATCTTAAATTAACAATAGCCAATAAATTGTTAACTCGATCAATATATTTTTGTCTTCTGTTTCCGGCATTTCTAAATATTTTCAGCATGTATCTTTTCCATTTTTGAAAATTATTTAATTTCAGATTTTATCTTCCAGTTAAAAAAGAAGTAATAAAGTAATAATCATTTTATTTTGTAGAGTGTCACATAATATGGGCCAGATCGAGAAGTTTTCACTTCATCATTGTAATTTATATAATTTTAGATTAAAAAAAAAATAATAAAAGATTATTTCATTATAAACCCAAATTATATTATTTTGCCATTCATTTTCTAATCTAATTTGTTTTCATTACATTTAAATTAGTTAATGTTTCATTATCATTCATTTTTTCACTGTATCGTTCTCTTAAAATATTTAACAATTTTAATTAATCTTAATTTAATTTCATTTTTTCCCTTAAACTTAAAAAAAAAATAAATAAATCAGAGGAGTTGGGTAACATAAGTAATAAAATAACACATAAAACACTTATACATATACACATATTTTCATTTTCATTAAATCTGCATTATAATTAAAAAAAAAAAAATTTTTTTAGGTGTTAATTGTGAAACACATTGTTCACCTGGATTCTATGGTAATGAATGTGAACTTCAATGCAATTGTTTAAATAATTCATCATGTGATCCTATAACTGGTGAATGTGTATGTTCTAGAGGTTGGACTGGTATAAATTGTTCAGAACCTTGTCCAAAAGGTTACTTTGGAACTGGATGTAGAGAAATATGTCAACCAGTTGGTCATGGAGGTAATTTAACGATAATAATTTTATTATAAGTGTTAATTGTAATAAATTGCAATCCAACAAAGTTTTATTTTAATAATTTTTTTTTTTTTTTTTTTTAGAAGAGAATAAAACATGTCATCATATAACAGGAAAATATGTTTGTCTTCCGGGATATATTGGTATGACATGTGAACATCCATGTCCAGAAGGACGATATGGATTAGATTGTGCAGAAAAATGTAATTGTGAACATGGTGGTGAATGTAATCATATAACTGGTATATGTCAATGTCGTCCTGGATGGACCGGACCAAATTGTAATAATCCATGTCCAGAAGATATGTATGGGCCAAATTGTGCACATCGTTGCCGTTGTCAACATTATAATCAATGTAGAAAAAATGATGGTCTTTGCATTTGTTTACCTGGATGGATGGGAACAACTTGTGATGAAGGTAATTTACTATACAATATAGAATTTAAAAATAAGCTCTACAATTATTAGTATAGAGAAGCTGTACTAAAAATATTTTCTCATTCAATAAAGACATTTCTTCAAAATAATTTTTCAAAAATAATTGATAATGGAATTTCATTATTTGAAAAAGGATTTAAATTATAAGAAAAATATTGAGATTGATAAAGCAAATTCCGATAATCTAAAAAATCTCTTTAGAAAACTGGATAAACCTTTGGCAAAATATTTCAAACAGAGTGCCATTTATTAGTATGGGACCGGTTCTGGCTACCGCAAAACTAATTTTAAATGTAAAAATAAATCAAACAAAAATATTTTTTTTATCAACATTTTATCCTTTAAATAGCATTTCTGTGGATTTTAATGATTTCGTTTGCAATTTAAGTCATAGAATTTTTATTTTGAATTGATCTAATATTATTTATAAAGTATATAAGAATGTTTAGAAAAGAACCTTTAAAATTCAATATTTTATTACACATTCTCAGTTAATCTTAAAATAAATCACTATATTAAAATATTTTACTATTGAAATTCAATTTAGTAGGACATTCATTATATTGAGAATGAGTATTGACTTCTGTTAAATTTAGGTGCATTCCATTACAAAAAAAAAAAAAAAATGATTAAAAATGTAATTTAACTAATATATATATATATATTTTTTTTTTATAATATTAATATATATATAGAAATTCAAAAGAATTATTAATATTTTTTTTTTAACGAATACATGGTACTCCATCTAATTTTTTTATATAAAATAATCTTTTTAAAACTTCATTACGATATTCGGATTCATCGAGTGCATCAACTAGCGGATTTCCAGTAAAAACAAAATCTTCTAATTTTATTGCACTATTTATTTTACTTAATTCATTCCAATCTTTTACCATATTATTTCCCAAATAAAATACTTTTAAAGCTTTCATTGATTCAATAACACCAAGTTTTTCAATTAAATTATAGCTAACCCATAATTCTTCTAATGTTTCACCTAATGCTTCCTTATAAAAAATAAAATATTTTATAAATTTTAAATATATATATATATATATATATATCATAATTTATATATAAATAATATATGTATATGTTATAATATTATATACTTACAATTCCATTTAAATTTTTAATATAATTTCTACTTAAGGACAATATTTTTAAATTTTTTAATGGTGCAATTCCAGCTATTTTTTCAATCATATTAGTTGACAAACTTAATTTCCTTTTAAAATTTTTAATAAAAATTAGTAGATATTTTCCAAGAAAATTTTATTTTCTTTTTTTTTTTTTTTTATTAAAATTAACATACGTGCATTTTACTAGTGATCCTAATGTTGCATCCATTTTTTCAATTGGAGGAAATTGAAATTGTAATTCAATAACATCAGATTCAGCTGGATCTTTTTTATTTATTTCTTCCCATCTTCTAAGAGCTTCCTTTATTGGAGTTCCTTTTGACATTTTTTATAAATTGAAAAACAAAAAAAAAAAAAAAAAACAATAGAAAATACAAAAAACGAAAAAAAAATTTATCAATATACTTCGTTTAAAAGTTTTTGTTTTTTTGTATTATATTTACTGATTAATATTTCATTTGTTTTTATTTTATTTAATTTTTATTTTTTTTTTTTGGTTAATTTTAGTTTGTCCTGAAGGCTTTTATGGTTTACATTGTATGAGTTTATGCAAATGTCCAAATGAAAATTTTGTTTGTCATGCAGCACAAGGATGTGTTTGTCGTCAAGGATATACCGGTTCAAATTGTGATATTTTAATATCATCTGCTAGAGTAGCTGAAAGTGTAGATTGTAAGTATTATATTAATTATTTCTTCATTTTTTTTTTTTAAATAAAATAAAAGATAAATAATATATAAAAAATTAATAGATATTAATGAGATTTTAAAAAATTTGCTAAAATTTAAAAAGAGTAATTTTGAAAAAAAGAAAAAAAAAGTATGTATACATTCAAGAATACATACAATACACAAATGGCAAATTTATAAATTGATTTTTAGAGCTAAAAATTATACCAACATATTAAGTTGGTAAAATAAATTTTTAATTTGAAAACGTTATCTGAAAATTTCTTAAAGTTTATTAATCAAGACAAATAAAAGTAGGGGATTCGGTTCCAAAAAAAAAAAAAATGCGGCTTTAAATTAATCTAATAATAAGTTCATTTAGTCGAAATTGATATGTATTTCATCTTCAACTTAAAATTATGACAAAATTCAATAATTCAGATTTTTAAAACAACAACATGACTACATTAATTTTAAGTTTATAAAAGTTTAAAGCAAAATATGAAAAATGGTATGTACCAAGTAAAACTTTCTTACTTTTACGGTTATGTTTGGTTATGCATATATGGTTATATGTATTTAGATAATTATCTCAAAAATAGTAAAAGATAAGAGAAAAATGTATTAACTTAAATTGAAGCTGGGGAATTGGTGATTTTGAAAATGAAATAAAATTTGTACATTAATAACGGTTTTTTAAATAAAAATTGCAGTTATTTTATAAAAACAATGAAAAACATCAATATGTTTTATATTTAAAACATTGTAACTCTTCAACTATATGAAAGATCAATAAAAGTTGAGATATAGCTAGCTACTGACACTTAAACGAATCTGGGCCAAAGATCTGAGGCAAAGATGTTGTTATTTCTAGTTAACGAAATTACTTTGAAGGCCGTTATCTCGGAAACCGTTAGATATAGATACCCTCTCTCCAGAACAATTTTTTGATTGTTATGAACTTCTCTATCACCTCCGTTCTTCGTGACCTTTGAATTACTGACACCCTGTATAAACTGTTGGTCTTTAAAATTTTGCCAAAAGAAATTAAGTTTTATGCCACCGACTTCTGCAAAATTTGATTAGTCATCACTACACGTTGGAGTAGCTGTGAAATTTATATCCTCATATCTTGTTATGTAATAAAGCTAGACATCTGAAATTTTTATTTTTTTTATTTTATTCTCCTGCCATATAAATGTGACAAGGAAATTACACAGCCTTTCCTTTTTAGGTGTGGCTGTAAATGTCGTAATGAGGAATTATTCTTATGACGTATGTGGGATTCTAACCCCATACTCTCTCGGTGTTGACATCGTATTTCATATGCTCTTACTCACTAGTCCACCAAGACCCCTATCTGAAATTTTGTAAAAAATCATTAATTTTTATGACAAGAATATCTTTCAAATTTGGTTTCTTTGACACAACAGGGTCGAGCACTCAATTAAGTCAAATATCTGAAATTTTCTAAAAGAAGATTATATTTTATGGAAACAGCATAATATATTATATTTGTAGAAGTATTCTATATTTGGCTCAGTCAACTAAATACATTCAGTTTTTCTCGTTTTATATATATATTTTTAACAATTTAATTTTATGCGCTAGACAGAAATGTTTGCATTTTAAGTCATAATTACTAAACAATAAATCAATAAAAAAAAACCTATTAACTGTTTTCGTTAATTCTAAACATTTTTTTCTGTTAAAGTTTAAATGACTTTTTTTTACTATACTTTTGTTTTATAAATATAATATTTTTATTTAGTTATGCTACCATCGGCGGCATCTATGAACCTAAATCGTTTAGATTCTAATGGACAAGGTAACAATATACCACTGTAATGTTTATTACAATAAAAATATTTTAAAATTTTAATTTAAATTAACTTAACGAAGTTCTGCACATTATATTTCTTTTTTTTTTACCATTTACTTATTAATTTCAATTTTTTTATTTAAATTTATTTGCATTTAGTAAAATATTTTAACAAAATATTGCCAGTTAGGAAAAAATTAAATTTCTGGCGTTATTTCTTATAGGCTAACGAATTTTACTTATACTTTTAATATATGTGGTACTTGTTTCTTAAATCTTAAAAATCTTGTGACTAACTGTTGGGAGATTAGTTAAAAGTTCTCTTATGAATATTAGTATGCCCAGTTTCTAAGATCTTTTATCAATCTTAGTTTATGGATTGTCTTTAGTTCCTTTATGAATCTAAGTATATCCCTGTTTCAAATTTCTTAATGATTTTCAGTATATTCTTGTCCTGAATTCCTTTATGTATCTTATATTCCCAAGTTTTACTGAGTATCTTCTGGCACTTCAAAAACTAAAATCCGGACGTTAAAGTCAAAGTGTAGCTCAGACATGAACTATTTATGTTCTCTAAAGCTGCAAAATCGATTTTATTTCATTATTTTTAACTTTTTACATTTTCAATAATAATCGGATGTATTATGTGTAAATAGTAATAATCGGATGTATGGATGTAAATTTACATTATTTGACTGGGTTTATATGAATCAGTTTTATAATTTATAAACGAATATTCATAACATTAAAAATTTGTGAATCTGTCTTATAAGACAGTTTTATTGGAATAAAATTTCTAGGATTTTTTTTTTCTGTACTTTACTCTTCTTGGGAGCATATTACATCAACTTACCTGCTCCATTCGTTTCGATTGTATACGATGATCTTTATTTTTTCCCAATTTTATTCATTTTTTTCATAACTCTGCCATTATTGTTGGCATTAAATTTATAGAGCCAACTACGTCTTTGGCTTCATTGGGGACTTCATTCCAGAGCAATTCTAGTTATACTTTCAGGATGTTTTCTCAGCCTATTCATTTCCACTTTTTTACATTTAATTTGACTTATTACTGGCTGTATTGGGTCAGAATATTCCGCATATTCTTCTTTGGCATTTCTTAACGAACATTTAGAATTTTTGAGCGATATTGTTTGTAGTTATAATTACCCAATAAAAGATCAGATTGTTTTATAAATCATCAAATTTGGTTGATCAGTAGAAAATGTTTCGAAGTAAAAAGTTAAAATATAAGATTTTAGGTTAGTATAGGTTACTTATTCATGTAAATTGTATATATTTAAAAATTTCTTCATGGCTTTTAGAATATTTTAAAGACAAAAATAAGTAAATATCAATTAAAAAGTTCTAAAATACTTAATTAAAAGTTAACTAGACTATATATGAGTTTTTTGAAAGAAATATTAAGTAAACTTTAATGATTTATATGATGAATGATGAATATAGGCCATATGATGAATATAGGCTTGAATGATTTATATAGGCCAATAGGAAATTTCTTATTAAAACACAGAAACTATAAGTATACATGTACATATTTACGTAATTCTGTTCAAAAACGATTATGTAGACTTAAACATTAGTATAAAATTAACTTATCTTCTTCTTGGAAATAATTAAAATTGTCTCTATTTAAATAATAATATATCTAAAAATTTTTAAATTCTACTCTGCTAATTTTTTAATGGGATGAAAATGAATGGTATAAATAAAGTTTAATTGGCATGATTTTGTATAAGACTCTAAGTCATCAATTTTATTGTTCCTGAAAGAGAAAATTGGGTATTATTTCTTTTAGTTTTGAAAAGGAAAAGCCTCTTATCTTACACAAATTTTCATTTGGACTTAGATTAATATAATGTCAATTTTTTAATGTTTTATTTTTATATAAATCTACTTACTTATGTAATTACTTGTAAAATTTTTAAATTTAATTTATATATTCGTTTGATTTTAGAGCACTCACTTTTTATTTGTATTTTTATCTCATTGATGATATTTCTTTTTTTTTTTTTTTTTTTTTTGTGACTCATTATGATATTTTGTATTTCTTTTTTTCTTCTATTTTCGTAGCAACAAAAGCTGGTCTAGCATGGGGAATTGCAATTGTTATAATATTAATTATAGCAATACTTATTGTATTTTTATATTATCGTAGAAGAGTATCAAATTTAAAAACAGAAATAGCCCATGTTCAATATATAACTGAAGCACAATTATATCCAGAACGTAATCATAATTTTGATAATCCTGTTTATGGATTTCAAGGACAAGATAATACAAGATTATTAGATAATCTTAAACAAAATGGTAAAATGAATAATTTAAATGTTACTGGATCAGAATATACTGAAGATAATTCAAATGCTAGTGCTAAAGGTAAAAAAAAAAAAAAAATTTAAAAAAAAAAGGATTTTTTTTTTTCATAATTAAATTTGCTTCTAATTATTACGTTATTTTTTATTTTAGCTGGAACATATTCGATTAATTATAATAGTGATACATGTTTAAAAAATTTACATGCTGATATGACAAATCCAAATGTTTATCATTGTATTGATAAAGAAGAACATGTTTATGATGAAATAAAACAAAAAGAAGGATATAAGGATCCAGGTAATATAAAATTTTATTCTTTTTTTTTTTTTTTAAAACAAAAAAACCAGATTTTAAGAATTTATAATTTGTCATTATCTTTTTTTTGTTTTTTTTTTTTTTGTACTATGTATATATATATATATATATATATATATATATATTTTAATGAATCGAAATAGTTAAGGATTTTCAAAAAAATATTTTTCCAAATAATGGTAAGGAAAAAAGATGTAGTTTAATTAGTTTATATATATGTTTTTATTAATTATTGTTATTTGTATATGATTAGCTAGTATTTATTTGAATTTATTTAAAATGTCCTTGTATTAATAACATTTAAATGTATGTTTTATATTATTTTAAAGTTTTTTTTTTTTTTAGAAAATAGATAAATATAGAAATTCATTACGAAAAATATCTATATTTTTATGGTTAGCCGATTAATTAACATTTTTCTGGATTACAAATTACTTTAGATAATTGTGGTTATTAATACGTGGTTATTTACAATTTTATCTATACAAAATTTATGAATCTAGGCTTTACACAAACAATTTCATAGTGTTTTCAATCTCAATGTGTACAATTAGGCAAAACTCATTTTTGTTGAATGTAAATTGTAGACAAGCCATTGTAGATGTTTTGAATTACTGTAGGCACTGTAACTGTGTTTACGTTGTTATTTAAAATTTTATATATACAAAATTTTCATGTCTAGGCACGGTGAATTTCATAGTGCACAGTGAATTGTTTACGCAGACTACAGTAATTGTCTACATACAACATTGAATCACTTTTTGTTGAATGGATGAAAAAAATTATTTTACTTTAGAATTGCCAATGTAGCTTTCAAATATAAAAGATAAACCCCTATACAATTTCTTGTTTTTCTACAATGAAAATGATATTGATAGCCAAATATTAATTTATTATTTTTAGAATGTTATTAAATGTACTCTATTATATGGCAATTCAAAACATTTCACTCATGTTTAATTTGTTGATTTTTTCTATCAATTGAAAAATGTTCCGAATCTAGAAACTGTTTTGTTATCCATTCCTCTACTTCAATCTATATATTTTCTTTCAAAATCAACTAAATACTATATTTTTCATTCATTACAAAAACAATTTTCCCTCATAAAATTTAGTATTTTTTAATAATTAAATAATAATAATTTAATAATTTTCGACATTATGAAATATTTATGACATTTTATGAATTTTTTTTGTCCTGTCCCTGTTATATTCCGAAAGTTTCAATTCTGTTTTATAACACTTACAAATTTATTGGTGTTTGGATTACCATTCTCGTGTGATTGCTTTTAATTGATATGAGTTTTATCTAATAAAAGTGATCACGTTTTACACAATTTATATATATACATATATATTTAAAAATATAATTTAGGCTTTGTATATTACATCAATGCAACTGGATTTATTCTTATAAAATTATTTTATATCCTTATTTTCATTGTATAACATTATGTTCTTTCTCTTTATTGCTTCCCATATCTAGATATAATAAAAAAAAAGTTTTTAATATTTGAATTTTAAATCAGAGGTATTTATTAATTTATATGAATATAAATTCCAAGTTTCATGAAAGTTTTAATTTTTAAAATATTTTTTGCTATAATATAATTTTGATTTTTTAATCAATTTTAAAAACTGTCTTAATTCAAAATTTCGCATATAGATGCAATGCATATATGTAGGTATTCTGGGAAAAGCGTATAATCTTGATTTTGTAACCAACTATAAAATTTCTCTTAATTATAAATACATATATTTTTTTAACTGTTTAAAAAAATAATGATGAAAAATACACATAACACATTAAAAATTTTTTATTAAAAACTACATTATTCTTATTCGAAATCAAAAATTCATATTGAAACATAATTTAGCCATTTATTAATTAATATGATCATCATTTTCTTTCATTTAAAAATAACCTTAAATTCAATAGAACTTATGTCCGTGAAATTTAAGTCATAACTTCTTTTAATATGGTTATGTTAAAGTTCGTCGAAATGTTTCGATAAACAAAAATTCCACATAATGATATGCTGAAATCAGAATTTTATTCACGGTTGCAAAACGTCATTTTTATATAAAAATTATTTTTTTTTTTTATGTATGCTTGTAGTCCGTCGACATGGAAAATTGATGAATATGAATGAACTTCCTTTCGATATAATTATAGTCATTCCAAACTCCAAAGCAAACACTAAGCAGTAAAAGAAAGTGTTATTTAGTGCAAAATAATTTTTATTCTTTAAAAGAAAAAAAGTAAAGATATTTTTTGTTTTGAAAGGTTTTTTTTTTTTTTTAAATCAGTGCCATTATTCAGTGTAAAAAATAATATTTTGAAAACAAAATGTTGACCTGTACAAAATTCATCATTGATTTATAAAAATTATTTTAAACATATTTTACTTTTGAATTATTTTTTTATTCTAAAACACAAAAAAAAAAAAATATCTACCAAAAAATACTAGATACAAAAAATATTTTACGAAACATATGACTTTGACATCTTTAAAAAATGTTAGTAAATTATAACTGAATCCAGTTCAGCATACCAGTTTTTTCAAATGCGGAACGGACTTTTTTATGCGAATCATTTTTTCACTGGACTTCAGCATAACCATTAAATGTTTAGTAATTTACAAATTTTCTTTTTTCATTGTATTGAATTTTTAATTATTAAATATTGTTAAATTTGAATGTTGAAATAAAACCATTATTGTTTTTCTATATATAAAAAAAAAAAAAAACAAAAAAACAAAAATACAAAACACAATATTTTATAATTTTTTTTATTATTTTTTTTTTTATCTTTTCATTTTAGATGAATACGATCATTTGGATTATTCAAGACCAAGTAGTTCATTTAAACCGCATTATCATCAAATGAATGATACAATATTAAATTTAAATACAAATACTGAAGAAGAAAAACCAAGTAATCTTGCTCAAAAACCATTAAATGTTCTTTTAGCTACAACTGAAGAAGATGATGATTTAGATATTTCATCAAATTCAAAACCATCATTAAATAATTGTACAACTGTAACAGATTCAGATAATAGTTCGAATGGTGAAATAACTCGAATAAATTAATACATATATAATATACCTATATACTTTAATTAATGAGCGTGTTGAATAAATTTTTATATGCTTACCGTATTTGAAAAAAAAACAAAAAAAAAAAAAAAGAAAAAAACGAAAAAGAAGAAAAAACTCAATATAGAACTGATAAAATTGAAAAAAAATTGATATTTTAATCGATTTTTTTTTTTTCTGGTAATATTAGTTAACAATATTTTAATTTTATATTATATAGATTATATCCTATAGCTACACCTATACTAAGTCAAATTAAATATTTTCATTTTATTAGTTTTTAATCCGAATGTTGTGATTTTTCTTCATTTTAAGTGATTAAAAAAGTGAAAATTTTAAATTAAATTTATATTATTAATTAAAAAAAAAAAAAAAAATCATAATAAAAATAAAAAAAGCAATAGAAACTTTTTTTTAAGTATTTAAATGTATAATATACATATATTAAATATAAAAAATATTATTTTAAGTTTATAATTCAATAATTTATGTATGTATATGTATCTATATTTATTTTGTCAGGAGGTCCAAAACGAAGTTTTTATTTTTGATATTAATTTTAAATCTATTACAAATAAGACGTATTCTATTTTGTTGTCCTTCATTGTTGTCCTTCATGCGATATTTATTAATTAAAACATTCAACAGTATATATATATAATTTATTTTTAATAACAAAATTTAATATAAAAATTTTTTTTTTTTATTTAAAATTTTTTATCATATAATTTAAATTGATGATCCTTTTCCTGTCTGCATTAGATGCAATTTATTTAGAGTTTAAAAAAAAAAAAAAAAACTATTTTTGTTATTTTATTATATAAAAATTCTTTGCTATTGAGATTGGCTCATTGGTCTAGTTTCCATGTGTTGTTAAGAATGCTTTTTTCCTTTTTTTTTTTAATTTAGTAAGCGTTTCATACTCTCTTACCAGCAAATTAATTTTGTGCAGGGGAGGGAGTGGACATTTTCACCAAAAATAGAATTTTCAACTAAAATTTTAGTGCTAAACCATATATTCTCGAATTAATTTGTAGATAATAAAAAATAAAAATTTTTAGTAGGGTCAGAAAAAAAATTTTATATACACGCTTTATTTATTTTTGTTGTAAATAATTAAAAGAAAAATAATCGGAAGAAAAACAAAAACCTGAAAAAAAAATATGTTTTGAAAGATTAAAGCTTAAATTAAATCTTATTTAAAAATAAATTATGAAATTATTTTTTTATGAATTACATTATTATGTTTGAATATGAATTTAATTTTTTTTTTTTTTCGTTTTTAGTGTATTTAAAAAAATTCAAAAAATTTGCTTTTAAGTTTCACTATGTCCGTCTGCTTACAAAACTTCTACAACGTTAAAAATCGGACAATGAAATGTGAACTACTGATAGACCCCTTAAAAAAATTAATAGAATAAAACAACTTTTTTTTATGTATCCAACCCGCCCTTAAGTGTCTTATTATAAAAAAAAAAAAAAAATTAAAAATTTTTGTACAAGTTACAGTATTCTAAAATATATTTATTGCCTTTTGAAAAATATTGGTCATTGTTTTCTTTTTGTATATTACCTTTCGCTTTAATTTAAAAATTAGATAACTAAAATTATTTTCATATGATAAAAATCATAGAAATCTTTTATACATTATGTTTGAAAAAGTTTTAAAAAATATCAAAATCGATTATATTAATTTATTTTGTTTTCTTCCATATTTTTTTTTATGTATTCTAAGTTTTTACACATACACATAGATACATAAGTAACATTGCTTTGTAAATACAAGTGCAAACGTAGAATGTTGTACACCATCAGTTGAAAGAGTACACGTGGAAACTGGACCATTGAAAGCTGAGTATATAGTATTCGAGAAGAAGAATTTAAAATGCCATTAAAAATACTTTTTTTTTTTGTTGTGAGTTGATTATTTGTCCGACGAAATAGACTATTTGATAAACATATATAATATTTACAAATATTTTTGCCGAATATTTTATGTCAAAACAAGGGAAATGAAAAGTTAAGCTATGTGATTTTTCAACATCCATAATATTAATCGATTTTTATTCGATACTTTTTAGTATTTGTAATTTTACTCAGCTCTGATCTGCTGATATTAATTTTTGTTGCTGCTATAAAAACAACAAAAATTTACAATACAAAAATAAAAAATTATAAAATTTTTTTATTATAACTAAATTTAAATATATAGGAACAGGATTAAAATTTCAATATTTAATATTACAGATAATAAGATCGAAAGCATAAAATTGAGCATACACTGAAGTTTCATTTTTTCATACAAAATACTTTACACTTGAACTAGTCGTATTGGTTTTATTTGAAAAAGTTTAAATTTTGAGTTCAAGTTCAGTTTTATGCATTCGACTCATAGTTAAAAAAAAAATAAATAAAAAAAAAACTTATAATCGAAATTTATTAGAAAGCAATATACAGAAAATAATTAATAATATATATGTATCAATTATATGGAGGTTGTCAATTTTTAAAAAAATGTATTTAAAAAAAAAATTTTTTTTTTTTTTTTTTTGATATTTAAAAAAGTAAGCAAATTAAAGAAATCATTAATGAAACAGCTAAAAAACCAAAATTATTAGTATATTTTGCAATTTTCATAATTTAGATTTTGGGAGAAAAAAAAAAAAAATATAAACAAAAAAGAAAAAAGAAAAAAAATATTATATAAACATAGTTAAAGAAAAACAAAAAAACTATAATAAATTCTCGTTAAAAAAAAAAAAAAAAAAAACTAGTGAAAATTTTTAAATTTTGGACCCAATAATTTAGATGCTGTTATATTAGAATTTAGAAATTAAAAAATAAAAAAAAAAAAATAAACAAAATATTTAAAATAAAAATTTTTAACGTTTATTAAAATTCTGAAAATAATAATAATAATTTTAATAAAACTTGTTTTAAAACAAAATAAAAATATCTTCCAAGCATTATGCTGCAATTATTTTTTATGTGTGTAATATGTATTTATTTTTCTTTTTTTTTTTGGTTTTTGGTTTGGGTTACATTTTTATAATGTGCCAAATTAAAAAAAAAAAAAAAAAAAAAAAAAAAATAATAATTTATTGTGTTAATTAATAAATAATTTATTTTTTAAGAAATTTGTAAATTTGTGTTTTATATTTTATGATAAATTTCTATTATTTTAAATATTGTGACTGCTCTTTTTAATTATTAAGAATTTTTTTTTTTTTTTTAAATATATATACTTTAAACTTAAATATTTTCAGTGGAGTATTAATATGTATCTTTTATTATGGTTTAAAAAAAAAAAAAAAAAAAAAACATCCTATATTTTAATTTTTTATATTAGAATTTTATTTTACAAAAAAAAGTCTGTATTTATTTTTAATGCTCTTTTTGAATAGATTTTTAAATATTTTTAAATGGAAGTTATTGTTGTGTTGTGGGTATTTGCAGCTAGCAACTGTTAATTTCCATATAAAAATTAAGAAAGATGTTTTGAACATGGGAGATCATTAAAAAGTAATTCAATATAAATAGTAATTCAAGTAAATGGATATGTGAACACACAATTTGCCAAATTATTTCTTGCACTAAAGGTATAAACAGAATGATGTAGATTTTCCGCGGCGGAATGTCAAAATTGAAATCGCCACTGTTTATTTAAATTTAAGAACCCACATCGATGTTGGAATTTTTATGTCGGAAAATCGTTGGCTATTTTTAACTATTGATTTTTATTCGATGACAACTCTTTTTTTTTTGTTGTGACATAATTACATTTAGAAATTAAATTACAATTTATTGTTTAACAAGATGGAAGAGATTAGAGAAGCTAATAAAGGAAGTAAAATTGTGGGAAGTTATTTATAATTTAAAACACCCACATTACAAAAATGTAATAAAAAAAGACAGAAGTAAATTAAATGAAAAAATATTCATTCTGGTTAATTTAAAAAAATGTTCTTCATCTTTTTCTTTCACTTGCAAAAAGTCTTTGTTAAAAGTCTCATTAATTTCTCTTACCCACCATCATCGTTTCAATTTTTTTTTGCATTTCAGTAACAATTGCAAGAATTGAAACTATTTTCAAAATTTTTAAAAATTTCAATTTTTGAATTTACCTTATTTATATTTTTTGTAAAATAATAGATTTGACATTAACAGCTGATTCCGCCACAGCAGTATCCGACATTATTCTGTTTAAGCAGCGGAATTCCGTTGCCGTCGCCCGTTGTCGACATTATTCTGTTTATACGATTATGTGTTTTGTGTATTTATGCGTAAGTGTTCATAGTTGCACTAATCTGTAAGTGCACATATTTGCATTAATCTGGAATAGTTGTCCATATTTGCATTAATCTGCAATAATTGCACATATTTGCAATATAATAAGTAGAATCAAAAAATAAGTCCTGTAAACAAAATATTAAAATTTCACCAAAAAAAAAAAAAAAGAAAAGAATTTTTATCTTTGCATATTATTTATATTTATTTACCTTTACATAATTATTTATTTATTATTTTAAATTCTATGTAATCAATGGAACAAAAACTTCACACAAAGTTATTTTTAAAAAATTTTTATGTCTCATATAAATATGTATGATAGATTTCAAATATTACATCCAGCAAAAACGTCAAAACTTCAATAAGTTATCAACCAGCTAAAAAGTCAAAACTTCAGTTTATGTATCAGTTAATTAAAACAGGTTTTGTAATTTTTTTTTCATATTATGTATTATTGTAATGGTTGTAAAATAATTTTGTTAACCAAAAAATTATAAAATTGCATTTATACCTTTTTAAATCAACGAAAAAATTATTTTGGAGTTTGAAAATGTTGTGCAATTATTGGAATTTGCACTTATCCGATTTTCCCACTTATACATGTATGTATATTTATTAGGAAAAGATATCATGATGTTTAATAATCGTAAGTGGTTATACGTTTTAATATGTTATTTAATTATGCGGTTTGCACTTATCCCTTTCGGACTGAAAGTTTTTAATTAAAGAAATTAACTTTTTAGCATACAAAGCATACAAATAAAAAAAAAATGAAATACACATAAAAGAATTTTAATTTATTATTATTCATTTTACTGATCGTTTAATTGATAGAAGTTTTGAAAATTTCTTCAAAATCTTAAAAAAACAAAAAGGAAAAACAGAGGACTTGGTATAATTAAATATCTATAATTATAATTTAGTAGTTTTCAGTCACACACTACGTATTATGACATTCCGCTAAGTTTTGAATACAAGTACATATTTAAGGATACGATTTTCTATTACAAAATCTATATATTAATTAACATATAACATACATATGTATGTTTAGAATCATGATTTTTTCTTTGTTTTCTTTTGAAATTAAGAAAATTTGTATCGCATACGAATTTTTTGTAATTTAGATGTTACGGTAAAATATATTTACACTCCAGTTACAGAGCCTCTAGTAAAAATATATTGTTGTAAACTTGTAACTAGCAGTTCTGTTAATAATTTTGAAAAGAAAATTTTTGTGTAGGCAAATTCATTAAGCTCCATTTGGGTTTATTCAAAAAACGTTCGGTAAATTTACTTAAAATAATGTATTCTAGATAAGATACATATTATATTAAATTATAACGTTTCTCATTGCAAATTTATTAGTCAATTAAGTGTCTTGTTTTTTGTGCAAAACAAATCATCTCAACAATCATGTATCATTGAAATGAATCATTTTTTAAATATTACGATATTACCCATATGCTTAATTTCGTTCCGTTTTCATTTAAAAGGTTGTTTTTTTTTTCTATAATGTGTGTGTGTGTGTATATATATAAAATATGTATATCAAAGATAAAAATCAAAAGATAAAATGTTATCATAAGTGGATAAATATATATTCCGGGGGGAAAAAAAAAAACAATAAAATTTTTAACTTCACTGAAAAACTAATTGTATAAAATAATTATTTAGTGGTCTCATATTTTTATTTAAACAAAAAAAATAAAAAAACAAAATTTTTGTATTTAAAAATAACATTTATTATTTTTGGCTAATAATATTTTTAAGATTTTAATATAAAAATAGGTAAAAAAAAAAAACCTTAAAATCATAAAACAAAATATTTAAAAATAAGAAATTAAAAAACAAGAAAAAAAAAAAAAAAAAATAAAATAAAACAATATATTTATACACGATTTGGTATTTGAAGAATTTTAAAAACAAATATATATTTTATTATAAATTTTAAATAATTAAAAATAATATTCTTATATAAAAAGGTTTAAAATATAAAATAAGTTTAGAATTAAATATTCGATAAAAATATATATGTAAGCCTGAATATATCGTCAAATAATGGTTTCTATGATTTTAAGAAAAAAAAAAAAATTAATAAAATAAGAAAATAATATTTATAACTTATAAAATTAGACAAGTTAAAATTTTCAAAAATATTGTTATAAAAAAAAAAAAAAAATAAAAATATTTACATAATAAAACAAAAGAAAAAATTTTAGAAACATAATTTTTTTTTTTAGAAATATTTAAAATAAAAATATTTGCTCAATTTAATTACATTAGATTGGATTTCATTATTTGGCGAATATAAAATTATTAATATAATATTTAAATAAGATTTGCATTCATATCTTGTATTACATATGATAATATCATCTTTTAGTCGTAAAGAATTAATAATAATATAGTTTTTTTTTTTTTTTTTAATTAATATTAATAAGTGATAATCAAAAAATAAAGTTATTATCAAAAAAGTTTATAACGTTTTTATTATTTCAGCAATTAAATTGAAATCAATTAATATTGTTTTTTTTTTTTAAGGAATTACAAAAATACAAGAATAAATTACAAAATCTTTCTAAAAAGAAAAATGTATAAGAAAGTAAAAGAATTTTTAAAAAACTGAACAGATTTGACAGAAGGAAAACAAAAAGTATATGAATTTTTACAACGTCATATCCTCTTAACATTGAATGAACTGTAAATGTAATGACAGGATATAACACCTATTATCAATTAAATTTAATTTAGTTTCGTACTACTTTTAATTTTGTTTAAAGTGTAGTGTTTTGGTTGAATATATTGGACCCTGTGTTATCATTGTTTTTATCATTCACATTTTTATGAATCTATCACTCACTTTTGATGTCATAATTAAAAAATTAACCTTCAAAAAAAGTTGCCATTGTATTTTATATGAAAAAAATTTCGTTGTCATCAATAAAAAAAAATTATGGTTTCATCGGAAACGTCAAAAAAAAAATTTGATTTCGTCAAAATAGTCAATTTGAATTGTCAACTTAAATTGTTAATTTAAATTGCCGATACAATGCATCAAACACAACGTCTTATTTTTTTATTTTCGATCATAAATAATTTAATCAACAAACTAATTTTAATCTTACTAATTCAGCGTATACATAAAGTTTTTTATCCCCACTTAAAAATTCGTCCATTTTTCAACAAAAAAAAACTCAATTTAAGAACAATAAAAATGGGTGTACAGAAAATTTTGAATGCTTAATTTGACAGATATTTCAGTATTTACAATCGTCAAATGATTTTCGATCATGACATATCGTCAAAAATTTTTTTTTATTTCAGATCATGAGACTATGTGGCAAACACATTGCAAATGCATTTCCGATGAAGGGGATACTTACTTTTTATTTGTTGAAGGGTACTATTTTCAGTTGGTTTCAAAAAATATCAAAGAATTTTTAAAAATTTTTTAAATAAAAGTGATAAAAAATAAGTATAATATAAACATTATTATAAAAATTAATAAAACGGAATTTTTAAAAGTTTTAAATAACCCTGCTTTCGGTATTGCTAAATGACGATCAATTATTTTACTTTTGATTCGACTTTGATTCAACCAATCAACTGTTAAATAGACATATGCATTATTTTTGACGCGACGTCATCGATATTACCGAACATAAATTTTGTTTTGTGGTGTGATTTGTAATACAAAATTTTTTATTTAATTTTTTGTGAAATTAAATTTTTTATCAAGGTATGTAAATTTTTTCAAAACCATTACAAAACATGGATTAGACATTACATTTTGACTTTTTTTTGCATAGTAGAAAGAATGACGCTTGTCAACTGCATAACCGAAAGTAAAACGACAGTTGAGATTTTTACAGTTGCAGCGCAAAAGACATAACCGAAACCAGAGTAAAAGTGATAAAAATAAGTTTAAATATAAAAATTCTGAAAATAATAGTTTTTGTGAAATTTTGTTTTCATAGCCACATTTATTAATTAATGTTAAAAATAACATTTTTAAACAACTTAAAAACAAAAACTCATCTCAACGGTTACTTGATAACTAAAATGACAACCGTTCATTCATTCATTCACTTTTTAAAAAAAATGAAAGGTTTGTTCATTTAATGATAATCATGACACCGAATATTCTTTTTCATTCACTTTTTAGTGATAATAGTGTCAGGGGCCATTGAAAACACCATTTTTGAGTGAACGAAACAAATGAAATTTAACGTAGGTAATAGTAAAATGGTTGGCGCCAAATTTTTAATTTAGTTATAATAATCGAATAGAGGGCCTCAGTGGCCTAGTCGGTAAGAGCGTGTGAAATATATTGCAAACACTGAGTGAATAGAAATGTGTTTAATATTTATGAGTGAATAGATATGTGTTTAGTATTTACAATCGTCAAATGATTTTCGATCATGACATATCGTCAAAAATTTTTTTTTATTTCAGATCATGAGACTATGTGGCAAACACATTGCAAATGCATTTCCGATGAAGGGGATACTTACTTTTTATTTGTTGAAGGGTACTATTTTCAGTTGGTTTCAAAAAATATCAAAGAATTTTTAAAAATTTTTTAAATAAAAGTGATAAAAAATAAGTATAATATAAACATTATTATAAAAATTAATAAAACGGAATTTTTAAAAGTTTTAAATAACCCTGCTTTCGGTATTGCTAAATGACGATCAATTATTTTACTTTTGATTCGACTTTGATTCAACCAATCAACTGTTAAATAGACATATGCATTATTTTTGACGCGACGTCATCGATATTACCGAACATAAATTTTGTTTTGTGGTGTGATTTGTAATACAAAATTTTTTATTTAATTTTTTGTGAAATTAAATTTTTTATCAAGGTATGTAAATTTTTTCAAAACCATTACAAAACATGGATTAGACATTACATTTTGACTTTTTTTTGCATAGTAGAAAGAATGACGCTTGTCAACTGCATAACCGAAAGTAAAACGACAGTTGAGATTTTTACAGTTGCAGCGCAAAAGACATAACCGAAACCAGAGTAAAAGTGATAAAAATAAGTTTAAATATAAAAATTCTGAAAATAATAGTTTTTGTGAAATTTTGTTTTCATAGCCACATTTATTAATTAATGTTAAAAATAACATTTTTAAACAACTTAAAAACAAAAACTCATCTCAACGGTTACTTGATAACTAAAATGACAACCGTTCATTCATTCATTCACTTTTTAAAAAAAATGAAAGGTTTGTTCATTTAATGATAATCATGACACCGAATATTCTTTTTCATTCACTTTTTAGTGATAATAGTGTCAGGGGCCATTGAAAACACCATTTTTGAGTGAACGAAACAAATGAAATTTAACGTAGGTAATAGTAAAATGGTTGGCGCCAAATTTTTAATTTAGTTATAATAATCGAATAGAGGGCCTCAGTGGCCTAGTCGGTAAGAGCGTGTGAAATATATTGCAAACACTGAGTGAATAGAAATGTGTTTAATATTTAAATTTTAAATGTTTATGTACATAGATTATTTTAAGTAAAGTTTTTAATGTTTTTTTTCAATTTAAAAAAAAATTCTATCATAAAACTTTATAAGTTTCTAATTCAAATCTTAACATTTTTAGAAATGATCTGTCAAATAACTGAAAAATACGAATTGAAAAATGAAAATAAATAAATGGTATTTCCTTTTCATTTTGCATATGTCATAAAAAAGAGGGAATTATCGTTTAATACTATATGACAAAGAAGACATATAGCAAAATTATACTTCAAAAAAAGACTTTTAACAAAAGTAAAGTGGCATTTCGCAGAAAACCTGTCTTTAAAAAACAAATCATTAAGGGTATTCACGAGTTGATGCAAAAGTGCAAATTTTTTTTGCAACGTAGCACATATTTGCACCAACTCGTGAATAACCCTAACATGAATTTTTATTGAACTGTCAATTAACGTTGATGTGCTTGTTTTGTTTACATAAAAATTTAATATGCTTACCAAAAATTTCAGATATTTGTATATCTTCATATGCTTGACTTAATAAATAAGCACTAAGAAATAAATAAGCATTCAGAAATAATTTTTTTTCCACTTTTTTTAGGTATTTTTTAAATTTTTATCTAATATAGCGCTTACAAAAAATATATAAACAAACTTTGCAATGGTCTTGCACGAATATGCAATAGGGTTTAGGTGTTGCATAGTCTTGCAAAATTTTGCACTTTTTTATACATGAAAACAACAACAAATTGTGCACTTTAACTGTCAAAAAAATGAATTATGCTAAGATGCAAAATTTTGCACTTGTGCAAGACCACTTTGCACCAACTCGTGAATACTCTTATTGTTTTATTCTTGTAATAAGTTTATGTAAAAATAATAATTAGTTAAAATTAGTCAAAAAATATTAGGAAAAATGACGTTTTGAAATATTTAGAATATTTACTGTACGGAAACCCATAAAAACATATACATCAAAAAAATTCGGAAATTACAATTGAAATTAACAAAATTTTTGCTCAGATTTTTTTCTTTGTTTCATTTCAAATTTAACGTTTTAAGCTTGATTATAATTTTGATGTGAAACACAAAAAGGAAAAGAACGTACCTACATATATGAAAATTTGAAAAAAATTCTAATTTTAACAATGAACACTTTTATTAATACATATTATTATGTATGTTTTGAAATGTTTTGGTGATTTGCAGGGCGATTATATTCGAATTTTAGTAGCCATATAATATAATAATAAAACATAAACAACGCATTTTATATTTACATACATTACAGTAGTATATGGTACCTACGATAGTCGGTAGTACATTGTAACAAACGTACACAACAGAATAACAAAAAAAAATACAAAATTATAAGAGACACACTTACTCTCTTTAAAATTGTATATTCTTTTTTCCTCTCGAGTCGACTCGACTCGACCTCAACAGCTCAAGTCAACTTTCAACTATTTTTTGGCTATATGTATGTAATGTACTTTAACTTATGCGTGTATATAAAAATTGATAAAAATCATAATTTATCACAATATGTATTGAAATTTTAAATAATAATGAATGATATTGATCTGATATTAATAATCAATCTAAGTATGTAAAATTCAAATATATAATTTGTTTTGGTTTTGTACTTTTGTATTAAATTGTTGCATTTATATATGAATGTTTGTATATTATTTGAAGCGATTAGAAAACTTTTCTAATTGTATTCTTTTTTTAATTCAATTTCTTCTGATATAACTATAAGTACTACTTAAAATTTAGTATACAGCAGTTCTTACAACCAAAATTAAATTTGAATAATTTTTTATTTTTAAATATTTTGTACCTATGTTAATTTTATGCAGGGTTATCATTTGTAAAATTGTGGTTATATTTGTACGGTATTCTCGCCCTCTGTTCCATGTACAATCTTAATCAAGGATTGTACGCCAAATATACGGTCTTTTCAGATTTTAAATTTTTCACATTAGGACAAGGTAAAACGAACAACGGCAATATTGTTACAGACAATGTGGCTTATAAAAAAAATTTAAATGAATTTTGCTCCAAACTTTGTTTGTGCATTTTACGAATGTTTTACGGACACCTATTGCTTTCCCCACGTATCTTTAAAACATTTTTTTCGAACGCGATAAATAAAAAGACATAATAGTCCTCACTTACAATACCAAATAATCTAAATATACATACACCAACTACACAGGCTCTTTATACAATTTAATTCTGTTTTGGCGTTATTTTAAAAATAATTTCAGTTAGTGTTTTGACGAATTTGCGTTTTGCTTTCTGATTTTTTCCGGATTGTACTTTTTCCATAAATTCTATTTTTCTAAACTGCAACTGTCTATTATATGAAGTGGGATTCAACAAAGAATTTTACTACACATTAACAGGGGTCCCTAGTTATTTAAAAATTGTGTAAAAGTCAAACATTTTTTTCGGGAATTTTATTATGTCGAAAAATTAACGACCTTTCGTTTTTAATTAAAGTATTTCTGTTAAAGTCATGTTTTTGGTAGTTTGATTATAACAGTAGTAGTGATCGATAAAAATTAATGACATTCGTAGTAAGCGTCGGCACTTTATAGTATAAATTGAGTGCTTATTAGACTTCACAGGAATAGCTATATAATTTTTAATTTTTTAAATAAAAAAAAAAAAAAAAAACAAATTAATTAAGTTAAATAATTTTTTTATTTATATTTTACTAATAATATTTTACATAAAACTTTAAATCTTTTTTTTTTGATACTTTTTGAAGTTTTTTTTTGAATTTTTTTTTTTATTTTTTTGATCTAAGTTTTAATTTCTTTTTTATTTTTAAGTTTAATATTTAATTCTAATACGTACAATTTACAAAGATTTTTAAAGATTTTTTTTTTAATTTTTTTTTAATTTTTTTTCTTTTTATTTTTTTTTTTTATTTTTTTCTTTTTTTGCCTTAATTATTTAAGTTTTTATTTAATATTGTAGAATGAAACCACTACTTAAAAATTTTATATTTATATAATTTTTCCTCCATCATTTTTTTTTATAATTTAGTTTTTTTAATTTTTTTTATTTTACGTATTTTGATTTTAAAGATTTTTTAATTAAAATTTTTTTTTCTTTTTTTTTTTTGTTTGTTGCTTATATATGTATTTTGTTTGAAAAACAGATGAAATATTTTTTAATTTTAAAATTCAAAAATTATCACCTTAAAGTATTTAATACATTGGGTTGTATTAGGGGCATCAAATGTACATATGTATAATATAGCAAAAAAAAAAAAAAAATTTATAAAAATTATAAAGAATTAGAGAATAAGAAATTTACAAAAAAAATTACATGCTGTTAGATATTAAAGTTTTTTTTTTTTTTTTTTTTTTTGCGAAAATCGAATGAATTTGTTTTTTGAAAACTAAACATTTATTAGATAATTTTAAAAAATAATTTTTCTGATAAAATATAACTGAATATTTTTCAATTATAAAATATGGGGCACTATATTGATACCGGATTCTTTTTTTTTTTAAAATTAAGTCTAGATTTGGATCGAATTAACAAAAATTATTATAATGGTTAAAAAATCGAATAAATTTAATGAAAAAATCAATAAAATGGAGAAAATGCGCTGTAAAAATTATTGTTTAAAAATTAAAAAAAAAAAAGATGACGTTTGAATCTAATATAAAATGAATAGTTGGTAAAATGGGTATTTCTTCTATTAGGTGAACATTTAATCAGAAAAAAAAAATGTATAAAAAACAGAATACATGTTGAAATATTTATAAAAAAAAAAAAAAACAAAAAACAATCACAAAAATTTTATTAAATAAATTTTCTTTTGTGTTAAAAATATTTGTATTCTTCTTAAAGCGGATAAGATCTTACTTCAGGCAATATATGGGTGTGATTAAACTGCTAATAGTTTTTATTAAACTGTTATATGTGTATTGAGTTTTAAATATATTAATAATTAATTTTATTAATTTGTAAAAACCAGTGACTTGATTATATTATATGGTTAAATACTTATTTGGAATAAAACTAAAAAGTAACTCTCGAAAGGAAAAAAAAAAAAATTAAATATAAAAGTATTCAATTTAATGAAAATTGTCGTACAGCATAATATGACTATAGTTATAGTTTTAATCCTATATTAGCTGTTCTATATTTCCTTAATATTTGCTCACACTCCACAAATCAGTTAAAAATAATTATAACAAAATTGTTGTTAGTCATAATCAAAAATGAAATTAAATTTTAAAAATATTATTTAAAAAAATAAAAAAAATAAAAAATATTTAATATTTCAAAGAAAGAAATGATTTTTTTAGCTGAAACTGTAACATGTCAACTTAATTCTAATCATAATATACAAAATACACATTACATTCAATAATAATAACCAGAAATAACATTAAATGTCAATATTTAAATTTTACAGAATATTTGTTAACCGTTACAAAATATATTTTTTCTGCAGAATTTTATTAAAATTAAAATGTTTGTTTTAAGATTGGGATGCAATTAAGGTATCTGAGCCATATAAAGCAATTAAACAATAATTTATCTTATTTATTGACACTGTTCGAAACTTCTGTTAGGAATTGACAACAAAAAAAGATTTTTTCATATTATTTACATTGTTTATTCAATGTTCATTCATAAATTGAATCATTTTCAAAGGTTTTGTAAAACCAATTAAAAATTTTCTGATGCACATTAACTGCAAAAATTAATGCTGAATTGTTGATGCAGCTTCGTGACGTGACAAAAATATTCTAAATAAGATAAACAGAATTATGTATAAAATGTGTGTATTTAGTGTATAGAGACCTAAAGTATAAACTAATAATGCATATATATGTATATATATGTGAATAAATAATAAAAAGAAATAGGCATATGTATAATAGGTATATGTATAATTTTCCTGTTAAAAAATTGGTCCATTTCAACTTTTATTTTGAATTATTTGGTTGAAAAAATTTAATTAAATTATTTTGTGCAAAAATTTTTAAATGCGAGTAGAAATATTTTTCATAAATTTTTTTTAAATTTTTTTTCGTTTTTTTTTTTGTTGTAAGAAACGAAAAAAAAAAATAAGGAAAATTTTTTTTAGTTAACATAAAAATATTCAAACAGTGTACATTTTAAATTTTTATTTTTGCATTTTAGTTTATAAAAAATTTTAATAAAAAAATTCCTTGTTTCAAAATCGATTTTATGTATTATATATATTTGTTTGTTTGTATATAATATACTATTGTGTGTGCATTTTTATAATATTATTTAAATATTTTTTATTTTATTTGTTTTTATTTTTTTTTTATTTTATTTTTTTTTATTTGTAAATATCTCAGATTGAGTTTTCTTTTAAATTTATAAGCAGCAAATCATATATTATGTATATATTATATATTGTATATATGTAATATATTAATATAATTTTAATGAATGTATATTATTATGTACAATTTAAATTTTCAATATTTAAGATGTTATTCAAATATTAGTTTTTATTTATTTGCAGATTGTGTTGATTATTTTATTTTTTTTTTTTTTTTGTTTAGTTATTGGAGCACGGATATTAATTTTATAATGCATATTTTTTTTATAATAATTTATATTTTGCCTGATATATTTTTTAAAAATTCAATTTTTAAAGGCAATCGAAAAAAAAAAAAAAAACAAAAAAACAAAGATGTATGTATTTAAATTTTCTTAAATTTCATTATTATTTATTTCATTTTGTATATCTATAGATTGTAAAGTATACTGATCTCTTGATTCAACTGGTACATACTCTAATTTCTATGTAAAGACTTATGTATGTATATATATTCGTTGATTTCGATATATTAATATTATGACATTTAAATTTTTAATCAAGCAGAAATTCGGAATGTCAATACATACTTTTAACGTGACGATAAAAATATATGAAATTCAGAATGTCAATACTACTTTTTACATGACGATAATAATATGCAGAATGAATGTAGCCATCGCGAAGAAATACTCACTTCAAAATTTAAACCATATGAAAAACAATACAAATTGCATATAATGAAAGTAGCTATCAAGTTTTCTTTGCAGTCATTGCTTGAATATTGAGCAACTTTTAACTTTAACACAGAATTTGAAATTTGACAGCTAATTGTTAATTGCCATTCTGAATTTTTATTCTTATTTGCTTAAATCACAAGAGATTAATCTGAAATTAAATTTAAATAAACTTAATCAAAAAGTATTGTTAAAATTTTAAAATTTTATGCAATTTATTATTTAATTTAATTTATTACTTTTCTTAATTTATTTTTTTTTTTTTTATTTAAATGTCATTTTAACGCCTTCAACGTTTTGTTTTGTATTTGCAAAATTTGATAGCTACATTTTTTTTATATTTTATAATTGGATGGCGCTCCGTTCATTATTCTCAAGGCATAAAAGAACTTAGCAATGCTTCGATGATGTATCTTTATTGCATTATATATAGAATCTTTTTGATTTATAGCATTTTTGTAGAATTGTGATTTTAATATTTTTTATGGAACGTTTTTATTGTGCGTAAATCAAGAGATGAGTATTAATACTAGCAATGTACTTGAATAGTGTGTGTGTTTACGAAATCTTTTTTTTTTTTGTGTGAGATTTTTAAGGAAAGAAAATGTAATATAATTTTGTTTTTTTGTTTTAATAAAAACTAAGTATTGAAATAATTATCAAAATTTAATTTTAATTATTTGTTATAATTTGTATGTTTTTTTTTTTGTTTTTGCTACTTTTATTTTTTTTGTTATTTTTATTTTTTTTTTATAATCGATTATAAGCATCATTTTTTTTTAATTTTAATTTTATTATTAATGTTGTGATTTCATTACTTAACATTTTTCCATATTTAGTTTTGTTTTTTATTTTGTGTTTTAATTGTTATTAAAAATATATAATACAATTTTAATTATTAGTTTATTAAAAAGATTTTTAATTAGATTTATTTGAGGGGCAGGGATAAGAGAAAAAAATTTAATTTTTTTTTATTGTTTATAACAATGTTTTTTTTATTTTTTTTTTTTTTTATGTATTAATAGAGAAAATTTCATATCAAAATGTAAAATTTCTATTAATAATCCTTCTCATAATATATGGTTTCTAATGGTTATTTCAGGGTTATTATCCCATTAAAAATTTGACCTCGAAATTAAATCTGAAAGAATTGATTCAAACTTAGAAAAAAAAAATTTTTTTTAATTCTATTATTAAGCCAACCCATTCACATTACTAAATTTATTATACGCATCATGCGCATAATACACCAATTCTCTGATAGAAGAGAATGCCTACTTTAATATGTGTATATATTTATATTATTTTAAAAAGAATGAACATTTATTAAATGAAAATCATGAATGTCTAAAACATCTATTTTAAAAATTTTGTTGAGTTAAAAAAAAAATGTATGTATTAGATACGTGATTTAGATCAGAATTGCAGAATATTTCTAATTTTTTAAAAATCTTCTATCCTATTTAGATATTAAAAATGTGCAGGCTGGCGATGGATTGTCGATAACTGAATCAAGAATTTGTGAGAGTAAAATGCAAAAATTTAAACAAGATTTCTCCACTTTTTTTAACTTTTTATTGATTATTTTTATGTTTATGTTAAGTGTAGTTGAATTAAAGTACAAAAGAATTTCCGTGTCTTATATTTATTTTTACATAAAAACTTTTTATGAGCTTATAAAAGTATAAACTATAACTGAAATCAGAAAACGTCATTTAGACATCGGATACAAAAGTAATCAATGCATATGTGAAGAATTAGCCATTACTATACTATTATAGGTGGCTTGCGTTTAAAATCATATTAAAAGATCAGCTGATTCGTAAATGACGTTTGAATTTTTAATTTTATATAAAATATAAAATGTTTACTTTTACAAACTCTAAATCAATAATCTACATTCTCTTGTTAGTAATTGAATAAGTTTGAAAATATTTGTAATCACAGGAATTATACAAAAATAGATACTTTCTACTGGCCTTTTAATAAATACTGTGCATATATGTATATATATATAGTTAAATATGAAATGAATCCTTTAACTTCCGTTAATTCGTTTTCTTTTATGAGCTCCATCAATTTTGAAAGATTTATGAAATATATTGTGAAGTGATTAATGACAAAAATGACGTGAAGACGTGTAATTTAGTCGAAGTCGAATATTTTGGAAAGGGATTCTTTTAAAACAGAGTTGCCGAATTGTTGTATTTTTTTTTTTTTTTTTTTTTTTATTAAGAAATTTGGTCGAATTTGGTATTTACATTTTGAAATGAATATGTTCCCCCCTTATTAATTTATTTTGAATTTTTATTTTGCCTTATATACGTTTTTTTTGTTTTTTTTTTTTTTTTAATTAAATATATTGACATTAAATGATGAAAAAAAAAAAAAAAAACTTATAGATTGTAATTTTTCAAATATTTTTTTTTATTTTTTGTTTTTTTTTTTTTTATTATATTTATTTTATTTTATTATTTAATTTATATTTAATATTAATAAAATTTAAACCTAAATATTTTGCATAAGGTAAATAGTTTTTTTTTTTTTTTTATTATTTTATTTTTAATATAAATTTTTATTTTAATTTTTATATAATATATTTATATATATATATTTATTTATATATATATTTATATATATATATATATAATATATAATGTATACTTATATACATTATATAATTTAATATTTCTGTTTTTTTTTTTTTGTTTTTTTGATGATGAATAGGTATTAATTAGTTTTTTTTCTATTATTTATTTTCTTTTAAATTATTTTTATTTCTTATTAATTTTAATATTAATCTAATTCTGATTCAATATTCTTAAATAGGTTTTTTATTTTTTATTTTTTTTTTGTTCATAGTTTTAAAAATAATATTTAAAATTATCATTATTATTTTATATATATATAGATATATATATATATATATATAGCTTTATACATTTATATAAGATTAATTTATTAATTATTTGCTAAAGAAAAAAAAAAAATATAGATATATCTATACATATATATATATATAGTTTTTTTGTTAATACTTTGTACAATTTCTAAAATTTTTAAATACTTTAGTTTTTTTTTTATTTATTTATTTTTTTTGTTTTAAATTTATTTTAAATTTAAATTTCAAAAATTATGTTCTATATAATATAATAATAGTTTTAAAAATATTAAGTTTTGTATTTTTTTTTTTTTTTTTACCAATACAGAAACGAATTTATTTACAAAAAAAAAAAATCATTTTATTTTATAATTTATATAAATGTAAAAAACTAAAAAAAAAACGAAAAAATCAATAAGTGAATAAAGATTATTATTGTTTTGCTCATTTAATTGATGATAAAGTTAAAAAAAAAAAAACAAAAACAAAAAAAAAATGGTAGTTATTAATTATTAAATTTTCCTTGTTTTAATCAAATCTTTCATTTGATATTTTTGGAGATATCATATTATGATGCATTTTTACTTTTTTTTAAATAAAATATTCAAAAACTTTTCCAAAACTTATTTAAAGATATATACTTATACATAATACAGTTAAAAGTCTATATACTTAAATGAACATCTCTTTAGGACAGAGAATAAAGATTTTTCTATATAATGATGGCGTTGATTCATGACAAAGAATAAAGATTATTCTATAATGTCGTTGATTATTGTAACATAAACTTAAAAAAAAAATTTTCAGCTTACAATAAATAATTTCAATATAACTATATTGAATGTTTTTTGACATTGAAGTCAAATAAATACCAACGCTATAATTCAATCCTATAAATCTTATGATGACAATGCTGTCACTTTAATGGTTAACGATGAGCTTAAAAAGAACAAACTGCTCAATAATAGTAAAAGAACTTACATTTTAACATCAAATTTCTAAATTGTTTTAATTTTAAAGATCGTCTACTTAGGCCGAAATGTCATTCTTGCTATATTATTTTTGAAATTTAATAATGAAATGAGTTTAATTGATCTTAAATGACATTTAAAAGTCAAAAAATCTTTGTGTTTAAAAAACAATTTGATTTATTTGATTTATAATTTAATTTTATTAATTTTATACTCTTCATACGAACATTATTGAATGACGGGTTTGATTTGATATCGTTAAGAAAAAGAAAATGGAAAATCGACCATTATTTTTTATATGTTATTGAATTTTTTATGTTAAGTAAAGAGTTCCTTACACTGCAGTTTTTTTAGAAAAAAAAAATTGTTTGTTTAGAAGAAAAAAAAGAAATGTATGTCCATTAACATATATATATATATACATACATACTATATATACTATTCAAAAAATTTCTTTTTCATTAAACTTAGTAGAATATTGGTAGATTTTATATTAATTCAATTCTTTCAAATTTAATAAAAGCATACAAAACAAAAAAAAAAAGAAAATCTATATGTTTTTCCTTAATATATATAAAAAAAAAAATTGTGATCCACACACCGATGGAAAGAGCTCAAAATTTTTTTATCAAAAATTAATATCAAAAAATCTAAAAATTTCATTTGTATTATATGAAACATTTATAGTAGACATTTTTTTTTTTTGACATTTTAGTGTCATTTTTTTTTATCTTTTAATTTAATCCTTTTACATTCTTATATATTTTGTATTATGATTATTTTTTACAAAAATTCATGTATGCCATTACATACCGCACACATTAAGAAGCGCTTTAAAAATTAAACTCATTGACATTTAAAATTTATCAGACTTTGTAAATACAAAATAATATCTCTTGATCTGAGTTGTATTAAACAAAATAATTTTACCTCATGATCAGAACAGAATGAAATTTAACAATTTATTAGCGATATATTTTCGTGATACGATTTATTAATTTATGTGTTCAAACATTTTACGATATACACACATACAAACAGACAATGTATAAATGACATTTAAACATATGATTTTAATAATTATGTGGGAGAAAAATGCGGTAAATGCGATCAGAATTCAAAACAAAACAAATTATTGTATTATGGATACAATGTGGTTCGTGCATTTGCATTTTTCACAATCCTGATATAACCACTACTAAAAGTTCATTATATTGGTGCGATTTAGTTAAATTTTTAAGAAATTTCCAGATTGTCTTTATTTAATTTCATTTAAAATAATTGAAAATATTTATTAAAACAATTTCGAAACTAAAAACAGATTTTTTTTTGGAACATTTTCTACAATTTGAACAAAGATTTTCATTTTCATTTTAATTTCAACTTTGGTAATAACGAAATTTAAGTAAGTGACTGGTATAAAATAATAACTACCAAATATAAAATTTTAAATAAAAAAAAGAAAAATAATAAAAAAATAAAAGTAACAATTATGCATCATAAATAACGTTTTTTTTTTTCTGTTCCATCAAATATTTGAAAGTGATTTAATCAAAATTGTTTAAATTGCTAAATGATTTTTTTTTATTTTAATAATTAATTATGGTATTATAAATCATACTTATATTATTGTAAACTTTAAATGACAAAAAAAAAAAAAAAAAAAAAATTTTTTTTAATTTTCGAAATAAAAAAAAAACAAAACGTAAAAAAAAAAAAAGAATATAATATACATAATAAATTTTAAATATACTTTTTTTTTTTTTGTTTTGTTTTGTTTTGTTTTTTTAATATACATTTATATATATATATAAATATAAGCCATCACATATCAGTTTTCATTTCATCAATAGAAATATTCTTAAATTCTAGGAAAAAGAAATATAATATTACTTTTTTTTTTTTTATTTTTATTTTTTTAATTAAGAATTTTTTTTTTTTTATTTTTTACAATTTTATTTTATTTTTTATATTTTAATATTTTATTCTCCATTTTAGTTTTTGTTTTTTTTTTTTTTTCTCAATAATTAGATTAATAATTATTATTCGGGATACCACATTCAAAATAATGAGCTTGAATTTTTCTCATCAAAATCTTAAATATTTACACATAGTTTTTGTTTTTTTTATATTTTATTCTAAAATATCAAAAAGAAAGAAAAAAAAAAAGCAAAACAATTGAATGTAACTTTGTTTTTAAATAAGAGATTTTATTTTTTTTTACTAAAAATTGATAAAAAATAATAAAAAAAATAAATCTCGATTTTGTTTTTTTTTTTCTTTCTTTCTTTTTTTTTGTTTCATTCATTATTATTATATGTACCTATAATTAGTATACATATATTATTATTATATGCAAGGTTTTAAGTTTTATTACAAAGGTGGCGGCGCATTATATTTATTTTTAATTGATCTTTTCCATGATTTTATTTTGTTTTTTCTTTTATAGATTGTTGTTGTTACAACCTGTTAATCTGTTAGGAACGCCACCTGAAATTTTTCCTCAATCAAATAATGATGCTAATATATCATCTTGATTTGGATTATTACTTGAACCACTTGATGGTGGTGTATTTAAATCTGGTTGAGGATCTAAATAATTTAATATTTCCATTGGATCAACTACACTATCTGATAATAACTAAAAAAAAAAAAAACAATTAAAATTAATATTTAATTAACTGTAAGAGACAAATAAAAATTTTATTTAAATATTTAAAACTTACATTTAAATCATTTGTTGGATCACTATCAATAACAGCTGTAGGATCAAAATTTAAATCGGCATTTAAATCAGTATCATTTAAATTAATTAAATTATCATTTTGTGAATTAATAAGTGAATTAATAATTTGATGTTGTTGTTGTGTACTAATACTACTGTTATCAATATTACTATTATTACTATTATTTGTATTATTGTTATTATTATTAACATTATTTTTGTTTGGCGTAGATGATGTACATTGATTTTGTTGTTGTTGTTGCTGTTGCTGTTGTTGATGATGTTGTTGTTGTTGTTGTTGTTGTGATTGTTGCTGACTATTTTGTTGATTACTACTCCCATTACTATTTGTATTGTTTACTGGAGAAGGATGATTTTGATGTTGTTGTTGATGTTGAGGTGAATTATGGCAACTATTACTATTTTGGCTATTCTGGTTACCATTATTACTGTTATTATTATTTTGATTATTTTTACTGTTATTACTGTTATTATTATTTGTTGTATTATTATTATTATTATTGGAATTTGGATTGCCAATATTTTCATTGTGCGCTGAACTAACACTTGGTGGTCCACCTGGTGTTAAAGGATGACTAGAATTTCCTCCTGGTGTATGTGGTGTATGAGGTGTATGAGGCATCTTATTATTTAAAAAAAAAAAAAAAGAAATTAATATTAAAATATATATATATATATATATATTATATATTTTTATTATATATATTATTACTTGATCATTTAATGATTTTTCCATAGCATTCAATGGATCCAAAGAATTTACTGAATCATTCAGATGTGATAATGAATCTGTTGCAGAATTGTTATCGTTCTGATTAACAGTACCAAATGAATCATATGAATTTCGAGAATTGTTGCAACTAAAAAATAAAAAAAATAAATTTTAAATAATAATGTAAAATAAAAATATATTTTTATTTACCCTCCCATCATATTGCCACTTGCAATTGAGTTCATATCGTGACACATGTATGGACTCATTGCTTGAGAATTATCCCATGTTGGTAATGCAGTTGATCCTGGCGACATAACTTTAGCTAAATTTTTCAAATCATCAACTTCAGGATTTTCTTGTTTTATTTGTGGTAAATTATTTCCATTAACATTTCCTTCATTCACAGCATTTGCATTACCTTGCATATTTCCACTTTGTTGTAAATGCTGTTGTTGTTGTTGTTGATGCATTTGTCCAGGAACATTTTTCATTATTTTTTGCCAATTTGCAAATTGATCTATCGTCACTTCATCAACATCTAAAGACTGACTATTTAAAATTGCCCACATATATTGATCAATTTCTAAACCTTCAGTTAACGCTGGATTACTATAAAACAGAAATGACAAGTTTGTTCTTAGCAAAAACCAAATTTTTTTTTCTTTTATAAAGTTACCTGCATTCCGGGCATCTCCAACTGCCTCGTTCACAATTTAATAATAAATAACTTTCCAAATCAAAACACTGAATATGTTTACATTCATGTCCACGAGCTGGGAGTCGTATTCGATTCTTTGTAATTGGACATTTAAGTGATATTTTAATAAATTCTGGATTTGCGGTTGATGGAACATCAGCTGTAGGTGAACTTTGTTGTCCAGCTAGACCCATTGCAAAATATCTTTTAATTTTGGCAACACTATGTTCAACTGGCAGTAAATTTCGTCTATGCAAACTATTTAAAACTTGCCTCACAGATGGACGATGAACTAATTGTAGGACGAATAAATGAGACTGTAAAATAAAAAATAAAAATAAATTATAATGTGTTACAATTTAAAAATAGTAATATTTTTACAAAAATCTTTTAACTTACACAACAGCAAGAACTGGCCGTTAACTGTAAAGTATTACGTCCTGGCTGGCAAACTTGCTTTAAGTAGAGAGGCCGAAGCGCTTGACCAGTTTTTTCTGATCTTTCTATAACTAAAGGCGTAGCGTTTGCAGAAACCGTTACTGTATGTGGCCAATTTGTATTCATTTGTCGATCTTCTTGATGGAAGCATTTTAATTGAAGTTCAAGATCACTCCTAAAAACAATCACGTCATTTATATTTAAATAAAATTAGGGTCTTTAAAAATTAATAGTACCTGCTCATTAATGTATTATAAACAGTTGTTTTTAAATTGAATACATGATTGCTAACTGATAAATTATGTAATAATCTGAAAGGTGCCAATATAATACCATCTCGTACTGGGAAAGTCAATCGCATTTCTTCATCTTCTAAGAAAAATAAGTTTTTAAATATCGAATATGATAAAGAATTGGATTAATACAAATACTTACTGTGATCGATTTGTGGCTTAATATCTGGATTAGGACTAACATAAGGAATTGAACAAGCAGGTGTTAAAGGTGGTGTAGGATTTCCTGGAACTGGGCTATGTTGATAGGTGTTCATATTCATTCGTACATCTTGTTGGAAACTATAAAATGAAAATAAGTTATTATTTGTAAATTAATATTGTAATTATTTGCTTACCCTTGAGCGTTAGAATAGCTACTGCTAACCATGCCATTATTGCTAGTTGGATTAACATTACCGCCAGCATAAAATGGTTGATGTTGCATTGGGTTTGTATATGGTGGTGTTGTTTGCCTTTGTTGAGGACCCATCATACTGGCATTACCCCCCATAGCTCCACCCATTCCAGCAGTACCCATTGCACCGGCTCTACTACCAGCATATGGATTAATCGGCATTGATCGACCATAACCAGATGGTTGCATAGGAACTGGAACACCATTCGCTGACTGATGATGAGAAAATTGCATTTGCCCGGGATGTTGTTGTGGTGCTGCATGAGGAGGAACATTAGGATTTTGATAGTTTGCCATACTTGGATGCATGTTCGCAACTGCAGCAGCTGCAGCTGCTGCATGTCGTTTTTGTGCTGCATGCATTTGTGGATTTGGATAAGGAGCTATTCGTCTTTGTTGTGGATAACCTCCGTTAGCCATACCTTGCATTTTAGCCATAGGATTCATTGCATTCATTTGCTGTTGATGATGATGATGAACTGCCATTGAAGGATGATGTTGTGCCATACTACTACCACTTCCCATTGGATTCGGACCCATAGGACCCATTCCCATGGTCATATTTTGCATTTGATTCATTGGAGACATCTAAAATAATTTTTTATACGGAAAATTAATTAATATTTGTCGAATTAGATTTTATTGTTTTTGTAGTATAATTTTTATATTTAAAATGACAATTTGATAAAATTTTGTATAAAATTTATAAAAAAACTTTTGTTATAAGGTGTACAGTGTTTTTTTTTGTTAAATTACAATTTAAAAATATTTAATATGTTACTTACATTATGATGTCTTGCCATATTATAGTTCATACTGTTCATGTGACTCATTTGCATTCCATTACCACCATTTCCACTCATCATTTGATTAGTATTTATACCACTCATACCATTATTTTGCATTCCATTCATATTGGTCATAGGACCAATACCATTTGGTGACATTGCATTTATGCTATTCATATTACTCATTCCTGTATTTGCATTCATACTATTTGATCCCATACTATTCATTCCATTTATATATTGATGAGGATGATGGCTTCCCATGCCATTATTATTGGTATTTGCACCAGTATGCATTGGCATATTGGTCATCTTTAAAAAAATAAAAAAAAATTTAATTTACAATAATAATAAAAAAAAGTACCTATCAAATAAAAAAAAAAACTTACTTGTGAATTAAAACTCATTCCATCCATGGTTTGTTGTGTACCAGTCGCAGCTACCATGTTTCCATTCATTAAACCACTTGGCTGATGATAATTATTATTACCACCAGTATTTAAATTATTAGTATTGCTATTATTCGTACCTAATAAATTATTACTTGTATCACAATTAATATTTGATGTAAATTCAGAATTTGGCCCAAATGAATTTTTTAAACTATTTAAACTGTCACTATTATTATAATTTCCACCATAATTCCCATTAAAATTAATATTATTATTACTGTTATTATAATTTTCTTCAAAATTATTATTATGATGAAATTGTTGTTGATGTTGTTGTTGCTGTTGTTGTTGATGATGAAGTAATCCTGTATCATATGATGAATTAGAAGGTGATAAATATGCTCCTTGGGGTGATAATTGGCTCTCTAAGGCTGGAGCCCTGGAAGAGCCGCCCTGAGCATTCATTTCGTCAACATTTCTGAAATTAAAAAAAAAAGAAATGGAATTAATATAGAAAAATTTTATTCAAAAATTAAAATTAAAAAAATATTTAAACAAAGTTTGAAAGTTTTAAGAGAGACGTCACAAAGAAAATAATTCAGGTGGTATTTTAAAAATTCAGATCACTTTTTTATTTATTAAATGCAATTATCCTTCTTTATTAAATGGCCTCGAAATTCTAGGCTAAAAATAAGTTGAATAATACATGCACGGTCATCAATGGAACTAGAAAAGTTACTTAGAAAATCATCTCATTGATTGATGCTGAAAAAGAAAAGCGCAGCATCTCTAATTCATTGTAGCACTAGCCACTAAGGATTGTGATAAATTAAATTAATAAGTAAAAATATATGGGTGTTGAAAATTATGAATACGGTTGCCTTTGCATTTAGATCATTTTGTTAATTGTTCTTTATTGGGCTATAGAGTTTTATTCGACACTATCTACGTTACGTTACGTTAAATTCTTTTGTTATCAAACGTAATTTGAAAATTTTTGCACAAAACAAGTATTAAAATTTATGCAAAATTATAAACAAAAAGATATAAACTTCTAATAGTTTTGTTGTTATATAAATAAAAATAAAAGAATAGAAAATGTGTATTTGTAGAATATTTAACGCCATGTGTGGTATAATTCATTTTAACACTTTGTATGCGTAAAAAAAAAAAAAAAAAGACAAATTGTCTTAAGTTTTGTTTTTTTTTTTTAAATATTTTTATAATAATGAAATTATGGTGACACACCTACTCGTTTTCCCTTATTTGTATAAATTTTGTGCTCATTTAAATATTCATGTATGTTTCGGCCAATAAATTTATACGTCTGCTACAAATTAGGGCAAGTCAAATAATAAGTAGAATTACTTTTTTTTTTTTTTTTTGTTATATTCTAATATTTTCAATTTTTAGTTTTTTATTTTTAAACTATAATTAAAATTTTTTTCTTTCCAGAAATTTAAATATTATATATTTATTGATATATGTATAAATACAGTTGAATACCCGTTTTAACGAAATCGATACTGCCTACTGCCCATTTTTGTTATTTAAAGATTTTTTTTGCAATAAAGACATAATAGGTAGGTGAATATTTTTAAGAAGTGAATTTTATTAAAAGAACATCAATACACAATAGTTATAAACAGAAGCAACACAATCCATCATAATATCACTGAAACTATAATTGGAAAAACACTAAATATTGAATCAATTCATCTGATTTCTTTATATCTATTGTTAGAAAGTAAAATAAAACGAAGATATTTGCCAAACCTAAAATTCTGAAACACAGGAATGATTTGCCCGTCTAATGTGGACATTGACAATAAAAATATTGAACCGTTTTTTTCATTCAGTGTAGAGATTATTTGCAGCGCTTCTTTTTAACTACTACAGAAATCATTGGAAGCGATTACTTTTAAACCATACTTTTAAAATCTTTTAACCATTATTAAAAGTATTACTTTTATGCCACAGCGATTACTCTTGTATCATAATTTTATAATGATAGAAAGACATTAATTGACATTAAGTTATTTTGTAATAATTGTTTGTTATAAAAAAGTTTTATTGTAAATATTTGGATAGAGAATATTATAATATATATTATGTATATGATTTTCTATATTAAAGAAATTCCTTAGATTCAATTGTGTATTAAGAATTTTTTTTTTTTAATATGTATGTATTCATGAATCATTGACCAATTACATGATAATTGATATATATTAAATTTGAATATTTGACAAGAGTAGAATTAAATATGAGTGACATATCTAGATTAAAAAAAAAAAAAACAAATAAACAATAAAATACAATTTTTTAAAATTAATCCGCCAAATTAAAAATTTGTGATTTTTATTAGACGAAAAAAAGAACTAAAGAAAATAAGAAGGGTAGACATGACAAAGAACTCATATTCATACTTACTAAAAGTAGATTTTACATTATATATTACAGATTTTACGCTATTGTAACAAATTATGCATTTTTAAAAAACTTCTTTTTAATTTTAGCTTTATTTAGCTTAAGCTTTAGTTAACATCAATATTTATTTTACCTGCAACTAATACTGATACAAAGAGCAATACACAAACATTTTTATTTTCAATTTTACTGTAGCGTTGGCACAAAACATTTAGTGGTTAAGAAGAATTGAAGACAAAAAATTTTACGTATGGAATTCATTCATATCGCTAAAAACCACTGCCTTATATAAAGATTATTCGAATGGCGATTGTAGCTAAAGGATTTAAAATGTATTGTGCGAATGTCTTCTAAATGCATTCACCATAATTACTGAAATTTTATTTTAAGGACAAATCTATTACATAGGCGGACATCGTGATCGATAACTAACGCTTTATAAAACGTAATTAGAATGTATCTAAGTTGGGTCACTTTGACTCTTAAGTCAAAAAATATTCTAGCACATCAATACTATAATTATTTAAAAAAAAAATTAGATCTTAAAAATTACATTTCACCCGATAAAAGATAATATAGAAAAATATTCAGGATTTAAAAAAGAAAATTTGAAAGTTGATCGATCCGAACCTTAACCTTAGAAAATTTTATATTTTTCGAAATCTACAAAATTAAATGAATTCTTTTACTAATTCATAATTGTCTTTAAAAACAGAATCAAATATAATATATGATGGGTCATTTTCCAGTTATTTGTCCTTAACTTGTCCTTTCCATTCATTCTTCTTTTTTTTTAATTTTTTAAATATTAGCTTAATAATACACGTATGTATAACTCTAATACCTAAACATTTGACTGGAAATTAATTTACCCGTAACTATTTGTTGTCAAGTATTTTCCAGTCGATTGTGCGGTCGTGGCTAGTAATATTTGATAAATGGTGTAAACGAAAAATAAAAAACAAAACAAAAAATGGGGTAGTTCAAATTCTGCACATATATATAACTTACATACATACTTTATATTAAATAAATCTAGTATTATACATAAAACATAATTTATAAAAAAAAAGATGAATTGAGCATTTGAAATGTTATGTTCATAAAAGAAAAATGAACTTACTCATAAAGGCAGCATAAATATTTTTTTTTTTCTTATTTTTATGCTTTCATCAGAAAATCGTTTTAACAACAAAAAACAACAAACAAAAAAAAAGTTTTTCCACCCTTTTTTTCTTTTTCCTGGAAACTCAACTTGTAAATAGAAAAAGAATAAAAAATACCTATTTAATATTTATGTATTAGTGGGAAATTTTCATAGTTTTCTTTGGTTTTTTTTTTCGCCAAAATGTAAATTTTTTTTTTCCTTTTCATTTTTAATATTACGGTTCATTGCAATTTGCAACTATTTCAAGCTGCAAAAAAATGAAATAGTACATTCTATATACATATATTACATATGATGTACAGTCAAAATCGGTTATAATGACATATCGTTTATTGTGACCGTATTTTTACTTAAAAAAGTAAAAACTTATTGGTTATAATGCCGGAAAAATTAAAACAAAATAAAGAAAAATGCATACATACATACATATATTATTATTAGCTAAGAAAAAAGGCATCAGATTGACCCGTTACTTATTGTCACATCTAATTGTCACCTGGCTGTTGTGCGATTTGATATTTCTAATATTTTTATTTATGTACTCGTATGTATGTATGTATGTTAAATTTGGTTAGTCATTTCAAAAAACACACCACAAGTATAAAATTATACAAGAAAGTACAGATATGAATGAAACTTTTAGTATAAATAAAAAACGTAGAGTAGTTAGCTTTGTAAAAGGAGTAAAGGCTCTTATTGTTTAGCTATTAGAGTCTGGTTCTGGTAAATAAAATAATAAACACATACATATTCGTAATAATTTTGTGTTATGTTAAGTTTTATACATATGCATGCATGTATGGAAAGAATGTACATATAATTAAGTTTTTTTTTTCTTTTTGTTAAAAACTGTTTAATAAAGACTTTAACAAATAAATAAATAATACCTACTTCTTTTTATTTATAAAAAAATTTTAAATTGTTTATAACGATCTATCCGATATAAAGACCAAATTTGCTGATCCGCTCAATTTCGTTATAACCGATATAGACTGTACATATATGTTTTTACATATGCAAGGTGATAACATTTTTAAACTTGTTTTATATAAACTTTTGCATACAAGTAAATAAACATATCTACATATAAAAAAAAAAAAAATTGGCACTTTGTATATAATATAAATGTCTTCATAAATGAACGATTTAAAAAAAAATTTTTTTTTTTTTTTTGAATGATTCATCATACTTTAGATATGTATATACAAAATGAACGCAGAAAAAATTATTAATTCACTATTTGATACACAAACAAGAATAAAACCAAACAAGTTTTGCTATATGTAAAATAAAAAACAAAAAAAAAAAAGTCATTTTAATTCTGGATTGCCGGCCATGAATTTTGTCAAAAAAAAAATTTTATTTTTCGATTCATTGGTGCAGTAAAATATGCGATAACCTATTTGCGTTTTTCTTCTCTACCATAAAATGTCAAAAAAAAAAAATTTTTTTTTTTTTGGGTATTTTTTTAACCAATCTAAAACCTTACAGAAAACTTGTCCGAAAAATTTTAAGTATGAAAAAATTCAATAATTACAAACCCCGCAATGCAATAATAGTAGGAGCTAGTGGGTGCGAATGCTTGAAGTTAGGAAAAATTTTCCAGAAACAACGAATCCAAATTAAATAGTCAACTTTAAAGCTCCAATCCCATGAAATTTTAAATGAACGGCACTGTTACTTTATATAAGTTGTTAGTAAGTAAATTCCATCCATATGTTTTGTAATGTACAGTTAAATCAAAGCGCCATATATTCTTAATTAAATTTAAATTAATTAAATTCCTATTATATGTAATATAGTCTGAATATAGTGTAGTGTCTCTTAAAAAAAAAGGATATATAAGGACATTAAATCAGTGTTTTTATTATAACGAAATTATAGATAAATGATGTTAGATTGGAACGGAGCAAAAATACGAATTCTCTACGAGCTCTAGGAGCAAATTCTCTACGAATTGCTTGGTAATAGTTGATATTATATAATATTCTGAAACCTGTCTTTTGATCACAAAATATGTTAAAAAAAATGGTTTGATTCTAATTATTATAATTATTATGTAATGATTATAAAGGTGACGAGAAGAAAATTGGCCTCTATATATTTAAGAGAAGAAAGTCGTAAAAAAAGTTGTTAATGTTTGCTAATGTATGTTCTTAAAAATAATAAATCTATTTTTAAGAACACATTATGTAGTTAACTGCTTCATATTCGTAATGAACGAATAACAAATTAATTTTCTTATATTAAATACTAACTGAATTTATCTGTTCTTTTCTTGTTTATATTAACTTCTCACTGAGAAGTTCTCAGGAAACTTAAAACCGGGATTATACTTACCTCTTTCAAAAAAGATTTTCAAAAAAAAAAAAAAAAATCGGGCGGTTTTTCACTTTTAGTCTAATATATAGAATTTAAAAAAAGGCAAAAAGAAAATTTTTACAACGGTATACGAAACCTAAAATGCACTTCTCATAAAAAACATTAAATTTTAGCAGAGCTTACATATATAGCAAGCATTCATCTATAATATACATACTATTTCCGCGAAATAAAAATGAGACAGTACAAATGCCTACTTAATTAAATATATATATATAGAAAGGCGATAAAATAAGGAATTGCCAGGGAAATTGTTTTTATTTTTTTTTAATATTTGAATTTACCCAATATATATAACAAGCCCTAATATAATTTGTTATAATAGCCGACAACATGACATCATTATAATTATCCGTTTTGTAACTTTATAACCTTTGTTCGCATACTCAATAAGCTTTAATTTTCTGTATTGTTTTTAAAATGTTGCTATATGTTGCCGAAACATTGTTTATAAATTTTTATATTAGATAGGATAATCATTAAATTAATTGAGTCCCTTATTTATTGTATAATAAAATATATACATATAATATGTATATGCAACAAATGAGTTTTTGTACATATGTATGTACATATATGTATGTACTACCATAATATAGTATCTGTAAATCCTTAAAATTTACGTATTTATTTTAACTATATTGATATTTTATTATAACATTGTATCACGTTTAAATAGCTTATAAAGAACGCATTTGTTTCTAAAATAAAGGAAAATAAAATCAAAACTAAAGTAAAAACAAAAAAAAAATAATAAATAACAATAGAAAAAAAAAATGTTTGTATTTAAAAACACATTAGATAAAATATTATACAGTTGCAGTTGTAAGCGCAACCGCCACCTTCTATAGAATTAGATTTTTTTTTTTTTTTTTGGTTTTTTTGGGGATGAAAAATTTTTGTCTGTCTCTTGTGTATATTTACAATGCAATAATATATATATATATATATGTTATATGTAGTTGCCTTTTGTCAGTCTACAGTATCCCGCTGTTAAAACAAAAATCCAATCAAAGGATTTTTTTTGTTTTTTTTTGTTTTTATTTTTGTTCTTTTTTTTCGTTTTTAATTTTTTGGAAATAATAGTGAAGGTTGAATTGAATTATTGTGTATATTATACATATGTATGTATGCGTATACAATCAATATTAGTATGCATATACATATATATTATTATAAAAATTTTTTGTTTGATATTTTAATTTGATCCTTTTTTTTTGCTTTGTCTATTTGAAAAAGTTGTTTATTATATTGCTGTTGTTGTTTTTGCTGTCTAATCTTTCTACAGGATTATTATATTTATTTTGATTATATTGTTGTTTTTTTTTTTTTTTTGTATTTTTGTTAGTTAAGGAGGGGGGGGATTTGTAAAAAAGAAAAAAATGAAAAAATAACAAAACATTGTGCAACAAATTTGACAATTAATTTTGTAAAATTCTAAAAAGATAGGAATGTCTTTTTATTTTTGTTGATATAATTGAAAAAAAAAAAAAATTTATTTTAAAATAGAATTTGATTGAAATTTCATTGTAAATTTGTTTTTATATATGTATTGTTATATAAAAAGTTACTAAAATTTACTTATTGTAGGTGTTAATTAGAAATTTTTATATTAAATGCTATTTTTTTGTTTGATCTTAATCCCAACCCTAATAAAAATTTCCCTATAATAATGCAAATTTTAGGACAAATCTATAGAAATTTGTTTTTAGTGGGGCTTACAAAAACAGTAAAAGCCGCTTATAGATAAGATATGTTTTGTATATTTATTTTTCATAAGCTGGTCTGACTTGGTCTGAAAAAGAGTGATTTTTTGTATAGTATACATAATATGTAGTTTTGGAAAACTTCAAATTATTCTAATTGGAAAAAAGTTATTTTATTGTGGACGGGTTTTATTGGATTTGTCAAAGATTTATGAAAAACTGAACTTCATATCTTTGTGATTTATTTTCTTAAATGAACTGCTTTGCATTTTTGTAGTCTTTGTGTAATAAAGGTTTCTTCATTACTTTTCTAACAGGATCAAAACTTCTTCATCTTCATATCTTTTCCCTCTCTCCAAATAAGCATATTAGAAGTGTGAAGATTTATTGGGATTTATCTTTATAGAATTCAATCTGAAATTATTAATTGATTCTAGTTTACGTTCTATTCTTATAAGTAATCTTGTGTTGTGTTTCTGTCCAACAAAACTACTGAATAAAAATTATATTTATAATTTTATTACTTTCTGAAAATAAATATTAAGAAAATGCAAGCGGTTTTGCAATAAAAACAATTGGTTTTCCTTTTTTTTTTTTTGCGCAGTCGAATGTTGTTAAAATTCGTCCACCAATTCTATATTATATTATTATTTCGATTAAAAGCAATTTTCAAATATAAGTTCGGTATCAGTAATTATGCGCACCAACTAAAAGTTACACGAAAGAGCTAGAAGCTTTTTGTTGTTAAGTCAAATTCAGTAATAAGAGTACATTTGAAGATGTTGTAGAGTAGAGTCATCTAAAATGATGAGGATGTCACTACCTATCCATTTTATAATCCAAATATTATAGGAATCACTTTTATTTGAAAATATGAATCAAATTTTAATTCTAAAACATTGCCCTCCCCCATATTTAAAATTGATTATCGTATCGTATCATTTTCTTAATGGATCAAAATTTAAATAATTTTGACATCAAATTTTTGAAAATCAAAAACAAAGAAAAAAAAAACACTAAAAAATTTATTAAAAACAAAAAAAAAAAAAAAAAAAAAAAAAATTCAGATGTAATTTTGTTCTTTGCAATAAACTTCAATTTTTATTGCTTTTATACGTATATAATATTATTATGCTTTTATTTTTACAGTCTGATCCTTTACAATTTAATATTTTTGAAAATTTTTTGTTTATTTGTTTTTTTTTGGAAGAAATTTTTTTTTTTTTTAGTTATAGATATGGATAATAAAAGGAAAAATCATGCAATTTAATACTTTTTGATTATTATGAAACCAAAAAATACGGTTATTTTTTTTTTTTGAACCCAGTAGAGTAGAATGGGTATTTATTTTGCCACCCAACCATTTATTATTCTTGTTGTTTTTTGTTTCTTGTTTATTCTGGTCACAAAATGCCAATAATATATAGATGAAAATTTTTGATGTAGATGGCGCACAATGATGACAATGACAATAATGATAGTAATGGTGATATTGCACTAGACAGACTAAATAAAAAATAATAATAAAATAAATTGAAATTTAGAAAATATAAATTTCTTTAAAAATGAATGGAAAGAGAGAATATAAAAAAAATAGAGAGAAAATAAAAACAAAATTGAAAAATCATTTTGAAAATATTGAATTATAAATGAATAATAAAAAAAAAAAAAAAGGGATCACTAGAATTGTGCTAAAAATTATGAATATTTCAGTATGTTTTTTGTGTTCTATTTATTTTTTTTTTTTTTATGAGAAAATTGTACAGTCATTTTCAAATAAATTTTACATACATACATACCACCAACATACAAATATTAAAATTTTGATACAAACAAAAAGAAAAAAAAAAAATGGGAAAAAAAAGTAAGTATTATTGAAATTAGAAAAGGATAAATATAGACAAAATAAAAGCATAATTTTAGGTTTAATGGTAAATTTAAATGTGAGTTTATCGTTTTTTTTTTTTTTTTCATTATTCAATAATACTTATGTTATGTCTATTTATATATAAACAATGAATGGTTTGGGGAGATTTTTGCCGTAAGTATATTTTGTATATTATCCTTTGTAGTATCCTTTGAGATAAAAAAAAAAAAAAGGGAAAAAAATAAACGGTTTTGATAAATTTGATTTGATTGGTAAATTTAAAGGACAAAATTCATGTTGTCATGTGTATTAATCAAGTGAAAACAAAAACAAAAAAAAAAAAATGTGAAAGGAAAGGTGATTTAATTACTTTTTAAAATGCAAAAAAAAATTAAAATATTGTAATTTGAAATACGTATATATATATATGTAGTTATATCCCATCATTTTGAAATGTTTTAAAAGTATTTAAAATTTTTGTTAATGAATTGAGCTCTAGGCTTGAACCAGCTTCTGACCTCCAGGGAAGTCCCTAAAAGATCGTTATAATTTATATTTTAGTTATTTAACTTTAATATTTCATTTCTTATTTTGTCTAAATTTGTATTTTCGGAACTTTTAATTATTTAAAAAGAGTTTTCATTAGATTATTATTTACAGGTTTTTTTTAGATTTTTTTTATTTAAGAATAAAGAATAAAGATATTTGTTCAAGTTATTTCAAATTTGATGAAATTTACTTATTTGCTTTTTCTTCGACTTCATTCTTATATGAACTCTAAATGTTGGTTTTGGATTTCCAAAGCTTTTAATCAATATGCGTATTTCCTATGATTGACTTTAAATTTACATTTTAGGTTACAATATTTAATTTCTGTGTAAAAGTGATACTATTTAGAAAGCGAACTATGGTTCGTCAAATAATTAAAAAGAGCTCAAATACATCATAAAAAAGAATTCTTAGAGATCAAATTGAAAAAGTAGCACAGGCAAACAAACAAACAATATGGTATCTCATCCACTTATAACAGATCACTATTCAAATGCAGCTAATTAAATGAAAGTAGAGAATATCCACTACAAAACACAACGAAAACAAAACAATACATCCCCCCCGATTTATCGATTTATCAATAGAGTATAATATTAACAAAGAAAAAACGGAGTTAGAAGAAGAGCTTAAATCACCTGAAGAGTTTGTTTTTTGTATTTTTAGTGTATTCCCCTGACACATAAATGTAACAAGGAAATTGCACAACCTTTTCTTTTTATGCGTGGCTATAAATGTTGTAAGGGATAATTATTCTTATGATATGAACTCACACTCCCTAGGTGTTTACAAAGTATTTACATTTCATACGCTCTTATCCACAAAGCCATCGAGGCCCCCATGAAGAGAGTAAAACCAAAAGTTTTGGAAATTAAAAAAGAAAACTAGAGATTAGAAACAAAGTAGTGATGGAAAACTTATATGAAAACCTTTGTAACACAATATGAGTACCTATTTTCAAAAACAAAAAAAAAAAAATATTAATATAAATTTTTGTGCCTCAAGATTTTCATAATTTGTGTAAAATATTTTACCTGTACCTATCTCTGTATCGATGTGTATTTAAATAAACAAAAATATTAAATTATACAAACATACATATTTATATATGTATATTACATAGATATATTAATTTTAATCTATAATACAATACATTATGTTTAAGGTGTGTTAAGATTTTCTATCCATAAAATTTTGATTAGAAAATAATGTATCAAAAATGAATAAAGTACACTTATATATATATCTTATATATCTTATAAATATCTGTACTCAATTTTAGAGTAAATTTTGCTATCACCACATTGCAGTCTGTAGACCTGATTTATGTTTATTATATATTATTTTTTTTCATGCATTATCATTATTATTGTTGTTAAAAAAAAAAAAAAAATGAAAATGTTATTTTAATATCATTTAATACATTATACATAATTATACAATAACAATAATTTTATATTATATAACATACAATATAATATACTATATAATATTATATCAATATAATAATATATAAATTACGTATATATATACATATATAATGCAATTCATTCCATTTAATTTTCTGGTTGCTCTGATTAAATCATTGTTACACCACAATATCTATGTACATATATATATGTCATATATATGTCTATATAAAATTAAAATACTAAAAGTCCTTTTTTTCAATTGGGTTATAATACCCGTTAACATATATACGTATATATTACATACCCTCAATCTTGAATATAAAAGTATGTATATTTTGTTAAAATCTATTTAAACCTAATCATTTTTAATATGTAAGTACATATGTATACAGTATAATATATATGTTTATTTTATATAGTATATATTTATATCAATTGTATTAAATTTTAAACTATAAGGATCTGTATATATATCGTTAGTAATATATATCTATACGAGTATTATTATGTATGGTAGTTATTGTAAGATAATATTACACACCTTTTTTGTTTTTTTTTTTTTTTGAATTAACATATATTTACATAATTTTATATCACATATGGTTGTACTAAATAAGCACAAATACATTATTATATGAAGATTAAAAAGCAGGTTCGGATAAAAAAAAAACTAGACAGAGAAATTATACTGAATCTATAAAGAGACTTAAAATTTCATGTCAAATCATTATTTAAAACAAGTAAATGTAACAGTAAATCGATGCAATCGACTTATTAATACCCTACACCTGAATAATTCCAATTAAATTAAAAGCCCATAAGTTTTTTTGGCAGCTACTTGAACTTCCTCCTTCCTGCTTCCCTTTTCTTCCTTATTGAACTCGAATTTCAGGAACGTAAAAGAGGCATCCTTTAACACCTTTGTACAAAATTTCAAGACTCTATCTTTATTAATTTCGAAGATATGCTTGTTAGCCCTTGGGAGGCGAGTGTCAGGTATCCGAATTGCCACTCCAATTCATCAAATCCATCTCAGGGACATAGAGAAAACATTACAGAACACTCTTGTACCAATTTTAAAGGTACTATCTTTTTGATTTTAGTGGTATGCTCGTTTCCTCTTTGGCTAATTCGAAAGTTTCACATGGTTCAAATCCTTTTAAATTTGAACCCATGGCCGAATTTCTCTCAAATTTCAGAAGCATAAAGAAAACATGAAAGAACATCATTGTACCAAATTTAAAGGTTCCATCTTCGTTGGTTTTGGAAATAATCTCGTTTGCTCCGGAATCATTCGGAAGCTTCCAAAATCCGAACCCATTTTTGAGTTATCGTGCGAACGGACGGACCGACATCGTTAAATCGACTCAGGAGGTGATTCTGATTCAGAATATATATACATGTCCATATCTGACTCGCTTCCTTTTGATGGTTTCAAACTACATACCAAAGTTAATATACCCTATACTTTAGGTGTAGGGTATAAAAATAAAAACAAAAAGGAAAAGGTTGGAAAGATTTCTAAATAAAGTTATTCGTTAAAATAAAGGAATCAAAATTTGTAGGCCTAAATTTTTATATTTTTTGCCCTTAAACAATAATTTTAAGGTAAACACTCAAAATAATATGCCGCATATATACTGGCCAAACATAATAATAACTAATGAAGATGCCTGAATACTAACTGGTAATGAACCCATAACAAAGCAAATCAGGTGCAGAAAATAGAAATAGAAAGACCATATGCTTGGAAAATTCAAATTAAAGCATAGCGCCAACGACCTTAAGAAAACAAGAAAACGGGGCCCACTAACAATACATTGTGCAGAACAATTCACCAAAATGTAAAATGTAATAAATGTTGGCTAAATGTAATATTTCCTGGGATAGCATCAAAATATCAGCGCGAAACCGCGTGAAATGAAGATGCCAAGGGGAAACCCTATAAAAAAAAAAAGAAAAATGCTTTATAAAATCATTCAATTTTTACATTATGGCAAAAAAAAAATTAATGAAAACTTGAGTGTTATTTTGATAATGAAAAGTTTGCAAAATATATGCCCCATATATTTTCCGGTCATGTTTGAAAATAAAATAATAAGAGAACTTCTTCATTTCTGTAGTGAATTATATAAAAAAGTATTTAAAACAATTTATTAATAAATGCTATCGAATAATAAGCAGGTGTTATAGGTTGGGCTCTGTTCGTAAAGGATTTGGGTAGATATTTATACTATTTCCACAAAAAATTTTGTAATCAAATTAAGTAAAATTGAAAAATTACTATTTCAAATAATGAACAAAATATTATTTCATATACGGAATTTTGAACGGTGAACAAGAAAAGAAGAAATAATTTGAATAAATATGCATTTTCTTAATAGAAGAAGATTTAAAAGAAAAGTGAAAAATAAGTCAGAAATAATTTTAACTGTCCTTTGCTAATGATTACCCACAGACCACAGCAAACATACAACAACATAGAACGATTATCATCTAAAAGGTCAATAGACATCATTATCCACTATGAATGTTACATAGAAACTCGACCGAGAACATTTATATGTCTATGACAAAAATCAACTGTTCGCCGAATATAAATATTGTTCATTGGACCTTAAATAGACCGCCTTAAAAATATTTTGTGATTAATTACTGGCATTACATAGCATAATGAGAGGGTAGACTATATGTAATACAAGGCGTAAAATATAAGTTAAAGTAAATTATCTAATCTCTGCCAAATAACTCATTGAAGGCACATTTATACAAAAAATGATTAATGGCCCATTTGTATATTGCTTTTAGAAATCTTCTTAAAATCTTGTTAAAATCAAAAGAAGATGACATTAATGCTGTAAGAATTAATATACCAAAACCTTACCTTCATTTTTTTAATATAATGTACTCTTATTTTATAATCCTATCATTTTGATAATATGAATTTTTACACGCATATATGTATTATGATATTACGTATATAACATATCCTGCCAACAAATTTTTATTTTTTTGTCTTTCGTTTTTTTTTTGCTGCTTTCATTGAATGGTTTTCACGATTGTGGTATGTATATATAATATTCAATATAATATATATATATATATATATATGATAATTCATATTTTAAAATGAGTTCAAACGATTAGGATGGGGAAATTCATTTTTTAATAAATGTTATATAGTATACATATATTATATGTATATATACATATTATATGTAATTCTTCAACATTTTGAGTTTGAGTACTCTTTTAATCGAAAAATCAAGAAAAGAAAATGAAAATAAAATCAAAAATAATAAAAACAATAAAAATAAATGAAATATAGAAAAAAAAAAAAAAAAAAAAATTATATTCTCTCGCCCTAGTTATAACAATTCCCCCATTGAAAATAATCTGTTCTACCGATTTTTAATAGTACGTTAATATAATTTTCATTCATACATACCAAAAAAACAAAAAAAACATAATATAAATACACAAATATGCATAAGTACATATAAAATACATATATATGTATATTTTACAGCTATGATGTTATAATGTTTATGTTTATAAAGAATAATAAAAAAAAATATACATATATGTATTATAATATAACCACTTGTGCAATTCAAAAGATATTATAACAAGAAATTGAATAAAAAAAAAAAGAAAAACAAAAAAAAAAAAAAAAATAGAATGAAAAAATTTTATTATAATTATTTGGGTTATTTGAATAGACTCATGGTATATTTACATATTTGTATAAAAGTAGTTCCTTGAAAAAGGACATCATAACATCGGCTAACAATAGAAAAAAAAAAAATTAAAAAAATAAACAAAAAAAAAAAAAATATCTAAGGAAAAATTAAAATATAATAATATTGTAAATATAACTATACCAACTCTTATAAAGTTATAAAGTATGTGTTATATATTTGTGACAGATTTTTTAATTTTTTTTTTTTTACAAGTGTTACCAGATGTATGCAATCACTTATGACAAAATTTTTTATTATATCAAAATGAAACAGAAACTGAAAAGTATTTTGTTTTACTTAGATGTGAATCTTTTTTATTGAACCATATAAAAAATTTCAATTTAGATCAATTCGAATTTTAATAATTTTTAATATAACCGTTAGTATAATTCGGCACTTGAAAAGGAATGCTTATTTCGAAATTTTCACAATTTCTTTATATGGAAAAAGTTCTGTTTTTTGAAAAAAATATTTTTCATTCAAAATTTTTCTTTTCACGATGTCAGGTGACAGCAGCGAATAGAAAATAGAGATATTTTATAGTTTATTTAAATAAATAAGGTGATCAAAAATGTCTCTGTGGTTTGGTGGTTTTGTACTTAATTGTATAGATTGGTTATAAATAGTTTGATTATAGAATATTTGAAATTAAAATTAATTAAAATAAAAAAAAAAACTGTCAAAAAGTTTAAATTTTTATAAATTATTTTAGAAAATATCCTGAAAGAATTCTTAAATCCATTAAATATAATAATTCTTAAATCCATTAGAATAATTGATTGTTTAGAATGCAGCACATGAAATTTCAATGATTTTTTCTTACACAAATTCTTTAACAAAACAAAAAAAAAACATTTTTAGTTTTATTTGAATTGGAAAAGTGTTATTATACCTACAATTAACTATCAATTATAATAAGGCATTATATTGGATTCTTATCATTGTATATATATATAGATAAATCATTAAATTTTATAGATCGCTACCTTTTATTTAAAAATTGTGGTCCATTCTAAGTTATATACATTTTATATAGGTATTATTAACTCTATAGCTACACACCGCCTCTTTTTCAAATCCTACTAAAAAAAAAAAAAAAATTTCTTTTATAATATCTGGTAACAGTATCCTTTTTTCCTGCAACATGTATTTGAAAAATATATAAAAAAAAAAAAAATTTCAATGAATTAAAAAATATGTAGATATACAATAAATATACATGCATAATATATATATATATATGCGTTTGTATATTTTGTTATGTATAGATATACAAGTAAACAAGAACGATAATGATTTGTGACATGTATATAATATGAATTGTTTTTTAGTTATTCTAATATACCATATATTTCGAAGGACTCGTAATTATATATGTACATTAATAATGTATGTTTGTTTGTAAACGATATACGCGAAAAAAGGACTTAAAGCGACACCCTACATTATTGCGTGAACTTATTCAATTGCTTTATTTTTTTTCCTTTTCCTTTTTTTTTTTTTTTTTTTTTTTTCACCAGTTCATTTTTGTACAATCAAATGTAAAAAATTTACATATTTACATATAATATTACAAATTTGTATATTATTACATAATATATGTATATATTAATAAATATGTATATAATGAAAATATGTATATGTGGGTTTAATGTAACCAAACCCAAATAATATAAAATTTAACTCTATTTAGAAAAAATTTAACTAAACTGTGTAGATTATTATTATGATGTACATATGTATATATCTATCTACCGACATATATGTATACCATATAAGATATGTATATATATATGAATTCATTATTAATTAAAATATGTATACAGTATACGTTTATATTTGAATTGAAATCTTTTAGTACTTTTTACATTTCGTTTTCATGCAGTTTTTCACTGTAATTTTATTTGGTTGTTTATTATGGATTTCTATCCTTCCTTGTTTTCATATCGTTGTTTTTTTTTTTTTGTTGGTTTTTTTTAAGCAAAATTCTATTTCTTTCACACATTATTTTTAGTGTAGCGGTTTTTGCCTTGAATAAATTATATTTTGTTATACACATATAAATGTATATACATATATATTTCTATATTTATATATTGTTGCACATATTGTTGTTGTAATTTTTGATTTAAGATTTGAGGTTGCAGCAAAATAAACATATAAGTATATAGTATATGTCCATATGTTTGTATAAGTGTATGGTCACGTAATATGATATGCAAAGATTTGTGCATGTTTTAAAAAAAAAAAAAAAAACAAAGGAAAAGTTAATAAAAGTATAAAATAGAATTTTCATTCTGCTGAATTGATGATATGTTTATTTTTATTTTTTTTTTTAATGAAGGATTTTTGGAATTAAAGGAAAAAAAAAAAAACAAACCAACAATTATATGACTTGAGTGTGTCCTTTTTTTTTGTTTTTTATGTTTCCTTTTCTTTTTTTTTCTATTTAACTTCAGTTTCTTTTTTATGTTTTTTTTTTTTTTGCAGGATTTCATTTAAGTTTTCAATTGCGTTTTTGTTTTTTTTTTTATTTTTTATGATTTATAAAATGTTTAGAGTTAAAGAAGTATATATTGAGGGTGCTTTTTGTTAATTATTTTTGAAAACAAATTAGTTGTCGAATTATGATTTATTTTCAAAAAATGAAATATAATCTGCTTTTACATTTTCTAATTTACAATAGAAACTATTAAATTATTTTTGAAATTAAGTAAAAATACATATTATGTACTTATTATATAATTTATTTATATTTGCTTTACGGTACTTTACAGTGGTAGGTGGATTTAGTCAGTGAGAATTTGACACTATCATGGGAGAATTTATGTCTTTGAAGGATTCCCATCTCCCTTAGTGAAGAAAAAAATCATAAATCTTTAGTTTTGATTCCAATCATTGACGATCTTATTTATAATTATTTTAAATTTTAATTAATTTTATCTGATGTGCTTTCAACCATTTATTCCAAGGTCTGCACCATTCCAATGTCAGACATTTTATTCCAATATCTGCATCACTATATGTATTTTTGGTATCTTTCTACTTCTAGAACTATACTAAATTTATTAGTAAGCTTTTATATTTCTTTAGATCTTGTTCTGTTAAGTTATTGTAGAATTACATACATTTTTATTTGTAGGTACTCTTTGACTGATCGTTTCATTTAAGCAACCCTTGATTTTTTTGTTACTTTTATGAGTTAATAAATTGTAATATTGTTATACGTTTTCCATCTAACGGGTAAAAAAAAAAAAGAGAATGTTAAAGTTTCGTTATCCATCACGTTCGTAAGTTTTTGACTCGAATACATTGTTTTTTTCAAATGAATAGTAAAAATAAAATTTTTTCTAATAAATGTGAAATAGATATGAAATATTTATTCTCTTAGTTTTGCATCCTTAATTTTTGAAACCTTAGCCAATTGTATATAGTTGTCTCCTACACAAATCGCTACCATTAAATAAAGTTTTAGTAGGACCAGCAAAAAAAGAAAATGATATAAATTTTAAAAGCCATGTCCCTATAATTGAAAAAATTCTTAAATTAAGGAATTTAAGTCAAAAAATTATAAATGTTAAGAAAAATGAAAAAAAAAAAAAATTGCATATAATGTATGCAATTTAATTTCTTTTCATATATACATACATATGTATGTATGTATAAAAATTTTAATAATAATTTTTTTCCAAATATTTTGGTAAAATAATTTTGATATTTATATTTTATAATATTTTGTTGCAGTTTTTGTTACTTTGTTAAAAATGTTTCTGTCAACAACAAAATAATATTCAACATTTTGTTTTATACTTACATACGAGTAATTATATAATTACACATATAGTTATATAATAAAGGTATGTATTACCAACAATTATTACTTTTAAATAAAATATTAAACTGTACTTTTTAAATAAAATTGCATTTAGTGATTTTTAAACAATTTAAATTAAATAGACATAATATTATTATATACCTATATACATAATGTATCTATAAGTGTATGTATATATATATATATATGTACAGCAATTTCTTGTTTATTAAGTATATGTATCTTCAACCAATAACCAAGTAAAAGAAAGGGTTTTTATTAAATTTAATCATAAAATTTTCTAATATATTGGAAAAAAAAATACATAATATAATAAATAACAAAAGTAAAGTATAATAATATTAAACAGTCGAATCTTTATATAAAAATTTTTTTTTTTTTAGTATCAAACATATTTCTATCTAACAAAATTTTCATTTGAAATTTTCAAAGACACCCTATATTTATTATTATACTATTATAAAGCTTCTCTTTACAATACAACCTTTTTAACGGTATGTAATAATAATAAGTATGGTATGGGTTGACAAATAATCTCACCAGAAGACACAAATTCAATATTGAAACAATAATTTTTATAAAAAGATACATTTATTTTTTGTTTTCTTGTTGAAATATGTATGCATGTAAATATGTATGTAATTAGCCTTTTAACTTAAACCTTTTAACTACAATATCTCAGAAACGGTAGTACCGAATAAGATAAAAAATATAACAGTTTAAGTTAAAATACTAGAAAATCTTAAGAAAATCTGTATCAGAAATTTGATGATATAAAGAACTGTTATGTGATAACGTTATCTAAATCGATGATCACCCCCCCCCCCCTTTTGCGGAAATTTATCCAAAATCTTTATATGTGTTTATTGATGAATTTTTTATTATAGAGAAAAAAAATTTCTTATAAAAAAATGTTCAATATAAAGTAGTTTTACTGTTTTGAAATGTATATGGTTTTATTGACATTTTACTTTTACAGTTTATTATTTCTCTTTCTTCTTACATTTCTATATATACATGCATACATATATATATACTATATACTATATATATAGAAAAAATACAAAAGGGAGAATAGTATAAGCAATTTAAAAATTTATGGATTTATTTTTGTGGGCAGAATATGAAGTTATACAATTTATATTAATATATTTATTATATTGGACAAAATAATAATAGAAAAAAAAAAAATCTTATAAAAAGATTATATGTATATATAGTTTAAATATACAGAAAATAGACATTTAAAAAAATGAAAATAAAATTCAGATTAAAAAATATACATATGTATATATATATATATATATATATAATAGTATAAAAATGAAATAAACATTATGATTGAATGTAGAGAAAGAGTTGATCGTATCGTATGGTTAAGTATTGTCTACAATTGATGAAATAAGTTAAAAAAAGGGGTTTATTTTTTATCAAAAAAACAAAAAAAAAAACAAAATTAAAAATAAAAATAAAAGTATAATAAAAAGTAATTTTTTTTTTTAAAAAGAAAAAGGCGGTAATCTTTGGCCTTTTCTTTTTTAAAAATTTAAAGGGAGAACAAAAGATTCAAAATAAAATGCGTATTTTTTTAAATTTTTTATTGAAGTTTGTTTGAAAAGTTGCTAAATTGTTTACATAAGGGGTTAATCCTGAAAGTTATTTACACATGTAATAAATACAAAATAAAACGGTAGAGAAAATTTACAAAAAAAATAAAAATCTTAAGAATATTGATTTTATGTTGTATTAATTATAATAGAGAAAATTATTAAAAAAAAAAAAAAAATAAAAAAAAAAAACTTAATATTAATTAGAAAATTTATTTATTTGTTTTTAAATGAAATGAGGGGGGAGGGGGGGAGGATTTTTTTTTGTTTTTAATTTAAAAGAATTTTGTTTTTCTTAATTATTTACATAATCTTTAACAAATGAATACAAAAAATTTCTATTCAAGTTCAAGTTCAAATTTCATCAATTTTTCTTTGATTGTTTGTAGTTTTTAAGTTTATGAAGGAAGAAGAGAATACTTTTGGTACAGTTTTTGTTGATAGTCATAGATATTTTGTTAAAAAATTAAAAAAATTATTAATGGAAAAAATTTAATTGAAAAAGAATATTAATGAGTAACGGAAATAGTGATTTGGAGATTGTAAATTTAAGAATTAAGATTATAAGGGAGCTTTACCGGCCGTTTACATCAAGATTGAAATTATGAACAATGATTTTTTATTTTTTTCAATGTATATGTGTTGTTGAAATTTTATACTCGTATTAAAATTGTCACCTTTTAATCATACTGAAAAATCATGCGTCAAATTTTTATTATTTTCTGTCAAAAACATTTTGTTTAAAACATATTTAAAAATAATCATGTGTAAACGTATATTAACAAAAGTCATGCCAAAAATACAAATAAAAAGCCCATACATTTAAAAAAATTATGTTTTTTTTTTTTAATCTCGTGTAAATTGCAACGTAATTTGTTTTGAAATTATTGTTTTATAATAGTGATTTTGTTAGAGATACCGAATCTTGTATATTATTCTGGCTAAAAAAGAAAAACTGCATATAAGTGAAATGAATAATTTAAGAAAGTAAATAACGTAATAATACTGCGGAAAAAATTGAGAAATTTCAAGTTAATTAGTGGAATGCAATAACAAATATATAGGTATAAAGAGGATCATTGTGAAAATTTTGTTTTTGATGATCGTAATATTTTTATTGTAGAATTAAAGTAATATTCTTTTTTAATTATTGAATTTTCAAGAATTATTAAGAAGATCAAAAATTAAGAGTTATATTCACGCTGATCTCTCCCTACGTTTGCTTTCTCTAATTTAACTTTTATTACTTCAAAAACTTAAAAGTTTGTTTGTGAGTTTTAAAACAGAATAAAGTCTAATATTCAATCATGCTATATAGTAGATAAGAATTAGAATCCTTTCAAATAAATTTTTTTGTAAGTTCCCCCAGGATAAGACAGAAGAAAATATAAAGTCCCTTAACTTATTCAACATCATTTTTCTTGTATATATTGTACTTTTTAACACTTAAAGGAAATAAATAACTGACTCGATTTTTCTTAATGATTCCTAGCAACTTTCCAAATTTTTAATTTAATAAATTAATTGTTCCATCTTTTCTACCAATAGATGAACATATATCTGTAAACATAATAAACTTAATCTAATGTTAGTATGTTATAAGACAGCCACTTAAACTTAAACTAATAGATAAATAATAGACATAATTGATTATAGAAATAATTTCTTAAATTATTACACTTCAATTAAGTGTTAAAATAATGTATTTTTTAATAACGGTAATATATAATATTTTATTAAAATTCACCTTTACAGCGTATATATAATATATATATACATTACATACATATACATACCGCATATTATATATATGTATAACAAAATCTTTGTATACATCATTATGTATATTTGGTTTTAACTTATGGTTTATTTATGAAAAATCAACCCTATTTTTTTGTTTTTATCCTTTAAAAAGAAAAAAAAAAAAGAAAACAAAATAAAACAAGATTTTAATTGTAAACTTTTTTATGGTTTACTGATCAAATCTGGTAATTGTTTTTTTTTTTTGTTTTTTACTACCTACCCATAATTTAATTATTTATTATTATCACGTTTTACAATCAATTTGTAGTTAAATTTTTGATGTTTTTTATGCCTTGAAAATAACTTCCTCTAACTAGTGGCTAATTATTATACGTATATATTTATTTTTTTGTTTTTTATTTTTCCTGCTGAGAATTTGCATTTGTGTGAGTATTTTTTATTTTATTTTTTTTAGCATGAAAATTAAGTAAGGATAATACTATATATATACTAGGGTACATTTGAACGTATTTCAATTTAGATACAAAGTTGCAATTCTCACTGCAGGGATTCACTTGTAAAATCCTTTTTTTGGTTGTTTAGTTTTTTTTTTTTTTAAAAAGTTCACTCCCACCCTTATTGAATTTAAAGAAGAAGATGACATACGCAATAATAATAATAATTGAAAAAAAAAAAAATAAATAAATGAGTAGAACGAAATGTAAAGTGAGGTGGGAAATTTGCCACTGGATAGACGACGTTATAATAATAATTTAAAAAAAAAAAAAAAAAACCAACTTAAACGACTTTTTTCATTGATGATTTTTTTTTTCTGTTTTTTTTTTTTATAATTTAAAAAAAAAAACTTCGTTTTACATTTTGACAATAAAAACAACAATAACAATAACTAAAATATCAACAATGTTGTCTTATTTATATTTACATACTATACATTATAAAAAAAATATATACAATGACAACGATAATAATTCTATATGCTATATGCTATACATATTTAGAGTATTCGTTGTGCATTGACACGTGCATTGAAATAAGAAACAAAAAAAAAATTTTAAAATGAAATCGTTCCATTTACACAGAAAAACAACAAAAGGTTGATGAATCTTAAAAAAAAAAAAAAATTGAAAAATAATTTAAATTGAAAATTTTGCAAAAAAAAAAAAAAAAGATAAAGAGTGTCTTACAATTGACTTTTTCTTGTATACAACTCCAATATAAACCTAAGTGAGTAATATAATATTCAGGTAAATTTCACTTTCGCTACGACATACTATTAAAAATGAAATCAAAAAATAGTTTAGTATCTATAGATAAAATTAAAATATCAAAAACAAAAAAAAGAACTTCCGGTTGCCAAGAGTAGTTTAGTTGTTCATTTGATTTTTATTTCGATTGTTTTTTTTTCATAATTTTTATAGATAACAAAAAAAAAATGAGATCTATCTAATTAATGCATATTTTAATGTTTTTTCATTTGTCTAGGAAAATTCTATAAAATAAAAAATTACTTAATTTTTATTAATTAAATTTTATATATGTATCTTCAAGTTATTCCTTTTAAATATTCGATATACAATTGATAGAAAAATCTGAAAAAAGTAATAAATCAAAAAATAAGTCAAAATAAGATTTTTCTACAATTAAACTGACAAAAAAAAACGGGTGGGTGTGTCAAAAGACTCACAGCCAAAAAAAAAAAAAAGATTTTTTTAATTTACGTTTTGTGTTGGTTTCAATCACCAACAAAATAGAACTAGGTTCACTTTATTAAAAACAAAGACATTAACTATATGTATGTCGCTAACTTTTATAATAGGTCAAATAATTTTGAGGTTATAATATTTATTACATTTTATATGCGTATCTCCATTTTTTTCATCTAGTAATAGGGTCTATACAATTCGGATTGTCTTTAAAGCTATCTAACAAAAAATACGAATGCTAAACATTATTCAGGTAGGTTAAATTTAATTTATGAGCTTATATCATCTTGCCCAACCGAAACATCGAGATTCATTACAAAATTCGAGATAAACATATTTTTGTGATTACATACATACTTTTCATATGTTATTTGAAAATTTGAAAATCATGATACTAACTTATACATATTTTAACCGATTTTTTTTTTTTTGTTTTTATATTTCATCATTGCAGTTTAGTGTGAGTAGAAATAAAAAAAATAACTGCAGGATATGTTGTATGCTGTTTTTAAAAATACAAATGCGTATTTAGTGAGTGAATTAAAAAAAAAAAAAAACAAAAAAAAACAGGGCAAAAAATACTATACGGTAAAACAGTGTAATAACAAAGGAAGGGGGAAGAGACAAATGAAACTAGATAATTTTTATTTCTATACTATCAACAAAATAGAAAACAACATTAAAGGGAAAAAAAAAGGAAAAATTAATAAATATTATTGTGTGGGTGAGAATTATAACATTGATTTTTGTTGAAGGGATAAGATTATATACATAATATATAGTTATATTTTCCCCTTATAAATTTATTTGCAATTTCATTAATAAAAAATTTTATTTTGTGGACATTTCAGCCCCTTCAATGACGACATCAATCTAAATATACTTCTATTGAATGAATTATATTTTATTGGATTTTTTTTTTTTGTTTTTGTATAATATATCTTTTCGGATTTTTGTAAATTACTCATGACTTTGATGATTTTCTAATCAATAGAAAAATTATATCTTATTGTATTTTTAGTTCTTTATTAGTTAAATTTAGTGTATAGATACAGTTTATAGTTAGATAAGGTTGATTTAAAGATATTTGATTTTAAATATATTAACAATAAAAATAAGTTATCACGCAGTTTATTTTATTTTTTTTTTTCTAGGTTAATTAGTTCCAAATAAATATATAGTTTTTATAATCAGTTTCTGTTCAGATTTAAGAATAAAAATTCGCGACCCGAAACTAATTAGAACTGAATAGATTAAATGCATGGTGTATGTACGTTGTTTTAAAGAAAATTTTAATAATTATTGCATAAATGCACGTTATGAAGTCTTAAAAATACCATGAATCTTTTGAAAATGTTTAATAAAGTTTTATTTTAGTTCAGTTAGGTACGAGATTTTGACTTTTACACAAAATAGTAGGTATATAGATATATTTCTTGTATCTTGTACCTTTCTTGTATCATACTAAACATTTTAAACAATTAAAGTAGGTAAAGAAGTAGCGAATTATTTTGGTTTCCTGTATTGATTTAATGTCTCAATTTTTATTATCAGACGTCTTTAATTGTCTAGTGAAACAATTCCTTAACTGTCTAGTCTAGAAACTTTAAATTAGTCAAAAATTGAAGAATCTACGTATATTTGAGCTGTGCTATATATGTACTTCTTTTATTAAACTGTCATTGCGTATGTAAAATTACCTATCACCAAAATTGTTCACTTATACAATTCTCATCTAACTTACCAATTGTTCACTTACGGTTCTTATTATAGATATATTATTTGAAAATTAAAAAATATGTTCTATGTTACATTCCTTTTAATATCCTTCCAAAATTTTCTTTTAATCAAACTTGTATTGACTTATTAAAATGCATTAAGAGCTATTGTTATTTGACTTTATCTAAATCAATAGAAGCCGTTATAGAAAAGGACAACATCTTAATTTATTTCTATTAATTTCTCCTTTCTAAAATTTTTTAATTTTTTTAATTGAAAGAAAGTTCCATGGTAAAAGAAGTATTGAGAAAGTACACATGACGTAAAAGGAGTATAATTGAAAAGAAACTAAATGAATATGAAAAAACATTATACCCAAATCAAATTAATGACTTGTTAATAGGAAAAAATATATAATGAAGAGTTCATTATATATAGATATATTCTTACTTAAATAATCGAATAATTTTAATTTTTAATTACACATAACCAAAAACGGTGTAATCAGGGAGATAAATTTATGTTCAAAAGTCGATTAGAAAAATTATATAATTAATATTATTAAATTCATTATGTAGGTATATAATATTTATTATGTATATATATCTATATATTATATATGTAATAAATTATGAAAAATTTATAAATATATATTTAATATAGGATATATGGATATATACATACATACACACAATATATGTATCTATATATTTATGATCCTGTGGACAAAATTATTTATTTAATTATTGAAGTACACATATATATAAGTAACATTTTTGTTTATATAAAAAAATGTAAATATATATATATATAAATAACAACTGTTGGTTAGGTTAATTTTATACCATATATAATATAAACGTATACTATAAATCAATCATCAAATGACCACTAGCTATATTTATAATCTACACAATAGTAAATATATATATATATATATATATATATCTATATAAATGTATATATATATATATATATATCTGTATATAAATGTATATATATATATAGATAGATATTAATAGCATTTTCTCAATTGCAATTTCTTTTGTTCATTAAAATGAGTATTATATATTAATATATTTGTATATTTATATATAAACATATGTATATATTAATGCTATTGGCAAAATTAGTGAATATTAATAATGTCTTGTATAATGATTAGACATTATTTATAATGTCAACAATAACCACTTTTTTCATCCGAATTTACTATTTTATATGTTTGATACAAGGTGTTTCTATTAATGGTCATACATAATATAAAGTAAATTAAAATTAGAATTTTGTAATACAATTGATCGAATTTAAGAATTGGATTTAGATAGGAACTGGTAGAAATAAAAATTTTCATTCAAGCTCAATTTCTTAAGATTTTGTTCTAATCCGAAGAAGGGCACGTGAAAAATAATCACTTTTTGAAAAAAAGAGTTGAAAATTTTAAAATGAGATATCTGTACAAATATCAAAATGGTTATTTAAAGCAATTTAAAAACTATTGGGAAAAACAGGATACTACAAAAGTGATTTATGCACTTAAAATTGAACAAATTAATGATTTGATTTCCGATATCAAACAGTAAAAACTTTGTTATATTTCTAATCTTTTAAAAACAATTGTATGGTCAATTAATTTTAGAAAGCCGTTAAAAATAAATTTTAGATTGAGAATAGAATCATATAAAATTATTGTAGATATGCTTAAAAAATAGGCTGGATAATTTTTAAAATGTAAAAAAATGGATTCATAAGAATTTCTTATATCTAAAATTAATATCCAGGTGTAATATATTTTACGACTTTCACTCTAAATGTTTGCTATTTCATACTTATGTAATTCAAAATCCCAGATGTAGTTCAAATGTAATCATATGTAGTTCAAATTCCCAGATGGCATAATTCGGCTTGTCGAAATTAGTTTGTAGTACTAACATCCCGAATATGAAATTATCTCTCACCTCATGTGTTCCATAGAATTGGTTATGATTAAATTTATAACGTGCAAAGATACAAGGTAAATATTAACAACTTTGTTCACAATATGTCTGCCAATTTTAAATTAATTTTCTTTCACTAACTCAACTTCCTTGACAGTACTGAAGTAGTAAAGGTACCAGACAGTACTAAAGTATTAAAGGTGAGTACTAAAGGTTGTATAACCTATATTGTTTCCTCAAAAAAGGGAGTGTATTTTTAGTGGGTTAAGGTCCCACACACTCATAGAGGATTCACGCTCGTTTTAACTCCTCTATAGTGTCTTTCGATGATTCTCACCAATCTTCTCAAATAACATATATATCTAATTATTTTTAACATATATCTAATTATTTTTTTAATCACAATCTAATACTTAAAATATAATCTAATTTCTGTACCAAATAACTGTAATAACAAAAAAAATGTAATCATTATAATTTATAATATATAATCGATAGTTAGTAGTTTGTTGTTAAATTTTTAAGACACTCTGTATTTTTTATGATAATAAATAATATAGAAATTTATTCTAAGAATTTTATTTGTTTTAATTACAAACACACATAGGTAATATATATATATATATGTATATATATATATATATATATTATGTGTAAAATAAAATACTTATGATGATGTGCACTTATAGAAATATATCCTTAAAGCCATTTTACTTACTTTTATCAATATAAATATTCTATTTATTTATATATTTATTTATATATATTTATATACAGTATATATAAGATTATATTATACATATATGTGTTATACATATGTTTGAATTAAAGTTTAGTTTATTTTCTAATATAATAAATATTAATTTATAAAAATATGGGAAGTGTATTAATTTTATAAGAGAATATTATTTTTATTAAGAAGACATCAGAAAATTGAAAATGTACAATTTTTTTTTTCTTTTTTTTTTTGTTCTTCTTTTTAAAATAATATCTCTAAATAATAAAAGTGGAAAATGTTTTAGTTTTAGTAAATCTGATTTATCTATAAGCTTCATCTTTACAGAAATTTTAATAAATTTTTTTTTGTTAAGAAAATAAAAAGGGGAAAACAATAAAAAAATAAAATCTTTAAAATAAATTATTAAATGAACATTCTACCACACTGTATTATCACATATATTATATTATAATATATAAGAAAACCAAATATAACACCACCAACACCAGTATTCATCACCCTAATTTTATTTTATTATTATTGTTTTTAATTTTGTTTTTTGACTATTCTTTTAAAATATATTATTGAATTTTTTTTGATTAAAAGGGTCCACAGAGACCTTAAAAAAAGTATATATATATATATATATATATTACATATTTATCTGTAGAAATTTTTTTTTTTGGTTAATTTTCAGGAAATTTAAAAAATATTTATTTTGAAAATAACAAAACACGCTGTACTCATTACTAGTAATTGACTTTTAACATTTAACCATTTTAGAATTCATTTGGTTTTCTCAGAGCCGTATTAAGATCTATAGATGCCATAAGCACTTAAAAAAATAAATAATAAAATCATACAAACACACTCTTGCAGTTTAGCGATGTAAAATTATTGACTCTAAGATCTCTAAAAATCGTCTAAAAAAAGATATTTGCGTAGATTTATATGTATTTAAACAACCTAAAAAGTCCCCGTATCGCAGAAATCAGAAGTCGTACCGGCATGATTTAAAAAAGGTACTCATCGATTTTGTAATAGAATTTAAATATAGCAAAAAAAATAAGTTCAAATTTTACGCGCCCCCTCAAAAAAACTACCCCCAAAAACTATAGTGCGCGCTTATGGACACTTTTTAAATTTTTATCTTTTTTAGTTTCTATTACATTATCGGGGACTAGGTTTTTTAAATCTCATCGGTCCGACTTCTGGCTCCCAATATACGGGGATTTCTTCAAAATGTAACTGTATATAAGTCACTAGTCAGTATTTATAAAAGGAAAATTCTCTCTTTAACAATTATTCCAAAATTAAGTATTTATAATGTTCAAAATTTAAATTGGTACAAGAGTACAAGACTACTAGGATTGCTTACAATATGTTAAAGCTTGTGTACGATTGAACTGTTGTAAAAGTAATATTTTTTTGTATGAAATGTTTTTACACTAGAACAAAAAGAAAATGATACTGTTTGCGTGATTGCAGAATCTCTGCGGTGCTTCAATTCTCATGATGCCTTAAACAAGTGTATAGTTTGCTTATAGGTTAATTCAGCACTGGCTTTTCTATTTTGTGTTACACACATGTATATGTAGAAATGGAAAATTTTAGTTAATTGTTCTTGAAGATATTCGATTAGAATTTTTCATTTAATATTTTATTACACAAAAATTTAATAAATTATTTATACGGAAGTTTTGAAGGTACACTTTGTTACAATAATATTTATACTTATTGTCCCTTATTTATATAATAATGTCCCTTATATGGAAAAGGGACATTATTACAAAAGTAAAAAAAAAAGAAAAAAATAAGGATAAAATATGAGGTAAAAAAAGTTTTAAGACATTTAATTTTATAATAAAAGTATATGTTAATAATTTTTTTTATTTTATCTTTTTTAAAATGAAGGTTAAATAAATCATTTTTTGTTTTCATAAAATATTGGAATTATATTAAAAGAGATTAATATTAATTATAAGAATTATTAATTCTATTTTGGGTAAAAAATAAAATGGAAAATGAAAAAAAAACAAAATGAAATTTGTGGTTAAAAATTGTATGTGTGTTGATATACATTTGCCAAATTTTTGTTTTTTCTAAAAGGGAAATGGGAATCTTCCAAAGACACCCAGAATTCCCTCTTGGTTGTGTCAAATTCTTACTGACTAAACCCACCACCAAGAAATGCATTTCTTGAACCAACCAAAAGCCACCGCCCTTTTTTAACTCAAACATTATGATTATGTACCTATATGGTACAGAGAGTACTGTTTAGCTTTGGAATTCGGCGGAAAGTAGGGTTTAAGGTATAGGAATAAAAAAGAATATGGAAAATATAAGAAATTAATTGATGTAAATTTAAAAACAAAATATTTAATTTTTATTTATCTAATAATTTTTAAATATAAAATTAGTTAAAAACAAAAAAAAAAAAATTTTTAATATCAAAAGATTAATTTGGCAAAACAAAAAGCATAGAAAGTAAAAAAAAAAATTAAAATAACTTCTAAATTTAGAAGAACTGATTTTGGTATTAAAATGTTATAACAAGATCAAATAAAGTTAATTTGATGAAATACTTCGTTGGTGTTTATTTGTGGAAATGAAGAACACAAAAAATATTAACGACATCATCGTCATCATTAATTTAATTTTTTTTCATTTATATTTATGAAAGAAAAAAAGATAAAAGGGTCATAATATTTTTGGTTTATTACAAATTATAACAAATTTATTAAATAGAATTACAAAATTTTATATACATATATATCATATGATATTACTATATGCTATGCATATATAATATATAGATACTATACTATATGCATATGTAATATATAGATAAGATACATATTATCAATCTTATATCTTTCAATTGTTTAAGAAAAATATACAAAGTATAAAATATTTTACTTGGAAATTAATTTTAAAAGGAAATTTCAATTAAAATTACAATTGACCGTATATAAATTTAATAAAACTCTTTTGTTTTTATTTTTTTTTTTGATTTAATCACTTTTGTATATATATATATAGCTAAAGATACATAATATTATAATTATTATTATTTTGAATTAGTGGGTGTTTTTTCGTGGTTATTTATTTAATAAAAAAAGAAAAATGTTTATAAAATTGTGTAAATATTTATGATTTAAGTGGTTAATATAACCAATATTTTAAAGATGCATTTTATATATGTATATGTATATTATATAAAATAAATATATAAGGTCATATAACATATATATATAAATAAATTAATATATCAATATATATAGTAATATTATATGCATTTAACAATATTAAATTATATTTATTAAAATAATATTTGAACAGATATATATACATATCATATATATATACATATATATTATATATACGTATACACATGTATAAATAAATAAATAAATAAATAAATAGAATTTATTGTTATTGTATATATGAAATGGTAAAAGACTTATTATTATTATTATTATTTTTAGTTATCATTATTAGTTATTATTATTAGGTATTTTGTTATTATTAATATTTCATTATTTTATGTACAGGGTTTGTAATAAAAAAAATTAGGTACTTTTGTTTTTTATTTTTTGTTTTCGTTAAGTATGAAAAAAAAAAAACTTTTGAAATTAGTAATAGCTATTACAAAATAGAATTTTAATAAAATTTTAAAATTATTAATGTAAAATGGCAAAAAAAAAAAAAAAAACGGTTTACTTTATTACATCCAGATAGAAATAACAGTAAAAAAGAAAGTTAGTTTTTTTAATTATAGGCTCGCGATTTTAATGATGAATGAATGAATTAGATTCATTATCATGTATTTTTTTCCTATTTATATACTATTTCATACCTAAACACAGACATTATTTTCATAAATGCTTACATCCTGCAAGACTTTTTAAATGCATTTGTAAAATTTCAGAATTGATAAGAAACTTTGTACGTTTTATGTCAAGGATAAAAAAGAAAGCCAAATTTTTAGCTTCTAATAAAAAACATATATGCGTTAACTGTTAAAAATCTTGACTAAAGCAGAACCAGTACTCATCTTAGTATCTATAAAACAGAAAACCAGTGATCAGTGATCTTGTCATAGATTCTATTCATATTTTGATTAGTGGATGAAATAATTTTCTTTTAATTTGAAAAAAAAAATAAAAAAATCATTTTTATAATAATTATAAAGTTTAAAATGTTGTATAAAATCATACTGTTTTTTTAATGGCCAACACTGTTAATAACAATTATATTTTCAATGCATTTATATATATATGTATATATATATATATATATATATATATATATATTGTTATTTTGTATCTTTGATCTATAAATTGTGTAATTTATAAAATCTATAAATTTTTAATATCATTGTTTTAATAACAAAATACATAATATATATATTTAATAATGAAATAAATATTTTGAAAAGGAAATATTACTTACTTATATTTTAACAAAGGATAAAAATAATTTTCTAGTTAATTTTAGTCCTTATATATAGGAACAAAAAAAAAAAGAAGAAAATTAGAATAAGAATAAAATATGGAAATGCAAAATTTGAGACTTTTAAGAAAATAATTAAATAATAGATATATATATATATATATATATAGATATATATACATATTATGTGATTATATGCGTATATAATATATATATTTAAAAGAAGGTTTAAGAATTTATTTTCAATAAATATCTTCATTACTTAGTAATTAATTTAGTTACTTAGAGATTAGCTATAAATGTCTAAAGAAAGAGAGCGTTTTAAAATCGAAAAACAAAATGATTTAATTTTTATTTGAATTTGAAAAATTTACACTATCCCATTCTTAAAAGATACTTCCACTTCAGTAGACAATTGGTTAATTTTATTTAAAATATTATTTATTAATAATATAATTTAAATTATAAAATTTAAAATTATAAAACTTACTATAATATATGTGCTTTTAATATTTTTCTATTATTATTGAGTTTTAAAATTGCTCACCTGAAAAAAAAAAAAATTATTTAAATAAAATTAATATTAACGTTAAAATTGTATATGAATTTAAATTAATAATAAATGAATATGAAATATATTAATAATAAATGAATATGTATATTAAATTTTTTTTTTTTTTAAAGAACATTTTGATAAGTTTAAGAAAAGTATGTAAGAAAAAGAACTTATTATAAAAGTTGGTATAAAAGATTTTCTAAAAATGGAACCCAGAAGTATGCAATTTTTTTTTGTAATTTGGTATTAAGATGTTTGTATTAGAAAATATAAAAGATTTTATTGGGGCTTCGGTAGCCTAGTGGGTAGGCGTGTGGCGTATTAACCGTAGGAGTGTGGCTTCAATCCCTGCACAGGTTGTAAGTATTTTTTTCTTTACATACCCCCCTTACGACCAAATTTAATGTAAATATATAGTATATAATATAAACCAAATAAATAATATTAGTTTATAACTTAATAATAGTATTCGACCTATAAATAGCCTTTGGTAGCCGATGATTTTGTAATATTGCAATATCCTATGTGGTTTATTATATTAATATAAATAAATAAATAAAAAAGATTTTATTTATTTAATTAATTATTTTAATAAGTAACATAATTAAAATTTTAATTTGCATTGAAAATAAGGGAATCACTACTTAAGTACCTATATGAGGTACTAATTAAGGGAGTGTGCTGTTTCAAATCACAGGTAGTAATTTTTTTAAATTAGTAGTCGATTTTTAGTCAAATTGCATTATACTATCTGATACATATTATGTTCTATAAAATTAAATAGATTAGGATTTTTATTCATTATAAATAACAAAAGGGATATAAAAAGCACAAGATTTTTTCAAAGGATAACAAATAAAAGACTATTTTTAAAGTGTCAAAAGGTTTCAATTTAAAAAAGTAAATTAAATTAATAAATTTTTTAATTTATACCTCAAAAGAAATTAACTGAAAAGAAAAAAATAGTAAAAAGTAAGCAAAAACACTAAATTTCGTAGAGTATCTCAACTAGTAAGTGCTTCTTGTTTAAATAGAAAAAAATTATAAAAGGGAATAAACTAGATTTAATATTTAAAATATTATAATATTGTTTTTAAGTGGTTTTGAGTTACTGTACAGCTAAATTTCAATTTTTTAAATGACTAAGGGGATGATTTTACTGAACTTTATATCAGAATACAGTATAACAAAATATCAAATCAATTAAGATTTATTTATAAATAAAAATTCAATAAAATAATTTTCATAATAATTTTCCTAGATTGGATCTAATCATATAAGAAATTTTATACTTCTTGCAAAAATAAAAAAAAAAAAAAACAGAAAATAAATCTAGTTGTTTTTTTCTTAAATCTTTTATCGTTATTTTTTTTTTTTATCTTTATTATAATTTTTTTTTTCTAAAAAAAGGTTGAATTTCTTTAAATTTATAACCGTAACTAATATTATTTTTTGTTTTTTTCTCAATAAAAAGTGATTTCTTATTACACGAAATAAAAAAAAAAAAAAACAACATATATATACATATATGTATCTATATATAATATACATATGTATATATTTTTAGAATTTTTGAAAAAAAAAAACAACAACCCACGTAAATAAAATAAATTTTTTTGTTTTTTTTTTTTTATAGATGTATACGTAGGTATGTACACTTGTATAAATAAAAAAAAAAAAACAAAATTATTTTTCATCCCAAAATAAATTTATCCAAAAAACATAAAATAACAGATGAACTTTTTGATGTCAATACAATATACAATTTTATAATATGATTTATATTTATGTACCGTCTATATATTTATATATGTATATAATATAATTTCTTCTTTTATTGAAGAATATCTTTTATTTTCGTTTTTTTTTTTATTTTTATAAGATCATGACTATGATTATTGCACAACATCAACATCATTATTATCATCATTTTTTTTTTTTTTGTGTCTTTGTCATCATTCAAACAACAACAAGTCCTTTTTTAAATAGTATAACAAGACAACTAATAAATTGTATAATCCTTCAAACATAATAACAATAATAATAATAAATAATATATCACACAACTCAACTATCATAGATACTAATAAAAAAACAAAAAAAAAAAAAAACGAAACAACAAAAAATTAATAAAATTCTTCTAAAAATCTATTACCGTTTTTTATACATATGGTAAAAGGATATTCATTTTATATATAAATATGTACATATTTTTTAATAGTTACATACATATTTATGCAAGTATAAAGGAAAATTTATGTACACTAATATATACAATTACGTATATTTTTTGTATATGTATGAATTTTAATCCCTTTAACTTTTCCTTTTTTTTTTTTGTCAGTTATCTGAGCAACAGAATTGTAAATTTTTTAAGATATAAACAAACAAAAATAAAAGTGAAAAAATGCCCTTTGGTAATATCAACATTATACCAAATCTTACAAAAAAAAAAAAAAAACTACAACAAAAACAAAATAAAAATCGCTTTTAATCTTAAAGTATGTATATGTACTTTATGTATGAATATATCATTTATGTATGTCTCTTTAACTCTGCTTCTGCATATTGCTTTATTTTTTTTTTTTCTCTTAACTTCAATTCTCTATATATCGTTATATATCATCCTTTTTTCTTTTTTTGTTTTTTAACAGAAAAATAAAAATGTTAAATGTGGACAAGGAACGCATCTTTGAAAAATATCAAAATAAAATAAAAAGGACGAAAAAAGACTTATAAAATGTTAGCTAAAACAAAATTAAAAAAAGAAAAGAAAAAAAAAACAAATGAAAGAAAAAAAACAATTGAGGGTTATTCAAGATTTATTATTTTACACACATACTAATAAAGGAATATAATCTTAGATATATCTATATGTACATATGTATGCATACAATATAAAAATGTTTATAATGAAATTTTGATTTTTTTTTTATAGAAACAGAGTGATAACGTTAGCCACTTAAGTAGACAATGACTTTAACAATTTCATTGTATTTTATATTATATGATTTTTGTTGCTTATCTACTGAGAGAACTGAACTAAAGAATTAGAATAATATATAACAGAATTTTGTTCAACTTTAAAAAACCCTTACTCCTGAAACTATAAACACTGAAATTATATGAGTTCTCGGATGTATTTTAGATTAGTTAAAATGTAAAATTAGAAACATTCATTTGACTTGCTTGATTTTAAAACATGACCCTGTGCTGTTGGTCAGAAAAGCACAAAAGCTTGAAAAAAATATATAAAAAAATAAAAAAAAACACATAATTCAAATTTATGTGTTAATCATTAGTTTAAACAGCTAATATTTTAAGTTGGAAAATCAACTTAGTAGTAATCATTAAAGGACGAATTTAGATAATGGTGTTAGAGTTGAAAAATAGGTAAATGTACAAGTAGAAGTATAAACTAAGTCAAATGGGTAATATAAAGGACGGAATATTAACTTGTTTTTTGGTTAAAGACGTGTTAAAAACTTTCGAAATCTCATAGTTAATTATAGAAACAAAATAAATTTCAACTAATTTCAAATGTTGAAATCATTGAAATCAGTATGTTAAAGATACAGAAATACATCGATAACATGGTAAGCAACATTATTTTTTTCTCAAAATACCCTGTACAAAATATGTCAACAACACATACAGAATACAAAAGGCAACCAAAAAAAAAAAAAAAAAAAAACAATGACCACCACAGAATTTTCATTGCATATCTATCTATTTTCGTGCAATGTTCGCTTTATTTTCTAATATTGTTTTCTTTTTTTTTTTTCCTTTTTTTGTCATATTTAGACTATAGAAAATTTGTTATAATGTTACTCAAAAAAAAAAAAATGGTATAATATAAAGGATGGGTGAAATAAAGGATACACTACTCCAATCTTAACCAAATCAAATTTATACAATATTAAAAAAAAAAAGGAATAAAATACAATAAAAATGTAAAAAAAAAAAAAAATGGATGGGGGAAGGGAGGTTTTTATCATTCTGTCATTATTCATTGTCCGCTTGTAACTTATAAATTTTTTCTTTTAGATCTGATTTGTTTTTTGTTTTTTTCTTGTTTTGATGTCCTTATTTTAACATACTTCAATGTGGCACTAGTCAGGAGTTAAAATCATTTTTAACATTTTTTTTTTGTCATGGGAAAAAAATAAATAAAATTGTTTTTTTTTTTTTTTGCAGTGAATTTGATTTGTACTCACAAAAACACAAAATGAAAATAAAAAAAAAAAAGGGAAATTTTTTTTTTTATTCATTTTGACAACTGTAATAATAAAAAAAAAAGGTCTAGTTAAATTTTTTAATGTAATGCGAATTGTCAAAATTTCTTTATATACTTAAATTTTAAATGTAGTTGCATTGGAGTCACTATACTTCTCAAATAATATTGAAAAATGTCTCAATTAAATACAATAATATTTTATTATGTATATATATATTATATAGTTTTTATATATATTATATATTATACTTTCTATAAATGATTCAATCCAAATATGGTTATAATTTGTACCAAATTTTATCACATTCAACACATTTTATAATTTTTCATAATTAAATTTTTGACAATTGAAGCTGAATTATGTCTACATTACTAATATACATATGTATATGTGTATATATGTTCGAGTATATATTAAAAAAGTATATTAATATTATTTGATTATATTGTTTATTTAAAAATAATTTTCAATCAAAAAATAAAATAATTATTTAATTTAATCAATTTAAAAGTAAAATAAAATATCTGCCTTAGATATATGCAATGATAAATCTGAGCTTCCCTTATATAATAATTGTTTGTTCAGGGGGTGTCTAGATAACCACCTATATGTTAAGTACATGATGTAGTGATTTTTTAAATAAAATATGATTTTAAATACTCTACATAAGCATCTATAATTGGACATTGAAATGACTGAAAATGTAATTTTTCTTAACAAGTCTCCATTACGATTAAATATATAATGGTAATATATAATATTTAAATAAAATTAATAATATATTGGTTGGTTGGTTGATTCACGTGGCTGGTCCTGTCAACCGTGATAAGACCACAATTAGCGCGTTAGCACCGTTTTGCTACCACATCCGTGACCACAAGGTTTATGTTTAGGCTATAACGGATTTAATTTCAGATCCATTTCGCGGCATTCAGGAACCTTACCATTTCTGCGGGTTGACCTGTGCTGGGCATTTACACGTGAAGTGTATAATGGTTTCGTTCTCATTCTGTTCACCATAACTGCGGCATGATGTGTTGAATGGAATATCTAATCTGGCCGCATGTTCGCCAATTGGCCAAGTGTCTCGTGAACACACCTATTGCTCTGGCTATGTCCCGCCGAGTAATAATATATTACTACATAAATTAATAATTGTATTTAACCTATTGTAATAAGTTTAGCAGTCAAAAGGTTTAAATATAATGAGGAATTCTATAATATGATATGTAATATTAAAATAAATAAAAATTAATTTTGCTCAGAAAAAAAGAGCTACCTAAAATAATAATTTCTTTAACCGATCTATAATAACCTTTCGTTCAGCCTATAGTTTAGTATTATTCCATTATCATATATGTGTTTTGTAATGTTAATATTATTTATTTTGTTAAATAAATAAATAATAAAAATAATTTCACTAATATTGTATTATTTTTCTTAGTAAGGCATCAATTGTTTGTAATCATTTAATGTTATTCTTACTTCAATAAATAGTATCAACATAAAAAAATCTTATTGTTAATTAATGCGCCTATGGTATATGCAATTTTTAAAATCAATATTTAAAATTTTCATATGTGATTTTTTTTTGGAAAAATTTTCATTTGTATTATTGAATTCTTTTAAATCAAGGTTTTTTTGTTTTTTGCGTATTAAAATATTCATAATAATAAAATAATGAAGAAAAAAAAAAGATCTTTTAAGCGAAAATTAAAAAGACAAAAAAAAAAACTAAAACAATACAATAAAAAAAAGAAGAATGAAAATGGAAAATTTATATTGTGTATCTTTTTTTTTTTTAACTTATAATATTCAGCATTTCTTAATATATTTTTTTTTTGTGATAAAATAAACTTCTTTAAAAGAAAAGAAAAAAAAAATTGCTACCCTCCGTTTTCTTTATTCTTCAGCAGTCTCATTTTAATGATCGTTTCAATTTTTCTTTTTTATTTTTTCTGTATTTGCTCCATTTTTTTTGTTTTTTTTTTCTCATTGTCTTCATTGGAATGAGACAGTTTATATATAAATATAAATATATATATGTATATTTATATTTGTGTTATTAAATTGTGAAAATGTGTATCTTTTTCTTTTTATTTAAAAAAAAAAAACTTTTCCGTTTATTTTTATTTTATTTTACTTATATAAAAAAAACGAAAAAAAAAACGAAAATACAAAAAGTACAAAAAAGACACAGATTATAAAAAATATATATTTATAATATGTATGTGTTTATTGAACATTATATATATATATATATAAAATAACATTATGTATACATATTTGTATAAATAAATATATATTTTAAATAACGATAGATCTACAAATACCTACAGTTATTCACAAGGATAAATGTAATTTTCTCATTTTCTTAGTATGAAGAGGACAAAACAAAAAAAACTAAAAAAAAATAAATAAAAAAAAGGAACCGAAATATTTTTCTTTATTTCATTTTCTTTTATTTTTATTTTTTGTAAATTTTTTATGTCTACCAGAAAATTAAGTAGAAAAAAAAAATAAAAAATAAAGTAAAATATAAAAAAAATAAAAAAAAAATTAGAAAAAAAAGTACATGAAATATAACTTATAAATATAATTCTTTTGTATTTCGTAAATATGGGCAATCCATTTACGATGGCAACAATGTATGGCAAAATAATGTATGGCGAAAGGATTGTTTAATAATAAACCTTTCTACTGTGCTTTTGTTTAATTTAAGCTTTTATTTTTTTAAAGTACGTAATGTGTAATTTTAGCTCAAGATAAATTAAATACTATATTGTGAAAAGAAATTACATATGTAGTGTTATGACCGATTGAGATTCAAGGAAACTATAGACAATGAAATTAAAATTAAAAACTATTAAGGATTGATGAAACCGTATCTTGAATCGGATTAATGGATTCAGATTAACTGATTAATCTTAATCGTAAAAAAAAAAAAGAAAATAGTAGTGGAAAGAAAAAGGATTATAAAACTAATGTTTTAAATTAAAAACAACACAAAAAGTCTCAATTATACGTTTTAGAATATGAGAGAAAATTCAGATTCTGTTTTGCTCAAGTAAAAGCTACTAAGTTAAATGATTTTAAAACATTTTTTAATTTAATTAATAGAGCTACATATGTGAAATTTATACTTAGCAAAAACTTACTGAGTTGAAAATAAAAATACTGAAGTTTTCCAATATTTTAATGACTGGATTTTCTTCGCTTGGTAAAATTCAACGATGAATTCAACGATGAATTTCAGTATTTGATCAATCATCTCACTTGTGTAGTGTCTTAATGTAAAGTGGTCGTGAAAATTCATTCTTGACCATCGTTTTAATTTATAGTGTTATTTAAAATAAAGCTTCATATACTATAATGTTTATGTTGTAATATAAAATCAATACTATTTCGAACATTTGAAAATTAAGTTACAAATAACTTAATATTGGTCCATATTTATGATCTGTCTGTCTGATTATGTCTTTATTATCCTCTACGGGACAGATTATATAATTATTTTGTTTACTAGTTAATTTAAAATTATTATTTCATTAAATTGTAATTTTATTGTATTGAAACAAATTTAATTTGATTTTGAATGCAATTGGATTGCAATGAGAATGTTTTGTTTTCAATTAGCCTATTTTTTATTTCATATTAATCGGAATGAGTTTTCCTTTAAACCTTAATTAAAAAATTATCCTTTTGAACTAAAATTGAACTAAAAAAAAAATGATGATGGCCCGTGAAAGTTTTTCAAAAAAAAAAAACATTTTTAAGCAAATAAATAAGTAAAAAAAAAGAAAAATATATAAAAAATAAAAAAATAACAATGAAAAGTTGAAGAAAAAGCTTTAGGTCAATTTTCTATTTACATATACATATACCCAAGGTTGTGGGTTTTTTTATTTTTGTTTTGCTTCATTTTCATTTAATTTTTTTTTTGTTTATTATATTACCACCACCACCTACTTCTCTCTATACAGTATTTTTATATTCCATTTTTTTTTTTTATTTTATTTGAAATAAAAATGAGTTTGAAGAATTGGGTATTATATCAAATAAAATAAAACTTTTTTTTTATTTTTATTTTTCTTATTTTGTTTCTTTTTCTTTTAATTTTTTTTTAACATTTTCTGTTATTTTTATCTTTTTGGTTGTTTTTATAAATAAAATGTAAATTTATATATTTATATATATGTATATTATATACATATACATATATATATATTTCTTATATTGTTTATTATGCTGAAGACTTTTAAAAGTTACCCTTACCATTAAAAGTATATTGTTTGTTTGTATATATATATATATATATATAGACATTTAGCTGGTATATCATCAGTATAACTTTTATATTAGGAATTAAGGATCTTTTGTAAAAAAAAAAAAAAAAAATCTATTTATTTTCTTTTGTTTTTTTTTTTTTTATTTCTGTTAAATTCTGAAGGACTTTTGACAAACGAATAGATATAATATTATATATACAGATATATTTGGAGCAGTTATATATATTTTATTATTTAATACAGTAGAATATTTTTATACATTAACTTTTTTATTAGATATTTTCGTTTCTTGGAATACAAAAATAATTATATTATTATTTTTTTTCCAAACTGGCCAAAATATTACAACTATATACACTTGTATTTTTGATTGAAATATGAACTGAGCGGGATTTTGAACCAAAAAACTTTCGATTAAAAAGGGTGATGAATTTAGAATTGTATCATTGGTTAAATAAATAATATGGATAACTTAAAACTATTTTAAATGAAAGAAACGATTATGAAAATCGAAGTATCAATTAAAGTCAAAATTGAAAATAAAATGAAGCCTGCATTTTTTTCTGGTTATAATCTGTACTGTGACCACGTGGAAAATATTACCGAAAATACAGCTAGAAAAAAATGAAATAGAATGACACAAAAAAAAAACATAATGAAAAATTCAGGGTAGTAGATATGCATCTATTGCGATAGGCATGGAGTTTCAAATAAATCTGAAGGGGAAATTAAATATATTTTAGCTTTGGTTATATTTCGAGAAGCTGGAAAAATCGTAGTATGTCTAAACATCCAATTGTTAAAAAAAATGCAAGTGCAGAAAACATTTTTTCGAGAATTATGAAAGCTGATTTTATAATGTATACAAAAAAAGGAAAAAAACAGCAAAAAGATGATGATGAAAACTCAAAGTAGGTAAGATCGAGATATTGTGGACAGATTACAATATTACATATGATATAAATGTAAAATTCAGTTAAACCAAAGAAGAATGTAATGTAGATACCAATTATGTATGTATGATACCAATATAGAGGATGGTCGTTGAAAGAAGAATGGAAACTAACATTTTTTTTTTAAATTAAATTTAAAGTTTAAAAAAATGTTACTATACTGTACAGTAAATAAAAAATATATTTCATTATGGTTAATTTTCTTTTATTCATTGGGATGGGGTGCAAAAAAAAAAAACAAGTCAAAAAAAAAGAGGGTGGTTAGAAATATTTATAACAATATTTTTTTTTTTTTTGTGTGCTAGCCAATTGCGTTCTATCTATATCTACATTCATTCAGTACTTTAATTTTTTTTTTTTTCTTTAGATTTTTGTACATATATATAAATATATATTTGAAAAGATATATAAAATGTTTATATTAGTATTTAACTTTTCTTCAAAAAAAAAAAAAAAAAAATAATAAGAAAAAGAATAATAACAATAATGATAGAACAAAAACAATCATGTTAAGATATTCTTGCTATGTCGACGTTCTTATTTCAGATTTTCTTATATTATTATTGTTTTTTGATTCTTTTTTCTTTGTTTAATAAAAGTAAAAAAAAAAAAAAAAACAAAAACAAAAACAAAGAAAATAAAAAGAAATAATTTCACGCGAAGAAGGATAATGTTCTTGAATATATTCAGAGAGAAAGGACATTGTATATTATTTCAATATATGAGAATATATTTTATAGAGATATCTATTTTTTTGTTATTTACTACGATTTACAATGACGTTTATAACCAAAAGAACGTGTCAATAGAGCATCAGAATAATGTGCAGGGATAGAATAAGGATTTTAATTTTTTTCTTTTTGTAGAATTTTCTTTTTATAGAAAATGCTTTTGTTTGTACTGAAATGGAATGAAAAAAAAAGAAAATAAAAACGATGATAAAGTATAGGTAATGGAATGAATATTGACTTTTGAATATATATATATATATATATATATATATAGAAAATAATATGAAATTATATATATTATGTATATTATTTAAAACTAAGATATATACCTATAGATATTTGTAGCAGCTAATATATACTAATGTTTATAAAAGAAAAATAAAAAAAAAATCAAATATGTTAACTGGGAGTGTTCTATTCTCGCCTTTCTCGTATTATTTTAATATAAATTGAAGTAATTATTATAATGAGTAACAATTGTTTTTAACATATAGCTGTGCTATATGAATAAAAATATTTTTGAAACACTTCAAGAGATATAATTAAATTACAATATTTAGGTTTTGAAATCGGATTATCAAACGAAGATAGCTTCTAGATTTTCCAATATTAAAGACTATTTCTGACAGGATTTAGTTTGATTTTTTTTTTTTTTCGCTTTCATTTAATTAGAAACGTATATTTAGAACAGATCATAGAAAACTCTGGACAAATCTTACTTCATAGTTTTCTATAATTAAAATCTTATATTGTATATAAAAATTTCGGACAGAAAAATATTGTATAAGCTTTTGTTAAGCTATGATTGAAATATTTTTCAATTTGGTCTTTTTTTTCAAAGGACTTCATTTCTCATCTCTCAAAGAACAGTTCATTTAGATGTCGGATTTATTAGTTGTATTTAAAACTTTATAGAAAAGAAAAACTGTTTAATATAAAGTATTAAGTAAGGTGTATTTTTTTTTTCTGTTAAGCCGCATTGTTCTCTCTCTTTCATTTTTCTAATGCAGAGAAATTTTTAAGAAATGAATTTTATATCGATTTTAATACTTTTTTTACGTTACGTATCTAAAGTTTACAACAAATAAAATAACAAAATGTATTTTGAAAATTAACAAAAAAGAAAAAAAAAAAAAATTGAGACGATTATTTACTGATGGCACTGCCGCCGTCGAACTTATCGTTATAGTCGTCATCTTAGTCGTTTTATTTTCCTTTTATTATATTATACATATAGTATTGTTTTTCTACTTTGTAATTTATAAAAAAATTTTTTTTTTTATTCGATATAAAAATACTACATAAAATTCGTTGCTTCCTTTATTTTTTTTTTAGCTTTTCCAATTTTTTTTTTTTCCTTTTTACTTTAGTTAGTTGCTAATAGATGTGTATAGATGGTGGGATAGGGAGTAATATAAGAAAATATAATTTTTATAACATACAACTAAATAAAAGCAAAAAAAAAAAGAAAAAAGTAAATTTGTACTTCACAATTGAAATTGAAAAAATAAAAATTGTATACAAATTTTTATATGAATTTTACTTTATGTAACTATCTTCAAAGTTAAATACGAATATTTAAACATGTACGAAATAAAATGTTATATATACTAAAGATATTAGATACTATAAAAATAATACATATTATAAGTACGTCAGAAGAAAGAAAACTGATTTTCTTGAACTATTATCAAAAAATCGAAAAAAAAAAAATTACAAATATATGTTTAAATGTATTGCATTATATAAACTTTTTGATTAAGTATAATAATATATACATATAGGAATATATATATATATATATATATAAATTTATATATATGATGAAATAAATTATTATAATAATACTCTAGAATTAGTTTTATTTTTAGATGTTCTTGCCGTTTCCTTATTTTGAACAAAACAAAACAAAAACCCCCCTAAAATAAAAAAAAAATCTAAAAGATATGGAAAAAATAAAACAATTTTCGCGCTATATTTAACAATGTTTGAAAATTGGTTTTCTTTGGTTTTCATTGTTTTTTTTTCGTATTCTTTTACTATAGATTGTTTTTTTTTTTAATAATAACTAGAGATTTTATTAAATTGTTGATTTCTTAGCTTGAATTAAATCAATGGAAAATTTTTGTTTAATGAATTATAATAACAATAATAGAAAATAAATCTAAATCTAATAAATCTAAATTGAAATATAAAATAAAGGATTAGTGAAAAAGGAATTCATATTTTTTTTTTATATTTGATTTTTTTTGATATTATATTCAATTGTTTTTTTTTTTAATTCCATCATAAATATAACTATGAACTTATATTATTAGATTTTATAGATTGTACCGTTTTAAAAAAAAAAGGGGGGAAAACCATAAAGTAAGAAAAGTTTTTTTTTTATATTTGATGACAATTTTTATATGTTATGAAATTTATAATATGGATGTCTTTTAAATTATACAATATTTAAAAATTAACTGTATATAAAATATGAAAAATTAAAAAAATTGATTTCTGTATAAGGTAAAAAAAATTTGATTATAAATGAATTGACCACTACACATATAATATAATATCCCCAGAAATACATTAAAAAAAAATTTTTTAATGCTAACAATTTCAGAATATTGAAATATTGTATACATATAGCAAAGTATTATAGTTGACAGAGTGTAGAGTATGGTATCAAAGTATGTAAAATTATCATAAAAGTGTAAACTACAGAATATACCTGATCCTCTTGTTTTCAAAATCTAATTAAAAATTGAAATGTTTGTGTTAAATGCAATTTATTCCACAAATTAAAAACAAAAAAAAAATAAAGTAAATTCTCTCCCACTCTTATGTTGTCGTCTTATATCTAGAAACCAGCAGTTGAGGGTTAATTTTAATTATTCTTTTGTTATTAGTTACATACATCCGTTAAAAATAAATTTTTGTACTTGCATACCAAAAATAGAAAAAAAATCAAACAAAAAAAGAATTAAAAAGAAATATTTTCCAAAAGTCGTTTACAAGTACAAAAAGATTAATGCATACGAATGAACGTTAATTTACAAAATTCAAATAACCTAAAAGTATGCAAACTTTTATATAAACTTTTTTTTTTTGTTTTTATTTTTATTATTTTTCTACCACAATAAATATATTGTAGGTGGAATAATAAATACATTTTCTCATACATTACTAGTATTTTTCTTGATTTTTACTTTTTTTTTTGTTTTTACCTTTGTTTGAGCTTTACGACATGTAGAAAAAAAAACCGTAAAGAATAGAACAGAGAAGAACAGAAAAATCCGTAAAAGACCAATATAAGTACGTAATATGCAAAAAAGAAAAAAACTTCATTGACTTATAATATTTACTGTAGGTATGTAAATAAGTATATGCTCATATATATATAGCATGTATATAAGCATTAAATTTATATATTATATAGATAAATATGCAAAAATATGTTTATACAAGTGTAGTGTGTATATATATATAATTATTAGGAAACAACAATGAGTATTATACTCCAATGCCCATTTTATTGAAATGAATTTTATAAAAATAAATTTCGCTTTCACCTTCTATATTTTCAGCATCCTTCATGTAATTTTCTTTTACAAGGATAAATTTTTGCATGTAAAGGTATATCTATATATGTATATATATATATAAATTGTATATAATATAAAACTTTTTATTTCGCTATTATCCTTCTCAATTTTTTTTTTGTATAACTGTGTATTAAAATATATACAAACGTAAATAAACATAAATATACAAATACACACATGTATGTATATATGTATCTATCTATATCTATACACTAAATATGTTTTTATTTTATTCATAATACTTATATATATCCTCCCCGCAAAGTTTATACACATCATAAAAAAAATATTTTTTTTTTTTTGAATTTTCTTCCTCGTGAATTGTTTGCAGTGTTTTTCTTCCTCATCACCCAACTATACTTTTTAAAACATCAAATAATCATCTGCTCTCATTCTTATTTGTTTTTGTTTTTTTGTTATTTTATTTTCTCTCTAATTTCAATCTCAACTTAATTCTCGGAAAAACAAAAATAAAATAAACAGAAAACAAAACATTAGAGAGAGTGCAAGAGAGAGAGAGAGAGAGTAAAAGAAGAAAAATATTATAAAAATGAAATGAGAGTTGGGAAGGAGAAAAAAATAATGATGCGAATGTGAATAGAAAATGAAATAGAGATTCGTATCATTCCATTTTATTTGAATTTTTGTTTTTTATTTTATGTCCTTTTTTAGTACTTTTTTTTTTTTAGATTCGATATACACATTACAATGTGCAACACAAATTATATTATAAATTTATATTTGTGTGTATGTAGATATTTATAAATGTATATATTATAGTGTTATACCGTGTGACAGAATTGCTGGTTATATTGCCGCTTTTTTTTTTTTTTTTTGATATTATTTTTTTTTACCGACTTTTGGCAAACGTTATTGTGCCATATATTTTTGTATGGATGTATAGTATTTTGGCTTTTTTGCCAGATATATAAACAAATATACATTTATATATAAATTTTTATTATTTTAAACGTTGTTTGTATGTATATAATAAAAATATAATCTATAATGTATATGAAATGATTTAAAAGTTGGGATATTTTCAATGAATAAGTTTTTTCCACGAGAGAATAATAAATAAAATAATAACGGTAAAAAAAAAAAGAAAAACAAGAGAAAAATCAGATATAAGTATAGAAAACAAAAAAAAAAAAAAAAAATAATGTTAAGAACAAAAAGAAAAATGAAAAATAAAAGAAAGGATCAAAATAAAAAATGATAAGACTGAAAAGAAAAACTTTCCTTTTTTTTGTGTGCTTTTTGCTGTCGTCGATTTTTTTTTTAATTCTTTTTGTATATATATTGCATATATATTGTATTGTTGTAATATATGTATGTATAATGACATCAATTCATATAGATTATATATATATATATATATATAAATATAGGTATTATGTTATATAAAACAGTAAAAAATGAAATAAAGTGATGACATTATGGTGAATTGAAAAAATTTAGCTTACCAGTAAGTTTTCTTTTTATTTTTTGTAGAAATTTTGCAAAGTTTTCTTTGTTTGTCGCTATAATATAGGATGTTTTTAAAGAATTTCGAATCTTCATATTAGTTAGGAACTTTAGCTTATCTCACAGCATTGATTTTTTCTAAATAAAATTAATCATTCTTTTTGAATAAGAATTAATTTTTGACAAAATAGAAGTTAAAAAGATTTCTCGAATATATACGATTTGTAAATGTATGTATATGAAATGAAAAAACTGAAGTTAATTATATTTCAGACCATCTGTTGATCACAGCAGTAGAAAGATGGAATTTCTGATGAAATGATGAGAAATATTCAATAAGTAAAACACCTATAGAATTAAGAGAAAATAATTTGATCCCAAAATTTTAATTGCCGCTAGAATCAAATGAATAAGTAAGTTTATATAAAAACTTCAATAAATTTCTTATAAGCTTAGAATGTCCCGGTTCGATGTTCCAAAGCTTTTTCAAAACTGATCTTTTGAGAAGAGAAGAAATAGTAAGGAGCTACGATTACATAAATAAGAAGGAGTAATCTAATGTTTGAAAATTTGGAACTTTTAATTAAAGGACGACTGCAAGGGATAGAGGAAATTGGAGAAACATACAGAAAAGCCCTAATATCATACCATAAGCTTTTATGCTCTTAAAAAAAGGAAAAAGAAACTGTTTGTTAAGCTCGTTTTAGTCCTTCTTTTTTTCAAATTTATTTTTGTTTGAATTCTTCAAGGATTTGACTTTACTTCACTGAAGCATTTATGTTTTTCACTTTGGTTTTTTCCTGTTTTTTTTCGGTGAATATTGCAAAATAAAAATTTTGTATTATGTACTCTATATATATGCATATACATAGAGAGTTTTTTATTGTGGATAAATAAATTTCTATGAAATTCTATGAAATAATTTTATATATTAGAGAATATATATACCATTTCATATCTATAAGATATCATTATTATATACTATTATAATATGTATATATGAATGTACGTACATATATTTTACTTTTAGTTTATACACTTGAGATAGACATCCTTTTTAAGAATCCAAAATAATAAAAAGACAAAAAAAAAAAAAATTCTCAGATTCTACTTAAATATTTTTTTTTTGTCAAGAATATAACAAAGATCATAATATATAGAGTAACTAATACATATAGGTATATATATATATATATATATATATATATATATATATAGCTAATATATTTATATAATATTATATTTATATTTTTGTGTTTAAATAAAATTATTGTTTTTTTTTTGTCTTTTTATTCTGTGTTAATATGTATATAAACTATATATCTTTGTATACATTTAAATGTACATAAAAGACTATATTAATGTATGGGACTATCACTTTAGTAAAGAATAAACTTTTGGCAAAAGTTTATCTTCCAGTTTAAAATATAAGAAAAAAAAAAGGAAAAATTAATATACATATAAATATATAAAAATATCTATAGATACATATTGTTATATTTATATATGTATTTACAGTAAAATTTTTATGTTAAAAAAAAAAAAATAATAATAATAATAAATTTTTAAGAAAACTTTTTTTTGTTTAAGAGAACACGAAAATACAAAAAAAAAAACAAATCATGATCCTTATTTTTTTTGTTCTCTCTTTATTTTGTGCCTTTTTGTTTTTTTTTTTATGACTTTTTCTCAAACAGTAAGTGGTAATATTAAGAGAAAAATTATAAAGAAAACAAAAACAATGAAAAAAACCAAAAATTTAAAAGGAAAAGACGTAAATTTTTCCATAAGTTGAATATTTTAGAAGGTGTAGTATATAGGCTTTAGGTAGATGACAGTAAGGATACATCTTTTAAATTATACATATATCAAAATGTATATATATATATATATATATTATTGTATATATATTGGTGTACCTTAAGATGTAATATAATTTAGTGTTACCAGATGATTGATTTTATGTAATCAGTAAGAATAAAAATTTTTCACTTATTTTTTAAATTTAAAATTAAAGCATTTAATTTTTTGCAACTTTTGCTATAAAACTCCTAAAAACCTTTGAAAAAATTATTAATGGAGTTAAAATAATTAATTAGTTTTATTTTATGGCAATTACTGTTATGAAATATTTTAAATAAAAGATTATGAATTTTGTTAATTGGGTTTTTCTAAATGTACATCTGGCTACCCTTGCAATGACTATCTTAATATAAAATTATTAATAAATGAATCGTATATAGCTTCTTGTGTAGGTTTGATTATTATCACTTAAGCTTTGTAATTCCATTATTGGAAAAATATAAAACAGAAAAAAAAATAAAAAGAAAATTTTTGGTTTTTTTGTTTCTTAGTTTAATATACAGTAGTGTTGTTAACTTTAAATGAATAATTTTTGGGGTTTTTTCTTTTTTTTTTGCTTTTTTTGTGTTTTTGATAAAAGTAAATAGAATTTTTATTTATACAAAAGTAATATAGTATAATATTTAAATATATACAGTATATATATATATATGTATATAGTATACATAAAAATTCCAAAAGAATTACTTAATAATAAGTAGAAAAGAAAATTTTTTTTTTTTTCGAAGAAAGAAATCTATTTTCAGTACAAAAGTTGTCTTATTTTTTATTCCTTTTTTTTATTTTTTTTTTATTTTTTTTTTATTTTTGTTTTTCTTTTTAAATGTTTAAATAAAACGTACCACAATTAATTCAAGTGAAAATTTAAATGAAAATGTATATAACAGTTAATTTTGAAAGTGTAGTTTAAATTTTAAAAATAACAGTTATTTTACGATTATATGTTGTGATTATAAATTTAATAATAATCTTTGTAGAACAACGGGATTTAATGTTTACTTATGTTTACTATATCATATCACAAATATAAATACAAGCGTTAAATTTGTGGACTGCAATCATACAAAAGAGTTTGTATAATAATATTATAAAGGAAGTTCCAACGAATAACTGGAAATTCCAGCATGCAGAGATATATAGAATGAAATTTTCTAAAGGAAAAAAAAAAAGTTTTAAGGTAATAGAAATTCTATTTTGAAAAAGTTTTTCTATCATATCATGATCAATATCGAAATAAATGATCTGAAAGTAAGCCAAAAACACTTTAAAATAAAATGAGTCTATGTAATTTAAAAGTGGGACTACGATAAACTTATTAATATTATTATCTACTAAATTGATTTATCATCACTGTCTGTGTAAATGTCTATCAGCTGTTAAAAGAGCTATCAATTGTTTTTATAAAATAATCAAAAACTGTTGTGTCAGGGCTTTCTAAAAATAAGATCCAATAATTTTTTTAAAATATATTCTCTAAAAATTTGTAAGATAAGTAAGCTTTTAAGAGCATTTTACATTAAAAACAATTACGGAACGGGATTATATGATTATAAGAAGAATTACTGAATATATACTTGTTTGTGTGTAACATTGGCGAAAGTGTGTTGTTTTTTGGTAGGGAAGATAAGACAACTATCCTAGGCCTTGTCAATACTCCAAAAAAATTGGACGATAGTGTCTGGTTAAGTGACCTCACTTGGGAAAGCTAGTAGCTTTCCTAGTAGCTTTCTTCCAAAGTTCTCCTCATTTGAGATTCTAGCATTTCTCACTTCTACCTTTAAAAAATATTTATGAGTTTGATTTGGAGAAAAAATGATGAGTGCAGAAGAAGCAGCTAAAAACATATTATTGTAAATATAAAAAAAAAATATTGTTTTCTTATTCATCACTCTCAGCTGAATTTAAATTTAACCTGTTATAAGACCGATATTAACTTACAGTTGTAAATTAAAGTTTGAAACAGTTGTTGACTTCAATACTTTTCTAATATTTAAGAAAACTATTTCAATTAGTCTGAAATCAAACCAAAACCTAATATAAGAAAAACATTTAATAATTAGCCTGTAGATCAATCAAATACGAGTAAAGTAAAAACAGATAATTAGTTTTATGAGAGATCAAAGATTAAAATTTCTAAATCATCTGAAATGAATGAACTTTAAAAATAAATATGAAATGGAGAGTCCGATAATACAAAAAGACGGTTGTAAATCAAACAAACGGTACTATATTAAAAAAAAAAAAAAAAATAGTTGACCTAGAAACGAAAAATCTTTGAAAAACAGTGAACCAAGGGAAACAGAATACAAGCATACATAATATAATATCTGTAAGAATGAGAAAATTGAAAGTTACCATTCAGCGGATTTAGAAAGACGGAAGTTTATAATGAAATTAGATGCGAAAAATTTCGATACTTGATATACAATATACAGGGTTTCGGAAGAGGATAATTGAAGAGATTAAGTACTACACTAGGTGCAATAGGGCCGATATACAAGAAAAAGACTAGATATGATTAAGGTTTTATCAAAAGCTTGGAATTAGATGATCTTAACATAGCATGGGATATTACAGTCTTTTGAAATTTAAAAAGTAATAATAATAAAGTAATTATATAAATATATATATATATATCTGTATGATGAGAATATTTAAATTCATAGAATCTACTATTAATTTTTTTTTTTTTTTTTTGTATAACAAACGGAATAATACTAATTTTCCATTGATTTGTTTGTGAAAAAAATAAAATCGTGGAGTCGAGGAGGTGAACGAATAAAATAAGAAGGTTTAATTTTTCCTTTTTCTTTTATTTATTATATATATATAATATATGTATATATATATATATTTTTTTTTCAATGTTTTGATTATTTATTGTATGGTAGTAAAAGAACAAAAAAAAAAAGAAAAAAAACAAAAACAAGATACTTGTTTTTAATGTTGTTGTTATTGTAATAGAAATCCTTTTTATTTGTTTTTTTTTTCCTATTTGCTGTTGCGTCATCGTTAGACTGTTTTTAGATTATTTTTTTATTTATAAAAAAAAAATTTTTTTCCTTTTTTTTTCTTTAGATATGTGTATATAATAACGAATATGTATTTATACTTTTATATATTTATAATAATTTGTATATTATGAAAAAGCAGTTTACATTAAAAAAAAAAAAAAAACACAAAAAAAAAAAATTAAAAACTTTTTTTTTTTTTTGTTATGAAAATTTTCATGACGAGAGAAAAAAAAAAGTTTTCCTCAAATTTTTTTTTTTTCTTTTTCTGTTTTGCGTTTTATCCTTTTTTCTATTGTAAAAATGTGACGGTGGGTGGTGAAAATCCTTAGAATAAAAAGAAAGAAAAAAAAAACTTGTTTCTATGTTATTATTATTTTGTTTTATTCATATTTTCTATAATACCGTTTTTGATTTTTTGTTTTTTTTTTTCTTTATTGTACTTGTCGTAAGAATATATAATTTATGTATAATTTATCTATACATATATATGTATTTTGTATATATATATTACCTACAAAATGTTGATATTAATACATACATATACAAAAATGTATAATTTAAGATACTTTTATGCCTTTTAGAATATGTCTTCATTGTAATGTTGTTGTTGTTATTATATATATGTATATATTATATATATATATATATAAATATATTCAGTTTTAATGTAAATTTTGAACTTTTTTTTTTTTTATGGTATCCTACGGTTCTTTATTTTTTTTTCGATTTTTATTTTTTGTTTTTGATCTTTTGTGATTTTTTTGTTTTTTTTCGTTTCATTTTAAGAAAAGTTTACATTTTTTTTTACTTGATATATTAATGTAGGTAGGTAGGTATAGGTGTATATGCCGAAATATATATAAAATTTAAGGAAATTATTTTAGGTATATTTCGAAAGAAACGACTAACTAAAACGGTTATTCAATATATATATTTATATATAGCTTAAATTTATTATTTAATTATGAAAAGAAGGGTTTATTGAAAATTTGAAAAGTAAGATTGTATAAGGTATAGAGTTTTGTAGAATAGATCTAGAATATTTTAATTTTATTTTATAAAAAACTATAAGGAATAATTTATATGAAGAAAATTAAGAAAAAAAGGATATGAAAACAATCTTGTCAATTTAGAAACTCTTAAAATATTATCAATCTGCTAAGTAGATTGCCAAATATAGATTTCTTACCCTGAGTATATATAATACTGTTGATCCAATTGTCCTGTTACTTTAGAAGTCTACAGCAAGTCTCTGTTATTATACAATCGGTAAAATTAGTCCTTGAAACGTTATATTTTTGGATAGTTGTTAATAATTTTTAAAAATCTTGTGAATAAGTAAAATTATTTTAAGGGGTTGGTAATCTGGCATTTACATTTTTTTAATTGTAATTTCATATTTGATGAAGTGCAACAAATTGAAATATGAAAGAAAAAGACATGTAAAATCCATATATTAGTTTATAGGATATGAATAAAAATAAATAGAATTTAAAGAAATGCACTGATCGATAAATAGAAGAAAAGATGCACTGATCGCAAATTTAATGAATGTAAAATTTTTGTGGACAATGAAGAAAAACAAAAAAAAAATTTTCAGACATTAGTTGGTCCCTGAAGTGCATTGTAAAGTGAGTAGATAATCCATTAGTTATTTTAGGTCGTTATTCAGAAGTATTGCCGAAATATTTTAAAGGTAATTTTTTTTTTATTTTTGTACAGTTTTATTTTTTTTTTTCTTTCTTTGTATATTTATAATAAAAAAAATATATTTATTATTATATATTTTAGTATATGATGTATTTAATTTATATAAAATAAAGTTAAAAAAAAAAATCCTGTTTTTTTTTTTTTTTTTGTTTGATATATTCTATATGTGCAGATATTTTCTGGAGTCGAGGTTTTTTCTTTGGGTTTCCTTTTACTTAATATTTGTTTTTTGATACTTAACTTAAATGTTTTATCATAATAATATGTCATACATTTCAATGTATAAATATACATACATAGTACATACATATATACTTATGGATGTAATAATATATACATATATATTTTTAATATTTCCTTTTTTTATTATACATACATTATAAAATGTATTTAATATTTTTTTTTAAGTATACAATACACGTTAGAGATAGGATGTTTTTAGGTGGAAATTATAACATAAAATATATATATATATATATATGTATATTTTGTGTAAAATGGTAGTCTAGGAGGATTAGAAAAAAAAAGAGGCAAAAATAAATTTTTATTTAGATTACTTTTAAAAGTAAAGAATAGAAAAAAAAAAAAAAAGAGAAAAAGGAAAATGTTCGTGGTTTTTCATTACGGTATTCAATTCATATATATATATATATATATATATATATATATATTATGTAAAATAATGGTGACTATATTTTATTAAAAAATATTTAATAACAAAGTTATAAAAAAGATAGTTAGTTGTTTAAATTTTAGTTTCAAAATATAATTATGTTCCTTTTATTTATTTTTATGCATTTATTTTATTTAAAATATTAAAATTTTGTTTTTTGTTTTTCAAAATAGTTTCAAATTGTAAATGTAAAAATTGTCCAGTTTGTATTTAATAGAAGTTGGGCCAAAATATTTATAAGTTGTTTTTATTTCTTATACTGCTGGAGATATTGTTACTCTAGAAATTGGAAAAAAAAAACCTCTCTAACCTTAAATAATAACTACCATAACCATAAAATAGAGTCTCCCCATCCTTGTGCTAAAATAAATCAATAATCAATAATATATCTGTTAAATAAAAACATTAAAATCCGATTAGATATTCATAAATGAATAACTTAGTTAGTTAAAAGTATTGAAAAAAGTTTTATGGATCTCTTGCATTTTAAAATTTTTTTATAAGATTTTCCCAGTGTTCACAAAAGTTGAGAAGTAGCGTAGATTTACCACATCACACTTAGAAGAGAATTACATGGCAATAACTTTGATTATATAACAATTTATATATAATTACGATTTCTGGGTTCTACAAAAAAAAAATAAAAAAGCTTAGTTAAGTATTGAAAAAAGTTTCATGGATCTCTTCTACTTTAAAATTTTTTTATAAGATCTTCCCAGTGTTCACAAAAGTTGAGAAGTAGCGTAGATTTACCACATTACACTTAGAAGAAAATTACATGGCAATAACTTTGATTATATAAAAATTTATATATAATTACGATTTCTCGGTTAAAATCTATTTAGATACAGTTCATGAAAATGTGCTTGTGATCTTTTGATGTTTAATTATTATCCCAATAATCGTTACATTATAAGCTTATTTTTAAGATTTTTTAATAAAATATGCAACCTTATATTTTTGTATATTAGATATGGTAAAAAAGTATTGCGAAATCTATCATTACCCTTAAAAAAATTATACATTTTTTATTCCATAAAAACAAAAACAAAAAAAGAAAGCATTTGTCAGAATCTATTACCTGAATTTTATGTATATTAAAAAGTAATATTTAAATGTTACTATTTTGTGTGTTTTTTTTTCTGTTAATGTTAAAAAATAAAAATAAAAGTAAAAACGAAAAAAAAAAAAAAAATTCTTTTCGACTTTTGGCATATCATACTATATATAGTCATATGATTAAAGCTCTATAGGAAAAATACTAAAGCTATAAATTCTACATGTATAGAAGAAGTGCTTATAATATGTATATATAATATATAAAAGTATGTTTTTATATGTACGTATATGAAATGTAGATAGATATTTGTTGCTATTAAAACATTGTCGGTAATTTTTTTTTTCATGCTATTTTTCTATTCTTTTTTCATTCTAATTTTTTTTTATTTTATGTTTTTCTATAAAATTCCCTTTTTTTAATTTCTTCTTTTTTTTTTGTATGTTTTATTTTGTTTATTTTAAATGTTATATGTTTGTTGTTGATATACTTAGTTGTTATTGTATATACCTTTTTTACACATATTTATTTGCACGTGTTTAGGATTTTTTTCTTGAGCAAGGACTCAAAGGACTAAAACTTTATACAATATAAAGTAATATTCTTATTATTTACATGAGTATGTTGTATGTACATTATATTATTTAAATATATTTTATAATATTTTTATATATGAGATAATGTATGTAAATATACATACACATACATTATATGTGTATAATATATGAATATAGGTATTTAAAATAAAGAGGTGTTGGCATAAAATTCAAGCTTCCAATATGTTTATAAGCATATTAAAAGTGCATATACATATTTATATATATATTATTTATATTTTATCTGTTCTTAAGTTAATATATGCATGTTAGTATATTTATACATATATCAAAAAAAAATTATTAAAATAATAACAAGAAAAAACAAAAAAAAAAGTAATGTTTATTTTCTTTTCTTTCGTTTTGGTTTGACTAATCACAATTGGGAGTAAAATGTTATTTTGAGGGTGGGTGAATTTTTCGGGAGTATCGGTTTTGTTGAAAATTTTGATAGAATATTTTGCTCGTAATGTGTTTTCTTTTATACTTATGTATATATACACATATATAGATATATAAACATAAATAAAAATTAAAGTAAGAAAAAATAAAAAATGTGGTATGGTTTTATCTGATTCCCTTTTTTTTTTATTTTATTTTTTTTAGAATATGTTTAAAAAAATTGTATGTTTATAACAATGTAAGTCGAAAAATATGCAAAATAAAAAAAAAATAAACCTTCATTATCGTAAATGTAAAAATGATTTTATCTTAACAAAGACGTAAGGATTGAATCCAAACAATTTTTCTTTTAAAAATAAAAGCAAAAAAAAACAAAAAAAATTAGAGAAAAGAAAAATTTTTAGAATATCATTTTATTTATATATAATAGTTATGTATATGAACAAATTCTATATAAGTTCTTATAAGTATATATAAAAAAATAAATAGTATAAAAATAGATTTGTATAATTTGATTATGATTGTCATCATAAATTTATATATATATATATATATATAAGTTTGTATGTTATTGTAATTATTATTATAATATAAGTTTTTATTTTTAAGCTGTAGAAGGCTACTTTTTTTTAGTTTTTTGTTCAATGACTTTACTGAATTTAAAAGAATTATCCTTTTTGAAAAAAAAATTTCTAATTTGTTTTTTGTTTTTTGTTTTTTGTTTGTTTGTAATAATAATTTATTTAGAATATAAAATATATGTATATGTATAATAATGTATGATACTATCATAATATAACCTTAATTCAATTATTAAGTATTTTCAGCAACTGATTCGTAAATTATTCTTTTAGTTTTTGTTTTTCTTTGCTTTTTAATTTAAAATAAAGAAAGAATCCGAATTAATAAGGAAAATAAAAATATTTTCCGAGCTAAAAAGTTAGTTTAGTTATAAAGAAAATGTATATACATAGGAAAGCTTGAATTAGACAAACATTAGGCACCAGCAGTAAGTTTCAGTCTTATATCTTCCAGATTTAGTAGATCAACAAATTAATAAAAAATAAATAAATTCATGATTTTAATATTCTATGTTTGAAAAAAAAAAATGTTATTATATTTGTATTCTATTCTACTTTTAAGAGTAGAAATTAACATTTTTTTTTGAATTGTGATAAAAGATATCAAGCTACTTCAAAATTCTTCTCTATTGTTGTATAAATATATATGTTATAATGAAGATGTTGAAGATTATAGAATATCGTAGTGGGAAACATGATGAGATATTATAAAAAAAAAGAACTTGGCTAAGCTAAAATTAGTTTTCATTAACTATTAAACAGTTTAATAGTATTTTTACACCAGGTATTTTAAAAAACAATGATTAAAATTTATTTAACTCTTCTTGTTGTGAAAAAAATTAAAAATTGTTTAGGAGTTTCGAAATAAATATGAAGTTCTTGATTAATACAATTATTTTGTATAAGAAAATCTTTTCAGATCGAAAAATATTTTATCGGAAATGAGCATTTCTAATTAAAAAGAAAAATGTAAATTATTGCAACTTTTTTAATGAAGTTTAAGTAAGTCATAAAGGATCACTAATCGAATATTGATTGAATAATTATAAAATAAAAGATTAATATAAAATAGTTATAGTTGATGTTTTATAATATTACCTAGTTATTTTTATTTACTTATTAAATTAATATTATATATTACCTAAGTTAAGGGTGTTATGGTTTAAATGCCATTTGCCTAATAATTCGACCATCACGGCCCGTAAATTAATTACTTATTTATATAATGTAATATTATATAATTACATAGGAAGTAAACAATATTAATTAAAATCCCTCAGCTCCTAAGGTCATTGTGTCACAAATTTATTCACTTTAATTAAAAATTTATAACATATTTTTAGGCGCAGTAATTTCTGATGAAATTTTTGTAGTTTTTCTGTGAAAATTTTCTTGACTCAATTAAATTGTTACGTTAAACAAAAAGAAGGTTATAAAAAAAAACAGTAATTTCTAATAATTCAACATAAATATAGTGTAGAAATGTACATAACACCAAAAAAAAAAAAACAACGTAAAAATAAAAAAATAAAAGTGTATAAATAATAAAAAGGAAAACTTTTATTTTTAGGTCAATATTAATTCGTAACAGAAGTACTTACATATACTTTTTATTTTTATTTTTTAAAAGAAGAAAATTGTACTTTTATTGCTCCTTATTTAGATATAAAATAAAAATTAAATAATTAAAGTAAGAGAATAAAAAAAATAAAATAAAAAAATAAAATCATAAATATAAGTATAAAAAATGGAGTCAATACTTAAATTAAGGACATGACATAATATCCGACCTGAAACAAAAAAAATTGATTATATATATATGTATATGTACATGTAACAAGGTTAACAAAATAAAATATTATTTTTTTGTTTATTAGAAAACAAAACATGAATTAATTTGGTGGGGAGGGGAACATAATCCCATTAAATTTCATTGCATTTACTTTTAGATTTAAGGAGGTCAGAAGTTTTGAAGTTCAATCGTGTAGAATATGAAATTAAATTATAAAGGACTGATAAAAAAAAATTATTATTATGAAGTATGCAATCAAATCAAATTATTATAATAAAAAAAAAAAACAACAATATATTTTCAATGTCCATGTTTTTACAATAAACAAAAAAAAAGGACATGGTGTTATTATTTGTTTTTTTTTAATAGCAATGTATACAACTTATAACGGATCTGTATTTATTATATTTAGAATAAATATTATTTTAAAATATAAGAAAATTACAATTTTTTTTAAAATCTTTTCAACGTACTGAAGAGAAAAAACTTGATTGCACTAAAATTTTAAATAGTCATTAAGACATCTCATCAACATCTCTTCTGACAATACCTAGATTTTCAATATTATTTTACATCATTTATTTAAGTATTTGTTTTTTTTTTAGTTTATTCCGCTGTCACATAAATCTGATAAAATTACAGATCCTTCCCAGGTGCCGTTGTAAATGTCGAAGGAAGGAATTATGCTCATAACGTGTGTGGGATTTGAACCGACACTCACTCGGTGTTTTGCAATGTATTTTATATGTTCTTACCCACAAGGCCACTGAAGCTCCTATTTAAGTATTTATATTAATATTAAAAAATTACAAATATGCTTATATTATACAACCATACAATATAGGAATGTTATTAACATAATATTATAGTTATATATTTGTCCCAGCAAGGTATTTGTATACTATTTTATCATATGTTTAAGATAAATTAGAAATTAGAAAAGTCTCTTTAACTTAATAAAGAAAAAAAATTTTTAGCGCCTAAAAATATGCAAATCAATTAATTTTTTCTCAGTTTTTATTATTATTATCATTAATATTTGTGCAGGAGGCCTCGGTAGTCTAGTGGTTTAGCACGTGATTTATTAATGAAAAGAGTAATGGGTTTAAAACCAGATTACTGTATAAGTTAATAAAAATATTGAACCTATAAGGGCTTTTTAGTTGTCTATGGTTTACTAGAAATCGCATTATCCTATATAATTTATAATTTTACATATAAATAAATAAATATTGTAATAAATATGGAAATCTTGTAATTTATGTTTCCAGTTATGTTGTATGTTAACAATATTAACACAATAACGATTAATATAAATATTTTTAGCATATTTTTGAAATGAGAAATTACTTAATTATTAAATTGTAATTAAAAATAGTCTTCGATTTAATGTGTCTATATTTTTTTACCTTTACATTAAAAAAGAAAAATTACTATAGATAAAAAAAATAAAAAATAAAAAAATGGAAAAACCATTTGTCAAAAAAAAAAAAAAAATAAATAAATAACTAAATAATAAAAGAACTTAACTCTATTAGATATTTTGTTTTTTTTTTTATAGTTATTTGATTATGCCAATAAAACACCAAAAAAAAAAAATACCACAGTATACTCGTAATATGTAGTAAGAAAATTTGAAAGAAAGAAAAAAGATATTTTTTTTTTTAGAATACCTACATATACATATATATGTAGTTCGTACATATGTATATATAAATCCAAGGTGTATATTATAAATAGCAAAAATAGTAGTAGGAGAGGTGATTTATTTTTATTACGATTCAATTTTTGACTCAATTTATTTATTTTTGTTATATTTTTTTAGTTCCTTTTTGTTTTTAGCGTATTTGAAAAACGCAACAGTTTTGTTTTTCAATAATTTTTTTTTTTTTTTTGTTTTCTTTATTTGATTTTAAGTTCTAAAAAAACCATCGATTGAAAAATTGTACATACATATGTATATAAATTTAATTTTCATTTATGAAATAAATATTGTAGTATTTGTATTCACTAAATCAATAATTGGTGTATTATTTGTTTTTTTTTGGTGGCACCAATCATAATGGTTGGTGGTTTATAATAAAAACAATAGTAATGGTGTTTAATGATTTCATTTTTTATTTGAGTGGTTTTTTTTTTTTTTTTATTCTTACATATAGCTTTGTAGTTCGGGTTCGTTTTCTTAGTTAAGGGTGGATAAATATTATAAAAAATAAAAAAAAAAAAAAAAATTCAATTGAATTAAGTTAGCTATAAGTACAACCATACATATATATATATATAAGTATATTTGTATATACCTATAAACTATTGTACTAAGAGGTGACCAGGTTGTTAAAATAAAAAAAGGGTACACATTATTTAAATTACAATATCTTCTCATTTCAGCTGTATGTATTTTAGTTACATCAACTTAAGACATTTCGATTTTAATGAGTATTCATCATTCAATTCGATTTATAGGGAGTATATTCATTTAATTCAATTTACCTTAACCTAAGATGAATGTATTTATTTTGGTTATTGTGATTTTTAAGCATTCCATTCAGTTAAGAAAGACAGAAGAACTTTATCTACTGTTGCATGATACATTGCTACTGCAATTAGCACTTTTTAATTTTATAAGCGATTTCATTGCTTTTTTGAAATGTACGTAAATATGTCAATTTAAATTTTATGTTAGTTTTATTTTTAGCCCATCATAATACATATTTGAAAACCAAAATCAGTAGTTTTCTGAGTAATGATTTAATATGATTAAAAAAAAAAAAGGCTTACTATTCTTACTAATCTTTTCATACAACACTTCAGATTCAAGAAAAGAAAGGATAATAAAACTTCAAAAAAAAAAGGAGTACATTCTGTTATACCTCAATATTACGGATGTGTCCATATATGTATATTTATAATATTTTTACAACTAAAAAATAAAAAAAAAAACAGTTGTAGTGAATTAGAAATAGATAAACTTAATAAAAAAAAAAATGGGTACTAAAAAAAATTTATTACCCTTGTATATAAAATTGGTATATAATTATATATAATAAAAGGAGTTCATTCTTATTTTTTTATTATCCATTAGACAAAAAAATTATTTTATAACCAATCAGCAATTAAAATTAATTTAAAATATGTCTCTGTGCTTAGTGAGGACAAAACAAAAAAAAAAAATTGTTATATAAAAATATATATAAATCCTTAATTTTAAGACAGAAGAGAAAATTGTCAAAATATCTTATATATCCTATATTTATACCTCTCTATAAAAGCCGCCCATATGCTTGTTTGAATGTAAAATGCTGTAACCTCAATATTTAATATTTTGTATTGTCGAATAATTACGTACCCTTATATTGCCCTTCGAATTATATAATCCATAATACAATAATTTCTTCAATAGGACTATGAGATAAAAAATAGAAAATTAAATTTTTATTATTGTTCAATTATCAAGATGACATTATTACGTGATGAAAATCTTCAAGTTAACTGAATTGTCCAAATTAGCGAAGGCTATTCCTACTAAATTTGATAACATATTATTAACAGTTGTAATTGCATTTGAACGACAAACAGTAAGGTTAATAAAAATTGAATATAAAAGGAATGCTAATACCGCTAATTTAAGAAATTTAAAGTCATACATATATCGATTGCTCTCATAAAAAATAAAGAATTAAAATGGAGAAATTTATTTATTTTTGAATTAAATAATTAAAACTTCAAAATTAAATTTATACATAAATGTATATGATAGGTTAAAAATTGATGCAAATGAAAATTATCGTTTTAACCAATAAATAACAGTAAATCTATTATGACATTTCTTTTTTACTTTTTTAATATATTAAAAACTATTAAGCTGAAAGCTGTGTATAAAAAAAGATTAGCATATACATACATACATATGTATATGGAAAAGAAATGAATGTACATATGCATGCATTATATTAAACGTTATTTGTCATTTAATTTTGACATTTGAAAAAGTAAATATTATTATTGTGGTATAGAAATCTTAAATTATAATAAAAACTGGGAAAAATATTATGAAACGAAAGTTATTATGTTTGTTATAATATATTTTTTTCATCTTCTAAATAAATTTTCAAATATCACCTATTAAATTTAAATATATTTTGCTAGCAACAAATTGGTATCCATATTTTTTTTTTAAATATCATCTGTTTATTCAAATAACCAGTTGATTTTCCAAAATTTTATTACATTACGTCAAAAATAAATAATTTGGTGACGTCATCTTTTTATCCCTTGTTTGTGTACACTGTACATTTTTTTTAAACTGAATTTTACTATTTTTCCTTCACTTTTGATCCACTTTTTTGACATTTCTGCTTTACATGTTTTTTGATATTTTGAAAGTTATTAAAATACGATGAAACTTGAAAATTTTTCTCAAGTTCAGAACTCATCTTTTTGAAAGTAACATTTTTTATTATTGCGGCCAGTCACAAAAAGTTACAGATAAAATTTTTAAAATCTTACAAAATAATATTAAATAAACCGCTTGAAAAAGATAATTTTTAATTTAATTTTGTGAATATTTCAAAAAATTGAAAATCTCATTCTATTCTTTAAACGCTTTAAAGATGTTACGACTCTTATCATTTTAAAAAATTTTATAAGAAAAGGGATTAAAAAAGATATAGAAAACATTGATATCTAACCACTGCCAAATAGTGTGGCAACAATGAAAATTTGACATTATGTTGCTCTTTTTTAAGTACACTACAAAAGCATTAAAAAAGAAAAGAAAAAGAAAATGTCATAATAGCTTATGTCTTAGTAGATGTTTATTATAATTTTCATTTTTTAAATATTAAATATTATATTAAACACTTTAAATTGATTTTCGAAATTTTTTTATTTTAATTTATTCTAATTATTCTAAGTATTTTTTTTTTTTAATCTTTATTTATGCTTTTGTTTTAATACAAAACTTTTCTTCTATGTTTTTGTTATTGTATAAAAAAAAAAAATACAGTAAAACTATTCTTATAATTAATCCTTCATTAATAAAATATTCGATATAAAGAAATTATACTGTATAAAAAAATTTTATTAGCAAATTTATTTTTTGTGGTCGGTTTTATGTTAAAAAAAAAAAAAAATATGGAATATAGCTGGAACATAAACTGTTATTTTACTTCTTCAACTGTAATTTTGCTGATCTGTTGAGTTTTTTTTCTTGTTTTTCTTCTTCTTTTTCTTTTTCTTTTATTATTTTTATTATTATTAATAGTTAGTAGGTTATACATAATTTATTTATTTCCCCGCTTAAGTTTTTATGTGAAAAAATAAACGGTATTTTTATGAACATTTGATGATGTTGATAAAAATGATGACGATGTTAAAGATTATGATGAAATGAGTGATTGCAGGAAAACAAAGAATAACTTATGTATGTACATATCTATGTATTATGGATTAGTGTTTTTTTTTTGTTTTGTAAAATTATTTATGCATGTGTTTATTTTTTTTTTATATTTGTTGCTATTGTGTACTTCTTCTTATTGTGAATTTCAATATGAATTTAAAGCTTTAAAATTTAATTTTGAAAGTAAAGATTCAATTTTTTTTTTTTTTTATGAATTTTCAAAATTGAATTATTTGATTTTAAAATTTATTCGTGGTTGTGTTAACTTTTCTTTTAATTGAGTGAAAATTTACAAAAATATCAACTGAAAGATATTAGGTAAAAAAAAAATAAATTTATATCAAGGTGATATATGTATGTATTGTATGTATGTATCTGAGTGTAAAGTCTTTGATTTATTAGAAGAACATAAACTATTTGCATTAATATAGAGAAAAAGTATTACAAATGTAATTAAAAAAAAAAAAATATTTAAGTATAATATAAAACAAGTCAATTTTATTTTCATAAGTGTAAAAAAAAAACATGGACAAATGTAAACCAAAGGTTTTTTAAAGCGCACATTTTACAAAATATACTAAAAACAATTTAGAATTGTGACTTTTATAAAAGTTTTCTTAAATTTTTATGTATATACATACATATGTATGTATTGTAAGAAAAATGTTGTGAAAAATCAAAATACACTATCTTTAATTTTAAGGAACCACTAAAATAGTCAAGAAAATTTGTTTACGTACATAAACGTATTATTAAAGGTTTAATGTTTTTTTTGTATTAGTTTATAAGTTTTTGTACAGGTAACTAAGTTTTGGGTCTCTAAAAATAGCAAATTTTCAAATTCCAGCCCTAAAAGATTTTAAACCGGTGGTGATACAAAAAATATTCTGATGCAATTTAAGTTAATTCGAAAAGATCTTTCATCTCTTGGATCTCTTGGAAAGATTTTTCATGGTACTAGCTAAAAGTCTTTTTGGAGATACGAAAAAAGCAAAATATTTGAAATTTTTTTTTTCCCATAAACGATAAATTTTAATACTAAATTGCAAAAAATTGTAAAATTTTTATATTGCAAAAAAAAAAAAAATGAAGCAAAACAAAAAATCTTGTTACTTGACGTTTTTACATTAAAAATATTTTAAGCAGAATCTGTAATTTGTAAAATGTACCTATACTATATTTGAAAATAGATTTTTTCAAAGATTGGGACACTGAAGCTCCGTAATAAGTGGAAAGATGCAAAAAAAAGTTTATCTACGACATTAAATTTTTTAAAAACCTATCTAAGGTTAAATTTGAATTGTTCTATCTTAAACGATGTAAAAATTTTGTACCATGTCAGACGGACGGACAAAGTTATACTAATAAGGATATTTTTCAAAGTTTTTTTTTGAAAATGTGCTAAAAAATGAAGTGAAAAAAACTTGCTCCAAAATTATTGCATAAAGTTAATTTTATTATATACTTTTGGAAAATTTGAAAAGTAAATTTTTTAATGAAGAACATAATGAACACGATTTAAAAAGCACAATAGAGAGAAATATTTTGAACTTTCTAAATACATTTCGTATTATTGAATAGGTTATGGCTCTAACAATATTTATGATAAATTTTGAAAACCAATAAACATTTTTTTTTTTTTAGTTTAAATCTTTAGATACTTGTGTATATGCAAATTATTTCTTTTTACTTGTTGAAAATTCGAAAAAAAATTTCGAAATTTTTTTTTTTATTCAAAATTTAATGTCCTTAACTTCGGGAAAATTGTAAAAATCAAAAAAATTTTAATTTTAAAATTAAAAAGTGATTTCTTCAATCATTATAACACATTTTTTACATCCTTTTGCAGTTGTCAATAAAGTTATAATTTTTCATTCGCATTTGTATATATGTACATATTATTGAAAACATTAAAATTGACATCATATTGTGGGTACTGACATCATATTGTGGGTGGGTACATATTGTGGATAAACTCTTCATAACGATCAAACATTTTGAAATCGTTTTTGCATTAATCAAATTTGCTGATTAATTGGTACAGGGAATCATCATTGCATTAAAGTACCCATTAATATACCCATTTTTATGTACTTGAGAAAAATTTTCATATAAGAATTTCCCCCGCTTCTTTTAGATCCTGATTAGAGATATTATGTTTTGAGATATTTTAGTAGGTATACATAATTTTCGATAATGCTGGGGGGTAGGGCGCTGATAGATTTAGGCTTGGAAAAGAAATTTGATAAAATCTTTTTAAAATTATATTAGTTAAGTTAGCTCTAGTGATCCGTTCAAAATGAACTAAATTCTATTAATTCATTAAAATTTTAGTGATGCGTTAGCTCTAAAATATGTTACCTAAACTAACGAAACTTAATTACTTAAATATCTTAAGTTTGTTAGTTATCAAATTTATGTTTGTAAGTGTTGAAATAAAAAATGTTGGAGCTCTTGTGTTATAGTTTTAGTATATTATTATAACTCTTGTGTATATATCGGAAAAAAAAAAAAAAAAACTTGAAAAGTTATTGTCTAAAAAGTAAAATTGAAAATGTTTCTGTATAACAGTAATTTTATTTTGTATTTGTGTAATTTTTTATTCTAAATATCTAATTTTAAACGAAGTTTTTTTTTTTTAAAGGTTTTAAAACTATATTTAAAAATAAAGTACCTATAATGATATTTTTTTTGTATGACTATGAAAGATTTTGTAAATATGCATATATAAAACATATATTGCAACACAAGTACATTATGTTTTCCTCATTTACTACTCATTTTTTTTTTTTTTTTGTTGAAGAAAAATAAGGTGAATATCTTTGTTCAGTTAAATTTAGTTTTTGTTTTTTTACCTGTAATGAAAAGAATAAAAAATAATTTATTAGAAAAGTTATTAAATGTATATTGTTTTTTTTTTTGTTATATTTTTATTTATTAAATTATTTTTAATAAAAAACTTTGTATTAATTTTATTAAAATTAAACAAAAAATTAGATAAAATGTCACAAATTTAAATAAATGTTAATAATATATTATTAAAATTATCTTAAATGTAGCAGCTTAGAAAAATTGATAAGAGTATCATAAGAGGGCTTATAGTATGAAATTTTTTCTTCCCACGAAAATAATATTTTAACCATTAGGTTTAAACAGTATTAAGTACTGAGTAGATAATCATTTTAAAAAGAAAAATATCAAATTATCTCGTCTAAAATCAATATTTAAAGATATTTTGCGTGAACTTTGGACTTTTCATTGTTAATCTAAAAAAACAACAGATATAAAACTGTGAATAAAAATTTTTTTAGATTTGTAAAAAAAAAAAAAAATTTTAAGGATAATGGCAGTTTTTTTTTTTTTTCGTTTATAGATATATTATTTATACAATTATTTTTGGAATTTACTGAAATGTCAATGTGACATTAAAATAAAAATTTGTGGGTGTAATATTGTAATTGTGATTTTTATATCTTGTATCTTAAATATGCATATTGTACTGTACCAACAATTAAAAGAATGACAATCATATTAAGTTTGTAGATATAAATGACGAATAATAAAGATTTATATTTAACAAAGATTCAGGTTTAATGATATATGACACAAGGTGAGGGTGGATGTGCTAACCTATATATACGAGTAATTCTATTTTAGTATTCTTAAGCGTCATTCACCTAGAAAACCAAATCTACTATATTAATTAAAACTATAGTGCTGAGTAATGATTTACGAAAAATAAACATTTAAACAATTAAAAGATTTAATGGAACCTACCTTACTGAATACTTCGGCAGAAATACCTTAAAGAAAAGTGTGGCCGATTTGTATTAAAAGTTACAATATTACAGATTAAACAAACAGAAAGCATCTGTATCAAACGGAATAACTTGTTGAATATGTAAAGATTTTAAGGAGCGTGGCAGGAATGATCTTATTTTAACCTAACACAAAAATTATTGAAGTTTCACTTGTCATTTATAAAATAAATGAAGAACTTAGATGAGAAGTGACGAGAAGATACATGGCACAATTATATCTATCACCAGATATAAAATGCTCAAAAGTATCAAAATTCAAATAGTTAGGCTCAGCAGCCACAATATTAATTTAAGCCTATTTAGATACGCATTATGGTAATTATTACAAAATTATTAAAGTTTTATTACAACATTAAAATTAACAAAAAAAAAAAAAAAAAATCTTTCAGAATCAAATCCATTTTTAGTACAACAATCAATCAAAAAAAAAAAAAAGAAGTGAATAATTTTACTATTTTCACGTTTTTTATTGGGGTTCATGGCACCGATTCTTTTAACTTAAATGTTAGTTTTTTTTTTTCCAAATAAACATATTGTCAAGTATGTGTATAATATAATATATTTATTATATATGTATGTTATGTATATATGTACATATATACATAGGTCAACAAGTAAAAAAAATAAAAGAATTCTAATCAAATTCAAAGTAATTAATTCTCCCGCACTAAAAACTGTTCATTTGAAAAATAAAAGAAAAAAGCAAAAAATTAATGGAATAACATTAAAAACAGTTAAGATGTAATGTTTTTCATTGGAAACGTTTTTTTAATTTTTTTTAATTTTTTTTATTTTTTTTTAAATAATTAGTTAAAATAGGCAAAAAAAAAACAAAATAATAAATAAAAACAATCGTAAAAGAAGAAACCTGTTAAAATGTTTTTTTTTTTTAACAGTCAATTATCATGTGATCTAACAATCAAACAAAAGTGATAAAAATAAAAAAATGTAAATTTTGGCACCCAACAAAAAATAAAAAAAAAAAAAACGAAAAAAATCAGATCATAAGAAATAGAAAAATTGAACAAAACAAGGAATACGAACTTTAAGAATTAAAATTAATCCATCAAACTCACTTAAAAGAAAAGATTTTTAACACTTTTTTTCATTGTTGTCATCGAAACGGTATACTTATGAAAAATTCTTATATGATTCGCATTTAGTTATAATTTCTGAATAATTTATTACAGTGGTTTCGAAACGATATTTTTAAGAACCCAAGTGTTCTAGGAATGTTTTGAAAGGGTTTCAAAATATTTTGAAAAGAAGTTGGCTTTGTTCATTTTTTAGATACTTTTAGATTTAGACAATTAATTCAAAAAATTTTGTGCATTACGTAGACAAGAGCTAAGTTGATGAACGCATTATATGGATTGAAACCTTTTTATAATCTCGTCAATTAAAGTATAAGTAAATTGTTTTATTGATCTGTTTCTGAAGAAGTCAACTCAAAAACTCAAAGCAGCAGCAGGAGCAGGAGGAAGCAAAGCAGGAGCAAGTCGATTTTTCTACTTTATCAACTCATTTAAGATTTCAGTAGCATTTTTAAATTTCGAACACATGAGCCCGTTTCAATGGCTTTAATCGTATATTCAAAATTAATGGTTAAATAAATTATGAGAAGGATGGTTTGAACAAAATTTGATCCATGTCAAAAAACATTGTTATGAATCGAATTTTAAGTTTTATTCCCCCTAACTAAAAGCATTGCCTTAATTTATTAATGGTTTGTTCTCTAAATAAATTCTTAAGCTATTTTGTTTATTCGTACTACAGTCGATAATGTAATTTATTTTACTTTGTTGTCTTTCTGTAAAGAGTTCCAAATAAAGGGTTAAAAAAGTTAAAATATAAAAAATTCTTTTGAGTAGGTATACAAAAACAAAAATTTCAACATTCAAAATTTAAGAATCACTGCAAAAAATTAAGAATCACTGTTTGAAATATGTAACATCGTAACACAGATCAATGTACAATAGATTTTTAAGCTTTCTTCACTTCCAAAAATAGAAAATAAAAATAATTTTTAGTTTTAATTAAAAAAAAAATTGAACTCGTTAAATAATTTTGAATTATAATTTAGTGAAAAATTTGTGAAAATTGTATTAAAGTAATGAGGGTTCCAAATTTTATTCAAAAATAGTATTGTCGGTTTTCTTTTTTTTTTTTAACAGATTAAAAATGAAACATTAACTAAATTCAAAAATATTTTAGTTTTAACCCTGAATTATCAAGCATAAGTGAAATTTACATTATAATTATTGAAGACTATTGAAGAAAAAGAAAATAAAATTTAAAAAAATAACTGCGCTGGTTTGTATTGATTTTAAGTTTTTCGAATTTCTAAGTATCTGTTAAAATTATTTCTATGGACTAGAATCATAGGACCTAATAGGCAATTTAAAAAAATACATTGGTGGATATTAATTACTTGACCAAATGGACAAATTCTTAACAGAATGAAAATAAATAGAGAATAACTGAAAATGTTCTAAGAGCCCATACAGCCCGAATTTCTCAATTTAATAACAAATTTTTGTGATACATATCACAAATCTGACATGATATGGGCATAGACTTATGTAAGGCAAAATCAGAAAAAACAGATATAGAAAGGAAACAAACGTCATGTAATTGTATAATTTTAGAAATTGCAACATAAAAAAAGATGAAATTTTAAAATATTTTTAACAGATTTATTACAATTGGATTAAGAGATAATCGAAAAGTAACTCTGCTGTATATAAATATTTAACTCAAAGTACCAATCTAGACTCATCTTATTAAACTAATTATAAATATATAACAGTAGAATTCACTCCAAAAGTGTAAAAAAAATATATCAAAAAAAAATCATAGTAAAAATTGTTATTTGCACACAAGGGTTAAATAAAAAAAAAATTACTTCTTTTAATCAATGTTTAGAAAATTGTTTTTTTTTTTTTTTTTTAATTTTTTACAATTGGTCGCTTCTTTTCTTTTCAAAAAAAAAAAAACACAATTAGAGTTTTTTTTTTACTTTAAAATTTATTTACGTAGGTATGTAAAAACAATAAACATTAAAAAAAAAAAAATGAATGAATGAATATAATGTATAAAAAGTTTTGTAGGTGAAAACTGTAAATAGATTTAAAATGTCAAAACATTAAAACAACAATTAAATAGAGTATAGGAAGTGAATAATGTAAAATGATAAAGGTGAAATTCAATTGTTATATTTTATTTTTAATTTTTTTTTTTTTTTTAAATTTATTTTTTAAAGTTTACCAATTTTGAATGTAAATGTTTTTGTACCTTTCTAATGTGTATTTAGATATTTTTATGTTGTTTTTTTTTTTCTGAAAAAATTTAAATTTTTAAACAATGTGGAAATTATCAACTTAGATTTTAATCATGATCTTTTTGATTTAAGAATTTGATTTAAAAATGTTTAAAAATGTTTATTTTGTGGTAACCGCGGTGGTTTATAGTATTTTTTTTTTTGTGCTATTACGGATTGGAAGTTGAATAATAAAAAAATAAAAAAAAAAGGGCTATTTTATTGTTTTTGTTTGTTTTTGCTTTTTATTTTTGTTTGTAATTGATAGCAGATTTTTTGTTTAAAAACTTTCTCCATTAACATTATTAATCTTAAGTATTTTTTCTAGGGCATATAATTATATACATCTGGGAAATATATTCAACAGGTGTATGTAAATTCTGATAGTTACCGATTAAATTAGGAGCGGAAGGAAAATTCAATGATATCCTTAAGAAAAACAAACAGTTCAAGGAATAGGAAAGGAATATAACTATATATTTTTTTTTTTTTAAATCGGAAATAGTCGTAAAAATATGTTAAAAATCTGCAGAAAGAAGAAGATTAGTTATGTAGTTTAGAAAATTGTTTTTTTTTATGCATTCTAAAATTTGCATTTATCATTTCATATATCCGGGTTAGTTCTAAGTATTTCAACAGTATTAAAAACTCTTTCGTAACATCTTCTAAGTTTTATATTAAGGACCTTCAAAATGAAATTTACTTGTATCGATACGTCAAAAAGTTTAAATTTCCTAAGCATAATTTAAACAAGACAGAATGTAAATCAATCGTTTTTAAAGGAGCAAATTTTCCAAAAAACAAACTGAAATAACTTACACATTAGTGTAATATTAAGAGATATTTTTGGTCTAAAAGATATTTTTGGTCTTAAAATTTTAAAGTTCTAACTAAAAGGGCATCGGAATTATGAAGGATGAAAAATTTTGCAAAATATTGTCTTCATATAACGGTAAATTTAAATAGTAAATTACAAAAAATTGCATAATTTTGATATTCTTTTATAAAGGTAAAAAAAAAAGTTCTGTCAAATGGCGTTTTTAAATAGAAAAAATGTTAAACAAAACTTCGAATATACATATTTAAAAAAAAAAAACATAAATAGGGCTTTTTTCAAAGTTTAAAGGGCTGTAGATGCGTAATGCTTCGTCCATTAATTCTTCTACATCACTAATTTTTTAGTGAGATCTACCCATGGTTAAAATTTCATTGCTCTATCTTTAACAGTGTAGAAGTTTTGTAATTAGATTGATGGACGAACGGACAAAGTGAAACTAATTTTTTCAAAAAAATTTTTTTTTTTAGAAATGTGCTAAAAACAATGATACAGAATGTTAGAAGAAAACAGATTCAGTTGAGCTTAAAACTAAAACTTTTATATAAAACATTTTATACAATTTTGATTAATTTTTGTAAGTCCTTGTTTGTCTTTTTCTTTTTTCATTTTTAATATGGATTTAAATTAAATGTAAGCATAAATAAGCATATAAATTGTTATTGTATTATTAGTGTTACACGCGCTGAATATAAAAACAAAATTTTGTTTTTCTTTTATTTAATATTTAGTTTTGTAATATACTTTATTTTTTTTTTGTTTTTTTTTTATCATTTAATTTTATTTTGTTGTTTTTGTTTTTTTTTTTTATTACAAATATATTCTTAAAGATAATTTTGAAAATATTTTTTTTTAAGAACTAAACCATTAATAAAAACACAATAACAAAATAAAAAAAAAGAAAAAAAAAAATTACTTAAACTTCAAACAAATGCGTAACAACAGGTGAAATTATAAAAGAAGACAGTTGTTTTTTTCTTTGTCTTACTGTAGTAAGTTTTCTTTAATTGTCGTAAATTTCATTTAAGACTCACAAAAAAAACAAAAAAAAACAAAAAAAAACAAAAAAAAAAAAGTAAAGAAAAACAAAAATAAAAGAAATATGAAATACACGACAACTACTAACTAATATTATACAAAATAAAATGAAATTAACTTTGGATATAAATTTAAAGGCTATCAAAAGTCAAATTTCAAAGTAGTAATAAATTTTTAATGGTGTTTAAAAAAAAAAAAAATTAAAATGAAAAAATTAAGGAAACAACAAACCTTCTGCCAGGTTTATTTATTTTTTTTTTAAAGAATATGTCTGACACAGCTTGTTGTCCCGTGCCAGTTGACCATAATTTTATGCACAAGCTTGTGGTCGAAATATTTTGTTTTTGTTTTTTTTTTTGAAAATTTTAGTATTAAAATTAAAAAAAAATAAAACAAAAACACATAAAAATGTTGTAAGATATATAAAATTTACAAATATATGTATGTTCATTTATCCTTTATAAATTATCAAATTTGTTATCTTTCATAATATTAAAAAGTTTGTAAACTCAAAGAAAACATGAATTTTTGCTTATTGTTGTTGTATTTTAGGTATATGATGTGTCCTGTTTCTTAAAGGTGTATTTTATCATGTAAAATGTGAACACTTTTAATTTATATATGTATATGAAATTATGTAGCTTCAATTTTCAATTATGTAATTTGAAAAGAAGTTTAAAGTTGTACACTTAATTTTTAAATTAATTCAAGTTAAGAACTTGTAATTCTTTTGTAGAATCATATTCAATGTTTTAAAATTCCAAAAGGTCAATTAAAATTTCTACCGCATCAAAAAAAAAAAAAACAATAACTTAAAATGAATCAGACAGACTATGGCAAATTAATTTAGTATAATATTCGGTTTAAATCAAAAACTTTTTATCATATTTATCCTAACAATGAAACAATTCATATACTTAATTTCCAATACTAATGTTTTCATTATCTTTAGATCTCAGTATACGGGAGAATTATTTAGTTTGATTGTGTAGTAAACTTTACTACACTACTTTAAATAATTATTATGTTTTACTTTAAATAATTATTTTTTTACTTTAAGTGAAGACTTTTTTATTTTAAGTGAAAAATCTTTACTTCAGTCATTTATTTTTATATAAATATTTAATATATATATATATTTAATTTACTTCAGACATACTTCAACTTCATATTTGGAATTTCAGTATTTGATATTAAATATATACGTATATATGTTTATTATATATGTATAATATATGTATTTTTTATTACAAAGGTCAAAAAATCTTCATTTAATGTCAAAATTTCTAAGCTTTAAGTTTTATAAAATCTTCACTTACAGTTAAAATGTTTTCACTTAAAATAAAAATATCTTCACTTAAAGCAAAAAAAAAAAACAAAAATGTATACGTACAGAGTAATTAAATTATAAATTTAAAATTTCTAATAAACAGATAATCATGAAATTTTTTATTTATGGGAATTGGGGATTGAATACTGAAACTGAACTTTTAAGCTTTTTTTAATTTGTTTTTGGAAAGATAGCTTTTATTTGTCAGAGACATATTCCTAATTTACCTCATTAAACTTTCCCATTGCTAAAAGAATACAATTGTTTTCTTTTCAAACCAAAAAAGCTTAGTAATCTATTTAATTAATAACTGCCGGACATATTTCAATTTTTTGAATTAGCTTTTTGAGAAGTTGATTGTTACATTTGATATTATTCATTTTAGTTCTTCTATTACGTTTGTTATGTTTCTATCGATTTGTAATGCCATATGTAATTTAAGTTCTTTGTTAATATTATTTCTATAATTATAACAGTTTGTATTTCTAAAGTGCAATTTTAGGTTAATTGAAACTTTTAGACACTTGTTGAGGTGGTTATAATTATAGATGTATGGTCTGATAATAGATTTAAGACATAAGGCTGCTCAAATAAAATTTCTTGCTATATTCCCCTCGTAACACAGAAATCTGTCAAATCAGGAATATTTTACCTATCGCTTTGCCACTATATTGATTAACCTGTTGACACGTGATTAAGGTTATAAGAAAAGCTTTTTAATTAATTACTAAATAATGATGCATAAATTTTCAAAACCTATAACTGATTAATTCAAAAATATATTATTTTTAATACCCCAACTATAATTAAAGCAAAAACAAAAAAAAAAAAATCTTATTGAATTCAAGGAATTTATTATAATTCGGGAAATCTTGAAAAAACAAACTTTCCGCGCAAAATTAAAAGTAATCTTACTAAAATGTTGCAAAATTTTATTGTTTTCAAATTAAAAAAAAAATTTTTTTTACTATCAACTGATAAGAAAAATTCGCTTATAAATTAAAAGCTTTTCTTTCTTAATAATTAAAGTAAATAATTTTTTATTATTTTTTTGTTACGTTTAGTGTTTTTTATCTTTAATAGTATTTGTTTTTATTTTTTTTTTTGGGCTTTTGTATGCCTCTTTATATATAACCATTTAAATATTCAATTTACTCGTATTCTGTGGTTAGTTTTAATTTATCATTTTTGACATTTTATTGGTTTATTCAAATGATATAAAAACAAGGTAGGTTTACATTCTACCTCTTTCTTCTTACATTCTACAACGTTTTTTAAAAGCGCAGATTTCCAAAACTCAATACAAACTGTTTAGAAGTGTGACTTACACAAAAATTTGAAAATTTCATGTAATAAGAAAAAATGTGAAAATAGGACATTTTTGAAATTTTGAGGGGCCGTAATTCCGGAATCCTATATAACTAAGAAAAGCCGTTAACACACGTAAAAATATATTATTGCACCTTTAATTTTCATGCATTGCCGAAGAAAAATTTGTACAGGTGCCTAAGTTACAGGTGTCTAAAAACACCAAATTTTCAATTTTTGAGACGTAATAACTCTTAAAGAGGGGGTGCTACCAAAAAATTTATACTAATTCTAAAAGTTCTTTCTTGTCTCAAAATTTCAGGTTCCTATCGAAAGGCGTGCCGGAGTTTCACGAAATTTCATGCAAAATGTGGTTTTCACATAACGGTAAATTTAAATAGTAAATTACAAAATATTACATAATTTTGATATTGTTTTATATAGATAATAAAATTTTCGATCTTCTGGCGGTTTTAGATTGCAAAACTATTACGCAAAGTCTGAGATATATACATCTGAAAATGGGGCTTTTTCGCAATTTTGAAGAGCTGCAACTTTGGAACCCTCTACAACTTAAATAAACTTTTAACACACATAAAAATATATTACTGTAGCTTTAATTTTTATATCTTGTAGAAGTAAAATGTGTACAGGTTCCTAAGTTACAGGTGTTTAAAAATAGCAAATTTTCAATTTTTAAGCCCTAATAGCTCATAAACAGGGGGTGGCCCGAAAAAATTTTTTGAGCAAACTTATACTAATTCTAAAAGTTCTTTCTTGCCTCAAAATTTCAAGCCTCTATCTAGAAGCATTCCGGAGTTATGAAAGTAGAAAAATCATGCAAAATTTGGTTTTCACATAACGGTAAATTTAACTACTAAATTCAAAAAAAAATGGTATAATTTTCATATTAATTTACAAAGATAAAAGAAATACCTGTCGAATGACGTTTTCAGATTGAAAAAATCTTAAGTAGAACATAAGATATATGCATTTAAAAATAGGGCTTTTTCAAAGTTTGAGGGGCTGTAGCTCCGTAATGGGAGGGGCTACATGAAAAAGTTGTTGCACAAAATTATTTTTTTTATGAGACCTACCCATGGTTAAAATTTTTTTTCTCTATCTTTAACGGTGTAGAAGTTTTGTAAACAGACGAACGGACGGACGGACAGAGTGAAACTAATAAGCACATTTTTTCAAAATTTTTTTGGAAATGTGCTAAAAAAAGTAGCATTTCAAGACAATATAGTGAAACAAATCGATTATTTTTTATTGGTCAGTATTTAATTTCAAATTTACAGTATTTAATTTATATTAACATTTTTTATAGTAAAAAGTTATTCATTTTGTCAGTAAAATCTTTGCTATTTTATCAGTAACCAGTATAAATACACATTAAAATAAATCAGTAATAAATATAATATATAGTTGTTTTGGTAATACTTTATTTAGAAGTTGGCAGTTATTATAATTATTTTTTAGTAATTTAATAACAAAAGGCTACGAAAATTGATCTAATCTATAATAAGTATTGGGTCTCAAATTTCTGATGTTCGGACTAAAATTTGTATAAAGTTAATAAATAGTCTTTAATTACATGCACAAGATTCCACTTCCACTTCCATTTTATTTTTTTACATACTTTTTGAATTTTGTGTCTTTAGAAACATATTTGTCAAGCCGAATTAGACAGATACAGATATAGAAGTAATATATATATATTGTGTTTTGATTTTATCATTTCATAAGTTAAAAACGACTAAAATAAAAATTTCCAAAATAGTTATTACTTTTATTTTTTAACTAACTTTTAAGGGGTTACAATCAAATTCAATAGTAAAAGGGGTTAGGTTAGGTTAGGTTAAGGTGGCTAAGTTTGACCATTTGTAATTTTCCATATCGGTTATTTCCTTACGAAATAACGTTTTGCTTGTGGATAGAGGTACCCCTAGTCCTGCCCTATCCGGCAGAACTTGTAAGGTTGTACCAATTCTTGCGAGTTCATCAGCTTTTCATTTCTCGGAATACCTCGATGACCTGGTACCCAGCAAAGCTGAATGCTAAACTGCCTGGCCATCTCGTTAAGAAGTTTTTGGCAGTTTATTACAGTCTTCGAGGTTGTGCATGTTGATTCCAGAGATTTTAACGCAGCCTGACTGTCTGACAGAATACGTACTTGCTTCACAGTCAAAACGCTTCTATTCAGTAGAATTAAGGCTTCTTGAATTGCCATAATTTCCGCTTGGAAGACGCTACAGTGGTCTGGTAATCGGAAATTATGACTGATATTCAGATTATCTGAGAAGACCCCGCATCCTACACTGCTGTTCATTTTTGAACCATCCGTGTAGAATTGTACTCCTTCGAAGGTCATCACTGTGTTCGAGCTCCAACTCTCACGGCTTGGTATGCTCGTCACATGAGATTTCCCGAAGAAGTAAGTGGGGGACGTGTAGTACACCAAGGCGGGAGTGGACTTGAATTGGTTTATGATATCCGAGTGACCTTCTCGTGAATTGATCAACTGGGATGTAGCTTTTAATCTCACAGCTGCAAATTTACTATAATAGGGGTTAGGTAATATATAAATAGGTAAAAGGGGTTACTATAACTAACAATTCCTAAAATTTTAGATGAAAGCTTAAGTATTTGTGAATTGTGATAAAATAGAATGATTATAATCTTTTTTTTGTTTTTGTTTTTTTTTTTTTTTTTTTTTTTTGTTTTTGGTATAAACTAGTTACAATTAGTATTCATGGTTATTTAAAACCTATATAAAAACTAGTAAAATTTTATTTCAACTAATTTTAACTAATTTTTTAATATTTTTCAAAAAAAAACATAGAATTTCAAAGTTTAGAAAAGTTATTCATTAGTTAGTGATTTTGTTTTTGTTTTTTTATGAAGTCGTAATTAATCTGCTATCTTTAATATTTTATTTTATTTTTATTTTTATTTTATTGTATAACATATGAATGTCTGCTGTATTCGTTCATGATTGTGTATAATTATTGTTATTCTAATTATTCTTTTGTTGTTGTTATTAATTTTCAATGACAAATTTATTTTTTTTTTTTTTTTTGCGAAATGATAAGATTACATTTTATCATATTCGTTTAAGTTATAATAAAACGTTAATGTATATTAGGTCTTATGTTGACAAAAAAAAAAAAAAAACAACTAAAACGGAATTGAAATAAAGCTTTATATGAAGTTCTATGTATGTACTTCAAAAAAAAAAAAAAAAAAATTAATAATAGAAATATTAAAAATTGAACAATAGAATTTTTAAATTTCAATGACTTTGTAGTTTTCTTTTTTTTTTTCAAATATTTTTTTTTTTTTAGCAATTTTGTAATCATCAATAAGTATAGGAAGAACATATTAAAATAGAATAGACTAGAAAAAGATTAAAATCGTGGTAATGATTAATACACAAAAAAAGTTTAGATCTCATTCGGAATTGAAAGGATAATTGAGCTGTCAATACGTTGATGGATATTCTAAAAGATTATTTTTCACAATTATACACATCATTTCATAAAATAAAAGGATTAATAAATAGGGGTTCAGTGCGTTCTGCAATCAGCATTACAAGACTTATATGAAAAGTTTCATTGTAATTGTGATGTTATAGATGTTTCCATTGGTAACTCGATTCAGAATGTTCAGTTAAAAATCAAGTATATACTTCTTAGGTAGTAAAATTCATCAAGAAGCTAAGGTTCCCCACTTTGTTAGTTCCTTAGAGAAAAAATACGCTACAAAACGAAGAAATCATGTTAAAGATGAGCTTGTGTTGTTATAAAAGCTGTTATATTAATGTTAGCTGTTGGTAAAGAAATTTTAACTTCATCTTTGTATTATCAACTCACCATTATGCTTTTTTCATATATATAGGTAATATTTAGAAAATTCCAGGTTACATATTCAAAAAATGCGTAGCTTTACTCTTAAAGCAAGATATCTGGTTACGGATGACTATTATTAGAAGTAAGGATGTAAATAACAGAAACAGTGTATTACAGAAAAAAAACAAACATTTAAATTTTAAGAAAAAATTTCAACTTACATTCAATAATTGAATAAAAAGTAAAATGAAAAAATCACACCAGTGAATTTTTTTCTGAATGAAGACGGAAGGATAATATTATATATCGATCCTCAAATTGATCAAGTATTGAATATCGATTTAAAATTAAATTTTAAGATTCAAGACTTACAGAATTCTATTTATAAAGAAAACAGATTTTTCAATATTTTAAAATTTATGTCAAATTCCGACAATTTCTTTTATCATTTTTAAATCAAAAAAAAAAAAAAAACAAAAATTTCCCATAATTAAATCTAATTAAAAAAAAAAAAAACAACAACAATATTTTATTTTATTTTTATAATACCTATACAAAAATGAGAGGTTAAACTTAAAAAGAATCGAATTGGAGAGGAGGTGTAAATTTATTCTAAAAGAAAATTAAATAAAGAATGCGATTTCATATTTTTTTTTGTTTTTGGTTTTTGTTTTGCATAATAAAATCATAGAAAATTTTTTTTTTCCATAAAATTTACTTTTGTATTCGCAATTCGCATCGTATTTTTTTTTTTTTTTTGTTTTTCTTATAACATGAATTCTTGTATGTTTTCTCATATTTCAACCGTTTTCTCTGTTTTTAAACTATTAAGGAAAAAAAAAAAAAAATAGGGATAAAAAAAAAAAACCTTTTTTACACAACCTTTAAATTATTGTAAAGAAAGTTAATATTATTATGTAAAGGTTTCTAAATGCAATGATACAAATATATTAAACATGAGAATTTAACATAATTTTTAGTATATTTAGTATTAAAACATGTGCCTAACTTATTGCAGAGGAATTGAATACAATAATTATTATCGTGTCATCATAAAAATACATACATATATATAAGAATATATAAAAATATATATATATATATATATTTTAATTCGAAACACTTTACAATATAAAAAATAGGAACATGAAAATTAAAAAAAAAAAAAAAAAAAATTAAATTATTTAAAATTGAAAGAAAAGAATTACGAATTTCCCACGATTAAGTGCGGTGTGTGTGTGTGTATATGTGTGTTGATATGTAGGTATCATAGAACAAACCAAAAAATATATACATAATAAAATAAATAAAAAGCAAAAAAAAAAAAAAGAAAAAAAAATTCACTATAGTTAGGCACCACTATACAGTAAAATGATGTGATAATATGAAATAAATTATTTTTAACATCTACATATTTTTTTTTTTTTTTGAACTACAGTTGGTTGTTAAGGTTTTAGTGCATTTAAAAAAAAACTTATTATTATATGCTAAAAAAGATGTAAGGGCCAAGGGAATTACAACATATTTATATCCGATGTATCTAACTCCGAAAACTGTTTTTTATAAATCTTTACTCGTGATACTGCTATCGCCACCAGTATGGAAATTCCTCGATATGGAAATGGAGCACAGTCTTTAAACATCACTCAATCAATAAATATGAATATTTTCCAGCTGGAAAATTACAATAAATACCGTGCAAAAAAACAAGTGCATTATATTTTTACACGCAGACATAAAAACTGTTTCTTACCACAAAATTTATTGTCGTTAAACTCGAACACTATAGCCTGGGTAGACTCCATACGATACTTAGGTATTACATTAGATTCAAAAATCATTTTCCAGCCACAAATTAGTTAAACAAAAGAACAAAGTCATTAGGGTACCATATGCATTCACAAATAGAAACTCAAATGTGCCCATAGGATAATAAAATAATTTTAATGAAAACTATTTTTCAACCTATTATTTTCAACTATTTTACGAATCTCCAGTTTGGGATGATTGCTTTCAAAAAACCGCATTACCACATATTTTATTACTCAAGCTCGAAACTTCACAAAAGGGCCAATTTGAATACTATTGGGTAATAAAATACCAGCATTAAGGGAGCGATTTGATTTAAAATTGCAGTTTTCTGAGAATATGATTGTTCAAAATATGTATCAGTCATAATTATTAACTGACTCTAGCATTTCTAATTTAGTCTAGAATAGTATAAGTATAGTTTTAAGTGAAGTTATAACGCTCTAATTAAAATAAGGTTTTTCCACTTATCCTTGTAAATAGTGTATGTAATTCTATTATTATCTATTAAAATCATAGTTTGCAAATATTTTAGTTGTAAAGACAACATTTTCCTTTAGTCTAAACTCTGCAAAAATAATATAACACTACTATAGTAAGAGAAACAAATAATTTATTTATAAATTTTGGAATAGATAAATAAATAAAAAATAAAAATAATATTGTAGGCTAAAATATATAAAAATACAATGAAAAAAAATTTTATACGTTATCCTTTCCAATTAAAATTGAAATCTTTATTCAATAAAATTTTCTAAAATTCTACTATTCTAAAATCTACTATTTTGCCAATCATCATCAGGGTATCCTAAACTACATGTTAGGATACACAAGTCCTCTCATATGCATTTCAATATCCTGTTTGTTTGCTATCCAATTTAAACGTTCACTAGTATAAACTGGGGTTACGATCGAGGATATTAATTTCTTTCAGAAATAAACAACCACTAATTAAGCATTAAGTATATTGAAGAAAAACAGACAAAAAATTGTTATAGTCTCAAGATATAATAGTTACAAGATATAAGATCAAAAAGTACATGTAAGAATATCTTAGTACTTTATTGCTGATTTTTGCAGTAAGTAAAAAAGAAGATTTCAAGTTAAAAAAAAAAAAAAAATAAATAAATTAGAAGAACAAATGTTGAAAATAAGCTAAAAAATATCAATGTATCTACTTATTTTATACTCCCACAATATCACAATTTTTTTCTTTTTCTTAATTCATTGGTAGCGGTATACATAATCTCGGTTTTCAAAATCTCGTTTCCCAAAATCTCGTTTTTTTTTTTGACTTAACTTATTTTAAAGTATACGCATGTTTATAATAAATATTATTAGGAGGTATTTTCGAGTTGAATTCAAAGTCAGGGTGTTCTCTTTTTGCAGAATATTTATATATGTATATGTGTATGCGGAATTCTGAATTAGAGGAGATTTTCAAAAAAAAACTAAATTTTGTAAAACGAGTTTTGTAGAAACGAGATGTTCACCGAGATTTTGTCCGAAAGAGATTTTCTAAAATCCAGATTTTGAAAAACGAGATTTTGTACCGTTTGAAACAGCATCACCTTTATTTTGACATTGTCTATCCCAATTTCTTTAACATTGTTATTGTTCCAAAACTTTGTTGTAATCTTGTGCAGTTCAGTGTAGTGCAGTAGGAAGAAATAAAACCTACGTAAAATATATCAATGCATCAAAATAATGTCCAAAATAAGTGAAAAATAAAAAAGAAAAAACTTATTACGTGTTTGTACTTATTTGTTAATATTCTCTCGCATACATAATAATAATATGATATTGATAAGCAACAATTTAAAAAAAAAAAAAAAAAAAAATTGATTGATGTTCATGTGTTTGATGACGACCTGTTCTTTCTCTTCTTTTTTTTTTTGTTTTTCCTCCTCTTGATTTTCTTTACGAGTTTTTTGTTTTTTTGTATTTTTAACATTTTTTTTGTTTTTTTTTATAATAATAACCTCTGTACCTCTGTATGGTAAAGATTCTCAGATTCTTTTTTTTAAGAACAATTGCATTTCTTAGGACAAACAAAAAAAAAAAAATAATATGAAAAATTCATAAGAATGAACTCTGGAAGAAAATTTTTCGGACTCACTCAATAATAAATGGAATTTCCGAATGATTCAAAAACAGCAAAAGAAAAAAAAGAAATAAAAAAAAAAAAATTAAAAATTTAGACCCATTTTGTACTGGGATTTTATGTTGTTCATTTTGATAAAACAAAAAAAAAAAAAAAAAAATTAAATAAAGGGCTTACTTGTATATATGTGTAGTATCAAACCCAATTCTTTTTTAAGTATTGTGTTATTTGAAAATAATTTAAAATTTATCAAATTTCTCACAAAATAAAAACGAAAAAAAAAAAAAAAGAAAATTAAAAATAAAAATAAAAAAAAAATTTTTTTTTGCTGTTTTGTAAATTGAGTAGAGTGTACTGAGTAGAGTATTTTATGAGATGGATGGTATTAAATAAACTCTCAGCATATACTATTATATATATATAATGTATGTATATATATTTTTTCAATTTAATACTTTTTTGTTTTCAAAGAGTTTATGTACAGATATCATATATATACAAATATGTATATATATAAGTTAATTAGTTGAAAAGAAAAATCCTGAAAATTTATAATTTTAATTTGTGTTTTTTCAAGGGTGTTCGGGAAAAATTCTTTTCCTTTTTTTGTTTCATTTAAATTTCATACCACACAGAAATTTAATAGGTTAGTTGGTTAAATTTTTTTTGGTATACTGAATTAAAATACATAATATACTATACTATATACTCTATTTATTCTAAGTGAGTTAACTTGACAAATGTTATATACTATTTATACAATAGCCAATAAGTGGAGTTAGAATTTAAAAAAAAAAAAAAAATTGAAATTTAAGAGTTCAGAAAATCTATAGAAAATTTTTTTTATATTGGGAATGAACCATGTTACATATACAGCAGTCACAACAGATCGTCATCTAATTGATTTTTGAATTTAAAATAAATTTTTTATAAATTTACACAGACATCTTTAGATTGATATTAAAAAAAATTTCTTCTTTACTTTGAAAATAAAAAACGAATTGAACGAGTTATTTTCGTATTTTGCATGGATATACATATATGGTTCCGAATGCAATGTCCAGAATAGCTGAATAATAGTTAATTACTAATTAAAAATTAAACATAAAATACCGAATTTTATGTGGACGAGTTATTCAATTCAATTCGATAAAAAGATACAAGAAAATGTACTAAAATATTTGTATATTTTGATAACAATATGTCCCATTATAGATCCAACACAGGTAACAGGTATCTTTAAAAAAAAAAAAAAATACTTTCGGGAGAACTGAAATGCCAATAAGAAGTGTGAAAAATAAGACCAGCAACAATGTAAAACTGAAGAAAGTTTTATGGATCTTGCATATAACGAATTTGAGAATGATGGTTTTTTATGCTTTGAATAAATGCAAATAAATACAAATTTATAACACAAGGAACTGATTGGGGATTTTAAAAGGGGATTAACACAAGGAACTGATTGGGATTTTTTCTAATGGGAAACTTATTTTTAAACATTTCTTATTTGGACATAATACGGTGATATAATAATTGTAATAAAACGTTGTTGTTTTCATATGGAAGCAAATAGGATAAAACTATGTGCCACGGACTCTCTTCATTACAATTTAAATGACACGGAATCTCTTCAATACAATTTAAATAATTTTTGATAAAATAATTATCTTCAATTTTTAACTAAATTCAGTAGAGTGCACGAGAACATTCTAATTAGATGTAGTTTAATTTTGTAGTAGAATCTTAAGTTTTGTATATTTTGTATATGTAACGGAGTAATATATGAAATGAAGTTACAAATGGGCTGTAAAATATGCAAAAGTTTTCATAACAAAAAATTTTATACCCTTTACATAAATTTCTATTTGATTCGGGTTCCCCTATCACCTGTAAATCATATTTCACACATTTTGCAAAACACCCTGTATATATTCTTCTATATAATATACTTTTTTAGGCAACTGATCTTACAATATTATCATTTGTTTTGTGCTTATCAGCAATCTAAGCATGTGTAGTGCCGAAACATTTTATTTTTGTAATTCACCCTCAACATATTTTTGATTTGTTTTTATTTTTGATTTTTTTTTTTTGTTTTTGGAAAATAAAAAAAAAATTCAGCTTAAGATGTTTTTGGGTGTTGTTTTTTTGTTGTTGGCGATTTAAAGTATCTTTTTTTGTAAGGTTTTTTTTTTTATTTTGGATTTTTTATGGTTTCAATTCAATTCAGCTGCGAAGAATTTTTTTTGGGATTACTTTTTTTTTTTTTCTTCCATGAGAAATCACTGAATTCTGATTTATATTGTATGTTTGTTTGTATATTTGTTTATATATATTTATATTTGTATATTTGTTATATATATGTACAATTTTATACGTATATATACTATATATGTGTATATAAAATATTTATTGAAAAACACAATTCTGGATACAAAAAAGAAAAAAAAAGATTTTTATTCCCACAAAATAAAATACAAAAAAAAAAAATTATAAATAAGTATGTATACTTATATTTCGACAAGGACCATAGTACTGTAGAAATGTAAAACCTTAAGAAGAAGAAGTCCTTTTGTTCAAAAAAAAAAAAAACATGGAACTAAAGAAAAAGTTGTATATTTTTTGATTTTCTTTCTTTGCACAATTTGTGAACGTTTTTAAAGATTGAATGGTAGAATTTTTTTTGTTTGTAGCTTTATAAATTTAAAATGTAACTCAAAAACAGTTTTTATTTTTTAGTTTTTGGGAAAAAAAATGTATTTTAAAGATACACAAAACAAAAAAGAAAACCTTTTTTTTTTATTTTATGTTGTCCCTTTTAAGAAGTAAATGAGTAAAATCTGAAGTTTGAAATCTGAAACATTGAAAAATTTGATTAAAGAAGAAACAAAAAAAAAAACTGTGCAACAAAATATATATGTATGTATATGTATATATAGATACATAGTAAGTTATTGATCTTTTGCCGATCTTCATTTCGATACATTACGGGAAAATAATTTAAATTTAGGCATTTTGCTGTTGCTATAAATTTCGTTTAGTGGTGTTAAAGATCTCAAAAAAGGTTACTGCCAAAGATAACTCTAAAGGATGGGATGCAGAAGTTGTGTCTTGAAACATAAACTGGCAAGTAATGGAAAGTTGCTACCAATTATAAAATATAAACTTGCCATTAGAGCATAATTTTTATTCGATTCGATATTCGAATAAAAACATCAATTAGCGCTTTCGATTTCATTTCGTCCTGCAGTAGACAAAAAAAAGAATATCAACATTATTTACATCGACTCGAATCTAGAATTATCAGTCTTTTCCCGATTGAAACAGGTAAAAAAAACAAAGAAGATGTAAAAAGGTAGATGGTGAGCTTTTCTTATTTTATACTTATAAACGGAAATAAAAATTTATATTAGATATTTATTTGTTTTGCAATTTCTGTTTGTTCCTTCCACTCAGGTTTTTTCTCTTACGGATTTCTTCAATTTTATTTAAACACGAATATTTTATATAATTAAAGCTTTCAAACAAATTTTATTACACCTCTCCAGACTTATATGATTCGATCAATTTAAATGTTATCTTTGAAATCTTTAAAAATGACGAGAAGAAGAAACTATGAAGAAAATAAGACCACTTTCATATGTACATATTTGTACCGCATAATATATTTAAGCCGGGCGAGTTTTAGTTTTTTTTACTACTTATCTCAATTTTACTCTAACGGGTGCTTCGAACGGGGGCATAAAATAATAGTTAGAGACTTAAAAAAAAAAAACAAATATGTTAATACATACATTTTTGTGGCCTAACCTGTACGCATCACACAAATTTCTTTTTATTTTCATCTATTACACACCAAAAAAGAAAAAAATAAAACCACTTAAGATTTTAAAACGACATTTGATAATCGTTTATAACACAAAACATACAAAAATAATGAAAACATAAAACTAAAACAAAACAAAATTCAATAACATGACTACAAAACTAAAAATTAGTGAAAATTTCAAATCGATTTAATTTATGAGGTCAACATTGTTAGCATATATACGTATATATATATACTTATACAATATAATACACTACTTGTACATGTATCCCTTTTTTTCATAATATAAAGCATAAAACAAAACAAAAAATAAAATAAAATCCTTCCAAAAATTTTGTATTTTTTATCAATTTTTAATGCTCCCGAATAAAAAACAAAAAAAAAAATCTTTGTACAGAACACCACATTTCCTGATTTTTAGATTAAAAAGACAAAAGAATCTTTGTTTTTTTGTTTTTACTTCTTAAATTTTTTATTTTATAAAAAAAATCTGTTTCATTCGAATAATATGGGAATTCATTTTTTGATCTTGAAATTTATTTATTGTATAATATGCCGAAGCATTATGAATATTGCCCAGATTTACAGAATTCAGAATAAATGGTTCCAAAAAAAAAAAAAAAACAACAACAAAACAACAAATTTTTAACAATACATTTTTAATTTCATTTCCTCAGAGTTCAATACATTAACACAATCACATTAATATTTACTTTTATACTTATAGTGAGTGATTTGATAATTTGATATATTGAATTATAAAGAAGTTGTGATTTCTGAATATATATACATATAGAGAGAGAGAGAGAGAGAGAGAGAGAGAAGATATAAATCTAAGATCATTATTCCTTTGACTTTTTCGTATAAGTACTCAATTAAATGTAATAAAAAAGGTGGTAAATATAGAAGGTAAATATATGAAAGAAAAGAAAAATATCGTAAGGAATTTTTTGTTTACAGATCATTTTCGGATAATTTATTATAAGTTCATTCAAAGTAAAAAAAAACTTTTGTAGTTTTTCGATAGTTTAAATTAACCGCGTAATTAAAATCGTAATTTTTCTGAAGAAACATAAAGAATCTTTAAATTGATTTTAAAATACTATATAATTTATACTAAACACTTGGAACGGATTCCCTTATTCTAACAGTAGATTTAGCTAAATATGTATAAGATCAAAAAAGAGAGGGACATTGTAAAAGAGAACATTACTGACACAGACAGAGAGGAACACATTTGATGCACCCAATGAATGAGATTTTATAGCAAATTTTCAACCACCTTCAAGGAATATCTACTGTGTAGAAATGATGCCTCTTTCGTTGTAAGTTGGAATTGTTTGTATAGAGAATAATAATTGATTTTCCTTCATTAGATCAAATGCTATTACATTACCTACAAGAGAACATTTAAGGCGTGTTCAAAAAGAAAATTTTTCGTTCATAGTTGCACGTTGTCAAAAAATCTGCTAAGTTAAAAATCAGATGCTAGTGTTCATGATTATCGGTGTTACGTCAGCGTCGGGTAGATTTTGCAGATATTTTAGTGCGCTTACAATTGATTGCCTTATAGCTAAATACAAATAAATGACGTCAAAAAACATGTAACTAAAAATTATAAATTAAAATAAATAAATATAAAAAATGTATAAAAATAAATATATATAACTTTCAAACTAGATAAGTTGAGCAAAACAAATTTTGCATGCGCTGTCTCTATGAACAAAAATATGTACGCCAGAAAAAATTTCAAAAAATTTCTTATACGCACATCATGCGTGCATATTTTTTGTTTCTAGATGTCGGGTAAAAATATATACCCGACGCCGACGCATATTTTTCTGCAGCTATATGAACAATAAGCTTACTGTAAAATAGTGAAATTATATTAATATTTCGATATACGTTTGTTCGATAGACCAGAAAATCGCGCTTTTAGACTTTAACAAAAAGTAACTCAATTAATTTTTCTTTTTTGCCAGGATTTATAAATAACGGAAACGTATGCTCTACAACGGAAAAGAAAACCTAATGCTGAATTCACTGCTTCAGTACATTTGATGCGCCCGCTCATGTTTTTTGTATGGATATTTGAATTCTCTCAATTTTCCAAAATGTTCAGAACATTTTCTCTCTGAAACAAAAGTTAATTTAACTTTTAACTTTTTAGTTCACAACTATTTTTTTTCTTGCTGTCATTTTGACATTTCCCACATTTAAAAAAACATTTATTAGAAGATAGAAAGAGCACATTAAATATTTTTTCTGTCTAAATTATTTTAATTATAGAAGCAATGAATCGTTAGCGAGAGAATTCTCTTTTAAAAAAATAGTTGCATATACTATACAAAAAATAAAATAATAGTAATAATACAACTGATTAGTTCGGAACAAATGTACTGAAACAGTGAATACAGCATAAATATTTTGCAGCATTTTTAGGTATATCAAAATATGATCATTTAATAGCATCTTTTGATTTAACTGCAAGCCGAAAATTTTTGAAATTTCGGATCGCTTTATAATTGCAAAATTGGTAGGAAATAAAATATGAAACTTAAATTTACCAAAACAAAAAAAAAAAAACAGTTTATTTATTTAATTCATATTTCTCAAAAAATTTGTCAATATCTTTCTAAAAATGTTTTTTTTTTTTCACGATTTGAATACCTTACTTATACAACGTAGTAATTATGTATACAAGAAAGTAAAAACTATTAATCCCATTGGAAGTACAATTTGTTTAATAAAAATTTCAGGATGATATTTTTTTTTTTTTTTTTTTTAAATAATTCCCAGAACCTTGATCAAATTAATTGTTGTCTCTTTTATACAACAGTGTTGTTGTATATCTGTACTCTTTTGTATATTGTCTGTTGTTTTGATAATATGTATTTTGAATTGTGAGAATTGAATGTAATATGCGTATTTTTCAACAATAATAATTATTAAGCATATTATTGTATATTATACCTATCCTATATCTTTTTTTTGTTTTGTTTTTTTTTTTTTTTGTTTTTATTTTTGTATACGAAAATGTCAAGTTCGGATCAAAACTGAGAACAATAAAAACAAATACTTAAAAAAAAAATCAAAATAAAAAAAGAGAATAATTTTTAAAAATAAAGTCACGGCATGAAATCAGTCAAATTATTTTGAGATATATTTTATTTTTCAACATTAAAAAACCCTAATTACATTTAATCCTTTTTATAAAAAAAAACGAAAGAAAAATGAAATGAAATACTGAAAAACTGAAATTGAAATGAGATAAAAGACAAAAAAATTTTGACAGGTAAATACATAATGTGATAATATTAAATTATTTATTATTAGGTGTAATAATTTTCTTTAAATATTTATATATAAATGTATAATGTTAATATATATTAATAATTAATTAAAAATTTTCATTTTGTACATTATATACTTAAATATTTACCTATGTAAATAAATATACCTATATATACTATTAAGTTATTGGTATTTGTAAAGAATTTGTAAAATTATTTTGCTTTGTTGTTTACATCAGGATTGGGATGGGTTCGAACGTAAATATTAATTATAGCACTTTGAGACTACCTCTTACGATCAATAATGAAACTAAAATTTATAGAAATTAAGCTAAAATATTTAAAAATTGGTATCATATTAGGACATTTTTATGACATTTATATAAATATAGACTTTTTTAGATCCTATGTAAGCAATTTCAAAACTGTTGTACTGACACTTGTACTACGTTTTTTTTATAATCTTTGGATTTTTTTTTTAAATCTACTAGGACTTAAGTATTAGAGAGTCTTTCTATTTTTCAATGTTAAGTATTTGCCTATCGATAGTATTGTTATATTTTTTGTATTAATCGATTTAACTTAATTTTATTTGAAACTGGTAGCCCTTTGCAAAATTTTCACTTATATAAAGACAAAAGTTCAGAATTTGATTCATGTACTGTTCAGAAAGTAATAATAGATATAATAATTATTATCACACACGATTTAAAGTGTTCAGACACTTAAAGAATTTACGAACGAGTCGCAGTGTTATACTTAACACTAAACACTTCTTCTATTACATGTATTACTCTAGTGTGATTATCTAGTGTAATCGAGAGTACGCTAAATATTTGATAGATGATCAAATGCGATCAGTTAATTTAGTGCGATACTTTCGAATGAAATAAAATTTTTTTGGAGTTAATTAGCTAGTAAAGTCAGTGCAAAGTATGATAGGTGCGAAAAAATTATGAATTAGTAACCTTATTTGAAATATCCTTAATAGTATCCTTGTAGAACAATCGCTAAAATAAGATCACTAAGTAAAAATTTAAAATTTATATAAGTCAGATTGCAATATTTAGTGAGCGCGCGCGCGCGTTGGAATTGTAATTGTTATTGAAAATTTAAATTGAGTGATTGTCATAATTTACTTTTAATACCATTTACCTAATAGTTTGTTGTGTAATAAACATTTTTTTTGTCACTCTAACTGTTGGATAATATACACACATCTAATAATATACCTACATTAATAACAAACAAACCTAATAATTAATTATCGTATATAAAATAGAAAATATTGTTAGAAATTCAGTCAGTTAATTTAATTTTGTTTAATTGATTGCGTGTGAGTTTTTGGTTTTTTTTTTAGAGAATTTTTCGTGAAAATTTTACAATTTTTTAAAGCAGCTTACGCATTTCATTATCATTATCATTTCTTTTTTTTTTTTTTTGTTTAGTTTTAAAAGTTCAGTCTACCGTATCCAAAAACAAAAAGCAAAAGAAAAATGAAAAAAGTGGCTCAACCTCTAAATCAACCTACAGCGGTTATTCAAAAAGTAAAAAAAAACCAAAAATTTCTGGGAAATTATAATTATCTCAAGCTATCAATAATATTTCAAAAAAAAAAAAAAACACACATTTTCAAAAAAATTAAATTTTTTTTTTTGTTTTTTGAATAAGTAAAACAAAACGCTAAAACAAGAGCAGATGATTTTTATAACTCCAGAAATTTAATTTTAAAAACAAAAAAGTTAAAATGCCACGTTGCAATGTGTTTACATATTTATCTTTACATGTACGTAAGTATGTATTAATATCATTCAATTTTTCAAGGAATATACCTATATATTTTGTCACATACACACATACGTACATTTTAATATTTTGCTTTTAAAAGACATAACAGGAAATATCTACAGTGTTGGATAATATTAGACGTTTTAACGATTTAAACTGTCTCTTAAAATCATACGAACATCAATAACTGAATAACGGACGAATAACGGACGAAATTTTTTGTGAGTTAAACCCCTAATGATTGAGGGAATTACATAAAACATTAAATTGAAGCATTCGTGAATAGTGTATACAATCGTATATGTATAATGTTAGCACCGTTTCTTCTTTTTTTTTTATTTATTTTCATGATGCTATACTTTATTTCTTCTAAGATTCACTTTCTTGAAATTTTACCCAATAATATATCTTTACGAGACAATTTGTTTCTTGACTTTCCAACTTTTCTGTTATTTGAAATTTATACAGGATAAAGCCCAAATTTTGCTTTAATTTGAGTTACAGTTTTGCGCCTTAGAAATTATTTGGTACTTTTGGCTATTTGTAAAATTTGAAATCTGCTTTTCAACATTTTTATTCCTTTTGCAAATTTGAATTTTTATAACTACGTCAACTATAATATAAAAGCAAAAAATCCACACCAGCACACTAAAGTTTCTTTGCAAACTGTCAAATTCTGCGTTCAATACAACATTTATGTTTAATTTATGAACAGATATAAAAATCAAAAGTATATGAAATTGAGACACTTTTGCAGAATTTATATGTAAATAAAAAGAAACTTTTGTCGATTGCCGAACTGGAGCAAAAATAAGAAAAGTTAAGAAAACTAATCGTGTTAAATTTTGTTTAAAAATAGGCCTTTTTTTTGAAAATTTAGTTTCAAAGCGTTGCTTTTATTTTGATTTTAAAATTTTTTAAATATCAATTAATTTTTGTTCGATACTGTTTCATATTAATAAAAACCAAAATAAATTAAATTTAAATGCAACGATTATTGTCGCTTTAACACAACCACCAAAATATAAAAGACAAAAACCCTTCAAATTATTACGTTTCTTAAAAACCTTAAATTTTTTCTCTCACTTCAAATATATATGAATATCAAAAAATTACAAAAACAAAAAAAAAAAATGCATAACAAAACATATTTTTATTCTTTGTGTATGTGAGTGTATCATTTAGAAAAAATAAAACCGATTTAATTTGCTTGGAAACTAAAAAAAAAAAAGAAAAAAAGGGCTCGTGCCATTATTACAGGATAGAGAAGAAAAAAAAGCACAAAAAAAATTTCTATATAACCAGGATAACAAAAATCCTTTTCGTTTTTCTTTTTTTCCTTTCGAAGATCAATTGCCATTGAAAATATGCCTGCTTGCCTGTCGTTTAAAACATATTATTTCAATTCTTTTGTATTTTCCACTCATAATTTTTTCAATCATCAAATAATAAAAAATATCAAAAAAAAAACAATGATATATGCATATTTTTTTTTGTTTTTGTATTTAAGATAACTTGCATTCAAATACACTTTTGTATGTATGCATGTGTATAAATGTATCAGTTTTTTTTTTTTTTATACGAAATAATAAAAATGTGTACAGAAATATAAGTACATATATATATATCTATAAGCTGTATACATATCCATATACAGGATGTCCTTAAAAAAATGTGGTGTACGCACTTTAACAGCTGGCCAAAACAATAGGCTTTGCTTTGATAATGAAAAATACACTTACAACTGTTTAGAAAACAAATTCAAAAAACATTTTAAATGATTTTTAATAGTTTTTGAGAATAGGTTTGATAAAATAGCCTATAGTCACAATAATATAACCTGAGTTCATATTCTTATCGAAGATTTTCAAAATCTTTAGAAATCTGTGATTAATTTTTTTAATTTTTCATTAACCAGTTCATTTTTTTTAATGTGTAATTGATGTTCAACATTCTGTTATTGACTCTAGAAAAAAAAAAATTATGATGATCGAAAATTTACTTTTCAATCACCCCTTTAATTATTTTCGCAAAAATTTTGATTTGATTGAATTTTATAAACCTTTAAATTAGACAATTTAAACACTTCTTTATTATTATTATTTTTATTCCACATTATGATAAAACTTCCTTGATGCACCTTGTACTTTTCAAAACAAAAGCTGAATGAATAACAGGAAAAACAACAAAAGGATACAAAAAAAAAAACCAAAAAAAAAAAAAAAGAATAAAAAATACAATACAATATAAATGTCCTTTCTTTTCATCAGCATAAATGTAATGCACTTTTTTAATTCAGGTTTTTTTTTTTTTTGATGTTTTATTTTATTTCTTTTTTTTTTGTTTGTTTTTTTTTTTTAAGTTCTTTATTTGTATTTGTGAATATATTTTGATGAAGAAGACTAGATTAAGGGATATTTTAATTGCTGAGGCTAATAACAATAAAATAAAGAAAAGGATAACAAAAAAAAAAAACAAAAAAAAATTAAAAAGCACCAAATTAAATAATATATAAAAGACTTATACTACCAGGAAAAATTAAAAGAAAAAAAATAAAAGGGAAAACAAAAAAAAAATGTCCTGAAATATGAAATGTTTCAATAAATAAATAAATAAAAAAAAGATTTTGGTTTTTTTTTTTACAACTATATTTTCTAAGAAAAAAAAATTGTTTTGTTTGTTTTTTTTTTTTTTTGATATGTTGAGTTTTGTAAGAAATATGCATAAATATGGTGGAAATATGTGTGTATGTGTATATATTATGGAAGTAGAAAGTTATGAATAAAAACAGCTGGCTTGATTTTTTTTTTTTTTCTTATGGTAAATGCTGTGTTCTGCGTTCTGCAGGGTACAAAAAATGTTTTTTTTTTGTTGTTAGGAGAATTAAGAAAAAAAAAAAAAATTTTTTTTTTAAATTCGACCAAACACAAATTTTTTTTTTTTAACACAAACACTATGACATTTATTGAATTGTTCTTTTTGATTATTATTACGATATTTATTTATTTATTTTTTTTTTTTTTTTGGAAAATATATTTAATATTAATTTATTAATATACATGTATTCAATTTTTTCTAGTGAACTTGAAATTTTCACTATAATAATAATATAAGGATTAGTGATATGGATATGATAATATATCTATATATTATGTATATTTTAAAAATTCAGTTTATATTTTTTTTTTATTTGTATGTATGTGTATGTATATATATAGATATAAATTAATTTTTATTAATATCTTTATCTGCGGAAAGAAAATTATTTATTACATTTTTATGAACAAGATACAGGGGTAAAATACAGGGATAAATTTTCTAAATATTTATTCAATTATTATATTAAAATGTGGTGCTAATATATATTAGTGGTTGCTTATATTTATATTGTATATATATATGTATACATATATAATATGTAGCATATAAAATTGAATTTTAAATATAAATATTATTAAACAAAAAAAAAAAAAAAAAATTTAAATAAATAAATAAATAAAAAATAAAAGGTGAAATTAAATTATATATACATACATATAGAGATGCATATGCATAGATACGAGTATATCATATTTTTTGTATAATTGAAATTGTGTGAATTTTATTTGAAATCATTTTTATATTGTAATTGTTTCTTTTGTTTTTTTATTTTTTATTTTTGTATAAGTACCTTTTTTTTTTTAATTCTTAGATAATAAAATATCTTTAATTAAACAGAAGCAATGTTTGTTCATTGAAAGTACATTATAATTGGTTTTTACGGTTGCGCTATAATAATTAGATCTTAGATAATAAATAATTATTGTAATTTTTAATGATTCGAAAATAAGTCAAAAAAAAAAAAATACTTGAAGTTAATAATGTTATATTAATACTTCAATTTATGTTAATTATTGAAATACTAGGGGTCCTGTAGCTGGTGTATACGTACATATATTTTCATCGTGACATCTCAATTACAAAAAAAATCGTATGGGATACAAAATTTCTTGATTCCAAAAGAAAACAAAAAAAAATCATAATTCTAAACATACATAGTATGTACGTTAATGTAAATTTTGTAATGCTGCCCATAGATGGCGGACTAGGTTGAAAACTTGGTACGCGGACTTGATAAATTGTATCGTGTATGGGCAAGTTGTAAAACCATTTTGATGGTTGAAAAGTTGGTTGGAAGAATATCAAAAAATTTTGATTTTTGTGGGCGGAGTCTTTGGTTTGTAATTGAGTTGTATCGTGTATGGGCAAGTTGTACAACTTAAATGTCATTAACATTAAGATTTTTTGATTTGAGAAAATAATAAAAAATATAAAGTACATAATTACAATGGTTGGATATTAGATTGGATAAGTGTGTGGTATGGTTCTAAAACCAGTTCGCGTACCAAGTTTACAACCTAGTCCAGCGTGTATGGGCAGCATTATAGAAAAAATTGTAACCAAATATATACTTGTATTCAAAACTTAACGAAATGTCATAATACGTAGTGTGTGACTGAAAATTACTAAATTATAATTATAGAAATGTATGCCATTTTTTTCTTTAACTGAGGTCTTTTTTTTTTACCTTAAGTGTCTTTTTACTTTAAGTGAAGACATTTTTATTTTAAATGAAGAATCTTTACTTTTGTTATTTATGTTGTATAAATATTTAATATACTCTGGATTTTCGGATTAATGAAGTAATAAGTTTTCGGTTAAAGTAAAAGGTAAAAATAAAAGATATTCATTAGAAGTAAAAAAGTCTTCAGTTCAAATATAACAGTTATAGGTATATTATACATATATACCTATACTTTTTTTTTTTTTGGAATTGGAGAACTAAAATATAGAGAAAACCAGATTACAGAAATATTATTTATTTTTGTTCCGTTTTCATGCTCTTACGTCTTAACGACGTAAATCGAGGTTTTTGTGTTTATTTTAGTTTTAAATCAAATAAAAATGTTAGCTGTATAAAAATGTTATTCGACTAATTATTAGTAGTAGTAAGTATAGTAATAGTAAATTAGTATTACCCATAAATCAATATTGTATTATATAATTGATTTTAAATTGAAAAGTAAAACAAAAACTTTATTCGATTTTAATGTCAAAAAATATAATTTTAATAACAGAAAATATTAAATAGAAAACATAAGTGTAGTAAATCATTGATATAATCAACAGTGTCAAATAAAGTATAGTATAACAAAATATTTGTTATTGTCCCCTATTTAAAAACAAAATTATTAAGAATATTTTATTACGTTAATAAGTAATATAAAATGGATGTAAATCAGTGTATTGTACTGTAGTAGATACACTATAAAACAAATATTTGTTTGTAGTGGAAATGTAATAATTGCTAGGGGTTTATAGTTTTTTATTTTTTATTTTTATATATACCTATATACATAATAGTATAAAATGATGATATTAGTTTTTCTTTAATTTTTAAATTAGAAAATAATGAAATTTTGACAGTAATTGTAAGTAACAAAGTTATTTGTATGTATATGTGTATATTTATTTGATATTTACATATATTTTAATTAACTGTTTGAGTAGCAAAGATAAAACAAAAATAATAAATTGATTATAACTTAAGAGAAACTTTATAAGATAAGAAAGGAATAAGAGAAACAAATAGGAATTAAATGGCTTAAAAAGATTCAAGTAATTTTAAAATTGTGTGAATTTCACTGAATTGTAATTACTAATTAGGTAATTGATGATGTTAATATGTTTTGAGCACAATGAGTGTGACCACTATGCAGTGGTCAATCAATGAAGTTATAAAATATCAAAAAATTTAGCTATCAAATTTTTTCAATTACAATACAAAACGTTGGAGGTGTTAAAATGACATTTAAATTTGTTAAAGCAAATAACAATAACAATGCCCAATGACAATCAACAATTAGCAATTAGTCAAAACTCAAATTTTGTATTAAAGTTAAAAGTTACTTAATGCCTGTGCGTGATGCCTGTCATGCAAACTTCATGGTTACTTTTTTGTATGTATTTTGCATTATTTTCAAGTAATACTTCTGAGCGATGGCTACACTCATTGTGCTTAGAAAGTTAAAATCGCAGTAAAATTAAAACTCAATTTAATGTTAATGTTAGTTGATTTTTTTTAAATAAAACCGTTATAGGTATAAATATAGATAAATTATTATAGCTTATAAAACCGTTACTTTTAGTTTTTCTTATTACAATGATTAATTATTTATTATTTTCGTTTAATGATTTATAAAATTTAATATTATTGCTTCAATACTTATTAATAAGGGTCTTTATTGCAAGAGTGTAGGGTGCGAGTTCATTATAATTTACTTAAAAACTAAACTTCAATTTATAGAACTAATCAAAAACTTATTAAACGACTTTTTGTTTTGAAATATCATTTCCCTTCGATCAAAGAAAAACTAACTTCTTCTTTATATTTATTTCAGGTGTGGTATAGATTTGAGTTGAGAAAAAAAAAACACATTCATTAACTGATTCGCCACTAAAAAGAACAAAAACTTTTAAAAAATGTTTATATTTATACAAAATATCTATAGTTCCAAAGAAAATAACCGAAATCATCATAACATATAAAAAAATAAAAATTTTTTTAACATTTTAATTATTATTTTATAATCAATGGCTAATAAAAAATAAACTAACAAAAATTTATTACATTTATTTTTGTTTAAAACTCTCCTGCAAATTACAAAATTCTATCAAAAGATCATTGAAAATCCTATGAAAGGGATCAATACTGGTTATCCAATTGTTAAAGAATTAAATTAAAAAAAAAAAACTTTGTAAAAGTGAACTAATGAAAAATTACAAACACCAGATATGTATAATTCCATTGTTTGTTTATATTTTGGTTATTTTAAGTTGATCTTAAAAAATTTCAAAAAAATTTTCCAAATTATAATTTTGTTTGTTTTTTCAAAAATTTAAACTTTTTTTTTTTTATTATTTTACTTAGTATTATTAAATTGTTTTGAAATTTTACTTCGTCCTTCCAGAAAAATCTAATGTAATAAAATACAGGTATAGTAACTAGTATCAGTTCTTAAAATTTCGGTAAAAACAGGTATGTATATAAAATTAAAAAGTTAAAATATTCCTTTTGATGATTTTTCATTTAAAATTTACCTAAAAATTGTCATTTGATAATCCACACAATTTGTTGTTAAGTTCCTTTTTATGTTTTTAGTTTTAAAATAATCCTTTTGTGTTAGTAAAAAAAAATTTTTGTTTAGATGGTTTCAAAAATTTTCAATATGTTTTTGTTTTGTTTTTTTTTCTTTAAAAATACTTTTTTTTTTTAAATTATCGAAAATTTAAAATTTTCTTTTTTTGTTTTATAAATTTTATATATCTATCAAATTTTTGAATTTAATGATGTTAAAATAATTTTTACAGGATGTAAATATTAATAAATTTTAAATATTTTTCTAAAATATTTTATTTATGTTAATTTTTTTTTTTTTATTTTACTTTTATTACAACAAACTTTATTTTCTCTTTTTTTTTTAAATAAAATGTAAAAATATTCACTTTATTCAATCACTTTATAAATTATATTATCATCATTCACTTAAATTATTATATTTTTTTTTTTAAATTTTTCTTTTAAAATATTGCCCGCCAAATTACACAAAAACTTTTATTTATTTTTTGAAAAGCATTTAAAATTTGACTTTTCATTTTTTTTTAATTTGATTTCTTTTTCAATTTTTGAAATATATTGAAAGTAAATTTTCATATATTATAAATATATGTTTAAAAAATTTTTTTTTTAATCGAATTTTTATTTTAAGTATCTCGAAAAAATTATAATCAGTATGCTAAGTTCAAAAAATTTTTATTTTTAATAACAGTCAACCGTACGGTATGTTTGTTATCCTTCATGTCCGATTAGGATATGAAATAATAATATAAACATCACGTTAAATTACAATAAAAAAGAAAAACAAAAAAAGAAAGGAAGAAACACAAAATAAAATGAGTAAAATTTTAAAAGAAAACGACAATAACAACAACAACAACAACAAAATATATTACTCTAAAATAATAATAATAAAAAAAAAAAAAATAAAATGTATAGAAGGATTTTTCTATCCTGTTTGGTGATTGTATTAATATTTGACTTTATATTCTAAAATAAAATCATAAAAAAAGAATAAAAAAAGAAAAATGTGAGTAACCAAGAGAAAAATAAATAAAGAAAGAGAAAGAGAGATAGATGTTAAAAAAACAAAAAAAAAAAAAAATTTAGAATGAAAATGATTAAAATAGGTATTAAAAGAAATAAAAAAAATATTTATATACAAGCCAAAAGAAAATTGTTAATGTATTAGTTAGTATATTAATACATTAGTACCAAAAAAATATATATGAATTTTTGTGTGCAGTCAGCAGTGTGGGAATATAAAGAGAAAATATTTTATATGGTAAGTATATAATTATATAAAATGGAAAATTTGGTTCTCTCGCAACATAATATGAGAAAATATACGAGTAGAGATAAAGTGTTATGAATGTTTTTGTTATGTAGAAAATCTTTAAACCAAATTTAAACTTTTATACGTATTCCTAAAAAAAAAAAAGTCGAGATTAAATTAATATCATTTCAAATAATTTTTTTCTCTCATTTATAACAAAAAGGAACTTTTGAGTTCTGACAGAGCAGAGAGTTACAGACTACACAGTACAGTGTTTACAGAAAAAATATTTATATAGTTACATTTATTTTACATTCGTAATTCGTATACAGTTACGTTTACGGTAATACGAAATATAAAAGAGAAAGAGATTGAGAAAATGTGTTCAAAAAAAAAAAAATTATTATGTACTGTATGTATGTATGTATATAATTGCATGTATGTACATACTTAATGTAGATATGAATAGTTATAGTATGCATAAAATTGTGTTTAGGGAGTGAATAAAATGTAAAGTATAAAATACATAATCATATATCTATATAGTCTATCTACATATGTATATACGTATGAATTGATTTTTAATATACAAAAAAAAAACAAAAAATATTGAAAGAAAAGAATAGAATAAAAAGGAAAATATATGAGAACGAACGAATAACTAAAGAAAAAGAACTGAAAAAAAATGAAAATAAAAAAAAAAAAAAAATCCTATTTAAATTATAAAAATATAATAAAGTTACGATTGAATGTGTGTATAGTGTTGCGTTCTGTAGAACGAAATAATACAATTACTACTGGATGTTATACAATATTTTTGTTATGTATATAATAATATATGTAAGTACGTTTGAATGTTACTATTGTACAATATAACCGTGTCTCTTTCTTTTTTTGTTGATTTTGTTTTTCATTCCCTAATTTTGATTTTACTAGTATAGTTTATTTTTTCCATTTTTTTTTTTTTTTGTTTTTTTTTATTTATTTGTTGGAAGTTTTTATTATTTAGCAGTCAGCAGCACCCATTGTTTCATGTGTCAATTTGAGGGTTTTTTTCTTTTCATTTGTAATTTTTTTTTTTATTTCTTTTTTTTTTTTTTTAGGGTGGTAATGGTTATAATTTTAATAACGGATGATGTAAATTTTGTATAAACATATAAGTGTAAATATATGTTTAAAAGAAAGTATAGGTGTATGTACATATATACAGCTGTGTAAATGAAAAAAAAAAATTAAATGTGTATTATATTATGTACATATATTGTTTTTTTTTTTTTTTATTTTTTAATTCTTATGTATATGTATATGTAGATGAAACCGGTAAAATTTCTTATCTTTTAAGTTTTACATTCATTGATGTTTTTTTTTTTTTATTTCGTATTTTGTATTTTAATTTTGTTTTTGTGCATTTTTCTTTGTTTATGTGGAACACATAGGGATGTGATCTTTGATGATGAATTATCGAGAAATAAAAAAGAAAATACAAATATCAGAATCCTTAAAGAAATTTTGTCCGTTTATCCTATTGTTTGCTTTTTTTGTATACATACATAATATGTACATATGTATTCAGAATTAATTGAAAAATATATAAAAATAAGTAAACACCTAATACTTGTTTTGGATGATCTAAAAAAGGGTAGGTACCTAATGATTCTTAATTAATTTTAGTGACGACATTATCATGTAATTTTTTACTTGTATGTAGATTCTAACAAGTGCTTTATGCCATTGAAGGAAATAAAAGTTAGTTTTTCCGAAAAACTGAAGTTCAATTTTAAATTTTGTAATTTTTTTTACCAGCCAATATTGCAATATTTCAACATGTTGTCTAAAGATTGAAATCTAGCGATGACGTTACATAATATAATTAGAAGTTGTTCTGTTCTTGTATTGAAAATGGTATAGTAATACAGATAAACTGTCTCAACTATTTAAACATCATCGATAGGTAGATCACACAGGTAGACATTTCTTTAAAAGGGAAGTCATGAAGTCAGAAACTTCTTCGAGTAATATTATTCTTGTAGTGAATTCAATGTGCCACTTTGCTATTAATATCTTTTAATTTTACTCTAAATTTTGAAGCTCTGAAAACTTTATTAAGGACTCGGAACGAATTCTGTTTCAGGCTTCGAAGATTCAATTTCTATATAATGTTTATATGTATGTATCAAACATATTATACTTAAGGCTTCAATTACTTGAATTGTAAAACCGATTTGTGATATGGGCAGAAGTGTATGTTTTTATGTAACTCATAAGACGTAATCTTTTTTGACAAAATTTGTTGTTATAAATATTTGTTTCTATGCTAGTGCTCTTTTGTTTAGTTAGTTTTTTTATATGTATGTATGTATATTTTGTTTTTATTATGTATGTATGTATTGATGGTTTAAGGAAGCGTTTTGACGTTTTATATTTTTTCTTTTACTTTAAATTTTTTTTGTTTCATTTTTTTTTTTAGTTTTTAGTTTTGATGTAATGCCGATTGATTTTAAAGTGATGAAGTTACCTACTAATTTTTTTTTTGTATCTTCTTGTTTCTAGTTACTTTTGTATTTAACTATTAATCATCAGTAAAACGGCAGGGAATATCAACTTCCCTGTGTGTGATAATCATTCAATTTAAAGTTGGGAAAAAATTCTCTAATTTTTTGTTTTTATTATTTTAATAATTGTTGGTGTTTGCGTTATTTATGTTGTTGCTGTTTGGTTTATGTTGTTTTTTTTTTATTTCGTTGTTCCTCTATTTATTCATTTTTAAAATACTTATGTTTTAATATTATGTAGGTATTTTATATTTGACATTAAATAAGAGAAAAAAAAAAGTATGGGTTATTGTTAAAATGTATGTAAATCATTTTGATAGGATACATTAATAAAATTAGTGTTGCCATATTATTTTAATTTTATTAGTATAATATTAATATTTTGAATTCTTTGTTGTTTTTATTAAAATAAATATATAGGTAGGTATGTATAATATATAGCATGACGAACAAGAAATATTTATAGTTTTTTTTTTTAGGGGAAATAATGAAAACAAAAAAAAAAACAAAACAAACAAACTATAGTTTAAAGGTTTATGATATGTGAAATAGTAGAATAACACCAACCGTATATAATGAGAATGAAAATAGTTGGTAGTTATTATTATTTTTTTGTTTTGTTTTTTTTTTTTTTTAGTGTGGTAGGTATGTGTTAATTGATAAAATTATAATTTAAATATTTTATGTGTTTAGATTGACTTAAATATATGGTAATTAAATGTAATTTGAGTATAATTAGTTTTATGAATTACAGATTTCTTGATTGAAAAAAAAAAAAAATAAAAAGTTTAAACGATTGTTTGAGTATTCGACATTTAAACAATTACATAGGTACATACCAAATGTAGTTATTAAATTTCTTTATAACTTATTTTGTAAAAATTGATAGGTACCTACAACTTACAATAGCTACCGACTAACCTAATTGAATTAAATGGAAATATCTATTAATTAAAAATTTTGGGCCTACCAATTCATCTAATTTATATTAGAACATACATATTTTGAAAAATAATCGAATTTTTGTTAATAATTTTTTGAAATAACAGTTCAATTCTTGTGGGTTGTGATAAGTTCTAAATCTCTTATAAGCTCTATTTCTTTTGCATACACTTGTTTAAATGCTTGTGCGCAGTTTTTATGGCAATTTCCTTGAGAATCAGAAGTTGTGGCCCTTACCGATTATTATTACTAGGAAAATCAAGCAAGGCAATTTTTATTCCAAAAAGATTAGGCTGTTCAATCATTTGTCTAGTCGTAAAAATTTAAAGAGCATATTGTTTTAATTTAAGAAAAGAGCAATAGTAAATGGCTCCCGGGAATAACCCCACAAGAAATAATTGCCAAAAAAAAAAAAACATGAAATTAAAGAAATGAGACCGCAAAATTTTGTATGGAAAATAACGCCGCAAACAATGAAATTACCCCGCAAATATTGTGGTGTTATTTAATTTTTTTTGCGGTTTTATTTCATTTTTCTTTTGGGGCCTTATTGCATAGGAAATAATCCCCGAAAACAAATATATTTTGCCAATCATTCCATTATTTTGGAGGATTATTTTATTTTCATAATTATGAAGGGAGCCTAATTAGAATCCTCACATATACATATATATATAAATATTCTGGAAAAAAGAAATACCTCGATTTTGAATCCAACTCTAAAATGTCTCCCAACTCAAAATATTGCATTAACATATATGTATGTGAATATTTTGGGAAAAGGGAATAGGTACCCAGTTTTCGAAGGCAACTCTAAAATCCCTCCTATTTCGTGCAAATGTTGCGATCCCTTAATTAATATACATATGTAGGTATATTATTTAAGTTTCCTTAGTTTATAAAATCTTCAAAGAATTTGGGGAATTATTTCATTTTATTTTGGGGGGATTATTTTACTTTATTGCGGAAATATTTCATTTTGAATTTGGGGTGTTATTTTATAATGAAATAATCTCCAATTTTTTTGGGTGTTATTTCATTTGTTTGCGTAGTGAATAATGTATGTTTATATACAAACATAAAATTCATAAATTAAAACTTTAGCCGATTATTTGGATTGATAATGTTTAGGAAAAGTAATTAATTAAAAAAAAGTTGGCAAAACTTCTATACAAATCATAATTTTGTTCAAAAAGTAGTAATGGTTTTTATGAGCGTAAAATAAATGAATACTGTAGAAAAATAAAAGGCGGATTCATTGTTTCCTTATAATTCCACTTCCAATTCAATGTTTCCACATTCATTCCCTATTCTTTTCTATTCCTAATTCCTACCCAATATACTGCGGGTAAGGGTTTCAAACCATTATATTGGCTTATAAAGGGGGAGATGGGTTTAATTAGTAAGTATCTGACACTACCAAGGGGAAATTATTGGTGTCTTTGGAAGATTCCTACCTCTAGGGAAAAAAACAAAATAAATAAAGATAATAAATAATAATATACTTCTACTGTATCTATGTCAGTTATTCAATAATATAATAAATCTACACCGCATAATTATGCACCTATATCAAAATAAATGCATATACATCATATATATATACATATATACTAACAGGTGAGTATAAATGAATTAAAAACAGATATTATACATATATACATACATAAATAAGTTGTAAGAATATAATATAAATGTACATATGTATGTATATATAATTACATATATGGGATGGGAATATATGTTCATATAAAAAGGTATATAAGGTAACTGTCTGCTTTTAATTTATAATGACATTTAGTATAGCATTTTTTTTTTGTAAATTGAAGTAATTTGTGTGTGGTCCTCTAAAGCGAAGTGTTTTCGAAATATATACTTATAATTATCAATAAGTTCTATATTTTTCAATATTTCTCTTAATAGGTATACTCTTATGATATTATTATACATATTAAAAATGTACATACCTATACCTATACACAGTACTCATTCGATAATTTTAACTAATTAATTTTTAGTTTTATTGTTTCATTTTTTTTATATATAAAAAAAAATTATAGTGACACAATTTTGTGATATTTAGTCAAGTCAGTTTAGAATAGTTGAGTTCGTGGAAGTCGTATACTTAGTTTTTTTTTTGTATTCTCTTCTACTTTCTGATTCTTCTTAAATTCCTAATAAAATTGAATGATTATCAAATATAGGAAAGCTGCTTCCTATTAAATATCTCTAATTTACCTAGAATTAAATTCCTTGCCTTTCTTGTTTCTTTTTTTATAGGCAGTGTTCTTTTTAGTATTAAAAAAATTTATATTATTTAAAGTAACAATTTAAATTTTAATATTAGTGATATATAGATTGGTTTGATTAGTTCCCTTGTACTTACTAAATATTTGGCATCGCTTAGGCCATAAGTGATACAGATACACATTGACACTTACTTAAATTAATGCATATATACGTATATAAATATATAAACATGTTGTATATTGAGTTTTTGTTAAATATAAACACATACATATATCGGTTTCAAGGATAATCATTTAAGTTAAATACAATATATATATGTATAATATCGATGGATTTATACATATTTGTATATATATATAGGTATATATATTTTTATATATATTATATCTAAAAGATTTTGCTTACGCATTTTCACGGTAATACTGTTAATCAGTTCTAAACTTGTTAAGATATTTTGCAACGGATGTATATATGTATGTTAATATGAATTTAATTTTTACCTTTTTGCTTTACCTTAGTCGGTTATTTTTGATGTTTTCTTTTTAACTTCTTTTTTTCTGTTTTTAAATTTTGCTTTTTATTTTTTTTTTTTTTTACAGACATTAAGTTAAAATTTTAATGTTTTTGTTTTTATATTTGTTCGTTTGGTTGTCCATGAAAATTATGTCTTCAAGTTAAATAAAAAAAAAAGAAAAAAACGAAATAAAAAAAAGCAAAACAAAAAAAAAGAAATTATTTAAAAATGTTATAAAATAGAATTGAACTGAACAGCCAGGTATTTAAACCGCAGTAAAAGACAACGTTGGAGATCAAGCAATAGTTTATGTATTATATCGGTATGTATAAATACGTGCGTAGGCATGTCTATATACTATATATAATAACAAAAAATAAAAGCCGAGAAGGACTCATCATCAACAAGATAAGAAAATTGTTCATACTTAGTTTAGGTTTTTTTTCTTATTTTTTGCAAAAAACAAATTTATTGGCATTGGCATTGTATTGGCGATCATGATCGGTTGCAGTCAAATCAAAAAAAAAAAGACAAAAAAAAAAAATTTAAAATAAAAATATATAGTATAAAAAAAAAAACTATATTTGTTGACCATGATGATGATAATGATGATATGTATTCGTGTTAGTTTTAGTGCGTTATTCCACTTCATCTTTTCAATATAAACAGAGTGTACAAAAGCAATTTTATGTATTTTATAGGGCAGTATAACAACCTTCAGTGCAGAGGTTCAAAAAGATGTACAACACAGATTAAAGAAAGAGAGAGCAGGAACAAAAGTAAGAATAGTTCGAACATGAGTTGAATTATTTTTCGAACAAAAATATAAAATCTGTTCTAACATATGGTAGTGAAAACTGGCTTATAACTAACAGCTGCAAATCATAAGCTGCAAGTACTCATTATAAGTACGAATAATATGCCGCATATTCTGACCAAGCTATATCGAATGAAGATCTCTTGATAATGGCTTATGAAGAGTTAATCAATTCAGGTGCAGAATATGGAAATTGATAGGGTATACGTTTAGAATAACAAATACAAGCATAGCTTGAGAAATCTTAGAGTAGGAATCCTCAAGGAACAAGAAGATGCAGCCGCTTTAACAACACCACAATTTACCAAAAATCAAAATATCAACAAGAAACCGCGTAGTATCAAGTGGAAGCCTATGCTCCCAACAAGAGTAAGTAAAATAAAAATATATTCTATAAATTGTTGCTTAGATGATCACCAGCTCGTACTCGCTTCATAGCATAAAAGCATAAAACCTAGAATAAAGTTAGCATAAAAAAAAATTTCTAATTTATTTTGCTTTACTTAAAAAGTAAACAATTTACCTTACAATTTACATGTCAACTAGGTATATTCAAATAATTATTATGATTTTGGTTATGATTCAAATTATGTACGTATTGTTTAGGAACACCCTGTATAAACATATTTTGGTTTGTTGTTTCTTAATTTGGATAACAAAAAAACAAAAAAAAAAACAATATAATAAAAACAAAAAAAAAAAATGACGGGATATTTCATTGGAACAGGCAATAAACGGACAGTAAAATAAAATAAACTGATACTAAATTTATATTTTTTAAAATCATATGAATATACATATTCATTAATATAAATATATGTATATAAATATATAAATATACATACATAAAAAATATAGGAATATTCTTCTTCTTAAAAATGTTTTTTAACCTGTTTTATATTATAAAAAAAAAAAAAAAAAATGGCAAAATGTTTAAGTTAATTTTTTTTTCCAAATAAAAACAAACAAATTATTGTGAATAAAAGGATTTAAAATATCAAAATATAATTTTTCTTCTTCCAAAATATTTGGTTATTCTTTAACCTTTAATAATAATAATAAAAAAAAAAAAAAACTAAATAGGTACAACATTTTGAAATTTATTTTTTGTAAAATAAACATGTAAAATAAAGATATGTTGTTCTAAGAAATGTCTACGACTTTTAAGCATACTAAAAGTAGGAGATATCTGTCATATGTGTTTTAGAGTAAATCTTCCTTCGAAATTTGTAAATATCATTACATAACTTAAATCCTTCCAGACCAATATTTATATAGAGAAGTTCATTCCAACAAATATAGGTATGCTTTAAAAGTACCTACATCCTACTTGGAACCAGAACTTTAAAATATATATATATATATTATTGGGTATTCGGAGCTTTAAAATTGTAGAGTAAACTGCTTAACTGCTTTATGCATTTCCAAATATATATTATGTTTTTATGTATTATTGAAAAGGTCTCAGAAAGAACTTTCCCTATCCAACTGTTAAAATATTTTACTATATGTAAGTTGTTACAGTGCCTGGGTGATATATCAAAAGTGACCTTGGTGTTCATATCAAAATTGACCTTTAATTTATTGAGTAAAAATATCATATCTTGTGAGATCGAAAGTATGAAAATGTTTAAAAAAAAGTTTCTTCAGTAAAATTTTCTAAATTTGTACTGTGAGTTATAAAGTTTAAATTGAAATTAACTATGAATTATTAATAATTTCTTAATTATTTTATATCTTTGAATCTTAAAGTTTAGATTTTATAGAAGTTGTATTTTTTAATACCTAACAATAAAAGGTAAAGTAAATATATTTATGTATTTTATTTTATGAATTCTTTGTATATGAATCAAAGTATAAAAATTTGAACAAATCACGGCATGTAAATATAAAAATTAGAATAAATTTTATTGTGCGGTACATTAATTTTAATATAAATCAATTTTGTGATCTTTTTTTTTTTTGTTGAAGAAAACCATAAAACAATATTTTATTTAAAAATCAAAATAAACAAATTTTTTTTCTTAAAATCCTACTGACAGATTATAGCAATTAAAGTCCATGGAACGAATCGACGAATAATCTTCAAGTTAGAGAAATAAAAAAAAAAACATTTTAATAAATTTTAGAGCGGCGTTTAATAGATTTAATTAATACCTTTTTGAATGTCCACCAAAAAAATTAAAAAAATATTTTGTTTTGGTTTTTTTTTGTCTTGAAATATATTTTTACATAAATATATATACATACATATTATAAAATATCCACTCTTTACATTCTTCATATGAAAATGCAGTATCGGAGAAATTTTTTGGTTCTATTTTCATTTACATGATGGCAGTATCCCAGGTAGGTACGTAGGTAGGGTGGTGATCTTCACAATACTGCGTGAAGGCTAAATTAGCACTAGATTGTGCCATTTTGATATCACTGCACTCACGTGACCTGTGTTTTAAGATTGTTTACGGTTTCATATCCAACCTGAGGAGTTGAGATATGAAATCAGTTCGTTGATTTTGTGTTCACTGAGGTTTGGTAGAACGGTTTCCCTACTGAGAGAAGTTTGGTTCTAGTTAGGGCGGGACATCAGCAAAGAAAGTGCTCCAGGTTCTAACTTTGGTTTGCTTCTTTGCAACTCCTGCAGGAAGTGTTGTGCGGTATTCCTAATTTTGGCTGCATGCGTGTCTACTGGCCAGTGACCTGTGGTGATTGCCACTAGGCTGCCGATGTTTATGGGAGATTTGGTTATCGAGATTTGGTACAGAGTAATTAGTAGAGGTGCTCCAGTATTTCTGTTTTAAAGTTTTATTTTTAACCATATAAAACATTACTGCTGTCAAGATATTTTGTTAATCTCTTGTTTTTGATGTCTGTGACTGTAGAAATTATTGACATGGATGTGATGTGTTGATATGACAGTAATGTCTTCTATAATTGTAGTCTTCATCATTTTTGTAACCTATTTATTTTTAAAAATTATTATAAGATAACCTAATTATGAAGTTTATCTAATTATTATATCCTATAGCCAATGAGGTTAATTAATTAGACTTTACGCAGAAGTACTAAAATAACATAAGATAATTTGACCGCATATACAATTGCATCAGAAGTGTTAACTCAAGTAAAAATTTATGATTAATATGTAAACAAATTTAGCGTATTTTTATTATTTTAGTCCTCTCGTAACTCCTGATTAATAATACATTTTTCTGTAAATAAATTAAAAGCACAGTAGTAAATCATTTTTGTCTGGTACTGTATGCATTATATGTATATATAGGTATTAAAAACTTAGAAAGAAAACAAATTGGTGCATCAACAAAAAAATACGATATGAAAAGTGTTTGTATATATATATATATATATTTTAACCTTAAAATATGCCTTAGAGTAAAAATAAAAAATTTTAGTACGTACATATATAAAGAAATGATATATACTTTAATGCAAGATGTTTTAGTACAACATCATACCAGTGACTTGATGATACTTTGAATTATTGACAGATAGAAAAAATGAAAGGCAGGCACATTTTGTTTTTTTTTTTCCAACTGTCATATAAAAATTTTGAAATATCGTATCCATTTAATTCTGGATAAAATATCGAAAAATGTTTTCATGTTATTATATATATTTATGTTTATGGGATTGTGTGATTTTATGAATAAAGAAATGGGTGTAAAACGGATACGAAAAAAAAAAAATTTTTTTGATGATGATTTTAAGAAGAAAAAACTAAATTTCTCATATAAAAAAAAACAGAAATACCTTTAAAAAGTGTTGTAACCTTTTACTTTCTTATTTTTTTTTTTGTTAATACAAGGATTATTCCACCTTCAGTTCTGTAGGTTGCATCTTAGTTTTGTTTTTTTTTTTTTTGATTGAATAAGTTTTATTTTTTGTTTTTTATATGAAATTTTTTACCTATATTATCCTTTTTCTGGGTATCCTTTTTTATTTTTTAAGGAGAACCAAAAAATAAAAAATATAAGTTTTTATCTTTTACCGAATATTTTTTCAATTTAAAAACGTTAATGTTACTAAACTATGCTCACGTGATTAATGCACAACAACTAGGATTATCAAATAAAACGAAGGATTTTTATGTGAGTTAAAAATATTTTTTTTTGAATTGTTAAAGGTTTCAAGTTTTTTATTTTCGGCTTTTGAATAATATAAATTATTAGGACTCCATATCTTGCCATAACAAAATAAAATTTTAAACGCTTCACTGTATTAAAGAATACACCTTAATCTGTCCACCTTTGATTTTGTTTTAGATGAATGAGAAAAAAAAGTTTTCCCGGATAAACGAATAGATTAGAGAAAAATGAGTTTGACATAAGGAAATAAAAACGGAGAATAAAAAAATGTTGATATACATAATGATTAATATTAATACTTTGTTAAAAAATAAATCAGCCTTTTATTATAAAAATAATTTAGTTAAAATTTAATTTTGAAGTGAAAGGTAATATAATATATCGTATTGCGTTTGAAATAATCAAGGATTATTATTTATATGGTATGCATGATGAATAAAGGCAGCACCTTAACAAAAAACAGTGTTTAGTTACCAGTTAAATAATAAGCAAAATTTCTGAATGTGGGTATTTAACCTGAAAATATGCTGTAACTCTAAAGAAATTAAAATCTACTATAAGAAATGATTCATTAAATGATATAATTCAAAATAATTTTAGATATTGAGCAAAAATTGAGCTAAGTATAGCTATAGATTAGAGCCACATAAATATAATTTTAATTCAAGCATTTATGGCACGAAAAAATAATTGAGAAGAGTCTAAAAACATTTTTGAAACCACATAAAAAAATAAGCCCACATACCAGCCATACAATATTCCATAAGTATACAGTGATAAAAGACTCCTACTGTGAACGACTGTACACTCCTACTTTAAAACTAATCAACCTATTAAAACCAAATAGAAAAGAATGTCCTCTGATTTTGAAAAAAAAAAAAAAAACCAGAGACACGGGACTTCAATATCTCATTAGTATATGTAACTATTTAAGATGTGCACCCAAGAAAGAAAATTTTCCCATAATTTTACCATTTCTATCGTCGATCTAAGACATGCTCATATAAATTATATAGACAGGTCAGTTCAGCTTGTCTAAATAAAATTTCAACAAAAATATTTAAATTAAATTATAAGTGTACCTATTCATAGCTAAAATACTACATTCTATCTGTGATGAAGTACAAAAAAAAAAAAAAAATAAAAGCATAGCATTTTCTTGGAAGTCAGAAATAATAATGAAATCCCCTAAGAAGGTAATATATGTAATATATATTAATGTTATCTTATTCTTTTCAAAATATTTTAAAAGTTAGTAGTTACACATTAAATTTCATTGTTTTGGGATTTAAAAAAAAAAAAATCTGTCTATATTCATATGTAATACCTATGTATAAAATATGTTTGTATTTGTCAATTACACAAAAATACATGATACGACAGATGTGATTTGATCTCGAGTGGGCGATTAACTATATAACATGATCGTTTACACTAACAGCAAATAAAAAAAAAAAAAATATTGTTTTTTTTTTATTCTCTCTACTAAATGCACATGCATTCATTAAATTCTTTTCTTTTTATCTGCCAAAAAAAAAAAATAAAAATAAAAAAACAAAATAATCTGAGAAATTGTTATATACAAAATATGATAAACCCAGTTACGTTTACACAATAATGTGTAAGCAAAGAAAGATGTTTTTTTTCTGTCATCACTCGTTGCTTTTATTTTGCTCTTAAGTTTTAAAGGAAATAATAATAAAAATAATAAAAATAAAAAAAGGAGTAAAATTACGCATATTATTCTACATTGTTTTTTTTTTTTTTTGGTATTAAAATTATGTTAAGAATCGTCTTTTTTTAACGATTTACTATATATAATATATTAATTTCAAGAGCAGTGTTAATATGGATAAAAATTTTAAAAATAAAAATAATGGAAGTGTATTCCTTTTGATTTTTTTGTATTTACTTAAATGTTAACTCAAATGGGTAACCATTAAACCACTAACCATTTTAAACCACTTTAAAATGCGACTGAAATATATTTATTTTATGGGCGTTTTTCTTTTTCTCATTAGATCAATGTTCAAAACAGATCAAGCGCTCAATGAACAGTTAAATAAGATATGCTCAGAGCTCAAATTGTCAATTTTTGGTCCAAATTATTTTCTAACGTCATTATTTTTTATTTTATTTCATTATTTTGTATGTAAAGTTAATATAGGTGTAAATGGGAGTTATTGAAGAAATAAAATAAAACAAAGTTAAATTTATATAAAATTTCATTTAATAAAATTTAAAAAAAAAACCTTAAATAAATTATTTATCTATACACAAGAGTTTTTTTTTTTTAATGTCGTTTTTATTATTTTATTCTTAATTTGACGTTTTATATTTTGACAAATCTGTCAAATCTGAGAAATTTTTATGAGCTCACAGATCGTGCGCCGAGCACACTCCGAATTAAAAAAGAAACACAAAATGGATAATCTGAGCATAAAAAGAAACACAATTTGTTTGCTTGACAGTTCTCATTAGACTCTGATCTGATGAGAAAAACAGAAACATCCAATAAGGTGAAAGTTCTAAAGTTGACTATGGGAACTTCTCGTTGTCGAAACCTCCTCATTTGATTTTCTGATTATTTTTAATGTTATTTTTGATATTTTTTTTTATATGAAGAAAAAAACTTTAAAAATTTTTGAACTAAACGATCACTTTCAGTATTTGGAAAAAATCACTTGCAGTATATAGAAATAAGTAATCATTTCCAGTTATGAAAATAATTACTTTTGATATTTCATGAAATTTAAAATTTTTTAACTAAATTTTTCATTTTTGATTATACGATTTTTATGTCATAATTATTATCATTTTTATTTCCACACAAAGAGGTTTGAAATGTCATGTTATATTAAATTTTAGATTTTTTTTTAGACTGATTTTTTTCTCTATTGCAATACTTTTCTTAAACTACTGATATGAAAAGATATAAAGGAAATAAACAAGGTGATCTTAGATCTTATGTATTTTTACCTTTTTTTTGGCAATCTGCTCCTTCTTTTATTCTTTTTCTTTTGTATATTAGCTTATTTTCATCTGCTTTTTAGAATTTTACTTTTATTTTTTTTTTTTTATATTGTAGTTTTTTGTTTTTTTTTTACTCGTCGGAAATTTAAAAAAAAGAACAAAACATGAATACATAAGTATGCATAAAGAAAGTACAGACATGGACAATTTTTTTGTTTTAAAAATTAAAAAAAGAATCAAACAAGCTGATAGTTTAAAATTTAAAATTTATAATATCATTTTTTTTTTTCGGATTGTTTTAGAATATAAAATAAAAATATAAAGAATTCTAAATAAATAGATATTAAAATATGCGCCTCTGATTAAGAACTTATGTATTATTTATCTTTTATGATTTTTTTTATTTAATAATAATCCAAAAATAGAAAAAATGGTTTATACGGATGTTTTAATATTTTTTTGTGGAAGGTTTAACAAATTTTTTTTTATTATATTAATGTAACGATTTATTAACATTTTGATTGTCAACGATTGGAGATGGTACTAAGCTATAAGTAATGTTGAATATATTATGAGTGACTGTAATTTTGAAGCATTTTGAAGGATTTTATACCTTTTTGATGGGGAGGGGGGGAATAAACCTGAAGCATTTTATACCTTTTTGGGAGTGGATTCATTATGATATAACCATATCTAACTTTTTATTTTCATATGAGAAATTATAATTTATAGATGTGTAACAGAACTTAACTAGCTTTGATTTCGTGAATTTTGTTATTGCAAATTCTACTTTAAGGTAATGTTGAATTTTTAAATATTGTAATATTTAAATTGTTTTATAAGTCTGATTTATTTTGGGCTCAAATTGTTTGGCATAATTCTTAAGAAGATACTTAGGTTTGTTATAGAATATTTTGTTTACGTTTTCAAAGATATCCATTTCAATATGACATTCACATAGTAAATTTTTATTTAAATTTTTTAAATATTTAAACAAATAAATATATTTTTTTAAATTTTCTCAAAATAATTTAAGTAATATTATAAAATGTCATAAAATGCATTTATTACGTTATTATTCATGTTATGAAATAATAACAATTAATTGTAATTAAATAATGATCACGGATATTTGAATTGCAATAAATGAATAAATTTTATTAAAGTGAAAATTGATTATATTTAACCTTTAATTGTTGAATAAATAAATGATCTCTACCAAATCTTAATCTATAAAAAATTAATATTTTGTTCTATAGAAAAACTTTAATTTTGTTCTGAAAAAATCTGAAAAAAGCTTTGATAATTTTATACAGTTATGGCTATTTGAAACAGCATTATAAATCGGAGTAAGGAGTTAAATATGAAAAGATAGGTAAAACGGATATTAAAAATTATATCCAGATTGTTTTGATATCAGCTTATCAAATATTTGGGAACATTTTCTTTTTGATAGGGAATGATTTCTGAGAAAAATGGGTGCATATAGGTTGGAATTACTTTTTATATATTTTCAAGGTTCATCAATGAACGAAATTCAATTTTTAAGTCATTCATATAAGTTTATAGTAAAAGAATGAAAACTTTGGAGTATCTAACCTTGTTTTGAGAATTGCATTAAAATATTAATTTTTCCTACACTTAAAAAGTTTCCTATACATAAATGTGACAACAAAATTACACAGTCTTTCTTTTTCAAGCGTGGCTGCTAAAAATGTTGTCCACACTCCATTGGTGTCAGCGTATGTTATACGCTCTTATCACCAATATAAGTTATAATCAACTAAAATCAGACTTAAGAGATAATAAAATTAAAATTTATTCTCTTAAAAAATTTAAAAAAAAAAAAAAAAAAATGCTGAACCCTTAATGATATATTTAGTCATAAAAATTTAGTTTTGATCCATTTAAAACACTATTAGGGTTAAATTTTAAAAAATACATATATACATACCTTTATATATAAGATAATTTTAAAGATATTATTTTAAAGATAATTAATTATGTACTGAATCATGAAGTTCTGATTCAGTAGTCAGTTCTTTAGAAATAAATGTACAAAAACGATATTATGAATAATAATAAAAAAAAAACAAAAAATTAATGATTTTAACAAATCATGACTATTAAAGAAATATAAATTTTTTACAATATTTTCTTTTCTTTCAATTTTTTTTTTTTTCTTTTTTCTTTTTTTTTTTTTAATCTGAAATCATTATTTTTTCAGAAAATTGTTTACTTGTTTTTTATGTCATTAATATTGAAGATTAAAAATAAAGTGTTTTTATTCGTTATTTTCTTTTTGTTTTTTTTTATTGTTCATAAAAAATGAGTATTAATTAACAGGTTGCTGCAAATATTATTCTTAAAATTAATACGCATGAAATTTTACAATTTAATAGATGTTAACACATTAAGAAGTTGGTTTTTTTTTGTTTTTGTTTTTTTTTTTTGGTTTTTGTTTTTTGTTTATATTTTAGAATGTAATTTACCGTTTATTCTTGATTGCTATAACATTTGCAACATTGTAACATGTATAGTATAAATAATATATATATGAAAAAAAAAATATATATATGTAGGTATATAATATACTTAAGTATATATATGTATGTATTATTAAAACGGTGGTTTTTATGTTCAAAAGAAACTAGCTAATCCGGAACATTATTCATTTTTTTTTTCAACTATTTTTAATTAGTGGTTTTCTTTTTTATTTCTTTACATTTTTTAATTAAAAATATGTTTAACTTTAAATATAAACATAAAATAGATTTTATTTATTTATTTTTTTTTTGTGAAAAATATTTCAAATGTTATCAAATAATAACTAATTAAATATTGTCATTATTTAAAGCGTATATTATATACATAATGTATATAATAAATATTTAATGTATACATAACAAATTTTTAACAAATAATTATTTTTTATTACAGAATTTCGGTTAAATCTTATAACAAGACATGTATATTTGTATAATAATATGTTCTACACTAAGTATCATAACTATAACACAGCTCACAAATTAATATTTTCCTTTCATATAAAACTGATCCTGAGCTCAAATATGAAATTTTCAAACAAAAATACGATTTTTATAGCTTAATTTTATTTTGAAAAAATTATATTTGAGTTAAAGCTCTGTTTTATGTATATGGGGTAATAAGTCAAAATCTATAAATATACTGCTATTCCAATTCACTCTCTAACTATACTGAAAAAATTTAATCAATTGAAAGAAATTTGTTTAAGCTGGTATTATTATGAACTTTAAACACGATCTTTGGGGGTTGCAAAAACTTGCCATGTAATTTAAAAATTATTATTTTAGTGTCAAAATTATGACAAGATCATTCAGACAACAAACATTTTTTGAACCGAAAATATTCGTTAATAAGTAAAATGATTTAATAAGAGGATGTCCGGTGTAGTAAATGACATTTTATATTTTTTAAAATGATGTCGCAATAATTGTGAAATTTTTTTACTTGAGGGTTACAAATCTCAAGATTCGTCTCTATATTCATAAAATCATTATTTAAATTCTTTATTTTATGCTTAGTTCACTTAGTTCAGTTTATTTTAAAGAAATTCTCTCAACAACGATTCACTGCTTCAGAACAATTTTTCGGGAGAAAAAAGACAGCTGAAATTTGAAAATGACATTTAAATTATTTTAAATTTTTGTTTATTTAATGAAAAATGACTGACGAAAAAGAGTTCCTCACAAAAAGTTAAAAGTTAAATCATCTTTTTTTTTTTAGAGAGAAAAAAAACTTCAGAACTAAATTAGAAAAATAAGAGAATTCAAATTTTCATATAAAAAATATGAACGCGTATAAGTGCGACTAAAATATACGAAGCGATAAATCCAGCATTAGTGCCAAACTTACGACAAGATCCTTCGAACCGCACCTTTTTTCAAACTGAAAATATTCGTTAGCGAGGATATGCATTGTTGTAAAATATGACATTTTATAAATTTGTATTATGACACTACTTCGTAAAAAAAGATCATAAAATAATGAATCTTTAACCGAAAGAAAACAAGGATTTAACGAGTAGTATTGAATAGTATTGAAATTACAATTTTGTAAATAAGAGTATTAAGCTTGAAATAACTATATCTTGCAAGAGCATAACCATGCCTTTTCAGGATGTTAATAATAGGTTGGCGAGTGTAAGGTGATACATTGAAAAATTATGTGAAATATAAAAATTTTAAAACTAAATAAGAGGTATTCGATGTATATCTTAATTTAATTCTTTTTGTTTTGTATATTTTGATAGTATAGAATATATATATTCTAGTACGACAGAATAATAAAAACTCTTGCACATAATAACTTCCTTCTTTTTTTTTGTTTGTTTTTTTTTTTTTGTTGCCTTTTGAATAACATGTTGTTATTATGAAAATTACTTAACATATTATGTGTGTACACAGATCAACTAGTTTTACTAATCAATGGTTCCGTATTCCTAAAAAAAAAAAAATAAACCACTTCAAAGGTGAAGAAATTAATTAGGGTAATCAATGTCAATATGTCACATAATCGGGAAAGACAAAACAAAACGCTAGATTACATAATTCTATAATGGTAAAGATTCTATAATGGTATAATTGTATAATAAATTGTTGCTATTTTTCCGTAATTTCGTAACAACATTTCGTAACACTTTGTGAAGTAAATTAATATCATTATGTTTACATTGTATTGACACTCAATTAATACGTATGTTTATAATAAAGTGTAAAAATAAGAAAATCTAAACAATTTTTTTTTTAAGCATACATTGTTGTAAAAATTGTATAGGTAAATCATTACATATATATGTATATAATAATTATTATCTTAAGTTGAAAATTACATACTGTGTGCAGAAAAATGACAAATTATATGACAAAATAATAAAAAAAAAAAATTAAAAATGTGTTGATTGACTTAAATTAATCATAAATTTAAAAGTAATTAAGCGTGAGAAATTTCTATATGATATGTTGTGCAAAAGCAACAAAAAAATAAAAAAGGAAATTTTATTTTAAAATTAAGTTATTAAGTTTTTTTTTTTGTTATTCGTTGGTTTAAGTGAAAATTGAATAAATAATAAATATAGCGTAAAATTAGATCATTATAAAATATATGACTTTTTATGAGACAAAATTAACAATTAAGTATAGGTACTTAATTTTCCAGAACAGATATGTAATACGATGCTATTAATTATTATTTTAGAGATTTATTTCAAAAAAATTTTTTTTCTCATTTCTTACATATAACCGCACAATTATTGGAATACAATTGTAATACTATCCTATAGGTTCTCTGATTCATATGTAATATTCAAAATTTAAAAAAAAAGATCAAAATTCCCTTTTATTTCTATTCATCAAATGTAAAACATCGTCGCTTTTGTATTCTTAAGTTGTTAATTATACTGGCGTAAAGCAGTGCAGAGTACCCAGCGTACATTGTTTTGTAAGCGGTATACTCACAAAACAAAATCAAGTTGACCTGAGAAAAATTTTATAAATCAAGTTAACCTATAATTTCTTTATGTCTTTTAGAATTTTTATCTTTCTTATTTACGGAAACAAAAATAAATATAACGTTCATATTTTTTAAAATCGCACTCAATAAATTATACGTATAGAGTGTATTAAAAGGTTATTAATTCTGATATGGTATTTCCGATAATATTTCTAAAGTTCCATATCGTTTTTTCGAAAGTAAAAAACTAAAAATAATATTATATATTCAAAAATTAAATACGGCCAGCATCTTCTAATAAAACGTCAAAGAACGGAAAAAAGGAAACGTCAAACGTTGTGGAAGAATCAGTCCTTATAATTTCTCTTTGCTACTTATAATAGTACAAAACTATAACTTCAAAAGTGATAGCAGAATTACAACTTTTGTTTGTAATATTTGTTTAGACAAAACATATGTTTTAGAACATACCGTACAGAAGTTCTAAAGAGAGAGAGAGAGTTGGAAAGACTTTTTTCTATAGCTAGGACTTCACTGAAAATCTAAAAATCGGCTACATTTACAAACTTAAGCCAGATATTAAAAAGTAAAATTAATGAACTAATAATATTGGATAATTAAGGTTATGAGGAAATTGTATTAGAAAATCTAATAAAGCCAGCCTATTGTAATCCTGTTTTTTAATATTCAGTTTTTTGAAATCGTGTTGTTTAAAATTTGGTTTATTAAAATCTGGGGTGTTGGATTACACCGGATCACCTTTCGTAGTATACCCTCAAAACATCAACTCATTTGTACTATTTTAGTTTTCAATGAGCAGTTATGTAAACTTATCACTATAAATAGGCATAAGATAAAACTTATTTAAGAAAACCAAACCAGATCGAGTTACTTTTAAATAGCAATCGTATAAAAAGTCCTAAATAGTTTAACAATTAATAAAAAGTACCTACTTACAATAATATATAGTAAAGATAGATAAATTGAGGAAGAGAGATCAACATTGAAAAAAAATCTGTAAAATTTAAAATATCTCATAAAAATTAATCAAGAAAAAATGTTGCCATTACTGTATTGTCTGTTTTTTTTTTTTTTTTATAATTTTGACAGTTTAATTATATTTATTATTTAATCACATTTTTTCAAATTAAAATTTTGTACTTAGGTATATTATAAATTCATTTTATTTTTTAAATCTTTGTCACTCCTTTCTTTTAATATTTCAATTTTTTTTTTACTTCCTTGAAGATTTATGCATTAATTTTTTAAATGTACCATTAATTTTTTTTTTTTTTTGTTTATTATTTAAAATATGAATACCATTAATATTAATATCGTCTGTATTGACTCTATAAGACTGATGGCAATCATACATAGCTTATATAAATAAAAAAAAAAAAAAAAAAATTAACTAAAACAAAAGAAAATTTAATTAATTAATGTTATACAAATTAAAATGCACATTTATGCTCTCATATTCCAAAAAAAAAAAAACAAAAAAAAAACAAACCAAAAAAAAAAACAATTCTCTTTAATGTTTGGAACGAGAAGAACGAGTAGATAGAAAGATAAAATTTACAAGCTTCAAATCAAAGTCAATAGAAATCAAAATAAAAAAAACAAAAAAAAACAAAAAAAAACTTAAATCGATGATTTTATTTTTAATCTTTGACTGTAACAAAACTAAAACCATAAATATATTTTTGTACATCTGTCATTCAAAAGATGGGAAACAACAATTTTCTTTTCGGAAAATTCTTGTAAGTTTTTTTTTTTTTTTTTCATTTAATATTAACTAAAGTAAAACTAAAGTTACTATTGTGAATGAAAATATAACTTTAGCTATATTACATACATATTATATATTTTTATTAAGTTAAAATTTATAATATTAATAATATTTATATATACATATTATATACAACATAAGACAATCCAATAATACACCATAATATAATAATGAGAAAATTGAATAAAAATCTTGAAAGATTTAAAGATGAGAATACAGTATGAGCGGTAATATAAAGGAATTTTCTATCGTCGTAACATATACATAATATATTATATACTTGTATATAGCTGTGTGTAACTGCTCAGTTATTTTTGTTTGTTTTTTTTTTTTTTTTTTTTTATTAACAATTCTTTTAATTTTGTGTGTGTTTTTTTTTTTTCGTGTTTCTTTTTTTTTTTTTTTGTTTTGTTTTATTTCTAAAGTATTTCTTTCTGGACTTGGCTACCTTAGGTGGTAACCTTTAAAATGAACGGGAGTGATGACAAAAAAAATTTTCAGGTTGAAATAAAACAATTTAAAAAAGAAAGCAAAAGAAAGAAAAAAAAAAAAAAAACATAAAAAGTAGAGTAAATTGAAAATTAAAAAATTTAATATATAAAAGAAAAAAGAATGGAAAATTTAGGTATTTATACTATTATATACATATATATGTGTATATGTTTAACGAGTGGAAAATATTTTATGGGAAATAATTATATTAGAAGAGTTAAGAAGTAATAAAAAAAAAAAAAAAGAATTGAAAGAAAATCAAGGTTCCATTTAATTTATTGTTTATTAAACATTTTTTGATAGTTGGAAAATATTCATTTTGAGGTTATATAAAAAAAAAAACAAAATATCTCTATAAAAATATTATATATAAAAATGCACATATATATATATCTAAATTTAATTACTAAATGAAAAGAATCATTAAAATATAGTCTTAATAAAAAAAAGCATTTTCAATTTAAATATATAATAAAAAAAAAAAACAAAAAAAAAATTGCGATCCGACATTATATGATTGAACAAAATAATATGAAATAGTAAAAATACCGTGATTTGTATTAAAAAACGATGATTACTAATAGTTTCATAAAAATAAAAAATAAATCTTTAAAACTTCAATTAATATAACGGATCGAATTTAAAGAAATACATTAGAAATATAAAAGAAGTTACTGCAGGCTAAATAAATCAAATTAAGTATCTATTTTTTTTTAAAGAAAATTATTTAATTTTTAACTACTAAACATAAGATATAGAGAATTTTAGTTATAATACATATATGTATGTATGTATATCTTATAAAGTAGTTAAAACGATTTAGTTATAAGAATTTAGAAATTTTTTTTTTTTGTAATATGAAGGGAGACTAATATGTATTTTTTTTTTTGTATTAAATAGAGAAATTTTCTAATTGTTAATTGTAATAAAAATTCAAAAGAAACTACAATAAAAAAGAAAAAAAAAGAAAAAAAAAACACAATTCCATTGTAATATACAATGAACATTTAATACAATAACTGACACAAAAATTAACTTATTTATAAATTTTGTATGTATATACAGTCAACTACAGTGTAAAAGATACATTTGTTGAATATAATAAGGTATATTTTAAGATGAAGGACGAGATTTATATGTTGGAATATTGCTTGAATTTTTACCAGATACCTAAAAACGTAAATATCATAAATAACACGTATACGTCATGTAAGTCGAAAGAAAATGTTGCAACTATAAGAATATTACTAATTTTAGATACACGATTACACGATTTTAGATACAAAGAATAAATTACGTTTAACAGATTAAGTACGAGTAGTAACTACATAGAATTCTTTATTGCTAACTGGAAGATATTGATAAGTATATGAATAAATGAAGAAAACTTGCCAGAGTAACTAATGGCTAATTTAACAATTAAGTATATTCAAATTGAAGTTTCAAAAATAAATAAATATATTATTAAGTAATTAGTTGAAGTAAGAATTAATTATTTGAATTGTAAACCACTATAATTTTGGGTTTTCCTAAGAGAGGTGTGAGTCTTAAAGATACCAAAAACATTTCCTTGGTATTTTCAAATTCTTATTGACTAAATACATCATCCCCTTTAGCCAATCTAATAGAATGAAACCACTAATATCTAACGCAATATATTAAAAAGGGAGTAGGGATAAGAAATGATAGTATAGAATTGCGGAAATTTTGTATTTAAAAGAAAGAAATTTTAAGGATACATTAAATCCGCCTATTATTATTTCTCTTTTGCTATACATATTATTATTATTATAAAACACTGAAACAACAACCTCATCAATCATCATTCAATTATTACATACCAATCGATGACTAAATGTTAGAAATATTTCCCCGCCATTTAATTTTTCAGTTAAGTCTAAATATTTTATTCTTTTCTAATTATGAAAATTAAATTATTTCATACATTTTAAACAGATGTATATCTAGCTCTATACGCAATATTTTTTTTAAAACTACACCATTTCATCTGTATTTCATTGTACATGTATTAAAAAAAAATTATTCTAAGAAGAAGAATTACTTATTAAATAAAATTAAATCATTTTGGAAAGATTGAACATACAAAAAACAAAAAAAAAAAAACAGAAAATTTAAAATATGAAAAACAAAAAAATCATCAACTAGAAACAGAAAAGAACAATGAAAATGAAATAACGAAAGAAATAGATAGATAGAAAAAAAACAGCACCAAATGACAAGAAACCAAGCAAAAACAAAAAAAAAAAACAAAAAGGTTTTAGAACAAAAAACATAAAAAAATAAAAGAGGAATAAAATAAAGAATTGAACAGATACATAATATAACAGTTTAGTTAAACGATTAAAAGTACTATTTCTATTATTTTTTAAGCGCTACGATAATCAGCAAAAAAAAAAAAAAAAGAAAAAATAAAAAACTAGAAAACAAAAAAATAAGAAAACTAAAATCACATTCAGAAGCTACCAAGTGATTGACCTTTTGTCTGATGATATTGATAATAATGATATTGTTGATGGATAATATTCTGATTATTGTTATGAAGATGAAAATGATAATCATCATCATCATCATCATCATCATATTGAATATGTATATTTGTATGTTTATATTTTATTTATATATGTTTAATATTGTTGCTATTTTTGTACAATTTAAAATTTACGATTGAAGTAATCGTTTTTTTTTTTTGTTCATTTTAGTTTTATTTTATTTTTTTATTCTGTTTTAAATTTCTTGAAAACAAAAAAAAAAAAATAAATAAAAATCCACATTCTTGATTTAAATAAAAAAAATTTTCACATCTTCTTAAATCTATATACACTATTTCTTTTTTCTTTTTGTTCTTTTTTATTTTTTTGTTTTTTGATGTACACGTGATATTATAATAATTTTTTTACTTTTTTTTTTTTTAATTTATTTCTATACATATTTGTGTATATATAAATATGTATATGTACATTTGTGTATCTAAATATATTGCACATATTCTGTATTCTGAAGTACTTATGTATATTTGTATGAAATAGGTCGGAGCACCCAAAATAGATATATACAAATAGTAAATATGTATTACTATTTAGTATTAAAAAAAAAAAAAAAAGGGAATAATGTTGAAATTGATGAACTTTTTAAATTGTGGAGAAAGGAAAGCGCAGAACAAAGAATTAATAAAATTAGTGAAAATGAACAAAAAGCAAAACAAGAAAAAACAAAAAAGAAAAAACGAAACACTGAACGAAAAAAAAAAAGAATAATTTTTAAAGTGATGAACTGTTTTAATAGCGCAAATACATGTTTAATTCAAGTACATAATAAAAACAAAAAAATAAACAAAACAATTAATATGACAACTATGGGATAAAAATATAAAAACAAATAGGAAAAATTTCAATTTAAAAATTATACTTTTTGTGTATGGAATTTTATTACAACTCCATATTCCAATCATTTTTTTTTTGTTCTTAAATGTATACAAGATTTTCTGAGATACAGATAAAGATAAGTTAATACTGATAAGTTAAGGAGTGGGTCGAAAGGTCTAAGCAACCAAAAATTTTTAAAATAATTGTTCTCGAGATAACTGAATTTAAAATATAGACAAGAGAAAATTTATAAAGTATTCTTTAATTGATTATCTGCATTTCATTGCATATTTAAAGGGGTTCTTTATGTAAATTAAAAATTCAACTAACCTGAAAGGCGTTTAATTTGTTTTAAGTTTCATTATTGTCCTGCTTCTTTCTTATAAATTTCGTTATAAAATTTTCTTATATCTGAACTTTATTTTTCTAGCGGTAGAAAGTTTTAACATAATTTTCCATTGCAACAACCTATAACTGTTTCCTGGCTTCCAAAGTCTGTTAATCCGTTTCTTCAAGGCTTACCAAGAAATGTTTTGCGAAAGTTTTTTTTTTCTTTCTACTATAAGTTGATATATTTTGACTAATTAATTTTTCTAGAACTTATATAATTTATACAATAAAAATTGTCTAAGAGATACCCCTGGACCCAAAGAAAAACAAAAGAGGGTCTGATTTGGTCTTATTTTACAGGAAAAATATGTAAAAAAATTATGTGGTAGTTAGGTACATTATATTACTTACAAAAGTTTAAATATTTTCTTAACTATTAGTACGTGGTTACTTCAGGCGCCCTGAAAAAGTTTTCTTGTAATTTTACATATGAGTATTGTGTCTTATAAGAACAGATAATTAACCTAAATAATTGGAATAATTTGGCATACATTTACATATAAATGGCTTTTGTAAAAAAAAACTGTCCCGATACGCCTAAATATTCCTTCAAATTCTTAATAATTGTTCAACTTCACAAATACAAATTGTTTTTTTGTTTTTCTTTTACATTCTAAACGTTAAACAAAATTACAATTTTGTAATCACTTTTAATTAACAACTCAATTCAAATTAACATCTACATAAATTCGAATTTTTCTTGATGAGTTCAAAATGAAATGATGAATTTAATATTAAAATACATGATATCGCGTCCCGGTATTTTTATTAATACCTTCTTTTTTTTTTTTTGTTTTACTAACTTTGGTGTTTTTTTTTTTGTTCTTTTTAAGTAAATGAAAAAAAAAAAATTTATTAAAGATTATGGTCTAATTGTTTATTACGGTGGAACGTTAAAACTGAAGTAAAAGAAAATCAAAAAAAAAAAAATAAAAACAAGAAGTAACAAATCCAAAAAAAAAAAAAAAAATGATTCAATTAAATAAGAAGAATTTTATTTTATTTTTAGGGTCAAGAAGACCGAAAAGATGATTTCATTTTGTAAATAACTTTTTTTTTTTTTTTTTATAAAAAAACATGTACCTGACATACGTATGTAATATGTAGTTACATATAATATATTTTATATTATATATTAAAAATTATAGTACATTATATTCAATAGAATCCATTGAATTGTAGTGAATAGAATGAATATTTACTCAGTGGAAAATATAATTTTCATTGAAATGCTTCAGGTGCTTATTTTTTGTTTTTGTTTTTGTTTTTAAATAAATGTTGGTAACTTGAATAAATACGATATTTGTACGGTGTAAATTTTTTTATATAAGATTTAAAAAAAGATGAGTATTAATGTGCCATTTGAACAATTTTTCTTTTATTTTTTTTTTATGTTTATAATTAGCGATGTTTTTTTTTTTTGTTTTTTTTTAAATATCTATCGTTCAATTGTGTGCCACTTAAACAATATAATACTTATAATATGCAATATAAATCGATTGATAATTAGGTTAATTTTTTTAAATTTAATTTTTATTAATATTTAAATCTTTGATTTGCTTGAAATTTTTTTGTTTATATGATAATTTTGAAGTATTTATTTAATTTTGCAATATTTTTTTCTTTTTCCACCGTGTTTGACATATTTTATACATTTTAACATTTGTAATTTAACTTTTTTCTTCATGACTTAAAGTTTTCCAAAAGCATTCAAGTCTTTTGATTTAAATTGGTTTAATGCTTTTGTTTGACTTTATATTCAAAAAAAAAAAAATGCCAACTTGAATATTAAAAGTAAGACAAGTGTTTATAACAATACTTTTGATTGTACATATTTTTTTGGAATAGTAAGGTGACAGACGCAAAAAACTTCTAAATTATGGAAAATGTTAAGGGTATAACATTTAGTTCTTGAAAAAATCATAACTAACAATTAGATGATAAACTTTCTATCCTTAATTTTTCTTTTGAACATGTAAATATTAAAAAATATTGTAATGTAAGAATTAAAATATTTAATAAAAATCAAAGGAATAATAATGAATGCAAAAAAATTGAAGAACTTGTATTTATTACCGACAGATCACATAAAGTTCAAATTTCATCGTCTTACAATACCAATTGATTAGATACAAAAAAAAAATTAAACTAATTGGTATGGAAAAAGTTTTTAATTCATAGCTAGAATTTCTGCTCGAGAAATCTCGTAATGATGAATTTCTGGAAATTTTTATCTTAATAATGTTTGCTTAACGAAAATTTTAAGATTTTTTATATCGTTAATTTTGAGACTCGAAAATTCTCGAGAAATATTCACGAGATTTTCGAGTATTTCCAAAATTTGTTAAAATGAAGTTAGTAAAAATGGTAATTGTATCGAAATCATATGCGACACAGACAAATATCATGAACCAACTTTTCCAAAATTGTGGTTTAGATATCGACCAAGGAGAAATCAATAGCTCTTATGATCACAAGGAGAAATCAATAGATCTTATGGTAACAACTTTGTCTTATGGTAGAGGTGTCGATTGATTTGTCTAGACGCTCGTTTGTCAGCTCGTTGTCTAGACTCTATCGATATAAATATGTATGAGTTAACTGTAAAGTAATTTATTATTAAAAATTCTTGAAGTTCTTGCTCGAAATATCGATTAAATTTTATGGTAATCTTGGTTTGCTGAATTTTTTTTTTTTGTATTTTCTATTAGAATTAAAAAATTTCGAGAAAAAAGAAACTCTAGTCATCGTATCAATAGAAATTGGCTTCTTATATAAATTTTCTTTAAAAAACATTTCTTGCACATTTTCACAAGTGTTATCACAGATTTTCGAAGTTTTTAGTGTAATTTTTGATTCGTTGACAAAAACAGCTAAACAGAAAACTTAATATGATTTGTTTATAAGGACTGTCTGAACTACAAATAACAAATTAAAGATATTTTTAAAATTTATAAAAGATAAATTTCTAAGCGGTCAAATTAATTTTTTTTTTGTAAATTATCTTATAATTTCCTTAAAATTTTCTTTTTTCTTTAAGAATTTGTTAAATTCTAAAATAGAATCCTATTTAGAGTGAGTAAAACAGAGTTCAAATTATTCAATAACAAAATACGGAAGCAGAAGACATAGAATACAAAGTGATAACAAAAATATTATATTTATTTCTATAGAATTATAAAATAAAATTAATAAATTAAAAATTTATTTTTCATCACTGACAACAGAATATTAAAATTAAACATAAAAATATAACTAAAAATAGTAAAAGAAAAAAAAAAAAGAAGAAAATCTGTAAAAATAAATTTCTACCAAAAAAGAAATTGTAAAAATTCTAAAAATAAAAAATATTCTTTCTTTTTTTATATTCATATTTTTAAATATAGAACATTTTATATGTAAATTTAAACTCATCAATTTCTTTAAACCAATATTCATTCCAATGAATCTTGAAAAAAAAATTTATAATTTTCATTTTATTTTTTTTTTGTTCAATTTAATTTTTGTATTCTTGGTGTTTTTTGTCATTTAGTAATTTGACTTAAACAATATTTGGTTTTTTGCTTATATTTCAGTCTAAAAATGAAAATTTATTAAATATTTCAGAATTAAAAAAAAAAAATGTATGCCTAAATTAAATTTATTATACAGGGTGTCTGACATATTGTACATATTAACATATTGATCATGTTCTTTTACATATTGATTCATGTTCTATGCATTTAGCGTAGAATGTAGAAGAAGAGGTCGAATTTTGAACTATAACATAACTCTTTACATCTTACTTTATATGTATAACAGTTTGTTTGTATAACGTATTATTTGTATAACACTTTGTTTGTATAACACTTTGTTTGTATAACAGTTAAGATTTATATGAAATAATTCCGTTCTTGAAGTCTTGAGCGAACTTTGGTTAACAATTAAAAATCATAATGTATTCCTCTTATGCTCTAAAATTTTCCTCTTATGCTCTAAAATGTAACAAACAATTTTATTTTAATTACTCATATTAAAAAAGGATTTACTCAAATTTTTTTTTATAAAAGGCTTTTCACGTATAAAAATGTAAATTGGTTTTACGTCGTAGGATCGAAGAATTGATAGAAATGTTTAACTGAATCTGTTTTTTTTTTTTTTTTTTTTAGTGCATTTCTCTGCCACATAAATGTGAACAGGAAATTACACAGCCTTTCCTTTTCAGACGTAGCTGTAAATGTCGTAAAGGAAAATAACTCTTACGACGTGAGTGGGATTCGAACCCACACTCCCTCAGTTTTTACAGCGTATTTTATACGCTCTTACCCACTAGGCCCCCGAGGTCCCTATTTGTTTTGTTTCATGTATAAGAAATATACATTGATAAATTTTTTGTCCTAAACTAACATACGTTAGATATCAAACTTATTGCATACCTATTGTTATAAATATTTACTCTTGTATTTTTAAAGTTACTAATTACAATTTCTGGAAAAATACCAATAAACATTTCTCTAAATCAATCAACATTTATATTTTGCATTGGGTCGTTCACGTAATTTTACGCACTTTTACGTGAAAGGATCTAAAAAATAAGGATAAAATGATTAAGTTATTTCCCTAGCTGATAGTTAGTTAAGAAAGGCGGACTAAATTTATTTTCTGTTGTTTGTTTTCTTTTTTTGTTATTTCCGCCAACACTATACTTTTGAAATAAGTGACAATTTCTAATAAATTATCTGAATTTTACTTTCCAGAACTTGTCCTTTTTTTAAAATTAAAACTTTTCTCTTTCTCTTGTTTTCTAATTCTTCCTCAAACCTATTTAATTCATAATCGGCCAAATAACATTTCGATTTTTTCATAGAATATTTTGAAATTTTCAGAAAATGTATTTATTTTCGAGGTTCCATCGTCTTATGTTTTTAGTTTAGATGAAAGGTTATTTTAATTTTCACAATTAAAATTTGCACCTATTCAAAAAAAAAAAAAATATGTAAAACTTAAAAAAAAGAAAATCAAAAATAAATAAACAAGAATGGCGCTTACAATTTTTTTTTTTTATTCATTATACTCTTTTAATCTGTAGATTTTTTAATTAATAGATCGATTTTATTCATACATATGTACCTCATAAGTAAATACATAAATAATATTATGTTCATAATGTTTTTTTTTTTATTGTTAAATACTTATAAGTATATTTATATGAACGTTCAATTCCCTGTCAAATCTTATTATAAATACAAAAGAAAATTAAGAGCAGTAAATTTTTTTTTTATTTACAAAAAACCGCATTTACACATTGCTTTAATTAGGCTAAATTATGTACACATGTATGTATTAAACATATGTAGTTTTAATTTCCATTACAAAATAAACTACAAAAAAAAAAAAGAAAACAAAAAAAGAGAAAAATATTTTTTCTCATTTTCTATAATTTTCTTCTTTGTTTTTTTTGTGTTCTTTTACATAAAGGAAAATTTGTTAAACTAAAGTCTAAATGTAAGCACACAAAAAAAAAACTACACATGAATCTTGAATATTCTCAATATAGAGTTTAATAAACATTGGAAAAGAAAGTAATAATACACTTACTCATAAAAAATTTTTGTATCTAATTCTTTTGGAAAAGAAAAAAAAAAATTTCTAATTGGCTGGATATTAAAACACTAACAACACAAGAAATACAAAGCCAAAAAAAAAAAAACAAAAAAAAAAGTATTATTTAAAATCTATTCTCAACTTGAAAATGAGAAAATTTAGAGAATCATACCATATATGTATGTATTAAAATATTCTATATTTTAAAAATAAAATAATTCGATAGTATTCTCCTATTAACTTTAACGTATAGGTAAGTGAGTAATTTGTAATCAATCAATTTGTAAATCAAGCGATCCTTAGTTGAGAGTTTTTTTTTTTTTTTTTTTTTCTTGCCACTTCCAAGGAGGAGTATAGGGCATTCACTAAGTCATTTATTATTCATATTTGACTAAGCTTCAGTTTCGTGAATCATTAATTTCACTAAGCCGTTGATTACTCGGCTGTAGCTATTGTACAAGAAAGAGGTTTCTTTTAATTCTACGCCATCTATTATCTTATACAAGAATTATGGTTTAATTATTATTTTATTATATAGCTATTACAATATTATATTAATTATAATTTATAAGATATATTATACTTTATTTTTAATTTAATTATATTGTACTAATTATATATTATAAGAAAAATCTATATTAGTTTTATTAATTTATATGACCCAGCTGGGGTTTGAACCCAAAACCTTTCGTATGAAAGGCCGGTGTCTTAACCACTACATCATTAGCTGGATTAGTTGAGAGTAGTTTATTAGTTGAGAGTAGTCGGTAAATATAACGCAAATATAACATAATCGTACTTATTCCTATCTTATCTGAGACTTGGGACTTTTATACTATCAAGGATTTTTCTACTACTCAAAGTATTAGTTTAATTTGTAAAAGTAACGGAAACAATATTAAAGATGGTCAATTATAAATATAGAAGTTCAAATTCCAGTTAAAGCCTATGAATTCCTAGATATCAAAATTAACTTATTTGTTATTTAAATTGATTTTAATGTTAAAACCTATTTTTTAGCTTTTTTCAGAAAAACTTTAAAAATCAAAAATGGATTTAACGATTTAATATTTCGTTGTTAACAGAATAAATTCAAATTTTTGGCTATACATACATATAAACTCAGGATAATTGGTAAAAAAATTTATTTTTGAAAAATAGATAATAAATTTCTATTTAAAAAGTTGAAAAATTTTTTTTTATTGCTCTTGCAATACTTTTCATAAACTGTAAGTAAAAAGAAAATAATAATATTTAATATATAAGTACATATATATAAAGAAAACGATTCAAGAGTTGATTTTAACAAATACTTAATTATTATCAGAGTTTTTATTTATTTTTGTTATTTTGCCACCTTTTTTTTTTTTTTTTTTTTGAATCATCTAAAACATTAAAAAAAAAAAAAAAATTATTTCTATTTTTAAATAGATACCATATATTAATTAAAAGACTCGTATTAACAATGTTTTTGTTATTGGTTAAGTCATTTTCCTTTTTTTATATTGTCTTTTATTTTTTGTTTTTGTTTTTTTTTTTTTTTTTTAAATGATTTCTCTTCCTCTTTAAGAGTGTATATTTGTTTTTCTTTCATTTTTCCAAATGTAATTTAAAAAAAGAAAAAAATAAAAACAAAAATAAAACCAGAAAAAATTTTTTATTATCAAATACCACATAAAAATAGTAAAGAAACAAATAAAAAAAAAAAGAAAAAATAAAAAAGAAAAAAAAACTAAGAAAAAAAGGGTGAAAATCAGAAAAATTAAATGTAGACATGAATATCATCAATATTGAATATAGGCACAGACCATCATCACCAATGTTCAATTCATTTCACCACAAAATAAAAATTCTTTTACGCTATTTACACTATATGAGGCTTAACTCATTATGGTTAAAAATTGAATTGAGCAGCTATAGTAGAACAAAACAAAAATATATGTATATATATATATGTATAAAGAAAGAAAGGTGGTTAGCAGAGAAGGTTAAAAAGTTTTTGTTTTTTTTTTTTTTTGTTGTTTTATTTAATCTGAATTATTCTGATATAATTTTTAGAAACAGTTAAAAATAGAATTAGTTTTTAATTCAATTAAAATCAAGTTTTTTTTTGGAATATGAAGAAATGGAAAATTATGCAAAATATCCATGTATTTTTGTTTTAAATAAATCGTTGAATTAAAGTAGAAACAGAGTTCCTGTAAATTTGTATGTATAAAAATGGGTTAATTTAAATCATATTAAAGCTTTATGCTATTTATGAAATATTTTATTTATAGTAAAAATACCTGAAGCTTTTTAATGGTAACTATTTTGACTTCAACCTACCTGAAAACCTACTAAATAATTTCTTCTTCATCCTTCTCTAAAATATAGTATGGATAATTGACTATGAACTTTTTTCTTTTGCATAAACAATTACTAAACAGTTCATATTTATTTATCTTATTTTAATAATCTTGTTTTTATTTTTTTGTCTAGGGGTTATTAAAGAAATGTTGATACATATTTTTAAGGATAAGATTCATTTTATATGATATTTAGTTTTTTGTTATATTGGGTATGTCAAGTATTGTAAAATAGAACAAATAGAACTTTTTAGGAGTAAAATTTTTTTTTATGATTATTTTGATTTTTTTCTTTTTGTCTATTTTTAGGCACTCTGTATAGGATATGTTTTTCTAAATTGATTTTATATTGGATTTTTAAACTCTCACTACTAATCGTTCTCGTCCTGGAATTTTTTATGTGTCGTTTTAATTTTCCTTAATACCTCCTACTGATCTTTTAATCAATTTTGGCCATTTTGTGTAAAATGTAAGATTTTATTAAATGCATAACTTGGTAACAATTGTTGAATAATATAAGCTAAGATAATTTTTAAATGAAGCCTTTACGAATTGTGACTAACAACTGTTTCTATTTTTACATTGCTCTTTTCAAGTAAATTTTGACATTGAATAAATGTTATTTCAATGAATAAAAATTAGATAAATTGATGAAAATGTCAAAAATTATGTAAAATATTTGGGATTCACTAACGGTGGCAAGGACATCGACAAGGATAAAAATTCAAATCAAATATAATTGATAAGTTATTGTTGAGATGATATTTTTTACTACAGTTATTGCCCTGTATAAATTCGTTTCAGCTGTAAAATTTAATGATATATCTGTAACACACTAAGGATAACAGATATAGCTATTTATTATAATATCTTATAGTAATATATTATTTACTTTCACTTTTAAATATGATGTTGATCGAATTATATGTACATATACATACATATCTCTATATATACATTTCCTTATATTATATTAACAATAATATGTATTTTTAATTTTACATAAAAAATATTATATGTTTTAATTCTAACATTTATCACTGTAAATGTTTAATTAATTAACAGGAAATTTTCTAGATACCTTCGTATTGTAATACTTTAATGTTTCTGTTTTTAAAATATAAATTTTTATAGATATTATTTTTGTATATAACTTAGGTATGTATGTAATAAAAGTTAAAATTGAATCTAAAAAATATAATAAATATATATATTATATGTACTTACATATAATATAGATACAATATGGGTATGGGTTAATGGTATATGGTGTATTATGGACTTAAGTAAGTACAAAAAGACCATTAACCAAAAAATCAACAGCTATAATATAATTGTAATAAATAGAAAGCATAATTTTTTATTTTTTTGTTTTTTGTTGTTTTGTTTTTTTATCATTTTATATTGAAACTACAAAACATTCACGAGTAGCCTTATACATATATTATATGTTTTTTTTTTGTCGGTTTGTTTAAATCTTGTGTGTGTGTATATTTGTGTGTATATTAAGATACATATTTAGTACCTATATATATTCCATTTCAAGTCATTCAATGATTGTCCATAATCATAATAAAAAAAAAAAAAAAAAAACAAAAAAATAAACAAAATTTAAATTTATTGAAGTTGAACATATACACCTACATTTTTACTATACATAATATACTCATCCATACATATATTATACTTCATAAAATCCTATGTATATGCATTTATAATATTCAATAAGATTTAAGTTTTTTTTTTTTTTTTGTAATTTATTTCTTCAATGAACTTTTTTTTTTTCGTTTTTCATCTTCTGTGAAGTCTTTGTTATGGAAAATAAGGGGAGAAAATATATAATAAATTAATATAGTAATATAGTAATATACTATAAAAGATACATATACCAATGTATAACACATAAACATATTAATACATATATAAATATGTTTATGATTTACAATTTTTTTTAAAAGTCAGGAAAAAAACAAAAACAGTCAGGAAAAATAAAAAAAAAAAAAAAAAAAAAAAGAGTTAAATATTTATATTTTTAAGCAGGGCAATGAATTCAAATAAATTAATGGACTATTTAGAAAATAGAAAATATTTGGAAAATAGAAAAGTGTTGTAAATTTGAATTGAAAAAATTAAATAAATTTGAAAATATATGTACATATTTTGTATGTTATATTATGTTTTGTGAATCAATTGCCATCATAGCATTAAAAATGATATTTTAATTTTATAAATTCATAGTGTGTTCTTTCTTTTTTTTTGGGTTCAAATAAATATTGTTTAATTTTAATTTTACAAAATTATCAAACAAATAAATAACAGTAAATTATAAATGTAAGTTCAGTGATTAGAAAATGGGTAAAATAGTTAAGATAGATTTATAACATATGGTTATAAAATTTTGAAAAAGCTCAGAATTTATAAAGGAATAATTTAAAAAAAAAAAGATAGTTTAAAAAAAATTTAGGGGTCTTGGTGGCCTAGTGGGTAAGAACATGTAAAATACATTGTCAACACCGAGGAAGAGTGTGGGTTAATACGAAGAATTATTCCGCCTTACGATATTTACAGCCATATCTGGAAAGAAAAAGCTTTGTAATTTCCTTGTAATATTTATGTGACAGAGAAATAAGCTTAAAAAACCAAAAAAAAAACTATTAAATAAAATTAAAGGTTCAGAAAAAATAACAACGGTATCACATTTTTAGCACATTTCCAAAAAAATTTTGAAAAAATGTGCTTATTAGTTTCACTCTGTCCGTCCGTCCGTCCGTCCGTCTGTTTACAAAACTTCTACACCGTTAAAGATAGAGAAAAAAAATTTTAACCATAGGTAGGTCTTATAAAAAAAATAATTTTGTGGAACAACTTTTTCATGTAGCCCCCCCATTACGGAGCTACACCCCCTCAAACTTTGAAAAAGCCCTATTTTTAAATGCATATATCTTATGTTCTGCTTAAGATTTTTTCAATCTGAAAACGTCATTCGACAGGTATTTCTTTTATCTTTGTAAATTAATATGAAAATTATACAATTTTTTTAAATTTAGTATTTAAATTTACCGTTATGTGAAAACCAAATTTTGCATGATTTTTCTACTTTCATAACTCCGGCACGCTTCTAGATACAAGCTTGAAATTTTGAGGCAAGAAAGAACTTTTAGAATTAGTATAAGTTTCCTCAGAAAATTTTTTCGGACCACCCCCTGTTTATGAGCTATTAGGGCTTAAAAATTGAAAATTTGCTATTTTTAAACACCTGTAACTTAGGAATCTGCACACATTTTACTTCTGCAAGATGTAAAAATTAAAGCTACAATAATATATTTTTACGTGTGTGAAAGGTTTATTTTAATTGTAAAGGGTTCCAAAGTTGCAGCTCTTCAAAATTGTAAAAAAGCCCCATTTTCAGATGTATATATCTCGGGCTCTGCGTAATAGTTTTGCAATCTAAAACCGTCAGAAGATCGAAAATTTTATTATCTATATAAAACAATATCAAAATTATGTAATATTTTGTAATTTACGATTTAAATTTACCGTTATGTGAAAACCACATTTTGCATGAAATTTCTTTTTTCATAACTCCGGCACCCCTTTAGATAGGAACCTGAAATTTTGAGACAAGAAAGAACGTTTAGAATTAGTATAAGTTTCCTCAGAAAATTTTTTGGTAACGCCCCCTCTTTAAGAGTTATTACGCCTCAAAAATTGAAAATTTGCTATTTTTAGACACCTGTAACTTAGGCACCTGTAAAAACTTTTCTTCGGCAAGACATAAAAATTAAAGCTTCAATAATATATTTTTACGTGTGTTAACAGCTTTTCTTAGTTATATAGGATTCCGGACTTACGGCCCCTCAAAATCTCAAAAATGTCTTATTTTCAAGTTTTTTCTTATTACATGAAATTTTCAAATTTTTGTGTAAGTCACACTTCTAAACAATTTGTATTGAGTTTTGGAAATGTGCGCTTTTAAAAACCGTTGGTTTACATTCTACCTTGTTTTTTTATAGAAATCATATTAAAAAGGATCTAAGCGTCAAAGATTTACAATTTAAACGAGATAAAATTAGAAAGAATACAAAAAAAAAAGGAAATAATTGTTTGTAATTTAAAATTAGAGGATTTGCAACGCCTGTATAAAATCAGTGCTATTATATAGGAGTGAAACCTGGGTAACTATCGGCAGGATTACTCAAAAATTATAGGTCTTCATAACTAAATGTCTTCTGCCACATATTGCGGCCAAACAGAATATCTAACAGTCAACTCTATTGTATATGCGAGAAAGATCCTATCGAAATTCAAATAAGAAGGAAAAAATCCAGATGGATCAAGCTCATAATCAGACGACCAGAAAAATATGATTGGCAGATATATCGTAAATTGGCAATCACAAGGAAGAAGAAACATATAGGCAAACTCAGAAACAGCTCAAAAAGAACAATATTGAAACAGATAGACAAAATTAACAAATCAACGCCAAAAGTCAAAACTATGAATGCCTCATACTCCCTAGGGAAGTTGTAAAAAAAAAAAAAATGTAAAATTATTTCGTTTCGGCCATAGTTATATATTATACAATATATATTTCGGCCATATTTATATATTATACAAAAAAAATATATAAAATTAATTTACTTTATGACAAAGAAATGAAAATATATTAAGGTAGTTTTAATTTTATAACTAAAAGTTGAATTGACGGAAAGAATCAAATCAAAAGATAGAAAAATAATATGACAACAATATATAATTGAACTTTCAAAGCGCTGATTATAGAATGTAGTTGACAACCAAATATAGGATGGTAATAAAACGGCCACTTATGCTCTCTAAGACAGAATTCTGGAGAACAGCCATATAAACCAATTAACCAACAATATAAAAAGTAATCGTATATGAAAACTTCCAAATAATTGTTACTAACAGTAGTTTAAAAAAAAAATAAAAATTTGCTAAAATAATCATTAACTAAAGCATAATATACAATAAGAAAAGGATTTCATTACCCTAAAATAAAAATAATAAGACGATTTAGAATATATTGATTAGGTGAACGGTTGTTTCTATAGTAGTATACACTTTGCCTTGCCTTGTTTTTAAAAAAACCTATATAGTATTAAACGCTAAGTTATCAAGCAAAGGTTAAATGTTACTAGAGAAGCCCTAGATTGTCCTTTACTTCCTATACACTTCATTTTATAATATTCATATAACTTTATAAAATTAAAATAATAAAATTTAAATATATGTACACTCATTTAAATATATCCCATATACACCCTAATTAGTAATAGAGATCTGTTGTAGAATGAAAAAAATTAAATAAATAATTAAATAAAATTTGATCAAAAAGCAAAAAAAAAAAAAATGTGACATTTAATCACTGATATTAAACGTTTAATAAAATACAAAATGAAAATTATTGTTTGCAATTTAGGGTTAATATGATAAAATATTAAAAATACATAATTTATTGAATATCATATATTGAGTGTTATGATTATGCGCACCAATTTTCTTAAAGTTTCTTTTCAACATTTTTTTTTTTTTTTTTTTTGTTGTTTTCGAAATTATTATATTCATTCTTTTCGAAAACAAAAAAAAAAAAACAAAAAATGTTATTGATAAATTTTTTTTTATGTTTTAGAGTCGTTTACACACAACATTTAATATTCGGTTAAATAAAAACTTCTATCAGCAATAATATTATAGAGAAGTAGTGGCATGAAGTTCATGAAATCTGGAACATGATTTGTTACAAGAATTTCGACACATTTTCAGTTTTTTTTTTTTTTGTTTTCCTCTAAATACAATATACTCTTTGGTACTTGTATATATGAGATTGCTTATTGCTTTTGTTAAAACTGTTTTTTTTTTTTTGTTTTGATTTTTGCTTTTTTTTTATTGTTTTTTTGCTTTTTATTTTCATTTATCTTTTGTAATTATTTTATTACCGTTTTCTTATGTTTAGAAATTAGTGTAATAATTTTTTTTTTGAATGTATGTATTTTATATATATACATATATAATATTTATATATATATGTATATTATAAGATTTTTAAGATTTTTTATATTAGTATTAAATTTAAACTTGTTATTACATTATTTTATTATTGTATTTTTTCGTTTTAAATAGATGATGGGAGATGCTGTACAAATTTATGTACATACATATAATAAGAGCGGATATCAATATGTAATTTTTAATAATAATTAAGAGGCTAAATAAAATTTTAATCAAAATAAAACTTTGTATATATATATATATATATATATATATATATATGTATATAAAGTATAGTATGCATGGATATGAATAAAGTGATAGTAAATAATAGGAGTTTGAAAAGAAAAAAAAAAAATGAAAAACTAAATTATTATTAAATACAGACCAAAATGTGTTGAAATCAATAAAAATAAAAAACAAAAAAAAAAAAAAAATAAATAAATAAATAAAACTTGTATGAGGAAATAAAAATATAATTTTTTTTTTTTTTGGTTTTCCAGTTTCAATGAACTTTGACATTTTTTTTTTTTTTTTTTAACTTTTATATTGTTTTTTCTTTTTTTTTTTATATTTTAAGAAGATAATTTTTGTGTAAAGATACAATTCATTTGGTAGTATTTTTAGAAAGGGGGAATTAATTAAATGAAATTATAATATTGTGAAAATGTAAGAGAAAGAGAGAGAGAGAGAGAAAGAGAAAAGCTCTAGAAATACTATTTTAGTATAAATTTTCTTTTCCGATTTATTAAAAATTATGATTTAAGATTAGGCTTAATCGTACGATACAGAAAGATCCAATGTATACTGATGCACTAATAATGGACCTCTATATAACCTCATTCTTAAACCTATTATTTTAACAGATTTAATTGAAAATGATGTTTGTTAGATAAAACCAAAGCATGGTTATAATTGCAATAAGGCAAAACTTTTACTTTTATATGTAGTCATATAAAACTGTTAGAATTTGCAGAGAAAAAAGTTCCCTTATTGTGTTGGTATCTCGTTTTAATTTTTTAGTAGGTATACGTGTCGATTTTTCTTAAAGGAATTTACAAATCTTATATATATAATTATTTTAGGGCTATAATACAATAATCTCTGTTGGCTCTTATATGAGTCTATAAAGAATTAAATTCTTTCATTTATATCTAATACTATCTTAAAAAGATTAATAAAAGGATTAATTGTTAGTCCTTAGAAATTATTTTAAAATTTTAACAAAATAATAGATCTTTTGAGTGAATTAAAGTCTTATGTAATAATTTAAATAGCTTATCTCCATCAAACTGTAAAATCATAAGTTTTTTCTATCTGGAAAATGTAAATCACTTGTAGAAAAATATTTACCAAAAAAAAAATTTAAAGTATTGAATTGAATTGAATGAAATTTAAAACTATTGCCCTAAACAGAAAATATAAAAATGATAAGGTATGCTGGATTAAATTCTTATCTGAGAAAAAATATATTTTAATAGTCTTAATTTTATATGTTTGTATTGAATTTTATTATGAATATATTTTAAAAATAATCAAGGAATTAGTTACATTAAATAAATCATAAAAAAAAAAAAAAAATCCTATACATATTTTCTATTTTCCATTAAATGTAAATCTATACTATAGGTATGTGTGTAATGTATTAAAGAATCTCTGTTTAGAAATTTTCAGACGGGACGGGTATATTATTTTCGTATAATATTGATATTATGTTATGGTTTAGATTTCATTTTTGAGGGCTAAATTAAGTATCATATTAATACCTTATGACAATATTTTAGATTCTTTCTTTTTTTGTCCCCACTAAAATCTTATATACGTTATATGTATATGTATATAACATTTTATATTAAGGATAAATCCAATTTACAATTTTAAACATTAAAAAGAAAAAAAAAAAAATTTTTTTTTTTGTTTTGCCTTCCTTTTAGGGAGCGAAAAATGAAACAAAATTATTATCTAACTAAATTAATTTTTGAAGGGTTGATGACATTTTTTTTTATTCAGATTATTGAATAAATATTATTTTATATATATATGTACGTATATTTTGTTCCTTGTTAATTTTGAATGGAAAAAATTCCTGTGGAGCATCAACTAAAAAAAAAAAAAAAGTTAAAAACACATATAAAATGCTAAAAACATAAACGAGAACAAAAAAAAAAAAAAATAAAATAAAATAAAAAAAAAACTAGAAGAATTTAGGACGAAAATTTTTGACAAAAGAAAATTTTATACCACATGTTTTAAATATTTTTAGTAATTTTAAATTGTTTTGTTGATTTATGTTTTTTATTTTGTTTGATTTTTAGGAAAATAAAATAATTTTCCCCTGTAGTGAAATTCTATTCTGATAATATGTATTGGAAAATGATGTAATTTAGCTTATTATAAAATTTATATAGCACAAATAGATATACATATGTATTTTTTAAAATTAAATCGAGTACGATGGAGAATTACAATATTCGAATAAGGTAATATATGTAATACCTATAATTCATTAAAAAAATTTGAAAAATATAAAAAAAAAAATTAACTTACCTAATTCAAAGCAGCAGCCATTTGATTTTTTATCCTTGTTTGAAGGTAAATGATCTATAAATAAAATGAAAAAAAAAAATTAATAAAATTTAATTAAATATTTTACATAATTTATTAAATAATTTTTTGTATTTATGTATATTTTGTTATTTTATGGAACATGTGGTAGTTTTTTTTTAAATATATTAAGCAAATAATGATAAAAGTTTTAATTCATTTTAATAAATTATAAAGTATTTTACAATATTAATAATAATAAATTTTCTTTATAAACAGTTATTTATGTTTTAAAACTTAAAACGGGAAAATTCTCAGACTAATAGAATCAGTCATTAAATAGTTTCAGGATTCATTACAATGCTGTTATATGTTTGGTGTGTCAATTGCTTTCACTTTGTGAAACATACTTTTCTACAAGAGATCTGTCAAATATTAAAGCTTATATTTAACCTAAGATGGAATACAATTCTCATATATCGGTTTGGGCACCTCAGACTTCTTTGAGTTACTTTAACAAAACCCAAACCCGGGCCTTACGCCTAATTAATTACGACCGAATCCTCTTAACATTCGCCGAAGTATTGAAGTAATTTAACTCTTTTATAGATATCTTGCAAGTAATGAGACATGGTCTATAAAATCATTTATACCTCCCGTCAAGTTTGACCAACATACTATTAGAGAGGCAGCAAGTGCTCATTTCTTCGCTGAGGAAATTTCTAGGTGATGTAGATTTAAAAGTGATTGTGGAAAGTCATTCTTCAAAACTACTAAGATGTGGAACATGCTTCCACATTATGTGTTCCCCTCTGTCAATCATGTTCAATTTTAGAATTTGCAATTATTCTAAAAGTAATTAACCTTCACCCTTAATATCTTATTTTCCTCTTGGCTTTCCACTCCCATTTAACTAAGCCTATTTTGTTATAGGGAAATTTGTTACTAGTGTTTAGATCGCGTGTAAAAGTAAAAGAAATTAATGATGTAAATTGCCCTACTCACTTAAAACAATTTTATTGCAAAAATGAATACTATAATATCAAACCCTATCATCTATTATAATTTTGCTATAGTACTTTTAAAATGAAGATAGAAAAAGTCAGCGATAAAAATATTAAATATCAAGGCTATTTCTTTGACAAAGAAAAAGTGTTACCTTCATTTGACTAACTTTAATTGAATATTAACTTTTAATTAAAACGCCACTGACAATTCCATAAAATTAGTATAACTTGTAGAAATGTAGAAAACGCATAATGCAAAATATTCTGTCTATTATTGTATTGTATCAATATGAGTTTAGATCTACTCAATGGTCAGTCAACAACATAAATCAAATATATAATATTAGACAAATAATAGAAACATTTTATGAACACAGCTTAATAGAATGTGATTTAAGAATAGTAAAAGTAACAAATTATAAAAATGTTGGCGATATATGAAATACTCTGAAGACATTCCAAGCAGAAATTTGTGTCTATTATAATTACAAAATTAGAGGCTGAGGCGCAATGTGGTTACATTTCCTAATTTTCAAGTAAATAATAGTTATTGTGACTTTGATATAACATTATGACTATTATTTCACTACGTAGTTAGTTATAAATGCAATTTGACTTTATGGTGTCATTTTTGTAACTTTTGTGACTTAAATGTTATCAAAAGGAAACATTTTTAGTTCTGATAACTGAATATGGTTACTAGTAAATACAACCGCCTAATTAAAGCCACAATATCGTCTTTGTGACTACTATATGTGACGTTAAACGTTTTTTTAATCTTTAATGACAAATTTATGGCTATGTCACATTTGTTTTTATTATTATCAAATTGTAAATTTGTGTACATGCAGTCATATTAAGGGCAGTATCTATATTCGGTTACATTTTCTGAAAAAAAAAAATTTGACTAATCTTAACTAGTCATTAACTAGTCAACAACTTAGTTATAAAAATTACAAATTAACCACTCAAACTAATATTACCACTTGGTAACTGATTCGTGCCAATTATAAACAAGTAAATGTAACAGTAACTCGATGTAACCGACTTATTTATGCCCTACACCTAAAAAATTCAAATTAAATTAAAAATCCATAAGTTATTTGTTAGGTATTTAATATAAGCTAAAAAAATAAATGCTTTTACAACCTTTGTATTTCAGGTTTCTATCTTTATTAAATTCAAAGATATGCTTGTTAGGGTTTGTTTGGGAAGTGTGTGAAAGCACCCGGACCACCACCCCAATTCATCTCAAATTTTAGAGACATCATCAGAATAGGGTAGAATACTCTTATATCAAATTTCAAGTTTTTATATTTATTAATGTCGAAGATATACTTGTTCGGTTTTGGGAGTTATGTGGGAGATACCCGAACAATTCATCTGAAATTTTAGGCAATTCAGGAAACAACACCCTCGTATCAAATTTTAAGTTTCTATCTTTATTAATTTCGAAGATATGCGTATTCGGTTTTGGGAGTTGTATGGGAGGTACCCGAACGCATGGTCTAATTTCGCCCATTTACAATCCCCGCCTTACCTTAGTCATTTTTAATCTACAGTTAAATTTCATCAAGATAGCATCATTATTTTTTGAGTTATCGTGCGTACGGACGGACGGACGGACATCGCTAAATCGACTCAGGAGGTGATCCTGATTCAGAATATATATACATGCCTATACCTAACTAGTGTAATAATGGAATTAAAGCCTTGAAGTACGCAAATACTAAACCAATATATAACTCAATTTTGGTAACATTTCCGGAACGCTGATTAAGATTTCAGCTTGGGATACTGTATATAATGGTCATTTAAATGTTTCCTATGAACATTAACATCAATCATATGATGATCTACAGTACAATTTTAAAAATCATTGAACATATATACTTTGTATGTATCCTTTTATTGAAAATTGACAGTTTATTTTTGTTTTAGTATTTTAAATGTACTTTAGTATAATTATGATAGTAAATAAAAGTTACAAATTTTTATTCAATATTTGTAAAATAAAAAACAAAAAACACCTTTAGTGTATTTTAATAATATCTAAACAAGTTGTTAGGTAATTACTTCCGCATTATATTTTGACTTTTATGCCCTCACCAATTTTAATTAAATCTTTTTTATTTTTTTGTATATAATAGAAAACAATACAGTAACTATATTTTGTTTTTTTTTTTAACCTGAAGAAATGATTTTTACGACAGAAAAAAAAAAAAAATATCTCCTCCTATTTCAAGAAAACATAAATAGATGAGGTTTAAAATTTATTTTTTTTTTTTTTTTTTGCTATATAAAATAATTTTAAAGAAAAATTTTACAATCGTTTTTCCAAATAAAATTTTTTCAAAACTTTAGTTTTTATACACATATAAATGTTTGTGTACATAAACATAACTGTTATATATACATATGTATATATATAAATGTAAATTGTTCATTTTTCTTATAAACATTTAAACCGTAAATATATTACATATATACAAAATAATATTTTTTACTGGTTTACTGATTACCATTAACTAAATAGAATTAAAGAAAGAAAAAAAAAAAAACAACAAAGAAAACAAAAACAAAACGAAAAAAAAATAATAATAAAGTGATCGAACTCCCAGTGTAAGAAAAAAATATCTAGAGATCAACACAGGTAAGCACAGCTCAAAATCTCTAAGATATTGAAATAAAGCATAAAAAAAACAAAACAATAATAACAAAAATTGTAATAGAAAAAAAAATAAATTTAAAAATCTATATGGAGAAAAGAAAAACGAAGACTTGACAAAATAAAAAAAAAAAAAAAAAAAGAAGAACAAAAAACAAATAGAGAGGCAAATAACATGAAATCATTATCTCTATATACACTAAAAGAAACAAAAAAATCTACATAAATACAGAGTGATTATAATATAATTTGTATGTTGTTCTTTGGTAGGGGGTGTATACAATAAATGATTATGCTTACACCTATTAAAGATTTTCTAATTGATTGTGTGTCCGCTACTTCTTATAAATCTCTAGTTAATTTTAATGCACAATTACATATGCATACATACATATATTTATTATATTTTTGTAAGTAAATCTGCTATAGGTAGATCGTTTTTTAAAACCTTAGTCACTAATATACATTGCGTGTAGAAAAATAATAGACGATAACGTTAAGTTTCCCTCTTATTACGGTACAGAATTTTAGTATTATATAGCTACAGAAAAACATTTGTGACAAACAACTTTTTTATTTCCTTGAAAAATTCTTTTACTAAGATTACTAATTCTTTTTGTAAGTTTTCCTTAAAAGTACAGGTTACGATTAATCCAAGTCCAATATTAACTGGCATAATAATATCTATGTAACTGGCATAATAATATTATATCCCTTATTTAAAGGGCACTTGTATTATAATTTACATTGTACATTCCTGATATTAAATAGTAGAAAAAAAAAAATGTTTTTTTTTGCAGTTAATAATATTGAAAGGAGACATTCAAAAAAGAAAAATTCAAAAAAGAAAGAAAAAAAAAAAAACAAATTTATAGATATGTAAACAAATATGTATATATTGTACATAATGTATATATATGTATATATATTTACATGTATTAAGTTTATATTTTTATTACTGAAATAATTATGTGTGCGGGGCTATCTTAATACATACTTATATATATATGTATATAAAAAAATATATATATATATATATATATATACATATATATTTATAAACTGTCTTAACTATGATTGCTTTACAAGTGCACAAGTTTTATAGTTTATTTTATTTTTGTTTTTTTTTGGTTTTTTTTTTTTTGCCAGACCTCATACCTTGACAATATTTATAAAAATTTTTTTTTTTTTTTTGGACAGTTTTTTTTTTGTTTTTTGTTTTTTTTATTTAAGTGCAAACACTATGAGATCTATATGAAATAGATTTTTCTAATACTGTTTTGTGTCGTGCACCAGTATATTGCGGCAGTAAAATAATTTTTTGTTTTTTTTTTTTGAAATAAAATAAAGATGGTTAACTGTGGAATTATGTGTATATTAAAATATATATATATATATGTATATATATATGTACATTTATTTGGTTAAATGTATATAATATTTCTATATTAAAAAAGAAAAGGAGGAAAAGGAAAAAAAAAAATAGTTTTGGTATCCTCTATATAACATCTGACGAGACGATTTTTTTTTTTATTATTTTTCTTCTCTTCTAAATTATTTATATCATGTCGTTTCTCTTTAGTTTTTCTATTTCTTCTTCTAGATTTTTTTAGATGTATTTTTTTTTGTTTTTCTTTTATTTCATTTCTTTTTTCAAATTATTATTTTTGTTTTCTTTTTTTCATTTCTTCATTTTTCAAACAATTTAAAAATTATGGAAAAAATTTACAGATTTTTTATTTTTTTTAAATATTTTTTAACAGTGTTTTTTTTTGTGTTTTTGTTTTTTTTAACTTATATGTTAAGAGTTAGTGAAATTTGCAAATTAAGAAAAGCAGTTAAAAATTTTACAAACATATTTATAATAAAATAAAACTAAATACATATATATATATATGTATATATATATATTGAATATATATGTAAGTAATTTGCATACACATTTATTGCTATTTTTTTTTTTTAGATTTATATTTATGTTCAAATGGAATGAATTATTTTACGTTTAAGTATCTGTGACTATTTCGTAGAGGTATTTACCTATATATATGCCTATTTTATATTATATGATATGATATAGATTCGATTTAAGTAAACAATTGAATAAATATTTTCCATTTGTTAGGTTTTAAATTAATAATTTTTTTTTTTTATTTTTTACTAATAATTATTGTATATAATTTATTCATTTATTAGAAAAGCTCCCATATTTTCTTCCTAAGGGAGATGAGCATTTTTCAAAAACACTAAAAATTACCCCCTTGGTAATGTGAAATTCTTACTGACTCTAAACATATCTCCATCTTTAGCCAATATAATGGAATGAAAACATCTAACTACTGCTAACGCAGTGTATTGGCTAAAGAGCAAGGATTAGAAAAAGATAGCACAGGAGTGTGGAAACATTGAGTTCAAAAGTAGGACTATAAATTAACAATGCATTTGCCTATTATTATTACTATTTTGTTAACAGTGCCGAAGTCATAACTGGTTACAACATCCAGTAGTATATAACACCTTCCTACATGCGGTAATAATTGAAGTCAGCTCCACTGTAGCAGCTATTATTATTAGTACTGGTACTATAAGTATTATTATTATTATTCTACGATATACGATATAATTACGATATAAAATAACGATTATAATATTTATACTACTTTGCGATTAGTAAAATTACTACTTATTTTTATATCATGTAAGCGAAATTTTAATCAAAGATTCTAACGATCTCAATTTTACTGGAATGGTTTCTTCAGTTAGTTACTGAGCCATTACTGATTAAAATAGTTTCTTTTAAATAGAAATTTATAAATCTAAAGTTTTACTTGTATAATTTAAAGTTTTCCAAAAAAGAAAAGAATAACAAAAAGAAGTGCTTATTATGTCTGCTTATTATGGTGTATGCTGTATTCAAAAACTAAAATAATAGAAAAAAAAATAATAACGCTCATAGTATACATCCTATAATGTCCTTGATAATCCTTTTACTTAAATTTTTAATATTTTTCTGTTATTTAACTTTTAAAAAACGTGATTTCTCTTTCAAAAAATTCTTTTTGAAAAAAGAAATATATGTATGTATATGTTGCATTGCCGATTATAAAAATGATTCAAAAATCTTTCCATTGTATTCAAACTGCTTTTAACAGTTAACTGTTAAAAGTTGAATTTCAGAATAATCTGAAATTTTTTGTATATTTTATGTGTATTACGGTAGCTCATTATGAAATTTTGATTGGTAGGCATAAGAAGACATGATTACGGATGATAACATAGTAAAATTCATACCGCAATTCACAGCGACTATGTATTTCAGCATCAGATTCTGGAATGCAAATTTCAGTTTCTTCGGAAAATTCAAAGAAATCAAATAACAAAAAATTTCAAATACTGTAATTTCAAATAAACCATCATCTCAAAATCTTTTATACCTGTAATATGATAGTTTTAAAACTGGATTCTAGACAAATGTTTAGTTGGCTGTTACTTCAAAAGTGTAAATTGCTTACATGACTACACAAAAATATGAAAATCATAAATATAGAAAATAAAAGTTAAAAAAAAAAACCAATCCCAAATGTTAAGAACTTACCTTAAACGTTTAAAAGACAATTATTTTTAAATTTAATTAAAACCGTTATTATGTTTTCATTTAATTATTTTAAAATTAATTATTTTAAAAATTCACAACATTTTGAAATAATTTGTTTTTTTTTTGTAGAATAGAAAAAAATCTTAATTTACTTTGGAAAATTAATTTTTAAATAGTAGCGGTGATCGTAAAACGACAATTGACAGACTAATCGACACGTTCAAGCAAATATACATATATACTTATATATTGTATATACCAAAATTTAATTTTTGTATATAACAAAAATTTATTTTTTTTTTTGTAAATAAGAACATATTAATGTGTAATGACGAATACAAAAAAAATCATATATTCGCAATTTCAAAACATATGTAAATACATAATAATACCTATTTGTTGCGATAATTTTTTTTACCTTTTTTTTACCTTGTTGTTTTTGTTTTTTACAAAAGTCAGGTATGCGTTCGTACTGTACTTATTTTTTTATTAAATTGAATGTAATGTGAACTCATAATAAAATTATTATATTAAAAAAAAAAAAAAAAATATTCATGTTCTATTTATTACTAATACATATATGTAGATATATTTGTAATAAAAAACAGAGCACATATACATATTATGATGAATATATTATGTATATGTATATAAATTATGCTCTTTGTACATTGTATATAATATGTAGATATAAAACACCTATATATAATGTAATTTAATTTAATTAAAATATCAAAACAATTTTTTTTTTTTTTAAATATAATATGTACGTATATATATATATATATATATATATATATAATAATGTATGCCTGAATCAATATTTGTATATAAATATTTATGTTTATAAATTTGTTTTGTTTCTTTTTTTAGAACACAATTTAATTATATGAGCATAATTCATAGAGTATATACCTCTACTTACATGTAAAAATATATTTATAAAAGCAAAAACAAAAAAAAAAAAAATGTAAAGAGGCGAAGGCAAAACGTTTAAATTATTAGATATGTGTATATAGGTACAGTAAAATCTTTTTATATGCAACTTTATATTCTTATATCTATTATTGTAATTTGTTAAAATAAAAATTTATTTAACATTTGTTACTTTAAGTTACATAAACGTATATGAATTAAAATTGGTATAAATACGATTGCTTTTCGTCTATTATTACATACACATGCATAAAAGAAAATTAGTTTTATTAAGAGATAACCCATTCTTAGCAGTTTACGAATTATCATAGAGAAAACCGCAGAAATTTTGCAATAAAATTTTATAAATATATAATAAATATTATTTTATTTTAACTTTTGAATCCTGAGTTCGTTCCTTCCAGGGGACTCTATACTCTAGAACTCTAACAGATATGAAAATTTAAAACCTTTTGGTTAAATCAAATATATGTACAATAAAAATAAAATCTGTTTTCATTGCATATAAATTTATTCTTCAAAATTAAAAATTTCAAACGAAACTCACATCTCTCATAAAATGGAGTAGACTTATTTGTTTTAGACAATGTAGTAGACAATATTTGTGGTTAAAGGAAATAAGACATTTAACTGGGACTAAATGAAGTGAGGAAGTATGTGAAATTCACTGAAAACAGAGAATAATATCAAATGATTATTCAAATACATTTATTAATAAGTTGCCATTTATTAATTTATTAATATATTATATTTGACAAAGGATCAGAAAAAAAAGAATTATTCTAAGAACATTGAATCTTTACAAAGCATTATTTTATTTAAAAATTAACTGATAACTTAGAGAGTTTAAATCATTATTTAATTTTGATGTATGTTTCAATTTATTATTTATTGAATATGTGAAATTTAAATAATCTGAAATCGCCATTCGAAGTTATTGCTGGAGTTGACAAACGGACTCATTAGTAATTAATAATAAATTAGTAAAAACTCATGTATAGTTTGAAAATTTAAAACAGTAAAAATCTGTATAATTGTATTTAGATTTTGAGAGTACCCTCCATTTGATTCGAGTAATATTGGATAATCTAAAGTAATAAGAATGTATTTGACTAAAACTATAATTAGGTATACGTTAAAAAAGGTTAAATTCAACCAGATTGACGGAAAAAAATTTTCCATCCTTAAGTCTGGCTTGAACATTTTTTGTTATACAAATTGAATCTAATTCAAATCTAATAAAATAAGTTTAATATTTTGCTTAAAAAAAACATTACAAAAAGAGGAAAAGCAGAAAAACAAAAAGTTACCAACAATTATTTAAGATGGCTGTTTAAAAGTAATGTCAGTAATCATATCGTAACGTCATGATGATTTATATTAAGTTTGTATTAAAAACAGTCCTATGTCGATTTTATTCACCTTTTAAATTCAATTATTTACTACAAAGGAATTTGGGTAAGAAAGTTAATGGTACAATTTTTCATTATAAAGGAGTTCGACTGTATCAAAATAAATAAAATCATAAAACGATTACAAATAAATTGCAATGACGACTGATTTAAGATAAATTAGTTGATGCCATGAAATTTTTATATTTTGTTTTAAATGAAGTAAAAACAAAAATTAAATTTAAAAACAAAAAAAAAAAAATATTTTTAAATTATAGAAAAAGAAAAGTATTTATTTATATATTTTTTTTTTGTTTTTTAGCTTTTTATAGTACACTTTTAATATTTCGGTTGAATGTTTTCTGTTTTATATTCGGTTATAAATAAAAAAAAAAATTATGACATGATGAAAACTGAATTTTTCTTTAGTTTTTCTTATGTTTTTTTTATGTTTATTTTTTATTTGTACTCATTCTTTTATTTTGTTGTTTTTATAGCGTATTTTACCAAAAATATGTCAATTCGTGATTGTGTCCGTTTGTCAGTTCCTCCGACTTTTCACAAATCTTCTACATAGTTTTAGATAAAGCAATGAAATTTTATCTATAGATGAGATATGTGACAAGAAAATTAGATTCGTATCAGAATTTTGTTTTATATAACAGTTTTTGTTTCTATTAACTGCCTGAGTTACTGGTTCATAATATTAAAAAAAAAAATCTTCAACACATTTTAACTTGAAGTATTTCTAGATATTTTTGTAATATAAAAATGTCAAAGGGTAAGAAATTGTTTAAGCTTACATTTTAAGTTTTTACCGTAGATTCGACAATATTAGACTTATAAGATTAGTGTTATGTGAAACCAACATTTAGCAACACTTCTTTCTTGGTTTGTTAAATTTCAAAATCTGAGAGGAGTTAATAAATAATTATGATAAATCTAGTTGGAAATGATCAGCAGTAACATCAGGAAATAATATGTTTGTAATTTTTCATTCACATTTAAGAGCTAAGATTATAAATGGTGGAAATTTAACAATTTTTTTTTGTCTAGAAAGACAGTTTTTTCTAAATTTTTTTAAAGATACAAAAATGTACACTTAAAAATTTTTATTACTGCTTTTCTGAATCATATAGAGTTTGTAAAACACAAAAAGGTTAGATCAGTCAAAGTCAGTTTTTTTAAATGTAAACCTTTCCAACGTTTTCTCTCCTCTATTTTCATAATTTATTTCGAATCGACGTTTGTGGAATCATATGCCATCACATGTCTTCCCTAAAGTTGTTAACTAATATGTGTACCATTTGGTAAAGTTTAAGAAGAATATTAACAACTTTCTTCTAAATTTTCCGCCAAATTTACACACCCATTCCTCAAAATCCTAAATTTTTTTTTCTAAATACCTCCCCCTCCCCACCATATCCCTATCCAGTAAACCAAACTGTACATTTGTATCAAAGGTCCCAACTTAAAATTTGGTTTGAAACGGTGTGGTTTTGCTTGGTTAAAGTCAAACACTATCCGGAAGAATCACGTGGATTTCTCTTGAGTGACTTTCGAAATTTTCCACCGGCCCTCGTAAAAACTAAAAAAAAAAAAATCACAATTTTAGTATATCTTATTATTATTGTTTTGAAATTGTGCGCCTTTTTGAAACTCCTGATTTTATATATCGCTTTGTTTTGGCAACAATATATAATATCACTATTACCTCGTGGTGGTAAACATTTTTTCACTTAATTTTTGTACAACATATTTTACATATATAGAAAATATAAAATAACTTTTTTTTTCGTTTTTTTTTTTAGTATTTTTGTGGTTGGGTTTTTTTTTTTCATTTGTTTTTTTTTTTTAAGAAATTGAAAAGAAAATGTTAAATCGTTGTGAGGAATAGATTGTTAGAAATTTAAGTGGTTTGGTTTTTCATTTTGGTGTTTGTATGTTTGATTGTATTTTATTATCATTTAAGTCTTATTTTTATAAAAAACGAAGAAAAAGAAAAAAAAAAAAAAATTGAGAAGGCTATTTTGGTGGGATATTTGCCAATAAAAATATTAGCTACAAATTAGTTTTCCTATTTTAAAAATTGTATATAATACATTTTTGCCTATCATTTTTTCATTTTGTTTTATTTGACATTTTGTTTGTAAACGAAAATGTTTTTCTTTTGTATTTGTTTTTTTTTTTTTTTTTGTTCGTTTTTGACAGAATGAAATAATCAGAACAAGAATAAGAGGAAGAAAAAAAAAAATGTTTCAATTTAAAATAAAATTAAAATCATTTTTTTTTTTTTTTTTGTTTTTTACTCGTGTGATTTAACGGACAATTATGTTGTCAAAATGAATTTCATTGAAGAATGTGACAAAAGGTTCTTTAGTCTGAATTTTTTAAATTTTTTAAATTTAAATCAAATATTAATAATTTTAAATATAAAATTTTAAATGCAATAAATTCAAGAATTATTTTAAAAGGTCAAAGCAAAAAAAAAAAAAAAGAAAATAATTTTTTTTTTAATTTGTATTGGAAAAAGAAAAGGAAAATTTGTTTTGTCTGGTTTTATGGTTATACTGATTTAAAAAATCATTTTATTTGTATTAGATGTCATTTTTCTGCCTCTAAGCGTTTAGGTACTATAAGGATAATTATTATAAGTGGGCGAGTCAAAGTAGACAAGCGAATTATAACCTTCAATAAAGATAAAAATTGAAATGTTACAAACCAACACAATGGAGATGAAATAAAAGTCACTGTAAGATGAAGAATCAGAAAAGAGAAAGAGTATTCTTGGTACAGTATAATGAATCCCTCTTTTGATTTTTCTAAACCAATTAACTAACAAGTATTCTATAACGATTTTGTGAAATTATATTTTGTATATATTTAAATAAACTAATTCGGACTGAACGGAGGTTTGATTTAATTTCTACGGATATAAGTTTTCTTGAATGTGTATTTTTACAAAAGGTTATAAACAGTTAAAAATTGTTATCATTGATTTTAAATTCTTTGATGTTGAAATATGTGTATGTAAAAACTAATTAAGAAAAACTTAAGAGTTGGTTACAAAATAAGGGTTTCAATAATTTGTTTAGCTGGAGTTCGGAATGGCAATTCCCACTATTTTAAATCCTTTAATGTTGAAATATGTATATAAAAAAAATATGTAGAAAGAATTTTAGAGTTCGTTTCAAAATCAGGTTTCCAAATATTTTGTTAGAGGGGTTTTGCGAGCGGTTTTTGATTTTAAAATAATAGTTACAATGGTTTGGGTTGTAAGTATACACTTTACCAGAATCCAGCTCTAAAATATCTTCTAATTTAGAATCTCGTATAAACGAATATGTATAAATAATTTGAAAAAAAGGAATGCCCTGATTTGGAATCTATCAATCAACTCTAAATCTCTCAAATCTCTCTAAAATGGATACATATATAAGCATATTCTGGAAAATGTACCTATGACACAACGAGAAAATAAATGAATCATAGGTTCCATGGAAGTTTTATTCCAATTTTAATAGAATTTAAGTACATTTAAAAATGGACTTTACTTACATAGAAGTTATGTCCGCGAAAGTGAAGTCAGCCATCCCTCTGGTTGAACTGGTGAAAGAATATCCAAAACTAAAATAAATATCTATGAATGTATGAAATTAAATTTGTTATATTCATTCATAGGACATTAAAAATTTATTGCAAAATCTTACTGTATAAAACAGTTTTAAAAGTGTTGTGGCATTATGGAATGAAATTATTAAATTTTGGCGATAAATTCAAACATATTGAAAATCATCTGTTATAGAACGTTTTCAGTCAAAAATTTTGCAATTATTAATAAATGAGCCATTTATTTTGTTTCAAAAGTTTACTTACAAAAAAAAAAAAAATATTTTAAAAAATAAATTCATTTAAAGAAGCAGTAGATAAAATATTTTGTTAGATTGGAAACATAATATAGTCTAAAATTTAAATTATATATGTACCTATTACGAAAATACTTTTATCAGTTGAAAATAGCAACAGTGATAAGGGAAATAAACGTTAACTTTAATTTTGCGTTTTTTCGAAATTTTAACAAAAATATTTTCAATAAACACAAATAATTTTTTCACTTAATTTGTGTTAAAGTTTTTTTTTTGTTTATTTTTAAAATTATATATAAGCAAATTTTTATTTTTGTTTTTTTAACTTTTTAATTATTTTCGCGCTTGTTTTTTTTTTTTTTTTGCCAAAAGCAAATGATTTTTTTATTTCTCTTATCAGAAACCTATAAAAAAAAAACATCTGAATATGTCTCCATTTTTTTGTGTTTTTTTTTTTTTTTGCTTTTTGCTTTGATTGTTTTTCATTTGTTCTAAATAAGTTAAAAAACAAAAAAAAAAAAAAAAAAATTTTCGTTGCTGATTATTGTCTTGTACACACGTTGTCAGCCTCATGTTTTTGTTGTTCAAGTTAAAAAAAAAAGGAGGGGAAAAAAAAACAAATTTATTGTAAAGGAAAAATTAAAACGAAATTTAAAAAAATAAAGATAAAAAAAAAATAAATAAATAAAAAACAAATTTATCATATTATTAAAAAAAAAAAAATTAAAGGAATTTTCGGTGTCTCGTAAAAATATGAGATAAGTAAATAAGCTAATGATTTGTTTTTTTTGTATTTAAAAAAAAAAAAAAAAAAAAAATTCTTCAAAAATTAGCACCAAATAATATTTTATAATATTTATATTATTATATTTTCCCCTCTCCATTTTTCTTTATTACTATTTCATAAAATTGTATACACTGGTCATAAAGCGCCAGAATTTTATCTTCCAGTTTGTTGTATTTTCTATAGATTAAAAGTATAATATACCAAGTTCTTTTCTTTTAAATTGTATTAAACAGGAGGATATATAGAAATAATATGTTTTAAGATCATTGCGCTAAGTGTGTGATATTTTTTCACTTTAATCTGGTTTTTTTTTTTTTTTCTACTTTTCATATTTACATATTATATTATCGCCATTCATAATAAAAGATTTGAAATATTTGAAGCTGGTTTTTATAATGAACTATAGTATCTAGTATTTGATTAATTTTGTATTTATTTGTGGTATAATCCGTTTAATTCCGGCACTTAATTCTATTATTGTTGTTGTAAAGGTTTTTATTATGACAGAATTTTGACATATTAACAATGTCTCTCATGTATTAAACTGTCTCTGCTTCCCTATCATATTTTATGTGATTGGGGAGTATTCTAATAAAATAAAATAAAATAAAAAATAAAATTGTCTAATTGGGTTGATATTAAGACTGGAAAATAACCCTGAAGTTGATTATCGTAATTATTTTATTTATATTTATAGCTTTATTGTATATTTATAGCACAAGAATTGAGAAATGTTACGGAAATACTAATCAATTAATGCCATTATGATTTGATAACAAATAATAATTTATATACCTAGTTATAAATTAGGTATTAGATTGCAAGTTTTCGATCATAGTATTTTGAAAATAAATATTTAATTTTATTGCATACTTTTAGGTATTTTATCTTAAATTAAAGAAATCAAAGCTTAAAAATTTAATTATAAATTTGAGAACAGATAAATATAAGTTTTAAAAATATAAATTGGATTGTATAATCTGATTTATCTTCTAATTCAATCTTAAAAATAGTTGAACATGAAATAAATACTTCCAGAAATAAAAATCAAAAGATAAAAAGTAAAATTTTTAAAATCTTTCATAGTAACTAATGTAGAGATTTGATATAGTGTATATTTTGAAGAGTTCAAAGTTCTAAGTTCTGATATATACATATATATCTTATTAGCATTATCTAATTTATTAATGAAATTCTTAATTAATTCTTTTAGTTTAATTAATGTGATTTTGCTTATTATACAGTAAAACGTTTTCATAACGAAGATGACAAATTGTCAACAAATTTGTTTTATTTATTAAAACATCGGCAACTATATTTCAAAAAAAAATTTGAGTGCAAAAAAAACATATAAAGAAATAAATTTTAAATATATGTACATATGTATATATATACTTAATACATTTGAGTGTATATAATAGATAAATATATGTATTCATATATTATATAGATTTAATAAAAAAAATAAATGATAAAGAGAAAATATTAATTTTGTACATGAGTCACTATAGTTTTATTTAACATATTTAAAAATAAAAATTTTCTTTATTATTTCCACTTTGTCCGTTCGTCCATCTGTCTGTTTTAAAAACTTCTACACGGTTTAAGAAAGAGCAATGATGTTTTAATCATGGTCAGGTATCTTAAAAAATTAATGTCGTAAAATAACTTTTAATATAAATTGAACCATTATGAGCTATATCCCCTTATTTTCTTAAAACGTTAAGCGACAGGGCATTTTTTTTAGCTTTATAAATCGGTATCAAAATAATACAATTTTCTTTTTGCTATTTAAAATTTAAATTTACTGTTATGTGAAAACAAAATTTTATAAGATTTTGCTTCGACCAAAAGGTTTTGAGATACAACCATCAAAAGTTTGAGAAAAGAAAGATCTTTCGGAATTAACATAAATTACCTTAGACATTTTTTTATACCACCCTCTGTTTAGGAACTATTTGAGATCAATTAATATTTTTTTTTTTAGATATCTATAGTTTAGTCATCTGCCCATTGTTTTTCAAATTGGACCGCAAAAATTTAAACTTAAACATTATAATTTTACAAGTGTTAACAGATAATCATAATTATATATAGGATTTCCTAAAATTGCATAAAGTATTTCTTGATTTTTTACAAGTTTTCCTTATGCATATATCAAATTCTAAGAAAATTTACAAATTTTGATGAAAATAGCAAAAGACTGTTGTTATTGTCGTTTTGAAAATGTGCGGCTTTAATAAACTAATTCGATTTTACATTTTTAGTTTTTTTTTTTTTAATATTTTATAAATCCTTTTTTTTTTTTAAAAAAGAAAGTCAACATTTTAAATAGATTAAGTGCATTATTGAATTCAATCTGCGGTCTTGTATTCTGATCAATAATTTGAGATAAGAGTATAATAATAAGAATTATTGGTAATTATTTTTTGATTCTATTTCTTAACTACTACATTTAAGTTATGATAAACTTTAAAACTAAATTGTATATAATCAAGTACTTTACTTATAAATTAATATATAGACTTATATTTAAAAGTACTTATAGGAAATATTATAAGGTTTATGCGTGTACAAGATAATAGATGGCCTACCGATAACTCAAAAATAATTATTTCATAGTATTGTAGAATATCTAGCTGCGGGTCTGATAATTAAAAGTTTAGTAACATTAATATTTAAGCTGAGTTTCGCTTTAAATAAAAAATAAAATAAACTGTTCATGTTGTTTATTTCTTCGATGAATGAATTAAAAGCAAAAACAAAAATCAAAAATTTGCACTTCTAAATTATATATAATATATTGATGTATATAAGAATTAAATATAATCTGGTCTTGAACTTTTTCCAAATAGAAAGTTCAGAGAGAAAAATGGTGTAATTTGCAGGATTACTTTAGATGAATGAATTAATTGCAATTAGAATGGAAAATTAAAAAAATATTAATAATTTATAATTAAGAGTAACAGTGATTACAGATTTTTTTATTACACAAAAACGATGTATTTTTATTAATTATGAAAAGTATTTACTGTATTTGAAAAAAAAAACATGGCAGAATGTAAACCAACGGTTTTAAAAGTCGTTAATTTCCAAAAGACAATACAAACTGTTTAGAATTGTGACTCTGTTCCAAAATTTCAAAAATTTCATATAATAAGAAAAAATGTGAAAATAGGACGTTTCTACAATTCTAAGGGGCTGTAAGTCCTGAACCCAATATAACTAAGAAAACCCTTTTAACACACGTAAAAATATATTACTAAAGCTTTAATTTTTATGCCTTGCAGAAAAAAAAATTTGTACAGGCGCTTATGTTACAAAGTGTCTAAAAATTGCTGTAGCTCCGTAAAGAATGGGGCTACATGAAAAATTTATTTTACAACATTAACTGTTTTATGAGATCCACACCATGATTGAAATTTCACTGCTCTATCTTTAACTAAGTAGAAGTTTTCCAAATAGATGGATGGGCGGACAGACGGACGAATACAGTGAAACTAATAAACACATTTTTTTAAAATTTTTTTTTTGGAAATGTGCTAAAAATGAGTTAAAGTTGTAAATTTCTGATTTTATAAGTCCCTGAATTAACGTATAAAATTGAATTTTTTAAATTATTTATTCAGTAAAATTTTTTAAAGAAAAAACTCCTATAATTATGCAAGATTTTGTGTTTTTTTTTTTTTTTTTTTTTACTTTTGCTGTCCTTATATGGTTTGTATTATAAATATTTTTTATTGAAAATTATAATTGTTTTTTAAATTTACAACAAATTTTAGTAAATATTTTTTTGTTTTTTGAAAAATTGTATAAATGTGTAATAATTAAGATGTTTTTATTCCAAATTTAGATATTCGCATTTTATTTATGGACACTTTAAAGTGTCTTGATATAACATATTTATATATAACGAGTATAAGTAAAATAATAATATAAGATTTCATGATGAAATAAAATAAAATCGAAACAGCAAGTAATTTATTCTTATAATATCAGTTCAGTTCAGTTTTATTTAATATGCATTTAAGTAAGTATATATGTATATTGATATATTTATATATCATTAATATGTACATATAACCCATAGGAAAATAATATTACATGCGATGCGAGGTATATTTGAGCATTTATGAGTTGAACAATATTTTATATTTTTAAAAAGGACAAAATCGCAATCGGACCAATACAGAAATTAAAAAAAAAAACAAAAAAAAAAACAAAACAAAGAATAAAGCCAAATTAAATTTTATTTATTTATTTTTTTTTTTTTGAATTGGGTGGTGGTGGCAAATTCAGATGAATTTGGGCATTTTTTTTTGTCTTGTTTTCTTTTTTTGTATAAAAAATATCGTTTTTGGTGTTTTTTTATTTGTTCATTGCTTTAATAATTTTTCATTTGTTTTTTTTTTTTTTTTGCGTTGCTGTTCATTTTGCATGTTTCGTTTGTTGTCAGAATAAAGAAAAAAGAAAAAAAAAAAAAACAATTTGACTTTTTGTTTTGTTTAAGTGAATATTGCATTCCCATTTAACAAATGAATAAAAAATTAATATTTGTTTTTCATCCGTTCATTTATTTTTTTTTTTTTTTGTAATAATTTTTAATCGTTTTTTGTTTGGTTTTTTTTTTTTTTTTTTTCTTTTGGGAAGGCGGATAGAATTATGATGTTGAACTTTTATCTGGTTATTCTTTAATATATAATATGCATGTATATGAGTTTTTGCATTGAAAAAAAAAAAAAAAAAAATACAAAAATGCGTTATTTATAAATTACCATATGACATATAAAATGATTTCTATAAAAATTTCGGTCTAGAAAGATCATTTTTTTTAATAATTCAGGTATGTGTAGGCATTTATTTATGTATATATTTGTAATTTGTATGAACTTATGTGTATAAATTTGATTATTCGTGTTTGGCACCTTTACGACGAGAATCGAACATTTTTTTTACGCTTTTTATGAAATGTACATTTTTTTATATCTGATAGTAATTTAAATAACACACTATAGAAGATGTTTTGTAATTTAATCTTAGGAAAACTATTGAATTGCGGAAGGTGTTAGTTAGGTTAGGTTGTGCAAAAACAAAATTTTAATTTTAGAACTAGAAAGATACTCTTGTTGAATATGTTGTCAGTGAAATAATTTAACATAGGTGTTTGTTTTAAACTATATGGGTTTTGAGATTTGGTTTTTTTTTTTTTTTATCACAAAGCGAACTTGGCAGTTCTTATGTTTGCTTTGACAGATAGGTAAGGTATCTGTATCTGTATCTGAAGGTAAAAGAATGAGTTAACAACTGTTTTATGTTATATGTGTATTTTGATGTCTTTTCTCATGTTTTTATGATATTGTGATATTTTAAGTTATTTTGATTCGTTAGTATGGAACCATCAAAAAGATTAATAAAGAAAGTTTTAAAACAGGAACTGCTCACAGATCTAAGACTAAAAAGAAACATATTAGATTTAATTTAAGAATTTTTTCAGCATAACAAGTTTAAATCCAAATCTGACTATATAAATGCAGAAAATCAAAAATAAAATTCAATGAAATCATTGCAATGTTATATTAAAATTTGTGTTAATTTGGTCAATTTAACTTTAGAGTCAATTTGTATATTATTGGATGGAATATACAGTTTAATTAACTATTAATGATTATTGATTACTAAAAGGATCGACAACAAAATAAATGAAAATAAATATAAAATAAGTTGGGGTTGGTAAATTTTATTATATTTTTATGTTAAAAAATTGTACCAATTCATAATAATTGTCAAAAAGATGTTATAAAATTTATATTAATAAAAACAACAAAACACATTGCTTTATTATAATGAATTCAATTTTTAATATTTTATTTATTCTATTTGTTTTTGTTTTTTTTTTTTTTGGCGTTTTCATTTAATAATTTCTAAAAATGAGGTAAAAAAAAATATATATATATTTTTCGCTGAATTTGTTTTTGAATTAATTAGATTTGAGTAAAATTTGTTAAGTTTATTTTTTTTTTTTTTTGTTGTTTTTGATCGATCCTTAGAGAGAAATAAAAATAAATTTAGTTTAATTTTCAACATGATTAAAATTTATACATATAAGGTATATGTACATAATATACATATACAGGTATACTACACAGGTATATACATATTTAATAACATATATAAAAAAATTATTTCTATATATATATAAAATAAAATAGTATTTGAGGTCGGTCGAATATCAACTGCGATTTTATAATTTCAAAAAACAAAAAAAAAAAAAAAAAAACAACAAAAACAAAAGAAAAAAAGAAAAAAAGTTAAAAATGAAAAAAGTTCAATATTTCAACAAAATAAAGCGTAATAATTTGTGTTTGAATAACAATTAACTATATAAATTCAAAACAATTTAAAGCAAAAACAAAAAAAAAAAAAAAAGAGTTGAACAGAGTTTTTTTTTTTTTTTTTCAGGTTGACATACAATGTTCATTTTATATACGATATAACTTATCCATGTATATAAAGTATTATATATATATATAAACATATATGTATATATACGTTTGTTCGTATATTCATATGAAATATTAAAGGTAAGTTTTTATATGAATTTTATATAAGATAGATTATTTCATCATGTCGTTATTGAAAAGTTAAAACAAAAATAAAAAAAAAAACAAAATAAAATAAACAAATATATATAATCATATTTTATAAATAGTTTGTCTTTCGAATCGATTTTATTTTTTTAACTCTTCATATTATTAAGATTTTTTGATGATCTTTTTTGAGCGCTTAAATATTTAAAAAACAGAAATATCAAAAGCCTATGACAGCAATGACCTTTTGACATTTTTTTTTACATTACACTTTTGTTTATATAGGATTATGGCAGGAAACGGTAAAATATGGATCAGTGATTTCATTATGTACCCTATATACCTATAATATGCTCTGAGGGAAATTTAAGAAATAAAATTTGCCTAAAGATAATATCAATTGTTCTATACTTGGTTTCTGAATGCTATCGAAAGGATTGATACAAATAAAGGGAAGTGGGAATTTTTCAAATAAATCAAATTCTTTGAAACTTTCAAATACTATATCTTGGTTGTGTTAAATTTTTGTTTACTGAAACCAGATCCTTCTTTCGGAATGAAAACTTAGAAATTGTCAATGTAGAATATAAGCTAGGTAATAGGGTTACGAAAATATAGGATCGGAATGTCAAAAACATGAGTGGAGTGGAAGTCGAAGTGATATTTTAAGGGAACAAAAAACTGCCTATTATTATTATTACTGTTCAACAGTTGATGTCATCAACAGTTACAACATGCAGTAAATAGTATACAACAATTTTCTGCATGAGGTAATAATTGAAGACAGTTTTAGTGTAGATGCTTTTATTATTAATATTAGTATTTAATATTAATAATAATATACAAAATATTATAAATAATTAATTGTATAATACACTATCATCATAATGTTCTTAAACGTTAAAAAAACGCTTGCATTTCGAATTCAAACTGACAAAACTGATAATGACTCTTTTTTTTTTGTAAAACATTTTTACTTTAAATTTTTTCAAGTTGTGATATTTGCCGCACAATTTATATGATATTTATTACTGCAGAGTTAGACATGCCTTATCATGTTAACTTTCCACGTACGTTTTTGTACATCAAAAATTCCAATGGAACTCCATTATACCAATATAACGAATTATTGATGATGGACAATTGTGAACGTTTGAAACCGCTTAATAAATTATATAAAAAAGAATTTCTCCTAGATGAACTCTTTTCAATCAAAATTGGATATTTTATAGACCAACTGTGAAATTATTTTTATCTAAGATTGTTTCATTAATGCAACTCCGAAACTGCATTTTTAATTTATTTGATTGGTAAAAGAGATAATTTTAAGTGAAAAAATCAACCGTTATTAAGTTTGCTTCAATTGTTCATAACAAGACAATTTTAACTCCACTTTTCTAATTTTAAAATCATACTAGCCTACTATAAAATTCATCCAACCTACGTTCGTAATTTGAAAAAGAACAACAAAATTGTGTAATTGGCAATTCATATTACGATTTTAAAGTTGTTATTCTTTTTCAATATTTTTCACTGAATCAAAAAAAAAAAATATTATAAAAAAATTATTATTGTACACCGAACGCAAATTGAAAGGTAAAAAAAATTAAAATAAAAAATAAAAAAAATAACCTGTGAACATGCGAGACATTTTATAAATAAATAAATAAATAATAAAAGAAAAGAAAACAAAAAAAAAATAATAATAATAATAAAAATAAAATTAAAAAATTTAAATGAAATTGTATAGGTAAGTAAAGTATGATCATTTCTTCTTCGTTTGCTATTTCCATTTTTTATGTATTTCATTTTTTTTTACTTTTTTTTTATTTTTAATTTTTATTCTATGGAAAGAAAAAAATTCAGAGTTCGTAATTTTTTTTTTTTTTTATAAAATAAGAGAAACAAAAAATAAATAAATAAATCGGTATTTTAATTTTCTTTTTTTTTTTTTTTTTCGTTACATTTTTTATTTTATTTTTATTTTTATAAACACGTAAATATAACTCTATAAAGTCGGATTCAAATTAAAGCCTAAAACATCAATCTCGTACAGTGTCAGGCAAAAATGTTTCTATCTATTCTAGTAGTTAACTAAAATGTGATGAATTTAATATTTAGTAGGGGTGGAAAGTTGAAACGATTTAACACTTTTTGTTTGTTTCGAGAATTTTTCGAGAAGTGGTTGACTTTATCATTTACAACAATAGCTTCGATAGAATGACTGAACATTGGATTAGTGAAGATCAAGAGCTCATCAAATTTAAACATTTATATTAAATCTTAATTTATTCTTTTTTTTTTTTATTACTTTTCAAATTAATATTTAGAAAACAAAATCTTAATAATAAATCTACTGCCTAAACCTCAATTCTGAAGTTATCCTTAACTCATTTATTTATGATCAGAAAAATGTTGATTACATTTTAATGTTTACAGTTTTTTTTAAATATTGAAAAAAAAATCTAGATTTTCTTTTAAATTCCTTTCATTGTCTGTTCCTAATACTTTTTTGTGTCTATATTATTCTGTTTATTCTGGGTTTTTTTTTTATTCAAAGGTCCCAATATGTATATTCTTGTGTCATTTTGTTTTTTTCTTTACTTTGTTTTCTTATTTTTTTTTTTAGGTTCTTTTTAAATAAAGTGTTTTTTTGTTTGTAAAGAACTGAACAATAGTTTTTAGGAGTCTTCTCTTCTTCTAAAGTCCATTTACTTTTATTAGGCTTTAAAGTTTGTTAACGAAAATACATCTTAATCGTAATTTTATCATTAAGTGTAACTAACCAATAGATTTATTGAATCATTTGAGTTTCAGTATATTTATTAGATTATATTTATTCTTTTCGAGCTCACTCAGTGAGAGCACGAAATACAATTTTAAATAAAACAATTTCCACGCCACACTTGTAAAGAAAATAAGGGCTTTGTTTTCCTAACACATTTCATCGTTTTTATTTAATAAATAAACCAAAAAATACTTTTGTTAATTTTTTTTTTTTTTTTTTTGGCACAAAAATTTTATACAATACTGTTTACCCTTTGTACTATATATAGTGTTTATAATATTGTGTGGTTGGGTGATTGTATACAAGTACATTACTTTTTTGTTCATATTTAATTGCATCATGCTTTATATAAATGTATATTTATGCATATAATATACCTATTAACATGTACATGTAGTATGTGTATTATTGAAAAAAAAAAAAAAAAAAAAAAAAAGTTTTATGTAATTTTGAATATAAAATCCAGTACATTTTAGATATTCATATAATATATATATACATACTTACATATACAAAGTACAAACGCATATGTAAGTTTATATTGAATGAAATATAATACATACATATATAGCATATAAGTAAGTAGGTTTGTTGTTTTTTTTTTTTTTTTTTTGTTTTAATATTGTATGCCTATTCTGCGATTAAGCGCTTAAATAATAAATATATAAAAAAAAAAAAAAACAAAAAAAAAGCAAAAACAATGATTAAAACACTGAAAAACAAAACAACATTTTACTCAGAAGCACAGAAAAAAAATAAAAAAAAAAAAAAATGTACGTACACTAGTAAATATAAATAATTTTGTTTTCTATTTTTTAGCTCAGAAAAAAAAAAAATATAAGTATAAAAAATAAAAACTAAAATTCATATATAATTCAAAAACTTTGAAATTTAATGACATAAAATATGTTATAAATCTATCTACAGACTTATATATTATATGATATATAAAGTTAGGAACTACAAAATAAAAATAACAGCCCAAACAAAAAAAAAAAATAGTTTAAAATATTTATAGTTTTATTTGTAAAGGTAAAATGTATATATATACATATAATATAAGTATTTAGGTAAGATGATTATAATAAAATCTTTTTAAACTATTGTAATTTTCATTTTCAAAAAAATCTTAACTTTTAAAATTAAGTAACTGAGTAGTCAGTACCAAAAATAAACTTTTAATTTTTCAATTTAAAGTTTATTTTTAAATCACATTTAAAATAGTTATGAAAATGTCTTCTGTTAACCTCCTATCTAATTTTTTCGTTCAATGAAGTGCGCCCAATTTAATTCTAACTTTTCAATTTTTTTTCAACCCCCATTTTCCATTTTTTTATTTTTTTTCAAAAAATATTCTAAGCATTCGTTATGTAAGTATGTGTATTTTGAGTATAGGATATAATTTGGAATAGACAATTCTTAAGATATTTTAACCGTTTTGATTTTTCTTAGTTTTTATTCCATAGTTTTCATAATTTATGGTTTCAACTTCTTTTACCGGTTAAGATCAAAATATTTATTTTACAATATTATCAGTACATAATATACTTATTATATCTTAGAGATGACACACTTATACTTTATTTTCATAGAAACATATGGGAGTGGTATTACCTACTTAGTATATATTTCAATATTTTCTTAAGCTTCTTTAATTTGCATAAACCTCAAAAAAATAAAAGTAATATCAACATTTTTTTTTATTAAAATAACTTAAATAAGTAATCAGGAATTATAATCATAAATATTATTTTGTAAATTTGTACAAGTTTAAAAAAAAAAATAACAAAAACCAAAAATTACATACTGCAGAATCTAACAACAGAAATTATATTGTATAGATTAAGTACATTTAGTACATTCTGACCGTAGTAAATTATGTCTAAAGAAAATGGTTAAAAGGCCAAAAATAGTTATAGAAATGTGAAAAAAAAAATGATAGAAATCTTGAAACATGTAGATTATAGAAACATGTAGTCATGTCATTTCCTTCACTAAAACAGGCAACCATTGTAAAAAATAAAATTTCCTAAAAGTATGCAAATTTTATATGAATTTTAAAAGATTTTAAATTTTTATCATTTTTTGTTCTATTTTTTAACATTTTTGTGTTTTTTTTTTGTAGGAAAATATTATTTGTATTATTATTATTATCGTTAATTTTTTTAATATTTTACTTTTCTATAACATGTAAGTTATCTATTATATAGTTACTAATTAAGTGTTTGTTACGTTTAATAAATTTTTAAATGAATTTTGTTTTTTTTTTTCATTCTAATTTTAAATATTGTACTTTGTTACCAGATTTTTTTTTTTTTTTTTTTTCATTATTTAATGTACATTTTCTGTAATTAAAATATAAAATCAGAAAACAAAAAAAAAAACTGCGCAACAACCTTATGAAATCTAGAAAAAGCTAATTTGAATGAACAATATACATATTAGTAATTTTGTTTTTCATTTTTTTTTAACAGAGCAGAGGTTTTTTTACAAAGGTAAATTACAAAAAAAAAAAGAATAAATTAAAATATAGATTTGAAAATTATTTCAAATTATAGATTAAAATGTTTCTAATTGATTCATTTATTGCTGTTTGTTGTTCTGTGCGATTAGTAATTAAATATTGTATGTAGCTTAAAAGGATATATGAAATTAATCTTTTATTTTTATTTAACATTACCTAAAATTTTTCTTACTTTTTATGGAAAACTTTTTTTATTTATGATTTTGTATTTACAATTTAACAATTTCACAATATCAAAATAAAAGGAAATTAAATAGTTCTTTGTTAGAAGTTCAATGCCAAATTAAGTATAGAATTAAATTAACGGTATGTAGTGGTTAAATCGCCGGTTTTTTAATCGGAGGGTTTTGGGTTCAAACTCCGGTTATATCACATAAAAAAATAATAACATAAAAAAAATAAGTAGTTTTTTTATATGATATAATTAATAATGATAATATTAATAGCTGCTATAGTGGAACTTGTCTTAGTTACATCATGTAGGTAGGTGTTGTATACTACTGCACGTTGTAATCCATTGATTGCCCTGACTCTGTAGTAAATAATAATAATATTAATATTCATTACTAATACTAATAATAATAGCTGCTAATGTTACTGTATGTTGTAATTGTGGATGGGTATCTGCAGTGATAACAAAACAGTAATAATGATAGACGGATTTATTGTTCAATTACAGTCCTACTCCTAATTCAATGTTTCCGTATCATTGTCCTATATTCTGTTCTATCTCTACTCCCTGGCCAATATACTGGACTGGCAGCAAGGAAATGAATCCCATTATATCAAATAGAGAGGTAGATTTAGTCAGTAAGAATCGGACACTACCAAGGAGGTATTCTTGATGTCTTTGGTAAATTCTTACCTTCCTTAGGAAAAGAAAAAGAATACTGTTTTTTGATGACTAATTAGCCGACTTGATTGCAAATAATTAAGAGCGTTTGATTACAAGCATACAAAATATATTTAATTACAGCATATTAACAGTTAAGAATAAAATTTTTAACATTAATTATATTTTGTGATAGTGATACATCCTTCTAGATTCATACTTAGATAAGCAATGATCACTTAAGTCAGGATTCTTAGCTAGTATAATTTTTCTGTATTATTTTTGTACTTCACTAACTTAATCTCTGAAAAGAGCTTGCAATCTCTTATGTTCCCCAAAAATTTACAAAAAAAACTTGAAGGAACAGAATTCTCAGCTCTCCTTCTTCAGGAGTCCGTTATAAAAGTAGAACAAGTAAAAGTTAACATAAATTTAATTAGTCGGTCAGACAGTTTGACTAGTTTCAATCTTTGATAAACTCAGTTGAAGACTTAATTGATATAAACATTTTATAATAATTTCTGCCATTCTTATTTTAAAACAGAAAATGATACTTCATTACTATCAGATCAGTTATATTCTACGTTGCATTTTATTTTAACCATAAATAACTAAATACAAACCTGTACAACTTTTTTTTTTGTTTTTTTTTCCTAGGTTTTGTATTTATTAAAATGAGCTTCAAAAATACTTATAATAAATTTATATTGAAACGCGTTTTATGAAGTATTAAAGTACAAGGTAGGATTTATTTACAATTATTATATTTATATGTGCTTATGTACTTTTGTTTTGATAAAGAAAAACAAATATTATGATGTTTTTTTTTGTTTTCCATTCAAGTTTAGGTACAATGAAAATAAAATTAAAAAAAAAAAAAAAAACAGAAAAAAAAGTAATTACAAAAATACTATAAAAAAAAAAAAAAATTATTAAACTAAGCATTACATAAAATAATAAATGCAAAATATATTTCAATATATTGGAAAATTTTTTACTTATTTTATTTTATTTCAAAAAAAAAAAAAAAAAAATTAAAGAAAGAAAGAAAATATGAGTTAAAGATTAAAAATAATAAAATAGAAAAATTTTATGACTACTTAAAAATAAAAAATAAAAATTAATTATTTGAATAATAAATAACGATCTAAAGAAAAAAAAAAAAAATTTCATATAAATTAAATTGAGAAAATATTTGAAATGTGAAGTTAAAAACTATAAAATATTGTAAATAATATTTCGATAAGGAATCATATATATATATATATATATATATATATGTATATATATAATAAAACAATTTAAGAATAATGATTTGTAACAGATGGCTAACCTAATTATAATAAGAAGGATCAGTTATTTAAGTCTAATAAGAAACGGTGAAGGATGGTAAAATATTATGAGTCATTCATATTTTGTTAGTCATGCATTAGTAGGTGTAGTTGAAGCATAAGCATGTTAAGGTAAATCGTATTTTTAGTACTTTTTTTTATTGTTCTAAGCTCTAACAGATCTTATTGGGTTTTCAAATCATCGAAAATTTCTTTGAACCAATCGAAAATTACATTATTAATTTGAAACCAAATTATCGAAAATTAACATGTGTTGGAGAATGTTAAGAAGTTAGCTAAATTAAAAATATGTAAAACTACAGATTTGTGTTGGTAGTATCAAAATTAGCATTTGTTATTAAATTGAATTACTATCATGAAATTTTATAAAAATTTTACTCAAAAAAGTTTGATTTCTGCAGATAGGGTAGCACTCCTTACTATTAACAAAAAAAAAAAATTAAATATATAAAATTTTAAATTTTATAATTCAGAGGAAAGCAGCACATCCTGATTAAAGAGATAAGGAAGAAGCAAAAAAATATTCCGACAGATCCGATTTTATTAGAATTCAAAGAGAAATATTATGAGTTGGGGCCCCGGTGGCCTAGTGGGTAACAGTGTATAAAAATACGCTGTAAATACCGAGGGAGTGTGGGTTCGAATCCCACACATGTCGTAAGAGTTATTCCCTTCCTTACGACATTTTACAGCCACGCCTGAACAGGAAAGGCTGTGTAATTTCCTGTCCACATTTATGTCAAGTATTATGAGTCCTGTCAAGTATTATGAGTCGTGATTTTAACTAATTATTTTGGATTCTAACAAATTAAACCCTAATAAGTAGACATTAATATTTTGTAACGTCGAATGGTTTCAAATCCCACACACGTCGCAGAAATAATTCCCCCTTACGACATTTACAGCCACGCCTAAAAAGGAAAGGTTGTGGAAAAAAAAAAAAGGAACTTCGAAATTTTGGACAGGGATAAGTGTGTGAAAGTAAAACCAGAAGTGTTAAATGTGATATCAAAATAGAAAATCTTTTATAATATAGTAAACAGCTTTATTTTCTCATTATCGTTTGATTATCGAAATTGATATAGGCATGTTTTTAAATAGATCACCAATAATAAAAAATTTTTCAAATTTATACATATAAAAAAAAACAAATCGCATCTTTATTGAAATTTTTAATTTTATTTTATATTTCGGTGTAAAAATTATGTTAAATTAGTAAAAGATTCGCAAAATTCAGGAAATAAAAACAGTTTTTATCTTCTTTGTAAAAATTTTCATGTACTACTCGTATTTATACAAAATTGTTTTTTTCTTTCTGTTTTTATATTTCAGATTTTAAAATAATTTTTAAATCTAATTTTTTTTTTTTTTTTTCTGTATAGTTAAATAAAACTTTTTCATAAATTTTTCTTTTATTGCAATTTACTTCATTCCGTTTTTATTTTATTTTTTCTTATATTTTTTTGTTTTATTAGAATTGAATAGAGAGAAAGCAAAGAACAAAAAAAAAAAAAAAGAAAAACCTAGTCCTAAATCAAAAACGTTTTAGGTGACTTTTAACGAATAACTGACAAAAATTCAAAAAAATAAAAAATAAAAAAAAGTACCATGTTGGTATGTGTACATGCATTGCACCATTATCATCAACATAATATTCATCATCAATAAAAAAAAACAAAAAAACGAAAAAAAAAAATCCATCAATATCATTATCATTACTGTAATGTTGTTATCCCAGTATAAAAAGACTGTATGTTAAAAGAACCAAAGAACCAAGAATAATCGTTGCTATTTTTTTATTTTTTTTACTTTTTCTTCTGGGCTATGTGTTTTTTTTTTTTTTTTTTTTTTTTTGTTTTATGTTCTAATTTTCTTTTTATTGTTTCTTTTATTCTCTTCTTTTTCTAGTTTCTAGAAATATTGCACAAATGATGGTAAAAATTTTTTAATGCTTTTCTAAAATTTTTTTTATAATATTATATGCATGTATATATATATATATATATATATATATGTAGATAGATACAAATAACTTGTGCCACTGAATGGTGGTGTTCATGTGAACACAGAAACAGCTTAAATAAAAAAAAAAAAAATCAAAAAATCAAAAAATAAAAACAAACCTTCCTTTTAAAACAGTTGGTTCAGTTTCAGAAAACGGATAGCAATAATATTTTAAAGTGCGCACATATAATGCAAAAAAAAAACAAAACAAAAAAAAAACAAAACCAAAAAAACACAAAAACAACAAACCAAGTTAACGTTGAAGTGAACTATCTGGACAAAGACGACATAAAATCGGTCGTTTTTGTATTTTGCATTTTCTTTTTTTTTTTTTTTTGCATTTTTCTTTTCATTTAGAAAATTTTAATGTTAAAGAATAAAAAACGAAAAACAAAATAAAATAAAATTCAAGAAATAAAAATTATAAAATAAAAATCAAAAATATAAAATGTTTTTTGTTTTTTTTTTTCGTAAGAGCTAGAACTTAAAAAAAAATAACAAAAAAAAAAAAAAAATAGAATTGGTCGGTAGTAGTAGTCGTAATGGAAAGGAAACTATGATAGGGGAAAAAAATGTACATACATTTGAGAGTAGTAGAAATGACTTGACTGTTTTATTTGAAAATTTTATCTTTTTATTTTTTCATTTTTCTTTAATTTGATAGTAGGAAAAGTATCCTCTAGGTGTCCACTATATATTTTTTTTTTTTTTTTTTTTATATTTTGAAGAATTTAGAATTTTATAATATACGAGGTGTTTAATAAAAAAAAAAAAAAAAAATATTACTAAATTGTATACCATTTATAGAGATTACTTAATTTAAGATCATTTATAAGATTTTTATCATTTTGATATAATTACTAAAATCAATAAGACGTGTGGAAAAGTGTGAAAATGTGTGGAAAAGTGTGGAAATGTATGGAAAAACAAAGCATTTTACGCACAGTACCCATTACATACGTTATTTTATCATATATGAAAACGTAGCTAGAGGTGGCCGAAAGACACTTTATATGACAATTAGAAAAACTCTTCTTCTTATCATCATTATAGGTAAGTTTAAGGTAAGTGTGGCTGATCAAAATATTCATAAACAATGTTTCGAATCAGTCAAAGCTTTTATTATATAAAAATTATGGTTGTCTAAACATTCGTTTGTACATCTTTATCTTATATTTACTATGCGGGAACAAAACCGGTAACTTTTGAATTTTTTTAATTGTCAGTCGAAGTTTTTGTTGGAAGGCGTAAATTATTTAATGCCATAGTTAACTTTCAACAAAACTTAGAGATTTCTTTCTGAGTTTTATTTTTAGGAAATAATTTAGCAATATCGTCCGATTAAGAAGTTGATATTGATGCGTTTTAAAATTCAAACGTAAGTTTGTTGCTGTCAAACGTATAATTAGTATGTTATACATTTTAGAAGTTTGATGTTTCATTCACGTATACGTCATTAAATGTCATATCATAATCGTGTTAGAACTTTATTTGATAAAAATCTACTCAAAAGATGGATTCAACAAGAAGGTTTAGTAGTTGAATATTAAACTTAGTGGCTTTTTGTTTATGAGACTCAACCGATAATTTTTTATATGTAACTTGTTCTTCAAAACTAGCAACTCTGAAAAAATTAAAAATAAATATTGGAAAAGAATGAAAGCATATTATGTATCAATCATAAAAAATGATTTTTAATATTTATAATTCCATAATTTTAAAAATTCCTTAATTTTGCGTTCTTGATAATTTATATTGCATTGATGACAATAATTTATTTCTGTTCATTTAAATTTTGTATGCATTTTTTTCACACCCTGTATTTATAAGTATATTATAATAGATAATAATATTTTATTATAAATAAATAAATATATATATATATATATACTTATACTTATTTACAACATTATATAAAAAAAAAATTTAATATAAAATATATAATCATATATATATATTTATAGTTATATATAATATGTACAATAAATAAAAAATAAAATTTTAACTTAAAACTAAAAATTAAAAACTAAAAAATAAAATAAAAATAATATAAATAATAAAAGTAAGAACAATTTAAGTATGAGGTTTTCAACCTTGCTCTTAACCATTAGTATTATTGCATATCTACAAATAAATTTCATGGCGTCTGAAGGTGTTTTAAGTTTAACTGAGAGTAAAGTAACAAAAAGAAGAGAAAGAGAAACCGAAAAAGAAAAAAGTTCATTGTATGCTTTATCGAAAAATTTTCCTTAAATTTTTCCTGCAATTTTTTCTTTTTTTTTTTTTTCATTTCATTTTTAATTTTATTTTGTTTTGTTTTGTTTGTAATAAAAAAAAAAAAAAACATTTTAAATAATATAAAAATAAATTTTTTTTTTAAAAGTGTTAGGTAAATTATATTTAAAATAAAGCAAAATAATTGTTTATTAATTTTTTTATTTATACTTTAATTAAATATATATATATAATTTGAAATACGATATATGGTACATAGACTGGAAGATGAAATAATTTATTATTCGGAACTAAATAAAAATAAAGTATTTGGAATAATAAGACTATACATTATGAATGACATAATAACAAAATAATTTTTCTGTTTAACAATAAAACCGAATAATATGATTTTTTTTTTTTTGTACAAAATCGGACTTAACATTAAATGTACAATATTACCTTAGTGCTAAGCATTACAAACAGTAAATTTAAAGTAAGAATGAAAAATTCGACTAAGTATTAATAAAGTTCGAGAAATCATATTTATATTTAATGGAACGAGTATAATATTATTAAAGAAGAACAATAAACCCCGGCAATCCATATTAATTAGAAAAATTTAATTTAATTGCTATCAAATAATAATAAGTGAAAATTTTTTTTTATCAGTAAAATTGCTGATGCAGATGCAGATTTTTTCCACAAAATTTTTACAGAAATAGGTATAAGAATATTACAGAATATGTACGACTACATAAATAATAAAATTAAATTGATTCTATAGATTAAGTAAAGCACATTTATATGTATATATATATATATATATATTTTTTTAGTTCATTCCCCTGCCACATAAATGTGACAAAGAAAATTTACACAGCCTTACCTTTTCAGGCGTGGCTATTAATGTCGTAAGGATAAAATTAATATTATTAAATTGCGACGTGTGTGGGATTCGAACCCACACTCTATCTCTGTGTTTACAGCGAATTTCATACGCTCTTATTCACTAGGTCACCGAGGCCCCGATTTATATATATATTAATATTGCTTTTTTTGTTTATATTATATATAAGTATTACATATTATATAAGTTATATCATATGTTTTTGCTAGCAAGGAGGATTTCGTAAGAAAAATTACCATTCAATTAAGAAAATGGTGTCAACCTGTGCCGGATAGGATACCTGAACCTGCCTCTCGATAATATGTCCTCGGTTAATATGTTCAAACTTCTAGCCTATTTGGCAACTCAGGCCCTCACAATACATTATTATTTATTTATTTTATTCTAATATTATATAATAAATTATTATAACATTAGTACAGCCCTCGGCTGCTATGGCCATTATGGGCTTGATAGAGATTATATCTAATATAAATACACAAGTAATTACAAGTTATTTACAAAAAATTATTTACAAAATTATTTAAGTTTTAGAATTTTAATAAGGTTAAACATATTATAATCCACAGATTTTGTTTTTCTTAAGAATTTATGAAATATTGTGTTTAACTTATTAGCTTTTTATTTTCTATTATATACGGTTTATTATATTAAGTTCCACATATTATAATGTTTTAAAATTATATATAATTTTATATAAAATTTTATATATTAAGTTCCACATATTATAATGTTTAAAAATTTTTTCCAATCCGTCAATATTCTCAGACTTCGGGATCAGTATTTCATTTAAGTTTATTGAATGATTTTGTAGAAGATTATTTGAACCTGGACAGACAACTAAAATATGTTTGATTGTCAAAATATTTTCACAGTGTGGGCATATGGGTGGATTGGATTGGGCGCAGATATGTTTTTTGGTGTAGAGAGTGTGACCTAAGCGAATTCTACTTATTTTGACTCCTACTGCTCTGTTTTTGATCTCGTATGCTGGAGATGTTGCATTCGGCCAGTGAAATTTCAGGAAACTATTGGAGGAGTTCCACTTTACTTGTCTATTGTGCAGGATGTGTTTCTCTATTTCTTTAGTTTTGATATTTGGAAAATATATACGTTCATACGGAGCTGGACTTTTTGTTGCTAATTTTGCTTCTTTGTCAGCTAGTTCGTTACCTGTTATGCTAGAGTGGCTTGGAGTCCAAACCAATTTTATTTGTTTTTTTGACAATAACAGCATGCTTCTAATGTTGTCCATTCTTGGTTGTTTATTTTTAATATTTTTAATTGCATTAAGCGAACTCAAACTATCTGTACATATTAATAATATGTAGTCTTTATTTAGGTTTAGAGTGTAAGTGCTTCGTATATTGCTACTATTTCGGCGTTATAGATCTCGGTTTCTCCTGCCAGAATTTTCTTGATAAGTAACTTCTCTTTATCAACTATAGCTACACCCTTATCTGATTTCGTGGCATCGGTGAATATTTTGTATGCATTAGCATATAAATCTTTCATTCTTTGGAATAGCATGCGATATGTTTGCCAATCAGTGGTTTCCTTTTCGTATTCTGCTATGGACGTATCTGTGTATATTTAGCTATGTTTTGTAACCAGGGTGCTATATTGTAAGTGTTTGGCAGAGGTTTTTCGAACAGAATATCGTGCGCGTGTAAATAGTCTTTAGCTTAAGGCTAATATTTTGGGTGACTCTATTTTATTTTCCATCAAGGCACTTACTAATTTGTTTAGAGGTTAGTTCAGCACACAATATTATTGAACAATCGGCTACTAAAGGCCATTATAGGTTTTTATACTATTATATAATTATATACTAATATTTTATTTATTTATTTATATTAATATTACATACATAAATGTAATGCAATATTATTGAACCATCGGCTACTAAGGCCATTATAGGTTTTTATACTATTATTAAATTATATACTAATATTATTTATTTTGTTTATATTATATACTATATATTTACATTATATTTGGTCGTAAGGGGGGTATGTAAAGAAAAAAACACTTACGACCTGTGCAGGGATCGAACCCGCACTCCTTCGGTTAATACGCCACACGCCTACCCACTAGGCTACCGAAGCCCCTTATACTAATATTATGTATTTTGTTTATATTATATACTATATATTTACATTATATTTGGTCGTAAGGGGGGTATTAAAGAAAAAAACACTTACAACCAGTGCAAGGATCGAACCCACACTCCTTCGGCTAATACGCCACACGCCTACGCACTAGACTACCGAAGCCCCCTACTATCTACATTTGTTTATTAAATAATATTTCAGAACAAATTAAATTGCATACTTTTAGGTGTTGAGAGAATATTTAGTGTTTTTTTTATTTATTTATTTATAAAATTGGCATATTTTCAATGTTTTTTTCTATATTATTATTTCCTTACAGGTTTTCTTAAATAGGAATTTATTATTGATTTGGAAATTTTCCTTTCATAAATTTATTTTATGATAGTTTATTTATTTAAATCAATATTAGTATTTAATATCAATAAATATTTTAATACTTATTAAATTTTTAATACAATTTAAATTCAATAGAAATTAAATATCGTGGCTGACCCAGAAACTACAAGATAGATACAAAGAAAAAAAAGAAAAACATTTTAGATTTTATTGAGCATTGAACTTAAAAAAAAAAATATTTCAAAGTCTATTTAAATTCTATTTAAACATAACAAAAAAAAAAAAAAAAAAAACATTATTTTTAAATCTATAGAAAACATTACTGATTCAAATGGAAATTTATTGAAACGAATTAAAGTTTTACATTAAATAAAAAAAAAAAATACTATTTAACAAATAAAATTGATAAATTTAAATAATTTCTTTTTGTTTTTATTTTATTTTTTTATATTCTTTATTATTATCGTTTTTGTATTAAAATGTATCTATAATAACTTTTAAAATGGAACAAAAAATTTATTTTATAATTACATATTTTTAAATTTTATTTATTTAAATTTCGTGTGATTTATTCTTAATTGTATTTATAAAGAGCCATGAAAATTTTCAAAAAACATATGTACATATTTATGTACTTATAGTATCTATATATTACATATTTTATATTATAAGACAACATTAAGAAATGAAACATTAAATATGTATATTAAATGTATTCATGTAAATTGAATTTAAATATTAATAACATGTCAAAATACGCCTAGAAATTTTCTTTTTTTTTTTTTTTTATTTAAATAATTTTCTTTAGCATTTTTCCGGTCTAAGAAAATGTATAGTGACATGATTACATTTAAATTTATGTACCGTCTAGGAATTCATATAAAGATGGCATATTTTTCTTTTTTTTTTTTTTTGTTTTGTTTGGTTTTTTTTTTAAATTTAATTAAAAAATTTTTTTTTTTTTGATTTTTAATAAAAATTATAAATAACAAAAAAAAAAAACAAATCGGAAGCAATATGAATATTGAAAAATAAATATAAAATTTTGTTGTTATAAAAATTTTAATTAATTTTGGCAAGGTTTTTTTGTTTATTTTTTTTTTTTTTTTTTGTGAAATAAATAACCAATAAGTTATAATAAAAATTAAAAATCTATCTAAATTCAAATTGTTATATTATTCAAAAAAAAAATATATATATATATATATATAATATATACATATATAGAATATTATTTTTGTAATAAAATTTTATATCTCCTAAAATCAATTATTTTTACTGCACTCTGAATCATTGAATTTCACTTAAATTATTTATTATTATTATATATTTTTTTTTTTTTTACGACATTTAACCCGTTGACTGCCGGCAAACAAGATGTATAAAAAGATTAATTGATATTTAGAAAAAAAAATGTTTTAAAATTTTACGGTAAACTTTAATTATGTCAAATATTTTTTTAATTTTTATATAAGCAAAAAATTTATATAATGCATATATACTTAGTTCAAGTATATAAGTAAAAGAATATTAATAAATAGTACGAGAAAAATAGTCAAATCCATTTTTTTTTTTCGTTAAATTTTTTATTTTTATGAGACCGTGTTTAGATAATTTTGTTATAATTACTTGTGTGCATATTTTTCATTATGAAAAGCAGAAATATATGGTGTCATATCGATATTATAGCCTGTAAAATGAAAGATATAAGAAAATAGTTGAAAACTATACCAACACCACAACTTTATGACAAGTATATTATAGTCTAGGCATGTTGATTTGTTAGATACGTAAATTCGAGCTATACTCTATTTAATAATAAGGTTACAGTATCTATAATCAACATTAAAAAAAGTGCTCAATTTTTTTTTTTACTCGTGCATCTTTTTTGCATATAGCGATTAACAACAAATTTATATATAGAGTATATGGTAAGTGGTTGGTGCAATAGAGTCCTAACTTCTGGTATGCTCAATAAATAAATTTTGAATTGTTTTAAAAAGCGTTCAAGTTTCGTCTCGATTTAAATTATTTTCTAAATTGCATCGTTCATTTTTTATAGTATGTATTATAATGTCGAGGACGGCCGAATCTTTGTCAGAATGATAAAATATCAGTGGATAAAAAAGTTCAGATCTTCAACTGGAGAGAAATTTTTCCTTTATCGTAAAAAATTTAAGGATATGTTAAGTGAGGCCCACAACTTACAAGGTCTGTAAGACGCATTAAGTAAATAACTATAACTATAAATCGGCGATAGTGTGTCAGTTTTACCTGTTTCTATAACTTCATCAATTGTTTTATGCAAAAAATTAACATAATATAAAGATTTTTATTTTATTATTTCTATGAAAAAATTGATGACCTTAACTCAATTTTATGTCCACTAACCTCCACATTTTTCCTTATATACACATATATATTATTTTGATTTTTCTATTTTATATAAAATTATACAATTAACTGTAATAATAAAAAATATTATTATATACAAATATTGTAAATAGACATTTACTTTACAATAAAATCAAATTAAAAAAAAAAAAATAAAAATAAAAAAAAACAAAAAAAAAAAAAAAAAAATGAAAATTATTATTAGAATATAAAATTCCTAAATTGAGAACAAAGACAAAATAAAATTGAAAAGAATATTAAAAATATCTTAATCATTTACAAAATGAAAACTTTTTCACTTTTTGCACAATGATTGAATTTTTGCATTTTATATTATATACAATTTTCAACAATATACAATTAGTACATATATACATATGTATATCTTTAAAAGTGTGTGAAAATTTTATTTATATTTTTTTTATGGTGTATTTTTCAATTAATTAATTTTTTTTTTTATTTTTTTTTGTTTCTGTATTGGTATTTTTTTCAATTTAATTAAATTAAATTAGTGGTTTAATTATTAATCTTGAATATATGTAGTAACTAATAGCAGCATTTATTAAATTTAAATTATATATTTGCTATTTTAATAAAAATTTTATTAAATTTTGTTGGAAAATTGAGATAAAGATATTAATGGAAAACATTTTATAAAAGGGGCTATTTGTAAGCAGGAACCATTAAACTATAAATCAGTAAACTTTATGTTAGTTCTTTTTGGTAAAAACTTTGGGTAGGGTGGAAGACCTCAAAATATAGACAAAAGAATTGACAGTGGAAACCGCCTCTGTGGTCTCGCAGGTAAGAGCATGTGAAATATATACTATAAACACTGAGGCATTATGGATTCGAATCTCACACACGTCGTAAAAATTTTTCGTCCTTACGACATTTACAGTTACATCTGGAAAGAAAAGATTAAAAAGAAGAGCTGTGTAAAAAATTAAAAACTTTGACAAATCAAAATATAGACAAGAGAATTGACAGGAAAGAAGAACAAGAAGTTACAAGTAAATTATAAAATTCAGAAGTCTTTTATTCACCTTTGGTTTGTGTTCTGATACAGAGAGACAGAAAATTTTTAAATGAAATATCAGAACTGACATAAGTTAATTAAGTAGTTAACTTTATAGTATAGAAAATTGAAGAGACTGGAGGCTTTTGAAAAATTGAGATATTATTGTTTGCTGAAATATTTGTATGGACAGACTTAGTTATAATTTATAGACCGAATAAATATAGCCCCAAAGTTTAAGTACAAAAAAAGAAATTTAATTAATAACGGGTAACAGGACAACAAATTTAAAATATCTACTGACATTTATAATTAACAATTATACGTTATACCGTTATAATAAATTATACCGTTATAATTTAGAAGTAGAAAAGAAATAGTCAGAAGGAAACTGTCATGATAATTTTTTAAACTTCTACTTTTTATGATTAAATAGGGGCAAAACTCGAAACACTTGGCAAAACTCGAATGATAAACATCTATTTCGCCTAAGTCAACTAAGTCAAAAAACCCATAATGCAAAAAATTAATTAAGAAATTTCTCACTTAGCAAATTTCCAATTCGCAAATAACCAATTGCCAATATATATATTTCTGTATATGACAGATTTTGAATTTGGAGAGATTTTATAGTTGGTTACAAAATCAGAGTTACATTTTTTTCCAGAATATTTATATATATTTCTACGTACGAGATTCTGAATTAGGAGGAGTTTTAGAGTTGGATTCTAAATTAGAGTATTTCAAAAGAATAATTAGAAGTATCTTGTAGTTACTTTCAAAATCAGAGATATACACTTTCTCTAGAATATTTATATCTAAATGTCTCACATATACCTATGTTAGTTGATGTTATTTGAAAATTAGTCAAACGGAAATTTTGCAAAGTAAAAATTTGATATCTACCATTTTTGAAAAATGCGTTTTTAAAAACTCGTTTCAATTGCCAAATGAATTTTTTGCAATGTGATATTTGCAATGTGAGTTTAGGTTAACTACGCTATACCCGATTAAATGTTATATAATTTCTGTATCGTTTTATTGGTGTTGAAGCTTTGCCGTTATTTGAGGCATCGTTGTTTTAATTGAAACCATTTACATTTTTGGAGTGATCAAATAAAATAAAGAATAAGATGAGTAGAAAGAGTCATAAATTAAAAAGTTTCGAGATAACAAAAAAATACAGAAATAATAATAACCATAACAACAAAAATTTAAACTACAGCTTCTTCGCTAACTTGATGTAACATCTCGAAAATATGAATAAATATTCTTCAACTTATAATCTATATATAGCTATAGATGACATTTTCAGAAACAGAAGCAAATGTAAAAGAAAAATATTATGGCTGGCAAAAAATAAGAATGGTCCGAATGCATAAAACTGAGTTTGAATTGAAACCTAATTTTTTTAAATATGAGTTCACATGTTTTTTTTCTTTAAAAAAAATTAAAATTTAAGTTCAAGATTCTGTTTTATGCATTCATTACAAAATTTTATTTAATATATTAATCCATGTTCCGAGCAATTCTTAATAAGATTCAAATCAAAGATTACTAAGGCACCCAAAGATGAAGAATATTATCTTTAATTTATCATAGAATTCAGTCTGTTTATAACTTTCAATAGAAGTTTGTAATAAAATGTTCTTTTATCCTTTTCTATCATAATTTTTCTTTACAAATAACAACGACATGTGTAACCATAGCAACCATATATGAAAATATCAATTCCAAGTTCCAACCAAATCAAATTTAAACTAAAACAAAATATTTAACTATATTTCCTGTAATTAATAATTTAATTTAAATTATTTAAATTATTTTAATTAATAATTTAATTAAATGTGTTTAATTTGCATATGTATGTACAGAGTACAGGGTAGAATAAAAGTAACTATATGGCGCAAAATTGATTTTTTTTTATCATTACCGTTATAATCTAATGTAAACATTATGTATGTCTTAATGATTGTTAATTGTTTAGCACCTATTTCATTTAAATAAGTAAATAAATTAAAGTTATAAGTAGCTATTTCAAGAAAATCATGAAAAACTTATGAAAATTAAAAAAAAAAAAAAAAAAAAATTGTTTTAAAAATTATTAAAATTCTTATTTGAGTATTTAGTATATGTAATATCTATTTTGTCATAAAAAATTTAAATGTGATCTAACCGATCCAATTAGATGCGAATGAGCTGTAAAAAAATTTGATCTTTCATAAATGAAATATTAAAAATTTTATTCATTTTATATATTATATATATATTTTTTGTAGAATGCATTAAATTGTTTAATTTATTATTATTTATTTCTTGTTTATTTTTTATTTTTTTTTTTTTTTCAAATCTTCAGTTGTCTTTTTCTGTTCATCGTTCGTTCTGTGGGTGAAAAATGTAGCGATAAAATTGGAATATTTACAAGTTTTTTTTTTTATAATATTTTTGTTTTTTTGTTGTTTTTTTTATATATTTTTTTAATTTTACAAATTCTCAGTTTTATTCTTTATGTTAAAAAGTGGAATGGATCAGTTAAAATACATTACAATCATTAGTTTATAAGTAAATAATTCTTTTTTAAATTCTGAGCATAAAACTCAGATCAATGCTACAAAAAAAAAAAAAAAAATACATATTTTTTTTTTTTTTGCAATATAAATTGGACGCATCCCATATTTATCGGATTATCATGTGCTTCTTTTTTTTTTTTATTTCCTTTCCTTTGCTTTGTTTTGTTGTTGTTTTTTTTTTCTTTGCATTGCACATACATACATTGAGACCCAATTTTTTTCTTTATTTTCTTTATTTTACTTTATTCATATGTGCAATAAATAGAGAAGAAAAAATAATATAAAGTGGCGGCGACGGTGGCTGACTAAAAACAAAAATAAAAAAAAGCGAAAAAAAAAAAAATATACAAAATGGAAAAGGCAGAAAATAAGCTAATCTGTCAGATTTCTTTGCGTTGCTCTGTCAAAGTTAAATACTGAAAATTTTTAAAAAGTTGGGTGGGGAATGAAAGAAAATTGTTTTTTTTATTTTTTTTTTTTTAAAGATTTATATATATACATATATACTTAAGTAATATGGAAGTACATATCTATATAATATGTATAAGTACATATTATAATATGTAAAACTGTAAAGGAATACATATATATATAAATTCAGTATTGAATATATTATATGTAAGTATGCATGTACAATATAATGGAAAAAAAAATTAATAAAAAAATATTAAGCATGAGTTCATAAATGCAAAAGCAAAAAAAAAAGTGAAAACAAAAAAAAATGTTTGTATGTGCACATAGTTTTGTGGCAAAAAAAAAAAAAACAAAAAAAAAAAGACATTCATTTGCAATATAATAAAGAATAATAAATCTTTTCAATTGACGCAATAAAGACGCGACAAGGAACGCTTGCGCGCAATCAAAACAAAATCAAAATTTACACATTTTTAATATTTTTGTCTGTTTTTTTTTGTTTTATTTTATTTATTTTTTTTTTTGAAGTGCAAAATTGCAGAAAATAATATTTTATTGAACATATTAAGAAGATATATTTATTAATATTATGTAAATGTATATATATATATATATACAAATATAAGTATATGAATATGTAAAAAAATTTTCATTGCAATAAGTACATTTTGTTGTTTGACAAAGGAAAAGAAACTGAAATAGCACATCCGTAAGGTAATTCGACTGTACTTTATTAGTTAAAAATTACGATGTTTATAGGATTTATGAGAACCATTTCCCCATAATACCTTTGCCCTCATTGTACTTTTTCCAGATTCACATTGTCCTCTAAAAGTATATTTATTCAACTAGATTTAATCAATTTCTAAAACTCCTGTCCTTATCGATCTTACTTTCGCTTTGATCTATCTTGAGCCGTTTTAAACCTTTATATTCCTTTTTTTTTTTTTTTGGAATTTGAAATTTGGAGTTTGCAGTTTAAAGTATCGAACAACTTAGAATTGTCAACTGCTGCTTGTTTTACTTTCCCAACATACTGTATTGTGTTGTGTTGACAACTTGAGCTTGTATTTATAGAAGCTCAAGTTGTCAACACAAAAGTTGTTAGACAAAGTCAAAAACGAATTAAAAAAAAAGAATTTTCATGATGTTGCCTTATTTGTTACAAAGGAAAAAGTTTACTCGCAGAATCGAAAATAAAGTAGGGAAAATAAAGGGAAAAAATATAGGATTAGTTCGAACAATTTTGTCTAATTATTATTTAAGGTCAATTTAACTTTAATTTTGACAAAATTTCCGTTCTCAACTTTGGATTTATGACAGAAATTCTCAATTTCAGGATTCTAAATTTTCTTATTTTTAGCATTAAATTTAGCAATCAGAAAATCATTATAATCGTCATCGATATATCGTCATTTGGATTAAATTAAACTGCACAATTAACATTCAGTTGATTTTGAAATTAAATTTATGAATACTTATATAAAGAAGCTGTTGTACAAAATGATTAAAATCGTTCCTTATTAGAAACTAAAAATAAAGGTTACGTATTATACAATATATGCATTATATTAAATTTAAGCCTTTTTTGTGAAAAATAATAAAATAAAATTTTATTATTTTGATTACATTAACGTTAATCGTGTTTGTAAAGAATAAAACGTTTTTTAATTTTTACAAATTGAAACAAACAACAAATAAACATACAAACATATTCTGATATAATGTTGTTAAACATACAGACAGACAAGACTTGAAACAAATTATTATATATATGTATGTACATATATAGTTACATATATATATATATATATATTTTTTGTAATAAATATAGTCATAAGTCAAATAAAGTTTTAAAAAACAAAGTGAAAAAAAAAAAAAAAAAAAATTAAAATAAGACGACGATCAATGACGATGACATGTGAGGTACAATACACTTACAATAATTGCGCAGACAGAATATTAAAGCAAAAAATAATAATTCTAAAATAAAAATTTAAAAAACAAAAAAAAAGAAAAAAAAATTATTCATTTTTTTATTTCAATGTTTCTATATTAAAGTTGTTGCTATCAGACAATTACATGAATATTAAAAAATTTTTAACATTAAAAACATTTAAAAAGTAATTCGTAATACACATAATAATATGTACATATACATATGTATGATGTTTTGTAGCTTTTCTTAACCGAATTTTGAAATTGAGTTGTACAGATGAAGAGTTCATCAAATCGATTAATAATATTATATCAAAAACTCGATTGTTAAATCGATTAATAAAAAGTTGTTATATTCATATATTTTTTTTTGTACTTTACTCGCTTGCTACATTAATGTGACAAGTAAATTACGAAGCCTTTGTTTTAGATGTGGCTGTAAATATTGTAAGAGAGTATTATTAGGGGTTTTCGAACCTACACTTTCTTGGTGATTACAGCGTATTTTATACGCTCTTACTGAGATTCCTATTCACAAATTTTTTTTTTTTGATCTGAATGAGTTTCTGTTGCACGATTTTATTGAATGCCCGGTTTTTGTATAAAGTTCGCTAGATGCAAAATTACCTTTTTAAAATATGAAAATTGATTTTTATAACCATATAAACATAATTCTAAGCTTTTGATAAATTTGCCGTTACGTTTGTGATACTGTAAAGAAGACGAGAAAATAAGATATAGAAAAGTATATATAAATATTCTCGCTTATAGAGTATTGAATGTCGATTTAGCTATGTATGTACGTCCGTTCGTTCGGCCCACCACACGAGAACTCTAGGAATCTGAGGATTTCAAGAATTTTATTTTTATATAAATGTCAACTTTGCTATTAAAATTTAACTAGTTCGATCATATGATTTTAGTAGCTGCCATACAAATTCTTTTATTTTATATAAGGTTAACTCAGTGGCTTTAGTATTTGTTTATGCTAACGAATTCTTCTAACGACTTTTTTTTTCGTCAACCAATTTAGTTGGTCTAACGCTGCATGTTTGTATTACTGTCATACTGAATACAAATATATCCTCATATTTTTATAAATACTTAAGCTTAACGTTTGAAATTTAGTAAAAGATTATATAAATTTATGGCTAGAATTTTTGAAAAATTTTGTGAATTTGGAGCAACAGATATGAGTAGTTGTCATATAACTCCGACATTTACATATATAAAAATATCTCGTCAAAATTCAAATATCTGAAATTTTATAAAATATGGCAGTTAGATTTTATGAAAACAGCAACAACATTAATTTCGTGTCGGTATCCTAGAAATGATATACATAGTCAACACACCCTAGAGATACACATACACCCTTTGTAAGAAATGACTGAGGCTAAACCTTAGATCGAGTAAATTATAGGTCTTACTCTTGGCTAGTATAAATTTAAAATAACCAAGAAATTTTTATAGTTAAAAAAAGGTTTGTTCCTAAAATGGAGTTTAGACATTTCCTTAAATAAAATTAAGGACATTCAAGGTTTTGTACCTTCCCATAAATATGTAAGTCAGTTTAAAAATATTGAAATAACCAAGTTTTTCTTGCTATTTTATCCGTACGAGTTCGTTAATATTTAGTATTAATGCAAAAATAAAAAGACATCAGGTATTATTAAATAAAATTTTCAATTAGATAGTTTTTAAATAATATTTTTATATTTATTATATTTTTGTTTTTGTTTTCCCTCTAACAAAAATTTTTTTTTTTTTTCTTTTATCAAATACATTTATAAACTGTTACAAATTAAAATTTTGCGCATATATAAATTTTTAATTGCTAATTTTTTTTTATTTTTTTGAAGCTTTTTAAAATTGAAAATTATTTAAACTGTGTTAAAATTTCAATAAAATGGAAACGGCTTATTAGTGAACTAAATATGTTGTAAAAAAAAAAAAAAATCAATGTTTAAATGAATTCGTTAAATGACTAATATTTTAGATAAGAATGAAAGTTAAATATATAGTATATATATACTTATAAGGGTTGTGTTGTAATTGTATTGTAAAATTTATTGTTTTATGTATGCACATATTAAATGTTTGCCTAAATAATTGATTATAATGAATTTTGTAATATTATAAGAGTTATGAGTTGAATAATATCGAAAAACTCCACTATAGTCTAAAATTAATTCATTTAAATACCTTACCTCGTATTTATAATTATACAAATGCTAAAATATATAAAATAAAGAAATTGAACAGGGCTGTATTCAAAAACAAAATGGCACTAATATTATGTCACATATAAAAATGCGATCTGACCAAATTTATTGTTCGAATCAAATGTTTGCTATATATAACGCATATTGCACAAAAAAAAATGTCAGTTCTAAAAAATAAATGCTCTTTTTAAGCTAGGCCACAGGGGGATCTTAAGGACAGAATTTCGAAGGCGTTTTTAATAAATACTTACCTCAGCAAAAGTAAAATTAAGAAAAAAGGTATAGTAAGGTGATTAAAATATTTTTTATAAGAAGGGTGCGAACATTAAAAAATTTCAAATAGTAAAACTACCAACACTTAAAACAATACAGAAAAATTTAAAGTCTGAAAACAGAAATAATCTAAAAAATCAGAAGATACTTTTCTCTATCAATAAATAAAAATCGATCTTAACTATATAACACCGGCAAGAATAGGCAAGAAGAAAAAAAGAAATATGTTATTTTTAAGGAAAAAGAAAAACATCTAAAAGAGAATAGACCCAGATACCGTTGAGTTTAAATTGTAAAAAATTTTATTTTATAAAAATTCTACTTAACATTATCTTAAAATAATGATCTAACAATAAATATCTTATACCTTAGTATAAGAAGTTAATTTATTAGTGAAAAGTTATTTAAGCAAAATTTAATATATTCAACCCTCCCTTTTAAAATATTTTAATTTATTGAATTTTGTGTTACTGATGTTCAAGAGCTAACAAAAATAACAAAAAAAAAAAAAAACCTTTTAATAGCCTAACAATTAAAGAATAAATTTATAGATACATTGATATGAGATCATGTTATCTCTTTTAATACTTATTTGGCTTTTTTTTTTTTTTTTTAGAAATATTACTTCATACATAAATACTAACAGATTTAAAACAAATTAAAAACGGTTGCGGTGTTAAATAGAAGCGATCATCAAGGAAAATTTTAACGCTTCATTAGGAAGCAAATTTTTGAAACCGTGATATTTTCTTAATTAAAAAAAAAAAAAACAATGTAAAATTAGTGTATAACAAAAGGTAATTGTTTGTTTATCAATTAGTTTTTTGTTTTTTTGTTTTTCTTTTTTTTTAAATATTTATTTAATTCTTTTGTTTTTGTATCTTAAGGTTTCTATTTATTTTTATTGAGAAGTTTGAGTCATTTTTGGAATTTTATGAATGGTAAAACGGATTTAGGGATCGCTTTCAATGTTTTTTTTTTTTTTTTTGGATTTTATGTTATTTTAAAGAACTTCTTTGATCGCTCATTAAAAATTTAATGTAAACATATTATTAATGATAATATCTATGCTAATTTTATTTTAAATCATATGAAAAAAAAAGCTATTAGGTAAAGATTTCTTAGGAGTTTCGTCATTCTCCAATGAGGAAAAAATTCAATTTATTCGGTTTATCGATTATTATCGATTAACATTCTTAGAAAAAGAAGTAAATATTTTGCTTAATTTATTGGTTTGAATCGGATTACGATTCGAAATTAATTTAAGCGAAATTGATTAGATCTGTGCAACTTGAGGAACACCAATCTCAGAACATAATCTTTATAATAATTTTTGTTAGTTCTAAACTTTTAATTTATTATCTTTGTAAAAAAACTCTTAATAATGAAGATATTTTACTATTAATATTGATTTCTTTGATTCTTGTTATACGGTATTATTTCATATTTATTAGTCAGTTATTTAAATGCTTAGATAACTTTAATATTGTAATAAAAAAGATACCACACTTTAAATGTCTAGATTTAAAGAATTTTGTTTTTATATACATTTTTTCAATTTTTTAGTTAACATTTTGTGGTTTGTCTTTCAACATTTGCAAGAATGCAGAATGTTGGTCAAAAAAGTAAAAGATAATCGCAAAAAAAAAAAAAAAAGAAATAGAAATGCTAAAGAAAGTTAGTATATATAATACTCATTTTCACATATAAGGTTAGTTTCTAAAAGTCCTAAGAGAAATAATTAAAGCTGCAAGCATTAAGTTTAAAACTGCACTAGGAATTGATACTACGATAGTTTCAAAAACTACTTACTATAAAAAACCACCTTCATATAATATTCGGTGTTCAAATAGCGAATCTGTTTTCCTCATTCATGATCTAGAGAAAAATACTGAATACACTAAAAACGGAAAACATCGTACTATTTAAAAGAAAAAGTTTGCATACAAAATGTTAGCTTTTCAATTAGTTCTAGTTAATAACCACAAACATAAACGACGACGAGTGTAGAGTAGACTGTGTCAACTCTAGGATATCCGTATAAATAAACATAATATATGTAGTTTCAATAAAGCTTGATAATTTTTTAATAAAATTTCAGATGAACTCAGAAAATTTAATTAAATATCAAGAATCATATATTTAATCAAAATATTTAAGCTATTTAAAATTGCTGCTCTAGCACAATAAAATTTTACAAAAGTTGTTGGCATGCAACTTGACATCTTTTCACAAAATTTCAGATAAAAACTATCTTCAATAGACACTGAGGTGTTTTCATATAAAAAAAAAAAAAAAAATACGCCAGCTATTTGAAACCCGTCGGTTCAACTTTCTGGTTTTAAATATGAAATTTTAAAATTTTACAAAAATAACGTGGTAAAAATTTCAGAATCCTAACTCCTGTAGTTTTTGAGTTATCGTACGGACGAGTGAACAGACATTCATGGCTTAAATAACTCATGAATTCGATTCAGATCCGATCCATACACTTCTGTCTATATCTAGGTTGCCTTCTTTAGGGTGTTACAAGTGTAATGGCGTAAATTTTTTATACCCTTGGCTTGATATAATCACTAAGAAGTTAGGAAGGAAACTACAAATGAAAATAATTTTACCAATTCACATAAACTGTAACGACATGCACTGACAGCTATGTGTATATTTGAAGGGTTACTCGAATATAAAACATTACATTACTAATATATCATGTACATTGTATAATCATGATCTATAGGACTAGGGACCAAAGATATACATGTAAATTAAATAAAATCCATTAAAGAATTCTTGTTCTATAAAACTCATACATATCCTATAAAAGTCAACAACTCAGTATCTACAATTTAAATTCAAATTTTAATTATTTGTTAAAGATCTTGTTAATTAATTTATTAACATCTAACTTAATCATAAAGGTAATTTATAACTTTGCTTTTTGAAAGCAAAATTAAATAAACTTTTTAATGAAACGTTTTACATTTTAATAGATTTTTTTCTTTATGAATTTTTGAGTTCGTTTTGATTTTTTTTTAAAAGTATGTATAAAAAAACTAAAAAAAAAATTTTATTATAAATAAATACTATATCATGTATCTGTTATATACTTAATATAATAATAATATACATATCTTACAAAATTATTATTATTTAATAATGTAACTCTGTCATTGTTTATTAAATTTTAATTTTTTGATTACATGCTCATAGCGCAAATAATTGAGTTGAAAAAAAAAAAAAAAACAATACAAAACAGCGGAAAAAATATGAAAATTGTGATAATTGCCAACTTCAACTGATAGGTAAAAAAAAAAAAATCAAAAAAAAAAAAAAACAGAAACAAAAACAAAAAACTATAAATAATAGTTTTATAAAATTAAAATACAAATAAATAAAAAGCAAAAACAAACTACATAATAAAATAATAAATCAATTATACAACCTAAATACAATAATTTTTTTTTTTTTATTTATTTATTTTCATCTCAGTTGCGGTTATTTTTACAGATGTGTGTTTTATTTTTTTTCTCTCTAAATTTTGTTTTTTTTTTTTTTAATTTTTTTACTTTGAATCAGGGATGCGTACACTTTTGATTATGCGGACGAACTGTAAATCACTTTTTTCTGTTTTTTTTTCTTCTAAGTTAACTTCACGGGTGGTTGTTAAAATCAAATGAATAAAAATTTCTATTTGAATTTCATTGTAATCCATTATTTGTTATTTAGTATACATACGTACATAAGAAGAAACCGAAATGACCTTCGCTACTAAATAATTTTTCAAAGTTAAATTCGGCAGAGGAATTAAAATTTATTGGAGTTTTAAGTTAAAAGTGTATTGAAATTTTTGAAATTAAACAAAACTACAGGTGTCTAGGTTCTTATTTCAGACGAACGAAATTTAAGTTAGAGGAGATCGAATTAGGGTTTTTTATTTCAGATAATATTTAATACAATTATTTTGATGTTTAAATTTTAAGTTTTCTTCTTTTGGAGAACCTAAACAGTGCTATGTTTTACAAGCTAAACTAATATATAGATAAAAGATTTGATAGAATCATTCTGTCATTAAAATTTTAAAACTGATCTATCAGATATTGATTATCGTTTAAGAAAAAAATATTTTTTATGGGTTAGAAGTGCCAACTTACCATCAGTGGTTCGAGGTATTTTGGTATGTATATACAATACAGGTATTTTTTTAATTATTGATGAATGCTGAGCTTACACAACAGTATACTTACTAAACTCAAGGTACACAAACTTGCAGTACAGCATCAAACATAGAAGAGATCGACAAAAATCCTTATGACTTGTGCGGGATTTCAATTGGCATTCTTTCGATAAATATGCAATACTCCGTAAAATGCACTTAAATTGTTATTGTTTTAACTATAATAAAATAAATCTGGTCGAAGTGAGGTTTGGTCTATAAAAACAAAAATGATATCCTTAAATGAAAGCTTCCTGTCAAATGAATTTTTCTGCTATAGGAAGCTTGAGAAAGAAGATCTGAAAAGGCTGAGAAACTGTTATAGACAATACCTTAGCGACTTTAGTAAAAGTAACCTCAAAATTAATAATGATTTAATCAACCTACTAAAAATTTTAGAAAGTTCAAAATGATTTATGACTTAATGACACATTCAAGACAGTTGAGTTTTGATGTCGTAAATTTCCTAAAATGCAATTATTGAAATATTAGAAGCATTTATGCAGCTACTCATAGAACTGTTCTGCTATATTTAAAAATCTGCATTTCTACATAGAACTGTTCATTCTGTATTAGCATTTCATTTTAATAATGAGTATTATAATATGCTTATCCTTAGTGTAGTGTATTTTTTTTTTCCAAGGATAAATTGGTGTTTTGATGTTGGTGTATATCAACCAGAATAACGAATAAAAGGTTTTAGTAGAATAAGACTTTTTTAACCGACTACATAAATGTAATTTCACTTTTTCACTTTTAAATTATTCAAATAGCTGTAATTTTAAGTACAGAATAACTATTTTTTTTTTTTAATAATGTTCAATAGATAAGTAAAAAAAGTAAAAAAAAAAAAAACAAAAAAGGATATCAAAAGGAATATGTGCAAGAAAATTTTTATGTTCTTTTACAATTTTGGAATAATTAATTATATAAAAATGTTAGGAAACACTTATGTGTATGTATTACCAACAAATCAACATTAAATAGATTTGGGCATCTAGAGATTTTTGAAGTATGGAGATGCGAGGTGTTTTGTGTTTTACGTATTATGTACATCTTTAATCGGTCGATACTTGAACAACTGTTTTAGTATATACCTACATACATTTTGCAGATATTTTGTTGTAATACAAAATATTAAAATAATACAGTATGTATTAGATAATATGTGATTCTCAATATCCTGTTAAAAAATATCAAATTACTTTTTACTATACAAAATTTATGTCGCATACATATTAAGTACAAAGCATTAATATGAAATTTAACCAAACAGATTTTTTTCCTTTTCATTAAATTTTTAGAATATCATTTTTAAAAATTTTGGTTTCGTAATTAAAAAAAGGGTTTTTACATTTCTGTTTTTGTGTAAAAAAAAAAATAAAAAAAAAAATATATAAAAATTATGCACGAGTCAACAATAAAAAATTTGAATTATTTTCATTTTTTTTTTTCTTTTGTTTTTTCTATTGCAATTTTTATAACTAAAAAACATTAAATTAGAGGTGCATTACTTATGTAATTAAATCAAGTATTATATGAAAATTAAAAATAATTTACAAAATAATATAAACATTGTTCAAATTGTTCAGATATAAGTATAGAGAAAAATATAATATATGTATGTATATATATGTATAATGAATAAATCTAATAAATTTAATAATAATTAGTAAAACTGTCTAGTCATAAGCCACAAATTAAATGTTGTATTAATTTTTTTTTAAATAGTTTTCAATAAGTATATGTATGTACATGTATATCTGATCTGAACTATACTCAAATAGTACAAAACATATACATATGTACGTATATGTATATGTATATAAATTTTTGAAAAAAAAAAAAAAAGTTTAAATATTATTTTGCATTTCAAATTTTAAACCTTTAAATATCTGTATAATTTTTATTTTTTTTTTTAATTCAACAATGAAATATAAATACAGTGATGCGCAGATATATGACATATAATTAAGTAAATAATCATTAATCAGTAATCAGTAATCACCCATATACTTTTAAAATTAAAAGATTAGATCAAAAGATTATCTTCAAATGAATGAAATGTGGAAGATTTTAATTGTGAAAAAAATTATATGAAAAATGTATATTGTACTTAGTTGGTAACTCTGCATAGTGTAGTTTGAGTTTCCAACTGAAAAATGTACTTAGAGTAGGAAAGTCTATTTAAATCAAAAGAATTAACCGTTATTTTTAGCGAAAATCCACAAAATTATATTACATTTTTTAATCTCTAAAAACTTAGTACTGCACATGGGAGAGAGAAAATGGTAGAGTTGAGAGAAAAATCTCGGTAAAGTGATGTACATATTGTGTGTAAAAACTCGTTTGGGCTATACAGTTAAGCATCATGTTGACTCTACTAGATTTTTTTTTTGTTAGACATTTTTCTACAATGTAAACACTTTAAAGTAGAGAAATTTTTGTTTTTACGATGACTACAAACACTTTTGTAGATCTGTAGAGACTCTTTCGCAGATTTTCTATAATTCATGTATTTTTCATATTATATTGTTATTTAAGGTAAGTATGTATGTATGTTTCTAATCAATAATAAATATTTTCATTTATAACATCGGTTACTTCATTCCAATATTTTTTAGATTATTAAAAATTATATTTTAGATATTGGTAGACGCAGCAATTTTTAATTGTTCAAAGCTCATTTCTGAAAGAAAGGTTTGCAAAAATACTGATTTATTGTTTGCAACAAACTATAATTTATTTTCAATTCAATTCTATTTATTGCTCTATAACAGATCTTCCATAGAGAAAAAAATACGTAGAGCCTGCAAACAATTGCTAGAGAAAGATCTACAGCTACAAATTTCTCTACGAAAGTTTTTATAGAGAAAATTTTCTGAAAACATTCTCGTGTAATTGGTAGAGGACACTTTTGTTTCCGTAAAGCTTTGCCTAATTTAGCCTCTCGTGTGCATTTAGCTTAACAAACTTTTATATGTACAGCTTTTACTAATTATCGAAAGTTGTTTAGCAGTAATAAGGTATACTACTATTTTTTAACATATTTCCAAAAAAATTTTGAAAAAATGTGCCTATTAGTTTCATTCTGTCCGTCCCTCCGTCCGTTCGTCTGTTCGTCTGTTCACAAAACTTCTGCTCCGTTAAAAATAGAAAAAAAAAACCATGAGTAGGTCTCATAAAAAAATTAAGAGCTATAAGGTCTTAAAAATTTAAAATTTGCTATATTTAGGCAACTGTAACTTAAGAACCTGTACAAATTTTTCTTCGGCAAGGCATAAAAATTAAAGCTCTAGTAATATATTTTTACGTTTGTTAACGGTTTTTCTTAGTTATATAGGCTTCCGCACTTATAGTCTCTCAAAATTTGAAAAAAAGTACTATTTTCACATTTTTTCTTATTACAGAAAGTTTTAAATTTTGGTGCAGAGTCACAATTCTAAACAGTTTGTATTGTCTTTTGGAAATGTGCGCTTTTAAAAATCGTTGGTTTACATTCAACGTTGTTTAACTTGTTGCAGTTAGATGTTTTTAATTGGTTTTTTTGTGCTGTGTGATATTGTGCTTTAATTTAAAATTTGAAACTGGAGAACAATAAAACTAAAGTGAAATTCATATTAAAACCTATAATAAAAGAAAATGTTCAATAATTTATTTTTTAAAGAGCTATTTGTAAATGGTTTAACTACAGGAGAACAAAGGTTTAGATAAAAATTGTATTGAGTTGTTCAAAATGCGCCATTTATATTGATAAAATACTTATTTATTTTTATAATTTTTTGTAGAAAAAAACAAAGATATCAATAAAACTATGGAATAACGGTATATAAAATAAAATACATTGTAATTGATTGGACATGCTTCTTAAGGCGATGGCTAGACGTCAATATTTTCGATCCCTTTTCTTAATCGCTTTTTTTCTACAGTTTTTTTTTAAATGACAGGAGACTAACTTTTTTGAAGCGTTTGCAAAATAGAATGAAAAAATCGGAGAATTCACTTTTTTCAAACAATTATTTACATATACTTAGGTATTTGAAAACTTTTTTTTATTTTTTAAAATTTTGACATCATTAATTTTTTGTGACTGCGAACAATATAAAAAAACTTTTACTTTTATAGTTCAGAACTTCAGAATAAAAAAGTTTCAGGACAAAACAGTATTAGAACAGAGTAGTTTATAGAACAAAAAAGTTTACCAAGTTTCATATATTTAATAAATAATAACAGTAAAAAATGTCAAAAAACATGTGCAGAAGAAATGTCAAAAAAAGTGGAATAAAAGTGGAAGCAAAATAAAAAAAAAAAAACCTTTTTAAAAATGAACAAAAAGGGATCATCATCAAAATCATTAAAAATGAACAAAATGGATCAAAAGGGAATGCTTAGAGTATAAAAAAGTGATAAAAAGATAACGTCTAACCGCCAAGTAAATACATTAGGCATATTTAATTATAAAAACTTATTTTGTTTTATATTAAGAGCTAACAAAACAGTAAGAAAAAAATAAATATAGAAGTTCTATTTCTCTAAGCATCATTGTACTTATATTATGTAGAATAGATATGTATTAAGTATGTATGTATATACATATATACCCAATTATATCTAAAAAGATGCTTTAAATAAATTTAAATATCTTTAAATCTAGGAAGTAGCTTTACGTTTGATTATTCAATAAAGCTTTTCTTTTTTTTTTTTCTTTTTGTTTTTTTTTATAATTGAACAGGTAAATTTAATGTTAAAAATAAAAAAAAACATGTGATTGTTTAACAATAAATTTGACTTTGACATTTTTATTAGTTTTTATTGACAGTAAACATTAATTTTTTTTAAAAATATATAATTTTGTTTTTTATTTAATAACTTCTTGAAACCGTTTAACGTTTACATATTATAAAAGAAATAAGCAATTTTAATGTATAAACAAAATTATTATCTAGGAAATAAATAATATTTATAATCCATATTTTCCATAGGTACCTATATACTTTTTTCAATATGTATTTGAAAAGTTCTAAAGACCTCTAAAATTCGATTTTATTTGGGTGCTATAAAATATGAGTTATTTCAAAGAGTTAAAAGGATTATAAAGCGATTAGAAAAAACTGTTAGACTGCATATAAATTTTTATAATGATTCAGGACTGCTCCACATGACTTTACATAATTTAGGCCTGCAAATCGTACAATACTCTAAGAACCGTGTGTCGGGTAGATTGATAAATCAAATTTCTAATGCTGGTTCTAAGATAACTGGATTCTTTAAATTTTGACTTAAGTTTTGGTTATATAAAAATTTTAAATAAGTTAATGTTATTAATAAGTTATGTTGTCCTATTTAAATGAGCCGAATGGTTTTTTCGATAAGTTCCTAACATGATGTCAATAAACAAACCAGCCAACCTAATTTCATTAATCCTAAATAGTCATTATTGACTTTTTTTGCAACTATTAACGACCACTATTAATCAAAGAGGTACGAGCTAAAATAAGAGGCGGCGAAGGTCTAATCTGGATATAACTAATGCAAATCGTGATACCTAAAAAAATTTCAAACGGAGAGGGGCAAAATCATCTGAAAACAAACATTAAAAAAACAATGATGCACTAATACTCCTATTCAAGATTATGAAATCTGTTACACAATATATTATATAATTTGACATATGAAATTTGTGGTCCAAAAAAGAAAGGGAGAAAGTAAGGGTCAAAACGTAAAAAACTCAATAAAAGAGAAGGCCTATAAGGAGGTCTATAATATTAGAAGTACATCTTTAGTGATTCAATAAGGAGCTAAAATAATTCAGTCAAGGCAAAAACGTGAAAGAAATTATGTTTAGGAATTTCTAAGATATGAAAACTATTTCGTTGGCGATTATACAAATTTAAGAGCTAATCCAAAAATAATTTTTCTACATAACAATGAAAACCAAAAGCACAAAAATTAGTAAAGAAAATAAAATAAAGACAAAAAAAAAAAGGGAATAGCTACTCATATAATTTTCTACACCAATAACCATGACAATTAATTAATTTCAACTATAATATCAACAAGTCATTACTTAAAATTTCTAAAAAAAAAAAAACAAAAAAAAGAATTAGTTGAAAATCATCTATCAACAAGATAATTAAAAAGTCTTTCAACATATTCACTAACCAAAAAAAAAAAAAAATTAAAAAAAACAAATGGACAATTTATTCTACACATAAAATGGCTTGTAAAATATTTGAATTTTTTTTTTTTAAATATAAAAAAAGAGCAAGTTCAAAAATAATATAATTAATTTTGTTAATGTTATTGGTAAATGGTCGCAAGCTTTGTAAAAAAAAAAAAGAAAAAATTTTTTTTGACAAGTTTGTCACAATATTTTTAGACAGAACAGATAGGCATATTAAAAATCAAAAGGTAACAATAGATATGTTAACCTTTTGTTTATGTAGTAAAAATAATAATGGTATATAAAAAAAAACTTTTATTTTCTTGAAATAATTTTAAGTAAAAAAAAAGAGGACATTTTTATAAAAGAGGACATTATACACAGTTATAAAATTTGGCAAGAAAATCTGACAACAAAAAACTCTAAGGGTGAAATCAAAAATTAAACATGAAAAGTAACACTATGTCAATGTTGCTGCAACACTTATGTAACATGTGTTGCGATACTTTAATGTTGCGATGCTTTTATGATTAATTTTACGACACTTTTGACGTAATGTTGCAGGTAGTTTTTATTTTTAAAAACAAGACGAAACGAAAACGTTACCAAAAATTAAAAAAATTATTTTAAATTTTTAAAAATATTTTTTTTTAAGTTTTTGTTGGATAAAAACTTGTAATCATGTGATAGCCAATTCTTACTTTTCAGTTTCTTCCATTTTAAAAAATTAATAAACAATGAAATTTGAATTTTAATTGTCAAATTCAAAAAATACTTGTAGCAACGTAAAATTTCATGTTGCTCATATTTGATAAATGTTACCTTAATGTTGCTGCAATGTTACTTAAATGATTATGTTGTTTGTTGCATGATTAATTATCTAAACATGGTTATTCAAATAGAAAATAATAATTAATTTAACCGAATCTAAGTAGTGACTTATGCGAAATTTATTACGATTTTATTTAAGAAGCATTTTATATTTATTTAAGAAGCATTACCTCCTTTATTGCCGAGGAACATCAGTATCTTGCAGTTGCATTGAGCTTTCTGCAATAAAATTCATTTAATTATTTCAAAATTCAAAAAATTTAATACTAGAAAACAAGGATTTTCTTTAAAGGTTGTCTTGTTTTAATATTTTCACCACTAAGAACAATTTTTAAAAATGTAAAAAAAAATATAAAGTCATTCAAATCTCTTTTGAGTGAGATTCAGAGAATGCTACAAATTTAGAATACCTAAATTTAAACTTTTGCATACTTGAACATTTTTAATACACAGGCCATCTGATGCGAAGAGTGCACGCCAAAAATATAGATAGAGTGGAAAATAAAATATGCAGAAAATGTTAACAGGAGGTGCAAACAGTATTCTATGTTCTGTGCCAATTCATTGTCTTGGAATTCCAAAGGAGGAGAAACTTAGAAGCAAAACATTGAGAGAGAGAACTTACTCTGAAATAAGAATTGTCGAGCAGGCAAGAATTATATAATTTATAAAGTGAATTAATTGACTTTATGAGACACTGTTAGTGACGAGCATATTATTGAACAGGGAAGCACAAAAGGTCGCTGGACCTAGGTATTAGGGTCCGCTGTCCTCCTACAGCATATTTCTTTGCTTTTGCATTTTTTTAAGATGGTGGTGATGTCTTTTAAAACTTTTTCGCCTAAAAATTTACGATATCATATTAAAGATTTGAAAGAGCTGGTGCCACTTAAGTTTAGGTATTTTTAAAAATGTATGAATTATTGCAAAAACTTCTGCATAAGTTAAATTCAAAGGAATCCTTTAAATATTATATTTTTAATTGCATCCTTCATTGAGGTCTATTAAACTCCCACCTTTAATAAAATTGTTTTCTTTTTTTATAATAAAAAAGAAATGTTTAATAATTATTTGAATAATAAATTAAAAATAAAAAATTTTTTGACGTGACATTAGTTTTAAATTTCATAATTATTTTTCATAAACCTACAACTATATTTAATATATATTTTACCTATAATTTCTAAATTCTAAATTCTCTACACAATAAATTTCAATATTGATTGTGCATTTATATTCTCACAATTCTTTTTTATTTTTTTTATTTTTTATTTTTATATACTTAAATATTCAAATACGAAATTTAAAACTTTATTAACACTCAGATTGAAAAAACAAGATTGTAATAATAGACACTATGTGACTTGATTAATAATTTAATGTTATGTACAAAATTAATACTTATTTAAGCATTGTTCGAAATATGGACAGGAAGGAATTTATTATTATTCGGAGGCAAAAAAAGAAACAACAACACAAATTGTATAAAAATTGAATTAAATAAAGTACTCTCGTATATATTTGATTAACTATTTATATACGAAATAAATTATAAAATAAAAGTGTTTCTCCTTTTGACTTTCTCTTAAACTAATGTTACATAATAATAAGCGGGGTACTTATATGAGAAAAAAAAAATTATGTAAAATTATTGCTTTTAAAAAGCTGTTAAAATATAGTATAATAAATTAAGAACACTGAGCTTTCGAAATAAGGATTCCAAGTTATCGAAGGTGACACTTATGATTGTATAATTAAATTTTTAGCTGATATTTTATATCATTTGTTGTTGTTGTTTCGAAGGGAGGCTTCTGATTTCCCTTACACCAAAGCCACCCCGTGACCCATTGTGGTTTCCTGATTGGTGACTCGCTCGTTATTTACAGCGTCCCCTCGAGCGAATCTATATCCTTCATGAATCTTATGATTATTCCCAGGTTGAACAATTTCACTTTAGAAAAATGTTCCCGTTGTTCATCTTCAAGAATCCCCACATTTCAAGTTCAAAGATTGTACATAATTGGCATAGAATCTGTTATCTCGCTGTACACTCTGAGCATCAGGTGGCCTGTACTGATTTTCGTAAAAAGTCCCAAATTTTTTCTGTTAAATTTTAGAATCTTTCTTTGTCTTTTTACGGTCTGGTTCACAACAGAAATCCTTCGTGTGTAATTATTCCGATGATCAAAACTAACTTTCCCTCGCACTAGTTTTTTATACCATTCACAACACAAAAACAAAGTAATAAATACTAAAGAAAAAAACATTTTTCGATTGTACGAAAAATTATTGTTATTTTGAGGAAGGGAAACAAGAGAATAGAGTATAAACTACTCCAAAAAGTTCTTAGTTAATTAAGTTTTTGGCATAAAGTATTTGTACTAAATTTTCTGAAACTAAGTTGTTACTTAAAAATATTTTTGCTTTAAAATTTTTTTCTTTTCCTTATTTTAGGGAAGGCCTATATGTTCTACCTTCGAATTGCCGAATAAATTCTAAAATTTTACTGAAATTTAAGTTTCGATTTAAGCCAAAATCTTTTTGATGAACATCATTTTTAATTGTTTTTTTTTTTTTAATTTCCCTTCTAACTGTTGTCGTTATGCAAAACAAGACTTACCATTAATCTTGTAAGTCTAATTTTGTTCAAGGTCACTTATGTTTCCAAATATAAATTTTGGAAATATTTGGAAAATAGATTTTAAAACATAATCCAAAATAAATTTTAAATTTTTGGGCGCAAAATTTTAAAATATTAAAAACTGTCATCAATTTTATTTTACTGATTATAATACTTTTCATGTTTCATGCAGGTACGCATACAAAATAAAATAAAAACGAACTTGTCACTTCATTTTTCTTTTTTCACTCTTTTAAATTCTATAAATGTGAAAAATTTTGAATTATTCAAAATAAATTCCGAAGGTGTTAAATATTAAATATTTTTTTTTTTTTTTTAGATTGAAATGACGTAGGATCTTTTTTCTCTTACTAATTAATCACATGTTTTTGTTTATATCATTCTGAAAGAATTTTATCTCTAAAAATAACATTGCAATTTTTTATAAATAGCAATTTAAATTAATTTTGAGATTATCATATAATAAAAATTGTTGACTTTTCTGTTATTTTGTACATAAATCTTTACTTTTACTACTTTGTACATAAATCTTTAACTTTATCTTCCACCAAAAAAAAAAAAAAAAAACTAAAAAATATATGAAAACCATTTCAACTGAAACAACAATCAATTTTTTGAGAATCCCTTTAAAGACAAACATTCAGCAGTTAACCTCTTTTAAATAAAAATTAAATAACCTCTTGAAATAATTACAGTGGGGTAAAAAAAGAAAATAAAATGTGAGGTATTATTTTAACATACTGTTTCGAAAATGTGTCCGTTCTATCTAAGATAAATAAAATTATAAAGTCCTACAGTCTTTACAGCTGCCTCTCTACATTTTTTACTAATCTCTGCAAAATAAAATGTAACTGTTTTTGAAAATATTATAGTGGTGCCACTCTCTTCAAAACGTCAGGCAAGTTGACACAAAAATTGAGAAAATCTATTTTCGAAAAATGGGGAAATTAATGTTCTTATGCCTTCCTTTCCTTCCTTAACATTACTACGAATGTTACGTCTACGAAACTTAAAAACAATATAACTGCTACGTAAATCAAAAAATTAATTTAAATTTATTGAATAAATTATTGAAATAGAAAAATTTTCAAATTTTTAATTTTTTCATAGTTTTCATAAATCATATGTATACGTATACAAATTAAGACCGACATGCGTTTCCATTTTTATATCTATATCTACTCGTATATAATTTTCTTATTTTCTTATTTTAATAAATTAAAAAACAAAAAAAAAAAAATAAAATAACAAGAAATCATTTAAAGGCCATATACACCAAAAATTTTTTATTTATAATTTTGTTGATTAATTTTATTTATTTTTAGAAAAAAAAAAAAAAAATTTACGCTTCTTATTTTATTTTCTTCTAATATTTTTCCAAATAAAAAAAAAAAAAAACAAAAACCGAAAAAAAGTAATATAATAATTGATGAAAATCCATCAGATAATATAAAGCAGAAACATCCTCTATGAAAATATAAAATTTATTAGAATTTTTATTCTACTTTATGTTTATTTTGGGAATTTAAAAAATTTTTTTTTTTTTTTTGCATTTATATTTCTTTCTTCCTCTTTTTTGTGTTTTTTTTTTTTTTTTTGAAATTTTTTTTTTCCCGAAAATATTTTAAAAATTACTGAAATGTGTGTATACGAAAATATTAAATGAAGTTTTTGGTGTATGTTTTATAAAAAGTTTTTTTTCTTTTACTAAAATACTATAGAAAATTTTGAAGAATAAAAAAAAAAAAAATTTAATAAGTGAAAAAAAAAAAAAATTTAGGTAGGTATGTTATAGAATTTTCTTTTTGTTAAAAAAACTAAATAGCTTTTATTAAAGTACGAATAATGAAACGGAGATTTGAATATTGGAATGGAACCGTTTTATGTCATTTCATCCATAGTATAAAATAATTCATCCTATTAAACGGAATTCCGTTATTGGACATTAAGCCGATAATGTAATGACATAATGGGCCTCATTACACCAGCATAACATGAGAATGCTTTAATTATTGAATTTCTCTGTAATAAAATGTGTATAGGTTATTAAAAAATGGAGGGAGCTAATGAACTTTTCTGATCTGTCAGAAATTCTCGTTTTCGAATTGTTTATTACATCTAAAGTATAATTCGCAACTAAAGTATTTGTATAATTAACGGTTTCCCATTTTCCATTCTATCAGAAGGAAAAATAATAATAGAATTGGCACTTATATGTATAATAATAATAAATAGTTATAGTCCTTAAATATTTAAATGCGGCATTTGTAATTTGAATAGAGGTGAAAATTCAATGTATGTATAGGCTTCGCTTTGTTAATTTTATTTTTTTCTATACTTTTTGTGTATTTTGCGCTTTTGACACTTTTAAAACGTAATGAATACATTAAAAGTCTCAACAATTTATTGACAGTAATTTAAAATTGTAAACAAAAAGAAATTGTTTTTATAAAAACAGCTCTTTAAAAAAAAAAAAAAGAAATTAAATGAAACGTCAAAAAAATTTGTTTTATTTTTTTTAAATATTTTTTCAATTCTTGTTTATTTTTTAAATGTCAAAAGGTTAAAAATCACAAAAAAGTTGACAGCTAACTAATTTTGTTCATTTCATGCATTTTACGCTCTTCCATTTAGTTAGCTTCCATATAAATATTAATATTCTACATTAATAGCAAAAGCGTATAATTTGTCAAAGCGTAGAAAGCGTACATTGAGTACCAAGCATACCTTAATGGAAATACCAGTTCGAAATATCGGACAAAAAAAATTTTATTTTATTAAACTTCCAACAAAGATTTTAACTTGAGATCTAGACTTAGCATTAGTTGAGTTATTATAATTAGTTGAACTTATAGGCAACAAGAACAACCATCACTTGAAATAGTTAAATAATTAACAGTTAGATTTAAAAAAAATGTTTCCTTTAATATGGCATAAACTGTGAGTTAGTTATATTGTTATTAGGATTTGATTCCGTTTTTCTTAAAGATATGCATTTTATGCATTTGTTTATCATTTCTCGAGTCTGTAAACTAAAGAAAACAGTTACATTTTAGAATAGATTGTTATTAACTTAAAAAAAAAAATTTAGAAAATTGAAAAAATTGATTTGGTAAAATGTAAAAATTGCTTTAAACAATTATTGTTGAAATTTAAAAGAAAATATACAAGATAATATAACTTATAAGATTATTATTATTATTATAAAAGTAATGTAATTTATAAATATTTTTAACTGCTCGTTTGTTATCTAATATTAAAGCTGATATGCATGCTAAAACAGAAATATAATTTGGGAAAGCGGAGAAGAATTGTCTTATAAACACGTTTAGACCAGATAAGTTCAATTGGACTACCATGTGATTATTTTCCTACACGGAACACATATATAAGTTTTTAGCATAGTTCAAAACAAATTTACTTATCCGCCGTTTTACTCTGTCCACCCGTCTGTTCGTCTGTTTTCAAAACCTATACCATTACCATACAAAGTACATATACCATTAAAACTACAACAAAAGAATTGTAATTATGGATAGGTATCGTAACAAAATTTATATTTTTTAGTTGGAGGTTCGAAACTTTTGAGAGAAAACAAATCTGTCAGAATTTGCATAAGTTTTCTCAGAAAATTATTTTGTATCTTACCCTGTTTAAGGACTATTAAAAGGTGAAAAATTGAATATTTGTTACTTTTAGACACTTGAAATTAAGCTCCTCTGTAGAAATTTTTCCAAAGTAAAACAAAAAAAATTATAGGTTCAACTTTATAATTTTTCATTTGTTGACAGCTTTTCTTATAATTAGAAAGAATTTCTTAAAATTGAAAAACCTGTCCTTTGATTTATATTTACACAATGTAAAATTCTAAGAAAATTTACAAAAATTTTATGCAAATTACAATATTTTAAAGTGTTTATACCCGTATGAACTATGTTCAAGGGTATAATAAATTTGCCATTACATTTGTGACACCTTAAAGGAGTCGAGCTAGATATAGTGTCAAAGGTATGGATCGGCTCAGAATCGAATTCTGAGTCGATTAAGCCATGTACGTCCGTCCGTCCGTCCGTCCGCACGATAACTCAAAAAATAAAGGAGCTAGGGGGCTGAAATTTTTTTTACGTCACTTTTGCAAAATTGTTAGTTTTGCTATTTAAATCCAACATTTTCGGTCGGCGGGTTCGAGTAGCTGCCACACAACTTCTATCTTTATATAGAAATAACTCAGTATCTATTCAAGCTAGGTTTCTGAAATTTTGCAAATGATGATCAAGTTTTATGGCAACAACTTCTGTAAAATTTGGTTGTGCTGGTGCAGCGGGTTCGGGTAGCTGCCATACAACTTCTCCGTTTAAATGAGAATAACTCAGTGTTTATTGAAGCTAGGAATCTGAAATTTAGTAAAGAGGTGTCGAGTTACATGCCAACAACTTTTGTAAAATTTGTTTGGCCTAGAACAGCCGGTTTAGGCTTCTTGCACCTCTTGGAAGTTAATAAAGCTAGTCGTCTGAAATCTTGCAAATGATGATCAAGTTTTAGGGCAACAACTTCTACAAAATTTGGTTGTGCTGGTGCGACGGGTTCGGGTAGCTGCCATACAAAATCTCTTTTTAAATGAAAAGAACTCAGTGTCCGTCCGCACGATAACTCAAAAAATAGAGGAGCTAGGAGGCTGAAAATTTTTTTACGTCACTTTTGTAAAATTGTTAGTTTTGCTATTTAACTCCAGCATTTTCTGTCCCCGGGTTCGGGTAGCTGCCATACAACGTCTTTCTTTAAATAGAAATAACCCAGTGTCTGTTCAATCTAGGTATCTGCAATTTTGCGAATGATGATCAAGTTTTATGGCAACAACTTCTACAAAATTTGGTTGTGGTGGTGTGACGGGTTCGGGTAGCTGCCATACAAAATCTCTTTTTAAATGAAAGAACTCAGTGTCCGTCCGCACTATAACTCAAAAAATAGAGGAGCTAGGAGGCTGAAAATTTTTTTACGTTACTTTTGTAAAATTGTTAGTTTTGTTATTTAACTCCAGCATTTTCGGCCTCCGGGTTCGAGTAGCTGCCATACAAGGTCTTTCTTTAAATGGAAATAACCCAGTGTCTGTTCAATCTAGGTAATGATGATCAAGTTTTATGGCAACAACTTCTACAAAATTTGGTTGTGGTGGTGTGACGGGTTCGGGTAGCTGCCATACAAAATCTCTTTTTAAATGAAAGAACTCAGTGTCCGTCCGCACTATAACTCAAAAAATAGAGGAGCTAGGAGGCTGAAAATTTTTTTGCGTTACTTTTGTAAAATTGTTAGTTTTGCTATTTAACTCCAGCATTTTCGGCCGCCGGGTTCGAGTAGCTGCCATACAACTTCTTTCTTTAAATAGAAATAACCCAGTGTCTGTTCAATCTAAGTATCTGCAATTTTGCGAATGATGATCGAGTTTTATGGCAACAACTTCTGTAAAATTTTGTTGTGATGATATGACAGGTTCGGATAGTTGCCATACAACTTCTCTTTTTAAATGAAAATAACTCAGTGTCTATTGAAGCTATCTGAAATTTAGTGAAAAAGTGTCGAGTTGCATGCCAAAAACTTTTGTAAAATTTGAATGGTCTAAAGCAGCCGGTTCAGGCTTTTTGCATTTCTTGGAACTTAATGAAGCTAGGCGCAATAGATTCGGGTAGCTATCATACAACTCCACAATTTACATAAATATATCTCTGTAGTTCGGTACTAAAACTCTGAATGTTTTTAAAAGATGATCAAGTTTTATAGAAACAGGATATATTACGTTCATACGGGTATCCCAGAGTTGACACAGTCTACTCTACTGCACTCTTCCTCGTTTTATTATCTTTTCGCAAATGTGCCCCTTTAAGAAGCTTTCGCCTTACATTCTGTTTGTTCATAATGTTCTTGTTTTAAATTTTTTGTATTTTTACTTTATTAATATTTATATGAAATTTTTGAAATTAGTCGATTTAAAATTCAAAGTATTGGTTAGTAGCACATGACTATAATTTTTATACTATCTTATTCTAACAGTTTTTGCATTAATTATTTGAGGTTAACTTTAAACTTTCTGACATGCTTTCCTAATAAGGTAGTGAATATAATTAATTAATAAAACATAAGTAGTTGCTATGTACAAATATTAACTATTGTATATAAGTATTTTTTTTTTATAGAAGAATGAAAATTTGAATTTAAAACTTTTCTATAATTATTTGAAAAATATTTATAAAATTTTTTTCTTCATTATAGTGTGATTTACTTAAATTTTAAGACAAACAACAAAAATTTTTTGATTTTTATCAGAAATTTGTATATTTGAATAAATTTATTTTGCACCCACATCTTTAAATAAATTGAAAAGAAACGTAAAAAAAAAAAAATAATAATAATAATAACAATAATATTGCTACAATGATCTTAAATGATCGAGAATTTTGTAGCCTAAACATAAACAAAAAAAAAAAAATAAAGCAAATTATTTTTATGCAATATTTTTTAGATGTACATAGCTATGAATTTAAAAAAAAAAAAAAAAAAAAAAACATTAAGAAGTAAATATGATAACAACCTTGAGTAAGAGGTAAATAAAAAATTAATGTAAACCAAAACAAATTTTAGAAAAAAAATATGATAAGTCAAGTTAATTTGAATAGAAGAAAGTGTCCTCTCTTTAACTTTTTTGTACAGTCGTTAACTCAAGCTGACTCATATTTTGGTTAAAGCTATTGCTTCTTATTCTCTGAGTTTAGAAGTACATATATCTAACACTTTGAAACGCTATTAAAATAAAATTAAAGGTAAACGATAAATTCTGTTCCATAGAGAATGAGTAAAAAAAATTGTCAAAGATGGCGAAAATAGACCATTTATTGCTCTAATGAATTTAAGTTATGTATCTTTCAAAGAACATTAATTGCTCATAAAAGAAAATTTGACATATTTTTCAAGAAAATAACCACTTATAACGGTAGTAGATGGGAATCATTGGAAGACAATAAAAAGGAACAGTACAAGCACGATGAACCTACTAAAAACCATCTCTCTTTCAGGCCAATCCATAAATTAGCGGACATTTAGTACTAGTATAATATTTGGGGAAGGGAAGATTCTGTTGCTCAGTAAAAATAAAATTATAGAAATGTGATTACGATTAGCGAAGATACTGATATTCTTTTTAAACCTTTACAAATTACAAAATATAATCATCTCCAATTTTAGTGAATGCATGAGGTGGAAGATGATTCCACTTTAACGATGTTTGTATAACAAAAGAATTTTCTTATGTTGAATTATGCCATCTGGGAATTGAAAATACGTAGGAGTTGGCAGTAGGTTCTTTTTGTTTCCTTTTGGAAAACATTGAAAATGGAAAAGTTCTCACTTCTTATGAAAAAAAATTACTCTACCTATTCCGTAATTTAATTGAGTTTGTTTGATATTCTTTTGTTTACAAATAGGCTCAAAGCCAACAAAAACCGAAATCACAGATTAGTTTTTTTTTTTTTTAGTGTATTCCCCTGCCGCATAAATGTGACAAGCCCTTCCTTTTTTGATGTGCCTGTATATGTCGTAAGGGGAAATTATTCTTACGGCATGTGTGGAATTCGAACCCAGACTCCCTCGGTGTTTGCAACGTATTTCATACGCTCTTACTCTCTGGAACGATTAGTTATTAATCGTAAAAAATAATGTTATTTTCGAACTCAAAATCTCTGAACATGGCAAAAAAAAGGTTGATTAGATGAAATAAAATTTATTGTACGATTTCAATACTTTCGCTGTTAAGTAACAATACGATTACTTATAATTGAAATCATAATATCAAATACTAAGAAAAATCAGATTTTATTATTTAAAAAGATGAAAAAATTAAAATTATGTTTTACGTTTTCTTAATTAAAAATTAAACAAAAATAAATAAAATGTACTAAATGATAACCTACATTAAATAATTATTAAATTAAGTTTCTATTAAATTACTATATAATTGAAATTAAAGTATTGAATTTTTAATACCTAATATACAAAAAAATAAATAAAATATTGAATAATAATAATTTTTTAATATACTTAGATAATTATAAGAAATTTTTTTATCATCATGCGTATTAGACATAAACTACTACTTATATACTACTATGCATATTAAACCTATACCTCTTGTTAACTCTTACACTACTTTACACAAAACGACTAGTTGAGAGCAGTGGGCAGTGAGGTTCGTAAATGTAACACTATATTAACATAACCGTATTTATTCTCATCTATTCTTCTTCAAAGGCTGGTGTAGTTGGGAGTAGAAAGGAGTAGTTTACTCTGCAAAAGCATTGCTTATAATTTAATTATACTCTGCAAAAATTCGATAGGTTCATATAGTTTTTTGAATATTTTAATTTGCTGTTAGAGATTTAAGTTAGGCAAGGGTGCTTTCTAACCATCTGCCATCTAAAATTTTAATATATTCAAAAGGAAAACTCTAATGTTAACCTATAATAATATTAGTGAATTAAAAAAATGCATTTATTGTAGTTTTCGTAAATATAAACATTAATTCTTCCTTTAGAAACATAACTATCAATGGGGTTAACTGCTTTAATTCTGACTACAATATGAACTGGGCTTTGAATTTAAAAAAAATTTTCTAGATCAAATATGTATAATAGGAGTTTTTGATGCCTTTAAAAGATTATCAAAATTAAATTGGTCATTTTTAAATATTTAATTTTTTTTTTTTGAAATTTTAATTGAAACTGTAATTGTCATCCATTAATCAAATTTACAACCTAGTTTTGAGAATTTATGTAAAAATAATAAAATTCAGTCTTACATTCATAAAAAATATAGTAAGAAAGAGCATAATTCGAAGTCAATAAGAGATGCATGATAACTTTCTTTTTTTTTTTTAATGCATTTCTCTGCCACATAAATGTGGCCAGGAAATTACACAGCCTTTCCTGTTCAGACGTGACTGTAAATCTCGCAAGGGGGAATAACTCTTACAAAGTGTGTGAGATTTGAACCCACACTCCCTCGGTGTTTATAGCGTATTTTATACGCTCTTACTCACTAGGCCACCGAGGCCCCATGTTAATTTTAGATAATGGTTAATTATTGTAAAAAATTGATGTTGGTAATTAAGGGTTAAAAACATACTATTATATTTTATGGAATACTTTAGGTGTACTAAATTAAGTACTTAAAATTAATTTTTTTTTTTTTTTTTTTTGTTTTCATATATACATACATAACATACATATATACATATAACATACATATATTTTGGATAATTATAGAACTTATTCATTTTGTCGATTATTAAACAAATTTGTTAGATAGGTTTCAATAATTGAAGATTTTTGTTAAAATGTGTAGATACAGAAAGAAAGAGAGAAAAAAAAAAACACATTTTTATTTTTTTTTTATTTTTTTTTTCTTTTGTTATATTTTTGTTAAGTTTTGTTTTGTTTTACAAAACAAAAAATGAAATCATCGCCCTTGACATATTCATTGAAGAGTGTTTAAAAAAAAAAAAAAAAAATCTAATGATCATTAAAATATTGCGGCTATTTTATAAATTGTGATATTCATTTCTAAGTACTTAATATATTATGTATTTTAAATTTATATAAATGTAGGTATATAAAAAAATATATATATATATATATATAAATCATTAAAAATAAAATAAATAAAAAAAAAAAAAAATTACGCGATTATGTTGTGTATTTTAATTATTTTTTTTTTTTGCTTTTTACTTGCTTCTATGTTTTGTTTTCATTTAATTTATCAGATTTATTGAATCTCACATTATTTAGAGTACATATTATAATATACACAAATATGCGACGTATATTTTCTTACGTATTCACGTATGTATGTATCTAAATACTCATGTAATATTTTAGAGATACCGTATGTCAATAAATGAAATCAAAAGAAATGAAAATTTTAGAAAAATTAAAATGATTTTTAATTTTAAAAAGCTTTGTAAATGTATATATGTATGTATGTATGTACGTTTAAATATATACATAATATGTACTTATATAAAATCTGTGGTGGAATAATTATGTACATATTATTTAGTTATTTATTATTATATACTTACCTATTATATAAAAGGTTTCATAATATAATATAAGCATGTGAAAGCAATTTAAAATAATTGAAATTCTAAACTATTAAATTATTTAAACATGCGCTTATATGTACATAAGTTTTTATTTTTAGATCATCTCATCTTTTAGAACATTTATTTATTTATTTTGTATTTATAGGAAAAAAACAATTAAAGCTATTTTTCGTTGTTTTTTTTTAATTAAGTAAAATTTTTTTATAAGAAATTTCAAAACAGACACAATATAGTTAAAGCCTGCTGGAGTAAATATTCGCTATACTCAGAGTTAATATCTATTTGGCCAAATTTTATATTACCTATATATATTCTGATATTGTGAACATTAGAAAATTTAAAAAGAGTTTAGGGGTATTTTATAAACTTCTCATTGCATATCATGGCATAATAAACGTACAATAAAATAATTATGAAAAATTGTCTGATTTTGTACGAAGGAACAAAAATAAATGCTTTGATATGTTGATTTTTTTAAACTAATAATAAATTTAAAGTTTTTCTTAGAACATCAGCCATATGATTGGCATTGATTAGGGTTAATAAATATAATATGAAGATTAAATCTTTCATCAAAATCAAATTTCCATTGATTCTATTGAATTGAATATGTATATTATAAAGTCTTTAATTTTTACTAAGCACCAAAACAGTTAGTTGACAGTTGTTAGTTAGTGTTAGTTGAAAATAAAATTCCAAAAAAATTTAAAATGCAAAAACTTTATTTTTAACCAGAAAATATTTGATAAGGTTATCTACAATAGTAAGTTAATTAGGTACATATCCTTAGTAAATATTATAATGTGGTGAAAAGCCTAATTTTTTTATTTTATTTACTCGAGTAGACTTTGACTCATAAACCAAAATTGTAGAAATTCATATATATACATATCTGAATGTGACCTAAAAGGTAATCTATAAGTTAAGAAAATTTTAAAGTTTTGTACACATGCCTAATACTAACTAATAAAAATATGATTTATTTCGAAAACAGCTTCAGTTAGACCGTATACATGTTATATTATTATTATGTATATTAATAAATAGGCGTCAGTATAAGAGGGCTCGGTTACGCGTAATGGATAAGAATCAATTAAATACGATGTAAACACCAAGGAAATGTCGGTTCGAATCCTATACACGTCGTACGAATATATCCCTCTTACGACATTTACAGACACACCTGGAAAAACAAAGTTATTTTATTTTCTTGTCACATTTATAATCAGGGCAGGGAAATAAATTATAAAAACAAAAAAAAAAAAAAATTCTTAAGAGATTTTCCAATCTTGACATAAAAGTCATTTTTGTCATTTTTGGAAGGTGATTGGGATGTGAAGGAAGCATTAACATTATTAAAAAAAAAACAATATTATCTATTAGTAAGTTAGTGAAATTAATGAATGCACAATAAATGAACAATAAACGTATAAAAAGTTTATAATATACAAATTATAATGCAAAGAAAATTACCTAGATACCAATTGATTTAATCTAACGTTATAGTATTATGACAGGTAAAATTATAATAATAAAATCAATAGTTAAAATCAATAATATAAAAATTCTGAAACTATTATTAACTTAATTAAATTGCAACAGTTACTAGAAAATATTATTTGATTATTATTTTAATTAAATCAAAAAAACAAAAAAAAAAACAAAGCTTTAAACAAGAATTAATTACAAATTACCTTGAAAATAAATGACTTGTTTCTTTTTTCTTTTTTGTTTTTTCTGTTCGTTTTTTTAGTAATTATGCAACATTTTTTGTTTTTTTTTTTTTTTTTTCTTTTTATATAAATAGATTTATGCAACTATTTATTACCTTTTACTTTACACAACTGGATACAATTACTTTTATTTTTTTTTTTTTTTGTTTTATTTATTCATAAATTTTACTATACTAAATAAAAATCACGACATATAATAATCAAAAAAAGAAAAAAAAAAGAAAGAAAAAGTAAATACTATTACTACTATAAAAAGTTCAAAAATTCAAATTTCTTTATTTCATCTATTTACACATTTTTTTTTTTTTTTTGCAATAAAACCAAAAACCTGTCAATTCATTTGATTTTTAAGAGAGGGAGAAGAGGAGAGGGGGAGGAGGTTAAAAATATAAAAATTAAAATATTAAAATAAGATAATTTTCAACATCAAATCACAAAATAACCACCAAACAAAATCTCGTGACCTGTCAAAAAACATAAAAGTTTTTATTTTCTATTTCTTCTTCTTTTTTTTTTTTTTGTTTATTGGTTTCGTTTATCAGTCACTGATCACTTAAATTACTTTAAAAATTCCGCAATAATAGTAAAATGGTTTGTACGTGTATTTGTAGAAAAATGTAAATTTATTTCTAAAAACAACAAAAAAAAAAAAATATATATAAAACCTAAAAAACAACAATAAAACAATAATAAAAAATTGTATTATTTTTAATAATATTTAAGTATATAGAGAAGAAAAAAAAAGAGAGAAAAAAAATTGTCCAATAAATCCCAATTGACATAAGTCTGTCTTCCCTTGTTAATTGCTCACCATTAATCTTAAAAACTTGATTTATAATTTTTATTTTTGTTAGTTTTTCGAACTTTTCTGGTTATTTAGTTAGTTATAGTTTATATTATAATCACATCCTAGAGCAATTTTTAAATATATTATTAATATCTATATACATATACTAAGTATATATATTTACTAAGAAAAAAAAAAAAAATTTAAATTAATTCAAATTAAAACTTTTGATTTTAGTACAAAAAGTAAATGTAAGCTATATATAAAATCCAATGTGAAATAACTTCCATTTTTTTTTTATACGAAAATAAAATTATACTATTATGAGTCTCTTTTAGAGAATTTAAGAATGGCGAAAATTAAAAAGTAAATTTTTGTTAGTTAAACCATTTATTTTCTGAGTGACATATAATATTTGATATTGAAAATTTAATAAACTCTAGTAATAACTGCACATATTTGGAAGTTAATTCAACTGAAGTTTCAAGCAAAAGTTAAAAGTATACTTGTTATGTGATATTTGATTGAACAGCTCGTTTTCTACATGATTTTATGCGAAAATCCCTACATCAAAAGAGAATTGATATGAATTTAAATTGGGAGTGGATTTAAGAATGAAGATATTTCGATTTTCGATTTTGATTTTATTATGTTAAAAGTTATAATGTCTAAAATATTTGAGATATTATGTAAGTACATAATTTAAATTATACTTTAAAGAGTACTTTAAGACTTTAGTACATTTTTAAAATTGTGCTGGTAACTTATTTATTAAAAACTTATATGTTTTGTTATTTATAAAAACGTTTTTAACGTTAAGTTCAAATGTTCACATATATATATGTATGTATATAAAGAAAAGAAATTATCGACGTAGGTACCACTTAGTATGTAAATTTATATGTTTTAGATGGACTAAAATAAAATAAAAATATATTTTTCGAATCCATTACATTTAATTTATTGCAATTGAGAGCAGTTTAGAGATTTTCATATAATTCGAAAAAGGTTTTATTTTACTTAATTTAATATTGGGAAGGATTAGTTTTGGTTAGATTGATAAAAAATAAAATTTACTATAATATTATAGACTTTTTACTTTAAGAAAAAGGATTTTCACTTTAAGTGCAAGGTTTTTTTTTTTTTAAATGGAAGTATTTCATTTTAAAAAAATTAAAGTGGAAGTGCAAGTTTTCATTTTTAAGTGCAAATATTTCCTTTTCAAATTCAAATTTTTATATTTACATAATTTGTTATAGACCCTGTTTACACTTGTTAACATTTCTGTATGCAATGATGTATTCATTCTTGTATTTAAAATGTACTGCAAAACTCTCGCGTTTACATTAATTTGTATTTTGTAGTTGCAATTTTATATGTGTGCGTTAATATTATAATTTATGTTTTTGACCTGATAAAATTTTTTATTATTACTTTACATGTGTTGGTGACTTGCAACAGCTAAAACAGCTAAATTTTGGGAATTTTGCATTTTCATCGTTTTTTTTCGTTTTTAAATTTTTTTTTTGGGAGAAGCGAGGAAGTGGGAAAGAAAAAGAAAAAGTTGCAACTGAATAATGGAACCAGTGTAAACAGGCGGATAAGTTATAAGTGTAATTATGTATATATTATAATTATGTATGTATATGTATATGTAAATTATTTTTTAAAAATTTTTCAGACATATAATACAAAACCTACATAGGTTTTATTTTATAAAATTTGAAACAATACACTTTCAATCAGATCAAAATTCTTTGATTTTACAAAATTTATTATGTTTATGCACAGGATGCTTTACCTGTAATTATTATTTTAGTTTAACTTTTCTTGTTCTAAAATTTTTTTTGTTAGATAATCCCAAATTAGGTTTGGTTTATTTCGTGCAGGAAATTTAAAAGTGCACTAAAAAAAATTAACAAGAGTTTGGACTAATCCATCTCCAAAATATGGTATAGAAAAACATAAAATAAATTCGATATTTGACTGACAGATGAATTGATAAAAAAAAAAAAACAATTTTCCTCACGTTATCCCGACATATTAAGAGATCTTGACATAAGAACAAATAATATTCATTCCGTATGGTTAGAATTTTACACAATCTAATTTTTCTTTAATCCAATATTTTCAAAACATTTTCTTTTTTGATAAAATGTTTTTTTTTGTGAGGGACATAAGCACGCCAAGTTTGCAACAAAAAAAAAAAAAAAAAATCGGAAATTTAATAATAACAAATGTTTTGTTTGTTTAAAAATATAGCACAAGTTTTAAGATCAAAATACACATACATTTATAATTTAATCCATTTATATGATTAAAACATTTAGGTACCTAAAATTTAAAAAATTTTTTCTAATTTTTGACTAAAAATACGAAAAAAAAAAAACTTTTTAGATCATTTAATATTATATTAATCTTTTACTAGTACTCGTATAATACCTAATACCTATATAACAAAATTTTCACTCGAATTGGGAATAATTTCATTTAAGATTTTGTTACCATAATACATACATATGTATACCAATGTATGTACCTTTGTAAAGAATAATAATTATTTGATGTCTAAATAAAACCAAATTTAAATTATCAAAAAAAAAAATTTGTTGAAAATTAAAAATCGTCACAACAAAAAAAAAAAAACCCCAAAATCAAAAACAAAATCACAATATGATGACACCTTTTATTTAAAAATACATAAAAAAAAAATGAAATATTTAATTTTTTATTTTTATATTTTCTTTCTTAATTGTTTTCTTTTTTTGTTTTTGTGTCAAAAACTTGTCTAAAAATAATTTATGTGATCAGAGAAATATCACTTTAACTCATATTATTTATTTTATTTAGTAAAAGAAGAATTCTTTTAAATCATAGTTTTTATATTCTGTTATGATTTTTTCTAAATTTTTATAAAACAAATTAAAAAAAAAAAAAAAAATCCCACTAATCATGATATTTATATTATAGTGAATGTGACTAAAGTTAAAAATGACAAGAATGAAAAAAAAAAAAAAATTGAAAACAAAATACATACATATATGTACCTATGTATATACATACATATGTGAAAAATTAACAATGAACGGCTAAAAGCTATGCTAACCATTTGACTAATTTGATAATTTACTGTTAAATTATAAGCTTATAAAATAAATGTTGTTGCTCTGCTTTTTTCTTTTTTCCTTTTTCTTTTTTTTTTTGTTTCGCATTTGATCTTTCAAAACAAAATAACAAAAAAAAAAAAGCAAAAAAAAAAAAGTTCGAAACAAAAAGCAAAAGAAAAAAAAGGTTTGTTCCAATCATCTATAAGATAAAAAATATAATTTTTTGAAATAAATAAATAATTTTTAGTAATACTTGTCTTCACTAGTCAGATGTTCACCTTTGAAAGTGTGAAATTTTCGATAAAATATTTTTTTCTCCCTATCTTTAAACTATGTCCAATCAAAATCTCTTTACTTGTCAAATTTTTAGAAGAGAATTTAAAATAGAGTTGTCGTGATTGCATTATCCTTCAAAATTTTTCACTACCAATTTTATTCACTTATCATTTTAATTTATTCTTTAATTCAACCTTTATCTCATTCTATTGCTCAATATGATATCTGTTATTTTTAACCATTTGTAGAGTTTCTGATGGCCGCCATTTGTAAAGTTGACACAACAATCATTAATTTTAATATTAATGAAAATTTTTGTTTGATTTTAACAGTTTTTGATGGTATTAAACTATTTTGTTGGCTTAACACTTAACTACTTTAATTTCTTCGTTACTAGTCTTGACCGTTGACAGAATTTGCATACTGTGGTAGAATGCACTTATTTAAAGTCGCTATAATCTCACGTTAGAATTGTTTATTGAGAATTACTTTTAGTCAGAATAAATTTTGTGTCAAAAAATTTTCGAATTTGGGTAACGAATAATATCAAGGGTAATGAGTTATTAAAAAGAAAGCCATATTAATTATTTTACTAAGTTTAACTACGAATTAACAAAGTTTTAGAAACCATATGTAACATTTTCGTAAAATCTAACTGTATATTAAATGATAGATCATAATAGGTAAATACATAAATAAGATCTTAATCGTATCGTTTTCATACTAGAATAAGAAATAAGATTTAATATGTAGTACTTGATTAAAATGCTTTTTTTTCACATTTTTATCTCGTTTTTAAAAAGTATATCTGGCTATACCGACTTACGACCGTTAAAAGGTAATAATAAAACCTAAAAGTCACATTTTTTTTTTTTTGCATTGTATTGTATATGTTTTATTATTTCCATTTTATATTCGGTCAAAAGGAAGATTTGTGAAAAAAAAAAATGACTATTTCAATTTTCAAATTTCCTTTCCAATTAAAAATGACTGAAAGCCGTCTAGGATTTAAGAACTTTACAGAATTAATAACAATTAAGAATTCCAACTTGCTTTGCATATTTTTAGGGGAAATAAAATATAAATAATATATAATGTGTAAATGATGTTAACAGGAAACAAATTAATAATACCAGTTCTTAAATTTAATCTCTTGTGGATTTGTATAATAAAAAACAAAAAAAAAAAAAACAAAATGAATGCCAAAGATACGAATTTATACACTATTTACAAGTGATGAACAGCGGAACGACGGAACGATGAGAAGATTTATTTATTTAAGTTTTTTTTTTTTTCTTGTTTTTAATTTTGTGCTTTTTTTTCATATATTATAATAATTAATTATATATTTGAATGTAAATGTGTACGTTTTTTTAATTTTTATTGTCATTTATTGTATTAGTATGTTTATCTTCGTCTGATATTTTTGTGTTATGTTTTGACATTTTGAAATTTTAATTTTTTTAAGATATGATTTGTTTTATTTGTTTTTTTTTTGCATACACCATCAAAAATACAGATTGTCTTCGGAAAGAAATATACATATTTGGAAAAAATAACAAATTGTAGTTTTATTTTCTAGATTTGCATATAACTCGTAATAATGGCTAAAAATACATAAGATTACTCTTTAACGGAAAAGAAAATTTTAAAGTGTTTTTAAAAATTGAAAAAAAGTAGTCAAAATGTAACAGTTTAGAAGACGATGACAAACATTTCCAATACGAAAGGAAAAGTTATATAAACTAAAAAAAAAAAAAAGTTGATGTTAAATTATTTTATTTCTAGCGATAGCTTATATACATTTATACTATCATTCGGAACCATTTAATCAGTCCAAAGATACACTATAGTAACAGTATCACAAAACAATAAACAGTAACTTTTCATCACACATAATTAAATGTCCATGTCGCTGTTTCTATAATATCATGTTATTATTAATGCCTTTAATTGTCAAATTAGGTATTATACTTTTTTTTAGGACACCCTATATTTCTTTATATTGTAAAATATGTGCGTTTATTTAAATCTATAAAGGTATTTTTATAACGTATTTGTATCTATAAGATATGAGTATTATGTTTTTTTTCTTTTTCTTCGATATTATAATTAAATAATTATCTGCACCCACCATTTTAATTTTCGTATTTCATCTATGTTTAGTATAAGGTCAAAGAGTTAATAATTTGTCAAAAAAAAAAAATATTAAATTTAGAAAGAAATTGTTATAAATATTTGTATTATAATGATTGTATCCATTAAATTAAATTGCTTTTCTTGTTTTCCGGTATAGGTTTATTTGTACTCTATAGTCTATATGTAAAATTTATAATATCATATACCGACCGACTTCCAAGTTCTAATTTTTTGGTTTTTAAGTACTTTTGAAGAAACTTGGGAAAACTGTAACAATTACTAAATCCTTTGGGTATTTGGCTAATTTTGATATCTAAAAATTCGCTCAAAAGTAATTATTTACGGTTTCACAATCTCGAAAGTATAAAAGATATTCATTTCACTGAAAAGTTAAAAGGTAGTTAAAATTTTTGATATTATTCAGAAAAAAAATTTAAGTTTACTCTAAAAACTAGGTGTGGTTAAGTGAGTAAAATGTCCACGATCATTTAATGTATCTTGTGAAGATAATCACCAATCCAAGATAATAAGAAGAAATAGAAAGATAATGTTCTAAAAAAAAATTCCTTTTTGTTTTTAGTATAATAATTATGATTTGAAATGAAAAAATTAGATTTTTTCTAAAATTCTTTTTAAACTAATGGTATATTTCAATAAAATTACAATCTAAAATAGGTAGGTACCACTAAATATTATTTTAAAAAATTAGAAATTTTTCATTTCAGTATAACTTTTAATTTCATAAAAATATAGGTACCTACTGCAGGTCGCCAGTACTAAAAAAGGATAACAGTAAAATAAAAGTTTTTGATTGGATACGTTTTTATTTTTTTTAATATATTATGAATATACATAATATGATACATATGGTATACATATATATGATACATTCTTTAAACATAAAACTTTTAAGGAATAGACTTTATGCCTTATTCTCTTATCAATGCTTTCTAAAGATACCTTTTATGATAATGGATAAAGTTTTACTCTTAGATGTGTTAATGTAAAATATTTTTTTCAAAAATCGATGAAAATTCGGAGTTCAGAAAATTTTATTTTAAAAATTTAATAAAATTATCTTGTATGATAAGTTTTTAAAGTAGGACCATTCTGCTCCAAAAACAAAAATCTTAAATACTAGATTGTAAAAAAGGTTAAAGTAGTAGTTGTATTGTAACTTTATTTCTTTAGAGGATAACGTCATTTTTTATTAGGATAATATCATTAAATTTTGCATTTAGTTAATTTGAAAATAAACAATTTTAAATAATAATAACTGCCGTATAAGTATAATATTTTATATACTGTTTTAGTAGCAGTAGCATTTCAAAATCAAAATAATTCCTTTTAAGTATTAAAATTGGCGCCATTTCATGTTAACATATACCTACGTTATTTCATTACAACCTCCACAAAATTTACTATGTTATATACATTAAGCAATATGTTAAAGTGAATATATTTTACAAAAATAGTCAAATGATATTCGATATTTTTGCTTTTTTTTTTTTTATAGTTTTCAAAAATTTTTTTATTTGAAAAATTAATAAATACTAGCAAATCCCCTGTGCAATTGCACAATTTCTATAGATTCAAAAACATTTACGGTATCATACTGACTCCCTTAATAAACTACCTAAAAATTTCATTTTTACATCAGCACCATTAAAAAAATGTAGAAATCACTTACTTACTTGTAATAGAAAAAAACATAAAACAAATCTAAACACATAAAATTAAAAATGTTAGGTACAGTTTATTAATTTTTTCTCGCCGTTTTTTCGTGGCGTAATTTTTAACAGTTTTTTAATCATTGAGAAAAAATGGTCCAAGCTAAAAACACATTCAGGGCAAAAGTTCGTGCCGATATCTCAAAAATTGTTTGAAACAAACACCAACCGCTACGACTTTTTTTTTTTTTTTTGTTACATTTAAAACAATCCCAATAATCGAAATAATTTTAATATTTGTTAAAATTTTACCAGACTCTCTATTTTTCTTTAGTTTAAAAAAAAAATTTTTATGTCGATAAAAACAGTTGTTTTCGCCGCGAAATTACTTTGATTACCAAAACTACTTTCAAGTCTTTTGCGTTTATTTTTTTTTTTGCTTGAAAAAAATTTGCTGAATTTATTTTATTTAAATGTACTTTGGAAGAGGTCATTAGTATATTTAATAAAAGATTCATGTCTCTGATAATGTAATTTCATAAATTTTCGGGGCTTTTTTTTGTGTGGGTCGTTTTCGACAGCTTTTTAATTTAATGGTCTAATAATAAATTAGTACAAAATTATGAATCTATTGTGAGAGAAGGCTTCTAAAATGATATTTCCTATGTTATTTTTTCTTTTTTTTTTAAGAAAAATATCCATTTCTATAATATTTAGTAAGTTTCTGATTTCTGTTATGAAATATAATTAGCTAAGTCTGCCGAATTTTATATTAATAAAAAAAATTCGAATATTTTATGTTATATCAAAAATTCAGCTTAAAAAATCAAAATTCCAACCTAAATAAACAAAACTACTTTAAAATCTGTTGCGAAACTTTTACCAGCTTTTATGATAGTGAAAACAAAATCAAGAATAAAATCGGCCTATTATTTTTTTTTCTTATAAATATAAGGCTTACTATAAACTTTGCTCTTTTCACTTTCAGGTCTTTTAATTTTATTAAGAGTATTTTTATTTTTTTCATAACAAAGAGTCATTTGAAAACTGCCAGCAGAAGATTAATAATTTATTTTTAATTTACCGCTGCGACCAGTTCATAATGGATGTGGCGGTTAAATTTAAAAATTTGCTTTAAATTTTGTGTCGAAAGTACTTTTAAAAAGTAAAAGTTTGTGTCTCTGATAAGACTTTTAGTCGAAGATTTGTGTCTCTGTTAATAAAATTTTAAATTATTAAATAAATATACAGAAATAAATATCACCATTGCCAGTTTAGTTTATATTCAGTGTGAGTGGTTTATTATAGATCTGGCCAACATCTTGTGTGTATAATATTGTGTATATAATCAGAAATTCAATCATTAATTCCTGGTATTATATTATCTGATCTGATTAATAAATATTATTTTTTTCCATTGCTAACAATTTTATTAATGGTCTAATAATAAATTAGTACAAAATTATGAATCTTTTGTGAGAGAAGGCTTCTGAAATGATATTTTCTATGTTATTTTTTTCTTTTTTTTTTAAGAAAAATATCCGTTTCTATAATATTTAGTAAGTTTCTGACGTCTGTTATGAAATATAATTATTTAAGTCTGCCGAATTTTATATTAATAAAAAAATTTCGAATATTTTATGTTATACCAGTTCTACCGAAAATTTAGCTTAAAAATCTAAATTTCAACCTAAATAAACAAAACTATTTTATAGTATGTTACGAAGCTTTTACCAGCTTTTATACTAATGAAAACAAAATCAAGAATAAAATCGGCCTATTATTTTTTTCTTATAAATATCAGGTTTACTATAAACTTTGCTCACTCTCACTTTTTCATTTTCAGGCGTTTTAATTTTATTAAGAGTACCTATTTTTATTTATTTTTTTTTCAAAACAAAGATTGAAAATTATTTTTAATTTACCCCTGCGACCAGTTCATAATGGACGTGGCGGTCAAATTTAAAAATTAAAAATTTGCTGAATTTATTTTTATTGAAAATGTGTTTTTTAAGTATGTACTTTTACTTTTTTGACTGTACTCACTTTTAATGAACGGTTTGTGTCTCTGGTAATACTTCTAGTGGAAACGTGGAAAATTTGGTCACTCGTAATAATATTTACTAAATTTATTTAAATTTTTAATGAACGGTGTGTGTCTCTTGATAATACTTTGAGCCAAAGATTTGTGTCTCTGGTAATAAAATTTTAAATTATTAAATAAATATACAGAAATATCATCATTGCCAGTTTAGTTTACATTCAGTGTGAGTGTTTTATTATAGATATAAAATATATTTTTTTACATGTTGGCAAGGTCTCGCCAACATCTTGTGTATTATATTATAGATATTTAAAATTCGCATTATTATCTATTAAAAAAATATTATTGTGTATAAAAATGTTTGGTATTGAATGTTTCTTGCCAATAATGAAAATTATCTTCAATACCTTTTATAAACTTTTCAAAATACTGCATAAAAATTGGAAATGAAACCGCCTCTAAATCCACAAATTCAAAATCGTTAGTTAAATTATTTAGTCAGCAAGGTTCGGAAAAATCGCTAAATTGAAATCTCCTAATTTTATTATATCTGTGAGTAAATTTAAAATTCAAATTCGGAAAAACATGTTGTTTAGAGGAGGTTTGGTGACAAAATGCAGTTGTTTGGTGCAAAAATAATTTGACGTTTGACGTTTACGTTAGGTTAAGGTGGCTACCGAAAAGGCACCTTAGACCGTATTTGGTTCATTGTGATACCACATAGAAACTTTTCTATCCCACTCGTTAAATCCAATTTGAGCTTTTTGCAAAGAGAAGTATGCTCTTCACATTTTTACCTATGCTAGATCACTAAGGTTGTTGAAAAGATATTGCTCCAAATGGGTGTTCCTTTTTGCCGACAAGGCTTGGCATGTGCAAAGGAAATGAAGAGTCGTCTCCTCCTTTTCTTCACCTTTGTAGACTGTACAATAGTCGTTTGCGGATAAGCCAAGTCTTTTGGCATATTGCTTCCCTATTAGACAGTGACCGGTGATTATACCCATTGTCATTTGAATATCTGTCCTTTTAAGAGAAAGCAGATCATTGGATCGTCTTAGAACGTGTAAAGTTTAATGTTTAGATATTTTAAATTTTGTAAAAATATATACTAAAAAAAAATTAAAAACCCAATCCAACCTAATGTAATATATGTGGAGATTTTGTAGTTGAAGATTTCAAGGCTGAGCTTTCATCTTGAAAATACTAATATCCGAAGAAATAATTTCTTTAGATAACTGTAAATTATCCATAAACAATTGTTTCGTCCTCATGTTATGTAAAAGATGGTTATTAAACAAACAAAACTCATATTAACGATTTTTGGTTGTCAGAAAGATGTGATTCAAACTGATGAACTTTTTTTTACTTTTACGAAAAGTAAAAAAGTATGCAAATATTGAAATGAATGTATCTGTATTGAGAAGAATTATCACTTATATTATTCAGATATAGAATAAAAAATAAAAGAATCGGATAAGATATACTTATTATTTATAATAAATTTAGATCGGATCATATAAGTAGAGCCCTACGGAAAAAATTTATCAAAATTGCAAAATATACGAATATGCTACATCACATGCTCTTGGAAGGCCATATCAAATGTTGCTATAATTAATTTAATTGAAAAAATATTTGAGAAAAAGGGAATACCCTGATTTTGAAAATATTCTTTAAAAAGCAAATAATACTGATTTTTAATCCAACTCTAAAATGCTTCCTCGCGACAGTTTATCCGCTACATTTTACTGGCGATATTTTTGAATGCGAAATTTTCGTGGCGACATTTTCGTTTACGACATTTTTACCGGTTTTGGACTGCTCCCATACTAAACCGTTAGACAACAGTTTTGCAAAATAGTACTATACAATTTATGTTATGCAGAATAAAATGATAAAAAAAGAACAAGAAGACAAAAAAATGTTACCTAAAATCTTTTTGAATTTTTTTTTTATCAAAAAAATTATGTGTAATTTAATTTAAAAAGTAATTAAATAATTATGTCAATTATCATACCTACAATCTTAAATTAAAATTCACTTTGCAAAGTTAATTCTGTAGATTTGTAATAGTTCAAATAATTTTATTATAATTGTTTTCAATTTTGTTCCAATTCAAATTTTGTAGAAACATACCTGAAAATAAAAAAAAAAATAATATTTACATTAGTTATTGTCATTATTTATTTTGTTAAAATGTATATTTTAATATGTTCTTTATTATTTATATAATATACTTAATAAATGAATAATTTTTAAAAGTATTTTTAAATAAATTTATTGGTAAGAGTAGTAAAACTGTCTACAATCTCATTTTTGATTTTTAAAAGAACTTAACAGCATGATTTAACATCAATGTTTTCCATCAATGTTTCGTCAATTTTATACTGACGAATACATAATTATTAGTATATAAGTGATTGATTAAAGTTCGTTTAAACGTCGTTTTATCTATAAATCAGTATAATATCATAAACCATTATTTTAGGAATAATAAGTAAAGCATACAAAAATAGAAGAAACATTAAGTATGGACAGGAGAAAATTAGAAACAATTTATTGGAAAATAACGGCTGATTATGAAGATAATTCGAGAAACAAGAATTAATTATAGTTTTAGGCTGGAACCTCAACAATAACGAAATCAATATAATGCTATCAGAGGAAGTATTACTTAAAATGTTTTATCGTTTTACTCAGAAATACAAAACAAACATAAAATTTACATATAGGTACATATACATAATATGTATGTATGTATCTATTCAAGACAATAAGAAATTAACGTATTCTCAAAGATTAAGGAAATACTTAAACTTAAAAAAAAAAAAAAAAACCAAATGCTTCTTGACTTGATAATTAAATTGAGTTTCCTCAAAAATAAAAAAAAAAAAACAAAAAAATAGTAGTTATGTATTAACAATTAAAAAATAAACAAATAAGAAAAAAATAAAGAATTATTCATAAGTAGTCACTAGTTGTCTGAACTGAAATCATAAAAAATTGAAAAATAAAAAAAAAAGTAAAGTGTCAAAGTAACAAACAAATAAGAATTTTTTTTTCGAAAATATTCGAAAACAATTTTTTTTTTTTTCTTTTTTTTTTTTTTTGTTTTGGTTAAAAGACATTATTATTATTAAAAAACAAAATATATATAGGTATATTATATATACATATTTATTTAATTGTTTAAGGTAAAAGAGAAATAATACACGAATAATATAACTTTTAAAATTCAACATTGAATACTTAAATATACAAAATGACAGAAGCGCATAATATTTAATATTGTTGTTGTTGTTTGCGTTTGTTTGTTTATACCGCCGAAATTTATTCTTAAATTTTTTTCCTTTTTATTTTTTTTATTTTATTTTTTTTTTTATTATTATTAATATTATTTAAAGTCAAGGTAAAATAATTAAAAATTCAAGTAAATAAATACATATATATTTTAATTATTTTATTTTTAATTTTTTTTTCAGATTTAAATGAAATAAAAAATGGAGTCACAATTAGCTATAAAAAATACAAAACATGTGTTTTTTTTTTTTTGTGATGTTTTGTTTTAAAGTTTTAAAACGTTAATGATAATATTAAGTCAACTAAATAAACTACAATCAAAATTTATTAAGAAAATCATATTATATAACAACAACAATAATAAAAACAACAACAACAAATAAAAAGCAATAACAACAAAATTTAAATCAATTCTCACTATAAAATAAATTTTACAGAACCCTGTCATCATCTTGTTTAACATTCCGACATATTATTATGCTACTTGTACGCTTAGTCATTGTCACTCTTCATTTGTATATATATATATATATATATTATGTATATATATTATTTATACATATATACTTAACAATATTATATAAATATATAAGTATATATGTATTTTGCAGCATACGAGTACAATAATAAATTTTGTATGTTGCAAAAAGCCTCGAATTCAGCTTTAAAAATTTTCACAACAACAAAAAAAAAAAAATAATAGGAAAACTAGATTTAATCTTGTATAAACCTGATTTCTGATGCAGTTAAAATTTTTCTTTATAGAAAATGATTTTTACTTATTTTTTATAGTGAATATCTTAAAGATACATACATTTACAAATATTTAATAATGTACAAATATTTTTTTAATCTTTGAGTCGTAAGACTTTTATAATTTACAGTTAAGTATTTTTATATGTAACTACAAGATTAACATCTAACTAGATAATACCATTTAAAATATAATCATATTAATAGGAATTTGTGATCAAAGTTGTATTATTTTGGTACACGTTTTTAATCTGTGGTTTTTTTTATTAATATATGTACATATATACATATGATCCAGCCGGAAATTGAACGCGAGACTTTTCGTGTTAAAGGCTGATATCTTAACCACTACACCATAGGCTGGATAATATAATATATAATTTAATAGAAGATTTAATAATAACATCTAATTAACTTCATGGCAACAACAGTTTTTCGTCAGTCTTGAAACATTAAAATCATTCTAAAAGACCAGTCTTTAATTTTGTGTTTTACCTTTAAATGATCTACTGGGGCCTAGGTGGCCTAGTGGGTAAGAGCGTATTAAATACGCTGTAAACGCCGAGGGAGTGTGGGTTCGAATCCCACATACGTCGTAAGAATTATTCCCCCTTACGACATTTACAGCCACGTCTGAACAGGAAAGGCTGTGTAATTTCCTGTCCCCATTTATGTGGCAAAGAAATGCATTAAAAAAAAAAATGATCTACTGTATTTATAAATTCTAGGATCTAGGACTTCCATCAAATATGATATTTTTAGATATTTTGCATAAAAATAATGGTAGAAAGCTTGTACATTTAAATGTCCTTCCAAAAAAAATTTTATGAATTTTGCATGTCTTTTAATTCCATCAATTAACCAAGAAATTATCAGATATTTCTATAAGCTGACATTGAAAAGCTGTTTCGGGCTTTACACATCTCTATTTCTTTATAAGTTCAAGACATCATTTGAATTATTATTAATATTATCTTGAACTAATAGTCTAATACAATTTACTAATAAGAATTATTTATATACTAGGTTTATTATTATGTAGATTAGTGTATATTATATGCATTTTTTGTTAATAAAAAATTAAACTGTGTTTGGATAGAAAATGTCTAACAAGCATTTAATATAGTTGAATTAAAGAACGAAAAAAAAAAAAAAATTTTTTTTTTTTTTTCCTAAAGACCGATGACCGTGTTGCGATTATGTTATACCCAAATCAATGCAATGCAATTGTACAGTATATTTACACAAATGTGATATGTGAAATTAATTCCGTGCTTGTATAGTTAAATATAACATTTTTGCCCTCCCGCTCACTAGCAAAACAAGTTTTCCCAATATAATAATTTAATTTAAGGTTTGCATGTTTGTTTGTATGTATGAATGTTTGTATGAATTCATATGAGTGTAAATAAAAAAAAAAAATATGTATGTATATAGTTTTTAAATTATAGTCATGATTATAATATATATTTTACATATGCACACACATATACATACTTTCAATTTTTGTTTCCGTCTAGGTACATAATATTATTATAAAAAATAAATAAAACAAAAGCGAAAAACAAAGTGTTGCATTTTTGACTTGTACACCTTTTATCGCATCAGTTGATAATTTCACGCATTTTTTTGTAGTTTCACGAAAAAAAAAAAATGACGCGCACGCTGATTGCTTTTATAATATGTAACATTAAATTTATTTAATTTTAATTTAATGCATTTTTTTTCCAGTCAAAAATTAAGAATGTTTTTAAATACTCTAAATATTTTCAACTGTAAAAGGATTATAATATAAATCCTTTATATTTATATGAATTTTGTTAAACAAAAAATAATAATTTTAAAAGATCCGGGTAGATTTATATTAAAAATTTAAAATACTAAAACTAAAAAAGTTCAAGTACTACTTTATAACTCATGACATTGTGTTTTTAGAGCAGCAAGTCACAGACAGGTATTTAAAGGAGATTTCATCATATTTTTTTATCTTATGGTAGAATATTTATTGAATAAAGAGACACATTTAATCCTAATTTTCTTAAATTTATATACTCCAGATTTAATATCTAAAATTTAAAAGTGGCGCAATTATAATACAAGTTATGGTTATGGTTAAATTGACAAAAGTGCCCCACGAAAAGAACAAAAAAAAAAAAATTTGGAAATTTTTGAACTGTAAGATTTACTGAGATTCTTTTTCTTCAAATTTTCCATAGTTTTTAGTAGTACCTATCTAATAGCACATTTTAGAAGTAGCCGGATGTTAGTCAATAAAACAAAGTTCGAAAAAAAAGTCAAATTAAAAATTTTTAACAAAAATAATTATATTTAGGCGCCTTCAGTGGCCTCTAGTGGGAAGAGACTCGAATACGCTATAAACACCAAGCGAAACAGTGGGTTTAAATCCCGCACACGTCATAAGAATAATTACCCCGTTACGATATTTCCAGTCACAACAGGAAAGGAGTGGTTGTGTAATTTCCTTGTCACATTTATATGACAGGGGAATAAACTAAAAAAAAAAAAAAAGAAATTATATTTTAGTATTCTAATTTTTTTATTCTAACTATTTTGGAAAATTGTATTAAATTAAATAAAATAGTAAAAAATTAAAAATACTTAAGCTCCTAGGTAAATATTAGTAGGTAAATATTAAGCTCCTAGGTAACTCTTGATTTTATAATTAACTTTAAATATCTCTTCTAAAAATGGAGTCCTTCCTATGTTGTATAAATGTTGATAAAAGCCGTTATAATAAAGGAAATCGGATCATACCTTCTGAGCACAGACAGAACATATCCAGACATAATTTGATCGGAGCATACTCAAAGCACTAGAATTTTATAAATGAACAGAACTAAATTTGTCATAAATACTAAAAATATTCCATTTAAATGCTAAAAAGAATATGATTGAAATTAGTATCTTTATTTGACATTCAGCCATCATAATTTAAATAAATTATCAACTTTTGTTCTTTTTAAATTTTGCCAGATTGAATTTTGCTTTACATGATCGAATATTTTATTAACAGAAACTAAGCATAAAAGAAATTATGCTGGGAGCGCAATCTAATTAAAAAATCTGAGTATTCCCCTCTAAGTACTCGCTTCTTCAGCTAAAAAATGAACACAAATTTTTTTTTTTTTTTAGAGATCGTGCTCTTTTTCGATTAATGCTAAACAAATCATTAAAAGTCTGATTTTGTAATCAACCATAAAATGGCTGCTAATTACTTTTTGTATATAGGTAGGTACATATGTAAGTAAATACATCTCTTATTTATATCTCTGCAAAGCTTATAGATACAGACTTGAAATTTTGAAAACAGAAAGAACTTTTAGACTTATTGTAGAAGTTTGCTTAGAAATTTTTCTTTTTGTACCTGTCTCTGTTTAAGGCCTATTAGGGCTAAAAAATTGAAATTTGGTTATTTTTAGACACCTGTAACTTAGACTCCTGTACTTTGCTCCTATTTATTTATTAAAACCCCCATTATTTCAACAAAAAAGCATTCAAATTTTGAAACGCTGCTAAACAAATCTTAAAAACTCTTATTTTGTAATCAATTATTAATTATAAGATCCTTCCTAATTACTTTTTGCACATTATATACATTATGTATATACGTACAGATTTCAACAAATCATTTAAAATAATGCAATTAAAGTTTTGCATCTTAATATTGAATATTTTTTTGTTCTAAATTTTTTTAATTCAATATTTTTTAAATTTTAAAAAAAAAAATACTGAATTCTACAGTAGCCAAAACAGTTTACACCTCTTTCAAAATTTTTTTATTGTTTTTATTGATTTTTTAAGAATATCAACAAAGTGCATTTGAAAAGTGCATACTGCATTTCACATACAATTAACACTTTAGCCTATCTTTAACATTGTCTTACAGTGCACCTGTAAAATAGAGAATTTTGTAATCTAACCTTTGTATAATGAACGAAAAAAAAAAAATTTCGAAATAAAATTAATTATTTACTTACATAATATGTATGTACATATGTAAATACTTCTATTTACAATACATATACATATATGATATTACAGTGTTAAATATGTATTATATTTAATTAGATTTTATCTAAACTTTTTAAACTACTCTAGATAAAATTTTATTTTATTTTAAGCTTTTATTGCATTTAATATTTTTTTATTTTAAAAAATTTATGGCTATTTGAAATTTTTTTTTTTTTTTTATTATTTCCAAGATATGAAAGTATAACTGCGATTTTTATATTTTTTTTTTTTTGTTCTTATCAATCTTAACGTAAAATACGTCAATTTAAATCGTTCTTGGAATTATGACTATTAAAATATGAGAATACTAATACATATAATATTTTATTAATATACAAATAAATATATGTATGTATGAGTGTATTATTTAAATTAATAAAAAAAAATACATAAATTAAAGTTCTAGAAAGAAAAAAAACAGTAAAATAAAATTGTATATTTTTTTTTGTGTATTTTATAAATAAGCGTTCATAATAATTAATTTATCTAAAATTTTGGTATAATTATACCCGTATGAACTATGTTCAAGGGTATAATAAATTTGCCATTACGTTTGTGACACCTTAAAGGAGCCGAGCTAGATATAGTGTCAAAGGTATGGATCGGCTCAGAATCGAATTCTGAGTCGATTAAGCCATGTACGTCCCTCCGCCCGTCCGTCCGCACGATAACTCAAAAAATAAAGGAGCTAGGAGGCTGAAATTTTTTTTACGTCACTTTTGTAAAATTGTTAGTTTTGCTATTTAACTCCAGCATTTTCGGCCCCCGGGTTCGAATAGCTGCCATACAACGTCTTTCTTTAAATAAAAATAACCCAGTGTCTGTTCAATCTAGGTATCTGAAATTTTGCGAATGATGATCAAGCTTTATGGCAACAACTTCTGCAAAATTTGGTTGTGGTGGTGTGACGGGTTCGGGTATCTGCCATACAAAATCTCTTTTTAAATGAAAAGAACTCAGTGTCCGTCCACACGATAACTCAAAAAATAGAGGAGCTAGGAGGCTGAACATTTTTTTACGTCACTTTTGTTAAATTGTTAGTTTTGCTATTTAACTCCAGCATTTTCGGCCCCCGGGTGCGAGTAGCTGCCATACAACGTCTTTCCTTAAATGTAAATAAGCCAGTGTCTGTTCAATCTAGGTATCTGCAATTTTGCGAATGATGATCAAGTTTTATGGCAACAACTTCTGCAAAATTTGGTTGCGGTGGTACGACGGGTTCGGGTAGCTGCCATACAACTTCTCTTTTTAAATGAAAATAACTCAGTGTCCGTCCGCACGATAACTCAAAAAATAAAGGAGCTAAGAGGCTATTATTTTTTTTACGTCACTTTTGCAAAATTGTTAGTTTTGCTATTAACTCCAGTGCCGGGTTCGAGTAGCTGCCATAAAACTTCTTTCTTTAAATGGAAATAATCCAGTGTCTATTCAATTTAGGTATCTGAAATTTTGCGAATGATAATCCAGTTTTATGGCAATAACTTCTTTAAAATTTGGTTGTGATGATATGACAGGATCGGGTAGTTGCCATACAACCTCTCTTTTTAAATGAAAATAACTCAGTGTCTATTGAATCTAGCTATCTGAAATTTAGTGAAAAAGCGTCGAGTTGCATGCCAAAAACTTTTGTAAAATTTGATTGATCTAATGCAGTCGGTTTAGGCTTCTTGCATTTCTTGGAACTTAATGAAGCTAGGCGCAATAGATTCGGGTAGCTGTCATACAACTCCACAATTTACATAAATATATCTCTGTAGTTCGGTACTAAAACATCTGAATGTTTTTAAAAGATGATCAAGTTTTATAATAGGATATATTACGTTCATACGGGTATCCCAGAGTTGACACAGTCTACTCTACTGCACTCTTCCTCGTTTATTTAATAAAAATTAGAAAAAAAAAAAATAATAATAAGTCAAGACCTTGTCATTATGGTATTTTTGAAAATTCTTAGATAAAATTTGATTTGAAAAAAAAATGTATTGATTATTTCAATTATTTTCTAATCATAATATTTTAGAATTATTATTTGAAGAGTAGGTACATATTTGCAAAGGTTACTTATTTTGTTAGTATTGAATTTGATTTCAAATTCAAATTCGAAAACTGTCCGAATCCTTGTATTTATTTCTACATTGAGCTTAAATGTTAAATTTACTCATAATGCATTTATGAAAAATGAATTACGTTATATTTATCTTAAATTGCTGGGTTGTAAATGAGCGAACTAATTTGGCAACACTAAATTTTGTCTGAGCAACATTTGAGACCGATCACGTTTGAGTCTGCTCTATCAGCTGTGAGCACATGTGAATAACTCAAAATATAGCGAACCTAATATTTGAGCGGACTCTAAATTTGAGTTGAGGGATGGGAGATGAGGTCTAAATTAAATCTTTTTACAACCCTGTTCAAATGATTATACATACAAAGGTGCTTTCATTTTGAGAGGATTCAGGCTTCGATTACTTTGAAACTTTTCTAGTTGGTTTATCCTTTTGTTTTTGTTTTTATGCGAGTAGGTGGGAATTATCGAAAGACACTATAGAGGAGTGCAATGTACAATGAGTAAGAGACCTCACCAAATATTAGCTCCCTGATTTTCACCAAAAAATAGGCTAAATTATAACCTAAACAACATCCTTTAATACTCGACAGGTACTGCCTGGTCAATGAAAGTTGAGTTAGGGAATAAAAATTGATTTCAAATTGACGAGCATATTGTGAGGAAAGTTGTTAATGTTTACCTTGAACGTTGTATATGTAATCCTAGCCAATTCTAGGGAACATATTAGGTAAGAGATGGCTTCATATTCGCGATGTTCGTATCACAAATGAATTTCCGTAAGTCGAATTATGCCATCTGAGAAATTTCACTATATAGGGATGGATATAATTGAAGTTCTTGTTTGAACATTCCTATAAGGTATTCCTTTATTATATAAAATACAATCAGTATTCTTGTATACATCTATATATGCATAATGTATAAGTATACTCAAAACACAATATTGGTATTTGGATATTTTTCACCACTAACAATTTGAATCAAATTTCCGTGTAAAAATTGATTGTAACACCAAAAATATATATACTTAGCGTTTTCTAATATACCTATTTTCAATCTTTCAACAATTTTAAAATTTTCCATAAATACTTAAATATTATGTACGTATCTATACATGTATATATATAGATATTTTTGTTTTAAGGTGTAGTAAAATTAAAAAAAAGAACGTATAGCTAGCAACAAATTTTACTTATTTTAAATGACAACAAAAATAAAGTTTGTTTTCTTTTGTTTTTTATTATTTAATTCAAAAAAAAAGAAAAAAAAAAAAATTATCGTTTACATCTACTTATTATCTAACAAAAAAAAAATTTTACGATAAAAAAATATTATTGTAAAATTTTCCCCTAAAAAATAAAGTAGAATATTTGTACTAATTATTTTCAGTTTGGAAAAAATAACAAAACAATTTTTCGCACATTTTTCAACTAAATTTTGAAAAATTTCCTTATTAGTTTTACTCTGTTTGTCCGCCCATTTGTCTGTTTACCAAACTTTTACACCATTTAAGATATAAATATAGAATAATGAAATTTAATGCTGTAAAGTTAATGCTGTAGAACAATTTTTTTTATCTCCACCCATTAGAGAGCGACAGTCCCAAATAATTTGAAAACCCTATTTTTAAAAGGGTATATTTCCTGTTTTCCTTAACATTTTTTCAATTTAAAATTGTCAAAGGATAGTACTTTTGTTTACCTTAATAAATTTACCGTTATTAAAAATAAAATTTTACAAGACTTTGATTTGTTCGTATCTCTACATAGCTTATAGGTATAGAGTAGAGACGTGCAATTTGAGAAAAGAAAAAACTTTCAGAGTTAGTATAAATTTGTTTAGAAATTTATTTTGTAACTTACTCTATTTAAAAGTGGGGCTGTGGTGGCCTAGTGGGTAAGAGCGTATAAAATATGCTATAAATACCGAGGGAGTGTGGGTTCGAGTCCCACACACGTCGTAAGAATTATTCTCCCTTACGACATTTACAGCCACGCCTGAACAGAAAAGGCTGTGAAATTTACTGACCACATTTATGTGGCAGAGAAATGCATCAAAAAAAAAAAAAATTTAAGAGTTATTAATGGAAAAAAGTTGAAGTTTAGCTACTTTTAACTGTATTTTTTCGTTGAGTGCATAATAATTTCTTCTTTGCAAGCCAAAATATTCTAAACTCGTTTTATTATTTTTTGGAAAAAATATGCCTATAAAAACGTTTAGTTTTACATTTTCTTTGTTTTTTTTTTTTTTTTTAAATTAACAGATATACATTTTTTATTCATGCGTTTTGATGACATTGTTGTTCTAACTACATACGAACCATCTCCATATATAATATTCTATATGACCATAAAAGTTGAATATTTTTTATTTTGCGGTGCGAAAAAAAAAGCAAAACCAACAAGAAAACAATTAATATCTATATTGGGTCTCTCTCTCTATAAGTCTATAAAATATAATATCTATATATTTTGTAGTTTTACTATTTTTTTGATCTAACCGGCGGTCTCTTACTCGTGCTCTATATGATGATAATTAGTATTATTGCTGACATACGATATAATATTAAACAATAGATAAAATATATCTAAATCTAAAGATAATAAATTATTTATTTATTTTGTATTTTTTGTTTATGTTAAAAAAATTTTTTTTGATTTAAAAACTATGTATAAGTAAATTTCATTTTTAATATTATAATGTATAGAAATTAATCTAATAATTATTTTTCTTCGTAGAAAAATGATTAAAAATTGTAATGAAATGAATATATGTATCTACAAAATGAAGACAAGTAAGATAATATAATTTAAATAAAAGAATAGACAAAAAAAAAGTTAATTAATTTTTATTAATTTAATACTTTTAAATTTCAATGTATTATGAAATCCTAAAATTGTCATAAGATTCGCATTTTTAGATCGCCCCTTTTTTCGTTTTTTTAAAGAGTCACTGGAAACTTTCTTATGCAATTATTTAAAGTTATGTTACAGAAATTTAAGATTCATTACACGCTAACTGGACTCTAATTATTTTAAGAATATCTTTAATATAGCCAAAAGTTTAAAAACCTTTCTCGTATAACGAAATGTGTGAAATTAATTTAAGAATTCGGCAATAAATGGATCGGCTCAGAATCGAATTCTGAGTCGATTAAACCATGTACGTCCATCCGTTCGTCCGCATGATAACTCAAAAAATAAAGGAGGTAGGAGGCTGAACATTTTTTTAACGTCACTTTTGCAAAATTGTTAGTTTTGATATTTAAATCCAGCATTTTCGGCCGCCGGGTTCGAGTAGCTGCCATACAACTTTTTTCTTTATACATATAGAAATAACTCAGTATCTATTGAAGCTAGATATCTGTAATTTTGCAAATGATGATCAAGTTTTATGGAAACAACTTCTGTAAAATTTAGTTGTAATGGTACGACAGGTTCGGGTAGCTGCGATATAAATTATCTTTTTAAATGAAAATAACTCAGTTTCTAGCTACAACTTCTGTCAAATTTGGTTGTGCTTGTGCAATAGATTCGGGTAGCTGTCATACAACTCCACAATTTACATAAATATATCTCTGTATAGGTAGCGTCGATACTAAAACATGAGAAAGTTTTTAAAAGATGATCAAGTTTTATAGAAACAGGATATATTAAGTTCATACGGGTATCCCATAGTTGACACAGTCTACTTTACTGCACTCTTTCTCGGTTTTTCTTGACTTATTATAATGGGACCTATATTAGAAGAATAGTCTAAATTTTCTATGGAACTTTTGATTACGGGACATTAAATTTAGAGATTTACGCTCGGAACTAGAATGCCTTGAACTATCAATGATACTTCTGACTTAGGGAAATTGAATTCACAGCTTTTTTTAACCTTTTGCTTTACATAATAATTTCAACTGTCTATCATTTTTTATACACATCTAAACGTTTTCTAACATTTTTTGAATTCATATAATAAACTAAGCTAAAAATTATTTGAACCCTTAAACGATTTAAACCCTCTGTAAATGTTGCTTTGAATTTGAAAAAATAGAATGACAATTTACAAAAGGTATCATACATTTTGAACAAACATATTTTAAAATATCAAAATAATATACGTATGTGTATATATATTATTATCGTTATGCAGAATTTAATTCTATATGGTTTACATTTTTCAAAATACATATTTTAGATTTGAAAAAATGAGAGAAAAAAGAAAAAAGAAAATATAAATAAAATTTAATTTTAATTTAACCTATTTTTTAATTAGTTAACTTTTACTTGATAGTTAAATGTAAATCAAATATTGCATATTTTTAAAAGAATGTTGCATATTCATACAAATATACCTATGTAGACATATAGACATAACCACTTATTTAAATATGCATGTTAATCAAAATTTGATTTACATTTATATAATTAATAATTTATGTATGTATATATATCTTTTACAAAAAAAAAAAAAAACAAAACATCAAAATATAAAATGTTATATACATAACATAGATACTTATTTACTTTTTTTTTTTTAATTTTACTCAATAATGTGGTATCTCAAGACCAGAAAATAAATATGTACCTAAATACAATATTATTTTATATTCATATATGTAAATATATATATACGTACATATGTATGTACATAATTATATTCTTACGACATGCTTCTTAAAGTTCAATCTAAAAAGTCAATCACATATATTCGACACATTTATTCAACACCATCACATTTCATTAATTACGATTTTACTAAACAAAAAAAAAAAAAACAGAAAACATCAAAACTTAAAAAGTTTACAATTTAGACAAAAAAAAAAAAAAAAACGCGAATAGCAAAAAAGAAAAAAAAATTTTAATACATACTTACATACATACATATACGTATTTTATTTTCTGTAATTTTATTTTTTTTTTTTAAATTTATATTCGATAAATTTTTAATATTACAAACGAAATATATTCATTATGTATAAAAGTTTCTATTTATATATGTATGTATATATGTGTATATATCTATCTATTCAATACTAAAATTTTTATATATAAGTAAATCACTCATACTTTTATATCTTTAATTTTCCTCCAAATAACTATAACTGTACAAAATAATAGTGAAAAATGAAAAAAAAAAAATAAATAAAATTTAGATCGCAAAATAACAGCTAAGTGTTGCGCACACGGTCACTTTGCAGTTGATTATTATTTAAGCGCATTTAATATTGTACCTTTATATGTATATAAAATGCATACCATATACAAATGACAAAAATAATATTATACCTATAGTATCTAAATATTTTTTGTGGTTTTTTATATATATATATATACAAGTACATATATTATATGTATGTATATCTTATCTTAATATTATTTTTATATATACTAATTCATTCAGTATTTTTTTTTTATTTCTTACCTATGGTTTGGTTTAGACATTTCTAATAAAAACATATAAAAAGAAAAAAAAAAAAAATAACAAGACAAAAATAATACTGAAAGTCACTGCTTAAAAAACTTGGAATAGAAAATAAATATACAAAAAAAAAAAAAAAAAACAAAAAATTTAAAAAACTTTCTAATAAAATCGCGAACAAATTCATGTTATGTTCGCGCTCATGTAAACTACTACAAAATACAAAAAAACAAAAAAAAAACAACAAAAAAAAAAATCATAATATACAACGAAAGAAATATTTTATGTTATTATTATTTTTTCAGAAAAAAACAAAAACAATTTATAGGTGATTTTTGAGAGAGGTGTTATTACCTTAAAATAGATTAAAATTAATATATTCAGATCACTACATATTAAATATGTATAGGTATATATTTTTTTTTTCATCTAATTTTTCGTAAAAATTTAAGTACTGTTGTACTCGATTAGAAGATCGCAAATTTGAAATTATATATTAAATAAGTATGGATATAACACATAATTTGCATTGTTTGCGTTCCTTTTACAGAGTAAATTATTTTTTTTTACTCCCAACTGCACTAACCTTCGAGAAACAGTAGATAGGAGCAAATACAATTTTAATAAGTTAACGTTTTATTTACCAACTAATCCCAACTGCTATCAACTATTATTTTCGTGTAAAAGGAGCGCAAACATTATTAACTAGATTATGTACCTGTACCTCTATGATATTTAAAATATCCCCATATCGTATAAAGAATTTTTGATTTTTTGAGTTTTATTTTGTTTAATTTAACATTTAACATAACATTTCATAACATGAAAGACAAATTCATTGAAAAAGTTATTAATTTATTCTTTTAAGTTCAATATTTATTGAAACGACGCAAGTTTTCTATATAATTACATGTACACCTATAAGGTAAGTTCCGTTTCAAATCATAACATTTTTTTTTTTTTTGTAAATTACAGATGAAATCAACACTTAGTTGAAATTAAATGTTAATATTTTGCTGAATCATCGTTTTGTTATGTTTTTTTTTCTTTAATAGATTGTTATATTTATATTTTACATATGTACCCATTGTTATTTGACATTAGGACTGTATTTCTTTACGAATTTTTTATGTTTTGTTTTTTCTTTTTGGAAAATTCTGAAAGCTTATTGGGAAAAATTAAATATCGGCTTGTTAACCATATTTGAAGAAAAAAACGAATATGTATATCCTAAATAGAGGATTAAAATTTTTTTTACTTTAAGTTTAGTTAAAAGTTATTTTATTTTTCTTTTCAAAACTTTTCTAATTTTTGCTTAAAATTCAAATTCAACTTGTTTTTTTTTCTTTAATGTTATTAAAAAAGATTAACCTAAAAGTATGCAATACACTTGCATATATAGAAAATTTTTATTTTTTTATTTTATTTTTATTCTTATATACCTATATTGTGCATTTTACTATAATTGTGAATCTTATTATATCAATGTTCAACTAAAAATTAAAAAACAATATACATATACATACACATACATATATTACTTATATTAAATTTTGTTTTTATTATTTTTGTGCTAGATTATGCGCGAATCTGATACAAAAATTGAAAAAAAAAAAAAAAAATAACGAAAATTTTTTTTAAATATGAAAAAGAAAAAAAAAAAATTAAAAACAAAGAAAAAAAAAAACATTAATTGAGCGCAATCCGAACACAACCGCGAACAGTAAGTCGCGTTGTTGTATTAAATCACGCTTAATATGTTATTATTTGCCAAAGCTTTTCCTATTATTCTTTTTTTTTTTTAATTTTTAGTTCGTTTTTTTTTTTTTGGTTTTTTAATTTTTTTTTTTTATTGTTTTTCCGAATTTGTTTAGTTTTATCAAGTTGGTTGCCCGTTATATATATTTTTTGTTTTTTGTGTTTTGTTTTTCTTCATGTTTAAATTTTACCTATTTTCTATATTTTGTTTTGTTGTTTTTCTATCTTTTTAGTTTCGTTTTTTTTTTTTTTTTGGTTGTGCTTCTTATTTTATTTTTCGTTTGGTTTTTGTGTTTTTTTTTTTTTTTTTTGTTTGATAAAAATTGTATTTATTGTTGTGAAAAATAAGGAAAATTAGGTGGGATTTCAATTGTTTTTGTTATGTTTTTATGTTTTTTTTATTTTAAATTTTTGCTTTTTTTTTTTTAAGTTTTTGCTTTTTAGGTTGATGATTTGATTTTATAACTCAAAAATCAAAAAATAAAAAATGCAAAATGGAAAAAAAAAATAATGCCAATCAATATTGTAGTTGAATAAATGTTTCAGTTGGAAAAAGAAAAAAATAATAATTTTCTTGCTTCGATTTTTTTTTGTTTTAAATTTTTCTCTTTCCAATTTTTATAGAAAACAAAAAATAAAAAAAAAAAAGTTTTAACTGAAAATTGCTAATTTTGAACGGTGCCTTTATTTTACTTGTATATATATATAAAGACGATAAACTAATTATGTATATGTATATATAATTAAAAGTGGGAGATATGATTAAAATTTTTATTGTATTTGATAATAAAAAAAAAAAAAAAACAAAAAATAATTATGTGCAAAAATGATGAACACATTTTTTAAAATATATTTTTATTTAGTTGAAAGTTCAATAAAAAATAAACTATTAAGTAAGATTTAGATTGTTTTAAAAATTAAACTTGGAAAAAATTATTTTTTTATTTTTATTCTATAATTTTAAGTACATTTATTGTATACGTATGATTTTTAATAATTTTCTATATTAAAATTAACAAATAATTAAATAAATATAATATTATGTTTGATTTAAATATATGTATTATAAAAAAAAATAACCATTTTCAAAATATTGGAAACTAAGTTTTTCCAACTAAAAATAGTTCACTCAAATAGAATACTCAAAGCGTTTGTTTTCCGAGGATTGTTTTTAAGCATTGTTTTTAATGTCCTAAAAATATTTGTTTATTGTTAAGATGATGGTTATAAAAATACAAATAGAAAATTATAGATTTTGAAACTAAGTTTTTTTTCATCTGATCCATTTTAAATTAAGCTAACCTTAAGAGAAATATTTTTTTTTGCTTCAGAGATGTTTTTTTTTAATTGGCAGATTTAGGTTGGCACACCACAAACAGCATTGAGTTATCTCGGTAAAATGAAAAATAACGTTTTTCGCCTAATAGGGCAACCTGTCATCGGATCTTTATCTCTTTTTTATAGATAATTTGTCGGTAGCGCCACTTGCTCAAATGATTTAAAATTGTTAATCTCAAATGAATGAATTAAAATCGTTTTCTCAAATAATTCCAATATAATACAAGAGGGACAGCCCACATCTGTGGAAATTTATATGTGGATTAAAACTGATTATGGACATTTATTTGTTGTGAGAACTCCGAAAATATAGAACATACTCCCACAAAATGTGTTCCTCCCTGTTAACAATATTCCGTTTTACAATTTGCACTTATTCAAAAAGGACCTTTTCAAATTCGTATCTAATTTACTTCTCTAATTTCTCCCATTTTTGTTCCATTTTCCTTGCTCATTTCGGCTCCCATTTATTCAAACCTACACCAGTAATGTACAAAGGATGGAGTTTCTTAGAGTTTGGCTAGCGCGTAAAAGAAAAAAAACTTTTACGCTTGATTTTTAACCTTTTTTTCATTTCTTCTCATAAGTGTATTTTTGTTACACTTTGTGTGACACCCGTGACGTCCCATTATTCTTACGACGTGTGTGGGATTCGAACCCACACTCCCTCGGCTCTTATCCAGTAGGTCACCGAGACCTAATAAGTGTATTCTAAATGATTATTTCGATATAATACCTCTATAATATCTCTTTACAATATCATAAAAATTGTTAGATGAATTTATTGAATACATTTTACTTTTTAGTTGGCAATCAAAGATTAAATGTGCTATACAAAAAGAACAAATTTTGTAAATCCGATTGAAATTCGCCGTTCACATATTCTTAAGTTTTGAAAAAAAATTAAGATCATAATCTGCTAAAGCTGATCTTATAGTTATGCCTTACAGAATTTTCATTAAAATACAAAAATATAAGTATTTCTGAAAAAATACTCAAATTTATAAAATGGTCAAGAAAATTTAACGAATATCAGGGAAGGAAATACGAATAAAAGAATATTGAGGGGTAAAAACACTTAGAACACTTTTTTTTTGATATTGAAGAAATGTTAAAATTCTTATAGAAGTCTAGTAAGTGATGATTGTGCCTTGAGGCAGTATTAGACAATAGTTATAAAAGGAAACCATTATTATTTACAGGGGCGCCTGCAAAATGGATATGAACAATAATCATATCATTTTTTTTTATAGATTAGAGATTTCCAAATTTCAATGCATATTTTTTCATTTTATTGAAATTTTTCTATAATTAATAATTATATACATATGTATGTACACAATACTTAATCTTCTTATATGTGTAACTATATATGTAAATACATACATGATACATAACATTTGATATTTGCACGTGTAAATTCATTACAGTTTAAATTTAAAGTCAGAAATAATTTATTGCTTGAATATTAAATTTAAATTTTATTATAAAATTTAACTCATATTTTAATTTTATCTCAGATTACAATAAAAAAAAAAACTGTTATTTTTACACTTTTGAATAATTTGTTTTTTTGTTTTGTTTGTTAAATTTTCCAATGCTTAAAATTAAAAACAAAATAATTAAATAAATGATTTGTTTAATAATATAAAATATTTTTCCTTTTTTATCGTTTAATTCTAAATAAATGATATTTAAAATTAAATAACCATTTTCATTAATATAAATAATAATATAATGTTTTTTTTATTTTTTAAATTTTAATTGATAAATAGCATTTTGTTACTGATTAACAAACTAAAAGTGCAACTTAATCATAAATTTTAAAATCTGTCTTTCATGCAATTTAATATTTTACTTATTTTCCTCTTTTCCTTTTTTTTTTTCTTTTATTTCAATAGGTATTCACCATTATTCATTTTGTAGTACAGTAAAGTGGTGAAATGTCGTGCATTTATTTCTCGATTATTTTACTATTATAAAATGTTTTGGTTTGATATGTTGAAGTTTATGAATTTACTAGTTTTGAGAAAGTATTAGAAATCAGAGTTGTAAAAAGTTAAAATTTCGACTCAACTAATCGCTCAATTCAAATATTAAGTTCAGTCAAACTATGAGTGTTGAGTCCGTTAATTTGCAATCCGGCATATTTATTTTTTCAAATTAATTTGAGAAATACTAAAAAATACTTTCTGTATTTTAAAATACAAAATTATACTAAACTGTAATCAGAAATGGAGAATAAATTTTATTAAATTAGTAAATAAATTAATTTAAATTAAATTAGTACATTATTTAATATTTGGCTTTTTCTAACGTCTAACACTATAATGCTGCGACATTTTGCTTTTCATCAATATTAATTTTACTGACCGCATACATGAATATAATAAGGTAGGTATTGTTTTTAATATACTTACATAGTTATCATATTTCAACAATTCCAATTTTCTACTTATTTTTAAAATGATTGATGAAAATGATCGGAGACATAAACCAATCTTCAATAATATATACATAATTTTGCCAATGATATAGTAAAATTCTAAACCATTTTTTCAAATTCGAAATAATATTGGATTTAATTTGCTTTCGTCAAAATACTAAATTTTCTATATTGCACAATTTTTGACCAATTTACCCTATATATTTTTTTTTTTGCAAAAGAATCACCAATTATATATATTCATATAAACCTTTATATCTTACTTTTAACACCTTTTTCTTAAAAATTAATTTAATTTTACAAACAAGTTTTTTTTAGATCATTCAGCCGCTTGTGAAGAATTTTAATGAGTTGTTAAATTTTTTTATTCTCTTTTACCTTTATTGTTTTTCTTTTGTAAATTTATTTAATAGAGATATATTGATATTGATATATTAATGTTTAGATACCTATATATGTATCTAAAAAAAAAATTTATAATGAAAATCCTTAAATAAAAAAAAAATAAATAAATAAATAACATAAATAATAATGAAAAACAAGATCAGATTTCAATTTAAGATTTATATATCGGTATTTTCACTTTTAAATCAATTAAAAGACAATTTATCTTTTCCAATACAGCATTTCAGTATACGAAATAATTAACTTATGTTTTACTTAAGATATATTTTCAAACAAACAAAGCCGAAAAATTAAAAGATACGATTAATTAAATTTTTAAAGTTTTAAAGAGTATGCTTCAAAAATAAATATATTAAGAGAACAATTTTATTTTAAATCCAACGAAAATAATCATTAGAAGCCTAAGAACTTTATAACACTGATATTGAACCAAAGAAATGCAAATTTTTATATATATTTTATAAAATGCCGAATAAGTTAAGAAGATACCATATACCTAAATGTTTGTTGTTTGATAAAAAGTTTTAACTAGTCTAAAGTGACAGATGATGGAAATTAGATGCGAACCCCTACTCAGTTCAAATATCTACTGAACAATGAAATTTATATTAAGTAAAACTGACAACAAAATATTTATTTGGTGATTTAAGGTAACAAACATAAAATGGAGAAATTACCCTTTTATTTTGTTTTTTTCATGCGCTAGCCTAACTATAATTTGAAAGTTTTTTATACAATATTTGTGTAGGTTTGACTAATTTAACTGGGAAAGAAAAAATCTTAAGATATTAAAGTGTATATACGTACAATTTTAAGTTTCGTAATGGAACGAGAGTAGATTGATTCAATTTACGAAAATGACATATTATTCAAAAGGAAAGGAATGGTTACTTGATCAAAAAACTGAAGCAGTAAGTAAACATGCTCAAAAGGAGAATTACAATTATCTTCTTTTTCTTCAGCATTTATTAGTTTTCTAACAACCATTTGAGGATTAATTTTTGAGCTTAACTTGTACATTTACAAGTCATTACTTAAATATTTGCTCTTATCCTACAATATCATCTTGTTAAATAGTAATGTACACTTTTTTATGACATAGAAGCGTTAGGTCTTCAAAGTAATAATAAACATATGTTTAACTAAATATAATGATTACAAGTTAAAGATGTATTGGTGAAAAAGTATTGTCTATATTGTAAACACAGTTAGTTGTGGTTAAGATGCCAAATCGAAATTATAATAAAATATTTTTAACCAAAAAAAAAAAAAAAAAAATTTTAACAGGTCCGTATTTATTTATTTTTGTTTCATAAATCTTTACATACATTTTTTTTTTTCTTTTAATACAAAATATTATGTATATATTGAATAAAAAATAATTGGAAAAAATAAATTACTATATAGTATAGATACACTTCCCTTTCCTGGAACTATTTATTTTATTTTTAACTTTGTAACATAAACAATTTTGGTTAACTAAAATGAAATAAAATAGTTTATGTTTTTAGCATTTTGTTAATTTATAAAAAAAAAAAAATTTATATCTTCTGTATAGTAACAATAAGATGTCTTTTGCTAATTTACACATGTATTGTTGTATTATATGTTTCTTGTTACCACATACAATAAATTTATCTAAGCCTTTTGATTTCTGTTTTTTTTTTTTTTGTACCATTATGTACCTATACTCATATAATTATATACATTGTTATGGTTATATATAACAAGTTTATATTTTACGAAAGTCCAGAATAATGTTAACATAAAATTACGACCGGTAGGTAATATTTTTGTGAAAGAAAATGTTAACTCTAAAGTAATTTTTTTTTATTTTTTTTATTATATATTTTTATTATCAAGAAACAGCATAAAGTCTTAATAATAGACCGGCGTGTCCTTTTTGTGGTAGCAGTACATTTTTTTCCGTAAATATTATTAAGTGCCTTATACATTATGCCCTGCCCACATCAACTATATTTCTGCGCGATTTTACAGCGTTTTTTTTTTGTGGCAGATATGTGATTTAACACTGATGATGGCAGATACTTATGTGGCAGGTAATACTCATTACAGCGATTTTCATGCTGTTTCCGTTAATAAATGTCAAATATTCTTGTTTTTAAAAATAAATGATAGTAGGGAAGGAGAAAATGGAGAATAAAGTTGAAAATTTAATTGAGTTAGTAAAAAAATATTCCAGAACTAATAAGCGATTTATCAGACAAAGATAAATTTTTTTTTTTTGAAATTTATTGACAATACAATAATTTTTTTTTATTTTTTGTTTGACGTCTATGCAAGTTTTTAAATTTTAAATGTGGACACCTATATGCATTCTGCACCATATCCGCAGGTATTTTTCTCAGCACCACTGCTGTTGCAAAAAAACGCGTTGCTCTGCGGAATCAGATTTAATCAGAAGTATGCTGAAGATTCGCTCGTTAAGGCACTAAAAAATCAATTGTCAATTTATTATAAAATCATTGAATCAAGTGAAAATATTTACTAAAATGTATTTAATTAAACCTACTTTTTTGATAAAATTCTATTATTATAAAATTTGAAAAGATAAAATTAGATAGAGCTAAAATCTGCAGATATTTTACAATGTTATAGCTAAACACTAAATGGGTAGTAATTCAAAGCGAATAAGGATTCTTATTCAAGGAAAAGGGTGCATCTTTCGTCAAAAAAAAGAAAAAACGATGCGATTACATAACATCAAATTACAATGATATTGATTTACATTAAAAGAAGGAATACCAACATGTAATTTATTATTTACACATTAATTAAGATAGAAACTTGAACTTATTCAGATACATATATCTAAAATTATGGAAACAAACAAGAACCATGCTTAATATAAGCTGAGTTTATGTATTTAAATATTGGGAAGCAGTTCTAATTCGAGTTTGGGAAAAATATTCGGGAACGTAAAATTAATGAAAAAGAGGCTTCAATATAAGGAAAATGTATATGTAGGTCAAACGAATTTATATATCTAGACGGTCTAGAGGATCAGGTGCAAAACTGTAATTCATATACTATTTAATTATTGATACGCTTCAGAGTTTTTTTGTTACCCTATAAATTAATGGAAAAATTAATTTCATCGAAAAATGGAAAGGCTATTTATTCGGCACACATGATTATATAAATATATATATATATATATATTGTATTATAAATTTGATTATTTCTTTTTCATAATATTGTAGTCTAGATTTAAAAAATTTGAAATTTTTATTTAATTTTTTAGTTCAATCCCCCATATTTTTAATGACATGAGTTTAAAAATTTTGTAAACTTCAACGATTCATTAAAATTACTATCATTCAAATTATTAAATAAATCAATTCGGCAATCACATATCACATATACTTAATTGAAAACTATCGGTCTAAAAAATCTTTTTATTTCAACAAAAATATCTTATAGATTTATTTTACCAAACTTTTATCCTTTATATGGTTTTTTACCAAACTTTTTATTTTATATGGTTTATTTTAACAAAACAAAAGAAAATTATTTAATATTAAGTGACCGTATCCGGTTTCTTATCGATGTAGTAACACATCCCTGTAATATTATATTATATTCAATAATAGATATCTATATAATGTTAAGATTTACTTATTGGGTATAAATCTATTTTATTGGATGGCAATCAACATCAATTAATTATTTATTAGATGGATTAAGTTAGATGAAGCATAATAAAAAAAAAAAAAAAATTTAATTGATATAACTGATCATTCCGTTTAAGTTTTGTTACACTAAATAAACAAGAGGCATGCGTGAATAAATTTTATAATAAGTAAAAAGAAGAAATTTAAAACAAGTTAGAGGTAAATAAAAAAACAAAAAAAAAAAAAAAAAAATGGTAAGTTGTATTAGTTAATATAAACGAATGAGCTTAAAAGTAAACTACGAACGAATGAATTAATTTTGAAAGTTAATGAATGGATAAAAAGTTGCTTTTGTTGTTTTTGTTTTTCTTTTCGTTTTTATTCTTCTGAAATATTTTTTTGTTTTTTTTTTTTAATTAATGGTTACAGACAAGAAGGAGGATTTTTATTGAAATAATAAATTATTTTTGTTTTTTTTTTTTTTTTTTTTTTAATTTTAATAATTCAAAAGTAATAATAACAATTTAATTAACAAAATATGAACTTGATTTAATATTAGTATACTTATTAATAATTAATTGTTTATTTGCAATAATATTATATTTTAAAATATATGAAAATTGTATATAATAATAATAATGTTAATAACTTGTTTACTTTACCGTTTAATTGAAATGAGAAAAGTATTGTAATCGGTTAAAAAAAAAAAATACAATATGATTTTTATACTTAACAGAGATAATACTAATATAAATTATTGACAGCTGAATGGTTTAAAGCACCAAAGCAGAATTACATACATATGTACCAGACTGTCATCTCTGAAAATAAACCCGATAATATATAGTATTTATCAAGCGAATGGTGTAGTGGTTCAGATACCGGCCTTTTATTCGAAAGATCATTGGTTCTAATCCCGGCTATAGGTTATATAGATTAATAAAAACATAATATTTTTATGATATATAATTAATATAATATAATTAAATAAAAATTAAGTGTATATATATATATAGTATATCTTATAATTAATATCATATTGTAATGTATTATAAAATAATAATAAAATTATTCTTGTATAAGATAACAGATGGCGTAGAAAAATATTTATTTATATTCTATAGTCTTTCTTTTACATAAACTACAGCCGAGTAATCAACGGTTTAGTTAAATTAATGATCCCAGAAGCTGAAGCTTAGTGAAATATGAATAACAAATGACTTAATGGATGCCTTTACTGGTTATAGCAGTGGGAAGGATAAAAAAATCGTATCACCTTTATTTGATCCATGTTAAATGAAATTCGGCATACTTATTGTGAGATACTATATTAAATAATATAAACTTCTAAAAATTTTGTAGAATATTCGTAAACTGAAATAGCTGGCTTCGCTATACAAATTGCAGATAAGCAGATAAAAAATTTTTTGAGATAAGCAGTAACAAGAAGTTTATTTAATAATAAATTTTGGTTTCGAAACCAGAAAACGGGAATTTTTTAGCTGGCTAACTTAAATATCTCCACAATATACTATTAAATAATAAATTGATAATCATATGGTTTTTTACATTTTATTTAGTCCAGTTTTCATAAAAAAAATTTCAAAAATTTCCCTATTATTTCCAGTTTATCTGTCTGTCTGTCTATCCGTCAATTTACAAAACTTCTATACCATTTAAGATAGAACAATAAAATTTTAATCATGAATTTTAATCTCTTAAAAATATTAATTGTTGAATGAATAACTTTTTTGTGTAACCTTTTGAAAAAGACCTATTTTAAAAAGTGTATACCCATCCAGATTCTCCTTAATATTTTTTCGATTTAATAAAATACAACAAGATTCTTTTTACCTATATAAATCAATATCAATTTTCATTTATACAATTTTTTGCAATTTTGTATTTACCGTTATATGAAGACAAAAATTTACAAAATTTTCCTTCCTTTATAGTTTCGGTTTATAGAAAACTTTGAACGGAAAAAGATTTTTCAGGATTAGTATAAATTACCTCTAACTAATTTTTTGTACATACCTCTGTTTAAGAGCTGTTACGGTCAAAAATTGAAATTTTGCGGTTTTTAGACACCTGTAACTTGAACAATATAAGCTTAAACACCTGAAATTAAAAGCTTATTGTTTATAATGTCGTTTGGAAAATGTGCGCCTTTAAAAATCTTTGGTATTCTTTCTACGATATTTATTTTTAGATTTGAATATGTTACGAGAAAGTAAAGAGAAGAACACTCAGCTTATTTAATTATATTTTACATTATTTTCTAAGCGTTTACAAAATGAAACTTTATACTATAAAATTTTAACTTCAATACATATATACATGTCTATATGTAGCTATGTATAGAATAATAAAAAATATTTGATTAATGGAGTTATAACAGTTAACAGTTTAACACATAATATATCTTTTATTTTTTACATGTAAATTTTTATTTTAAGTATAACATTTTGTACAAATTAATTACAAATTTTTTTATGAATATTTAAAAGAAATCCAGAAAGCATGTTGTTAAACTAAAAATAACATTGTTTTACTAAAATAATATAAATTTTAAAATTAATCATAAACTTGTTATACTAATTTAATTTAATTATAACTAAATTATATTGTTATATTTTGTTTTTTATTATAGGTACAAGTATATTATTTTATGTAAAAATGTATGTTTGTTTTATTAATTATTAATTTTTCTATTCCTTGCCAAATCCTGCACGCGAGTTAAAATAAATAATAAGGGAAAATTCCTTGCTATATTTAATAGAAGAATGATATGGTGCATATGTACGGTGATATTTTCCTTTCCTTCTGTAACTGCGTTCTTGCATGTCAATCAGTAAAATTCTAAATGTCATGTATCTTATTTTGTCTAAATAAATGATTTAAATAAACGATTCTAAACTGTTAAAAAACGATTCTAAACGATTCTAAATGTAAGTCAAAGTAATGATTTCTAATATTTATTGGAAAGGTAAATTTAGAAAAAATGTTAAATAAGCTTGTTATAATCTTCCTTCAACTTTAAGGATGTATGTTGCAGGATATTTTTGAATAGATTTAGGCACGTCATTTATTCAATTTATTGTGACATTTTTATTTATTAAATTATTCAAATTTTACAAAAAATAAGTACAGGAGATTTTCCATACTTAATTATGCTGTACAATTATGCTGTCTAAATTATGTAATCACTTAAAATGTCATAAAATTCTCAAAGCATTGAATTATACGTAAATTATACGTATTATTGAATAAGACGTATTCACTTTTACTATAAGACAAAATACGTCTTATGACACTTAAGTTTTATGCTGGATTTATTGTTTCGGATAAAAAATTTGAACTATTGCACATGATCATATTGTTTTTTCATATGAAATATTGATCGCACTAATTTTTCAAGAAAGTGTTGAAGTTTTTTTCTTTTTCTAACATTTTCTTGATTGATTGATTGAATTCAACTTTCAGTTGAAAATTATTTTTTTTTGCAATCATATTTAAGAATTATGATGTTGAATTCACCACTTCTGATATTTTAACCGCACTCATGCGCCCACGTCATTTTTATATGAAAATTTGAATTCTCTCCTTTTTCAAATTTAGTTCCGAAGTTTTTTTTTTCTCTTCGGAAAAAAAGTTGATTTAACTTTAACTTTTTTTGCGGAACTCTTTTTCATCTTAGCAAATAAACAAAAATTTAAATTTTTTGTTAAATTTAAATGTCATTTTCAAATTACAGCTGTTTAAATTTTTTTCTTCTGCAGAAAAAAGTGATGAAACGTTGTTAAGAGAATTCTTTTATTTTTTTTTAAATAGTTCAGAAGAAATATGCCAAAGCGGTGAACTAAGCATAACAGCACATATCAATATATATTTTATTTGAAAAATTTTTGAATATGAAAAAGTAAAAATAATAATTAAATTGAAATTTTTTTTGTTCAAAAAAAATTTGCTAAAGCAATGAATCGTCGGAGATAGAAAATTTTCTTCTAAAAAAAAAGTGCTGTAAAAATTTATCGAAACAATAAATATATCGTTAAAAGCAAAAGAGAGAAAAAAACTCCTGGACAAAATTTGATAAAATAGAGAATTTAAATTTTCATATAAAAAACATGTCCGGCTAAAAAAATGAAAGCGGTGTATCCAGCATAACGAAAACAATAAATCGTAATAAGTATGCAAATTAAAAAACTTTTGTATGGAATATATTTTACTTTTCGAACTTCCATAAATCGCAAAATTTTTTTTTATCATATAAAATAGACTTGTTTTAGATCTTTATTATATTGGGGCCTCGGTGGTCTAGTGGGTAAGAGCGTATAAAATACGCTGTAAACACCGAAGGAGTGTGGGTTCAAATCTCACATACTTTGTAAGAGTTATTCCCCCTTGCGAGATTTACAGTCACGTCTGAACAGGAAAGGCTGTGTAATTTCCTGGCCACATTTATGTGACAGAGAAATGCATAAAAAAAATATATATATTTATTATATTCCATTTGTATCACTTTCCACATTCTTTCATTTTCTAATGTTTAGTTTTAAAATTCACACCATGAAAATAATATTTTTGTGATAATTTTGAAGAAATGATAAATCGATATTTAAAACCGATTTAAAAAAAAAAAAAAAAAATTTTTTTTTAAAATTAGTTTTAATATTAATTATGTTTTAGCAGTGATACAGTGCCAAATACTTTTGATGTTTAAAATTAAAATAAATTGTAAGATATAAATAAATACTAAAATATACATTCAAATATTATATGGATATGTATATATTATATAAATATGAACACTGTATTATCTATTTAAGAGATACATATTAGGTACATAAATAACTACATAAATATATATAAAAATAATTCAGTTTCCGTATTTAATTGCACATAAAATTGATATTTTAATATAATATTGTATATGCAATATAAAAACTGTTATCCGTCGCTTACTCTTCTTATGCACTAATGAATAACGAAGCTATTTTTTTATTTAAAAAAAAAAAAACACAAAAAAAAAAACAAAAAAAAAAAAAAACAAATTAAATTGTAAGTATAGGCTATTTGCTAGTATATTATTGTGTAGTACATTTATATTTTCTTTTTCATGGCCTTTTGTCTTGTTTTTTTTTTGAAAAAATATTCAATCTTAATCATCATATAATTGTACATACATATACATATACATATACATACATATAATATGTTAAATATACTGTAAAATGTTTACATACAGTGAAACCTGTTATCTCTGATGATGTTTTCTTCTGAAGAAGAAGTATTTTGAAATAAATCGATTAATTTAAAGCTGGAAAGTTTTTGAACATTATGGTTTATCCGATATTTTATTAATAAGAATTTACCTTGGGTTTTCATTACTAATAGGATTGATGATATCCTTTTTTTGTATGGTATGGGTATATGGTATAAAAAAAAGTTTAATAGTTTTAAAATTAACTATAGGTTCTTATTTTTTTGGAACAAACAATAGACATGCAAGGCAAAGATCATCACAAAAAGCTTTTAGTTTAATTTTTATATATTTTAGTTTTCCAGCAGATACAATATGATGAGGAAGTAATTCAACTTTTCCGTTTTAGATGTTTTTATAATTATGTATTATTTATTTTGTTTACATTATAATATTACATAACTATATTGTACATAATATTTTTAAATTTCTCGGGATTTGAACTTTAGACCAGCTTTCTTCTGGAAAACGAGGAGGTTATACAATGCTCTGGGAACTAATCCATCTAAGCCAATGGATTCTGCTTATTTTTTTTTTATTACAAAAAGTGTTTTTGTATATATATGTATGTAAACTAGTAACAGATTTATAAACTAGTATCAGATCAGCGATAAATTTGTATTTAAAGATGTTATAAAATAATCGACTGCATTTCTACATGTACGAGGCTTTTATCAGCTCATAAAAATAACAATCATAACATTTTACTTGGGAGTTTGAAAAAAAAACTTTTTTTTTTTTGAATCGACATGTAATTCAGGAATTTCATTTATACAGGGCGGAAACTTTTAGTTTAAAAAAAGAAGCTAGACTTTCATTTGTAATAGGTTTTATCTTTTGTAGATTTTACTGTAGGATACATATAATATTGCATTATCATAGTCATCATGAACATGATCATTATCATCATTATCATCATCATCATCATCAACATCATCATCAACATCATCATTATCATCATCATTATCAATATCATTATTATCAAAACAAATATATTATCAGTATAAGCAGAGTATATATATGTACTGTATACAGTGTTAGAGTCACTCACTTTATCTTTAAATAAAATAAAATCAAAACCAAAAAAAAAAAAAAAAAAACACAAAAAAACAAAATTAAAAAACAAAAAATAAAAAAAAAATTGTATTAGCATACCTATGTTCATGCTTACAAAGGAGTCATTTTTGTTTTATTCATTTCTCTTTTTTTTATATAGGTATGTATATATGTAATTATTTAAATGCATATAATATATTAAAAATGTAAATATGTATATAGGTACATATAAATACATAAATATGAATGGATGTATGTTTATTGAAATGTTTTAATGCATATACATATTATATAAGATACAAATTTAAAAAACAAAGTTGGGTATAAAATATAATAAAATAATCAAAGTATTTTTGTCGTTCATTGAATCTTTAGTTTTGGATACAAAAAAAATTAAGACAGTGATGATATTGATGTTGATGATGATGATGATGATAATGATGATAATAATCATAATAATAATGTTAGTATTTTTTTTCAAAGTGATGATGATTTTCTGTTGGTTGATATGTTATTTAATGATGATAATGATGATGATGTTGATATTGATAATGATTATAATGATGTTGATAATAATTGTAAAACCGTATTACAATAAAATAAAAAAGATTTAAATTGACAACGTTGGTATTGTAAGATTAGTTTCCTATATACACATATATTTCTATATAATCGTATATATATATATGTACATGTATATAATATATTATGTATATCAGAATCATAATATTATATGAATAAACGGATGCTCTGTTATGAGACTGTTGATTTGATACTTGACTTTTAGTATTACATATTTCTTTTTTTTTCTATAATTTTAACTTTTTCTTTTTTTTTTTTTTTTTGTAACTTAAATACATATTTTTGATTTTTATGAGATTTTTTCACAGCATATTTTTTTTTTTTTAATTCATATAACATGAACATATTTGTACATATTAAATATATATGTAGATAACTATAACATATATTGTGGGTTTTATTTAGTATTTTGTTGGTAAATTAAAACAAAAACAAAAAAGCATTTAAATAAGAAATAATATAATGAACCATTGCGTTTTTTAGAATTTCTTTTGTATACTATCTATAATACAGTCAAATCCAAAAATTGTCGCATACGTATATGTGAGTATTCAGTTCTGAAGAGGAAGAAGCATCAATTTTTCACCCGTTGTGTGAATTGTCCTGGTTGTAAAAAGAAGAAAGTTTTTAGGGAAATTCTCTTTAAATAACCTTTTCGATGTGACGGAGGTGAAGTTATTTAATTTACAGTGCTTTGTAAGAAGGCACTAATGGTTTAATTAGTAGAAAACATTGATTCAGATTTATCACAACAGACCTAAATTTACCGAGGTGCGTATTTGTGGTCCATACCTACCTAAATTAAACTCTAGAAAAATGTCTGAAACTTTTAATAGAAAAATATTCATTATATAGACCGTTTTACTAATCGATAACTTTTTACTCAGGAAAGTAAAATTTTAACATACCGATGTAAAATTTTGACACAAGGTTTTTACTCACGCATAATGTTATAAATGTTAAAATTTTATCTTACTATTAAGTAACGAATTGAATTTATGATTAAGTAATGAGTGGAAAAAATGTGAAACTAAATATAAATTCTACCTTACAACTTTTTCTTTCAGTTTTTAGATAAAATTAATAATAAATATCTAAGCGATCCTATTGCATTAAAATTGCCATCAGCAATAGAAAATATCAATCTTTTTTAATATAAATTAATCTAAATTGTTGAGAAACTTTAATAATTTTGGGGCCTCGATGGTCTAGTGGGCCGAGGGAGTGATGGGTTTGAATCCCACACACTTCGTAAGAGTAATTTCTTTTTACGACATGTACATCCACGCCTGAAAAAGAAAAGACTGCGTGTAATTTCCTTGTTACATTTATGTGGCAAGGAAATGCACTAAAAAAAAAAAAAAATATTAATAATTCTATCAAAATTTTGCAGAAATTCTTAATATCCTTCAATAACTAATAGTATCGAGTATCAACATAAAAAACACAAATGTATACCAAACTATAAAACAAAAACTATATTAAAGATCAATTTTTAAACTGATTGTACTTGAAAAATTAAAGTACTTACTGCAATTTTTAAACTAAATTACCGCTAAGTCTTACCATTAAGTCGTTTTTTTTTTTCATGAATATTTTGATTGTTTTTGTTTCGAAGTTAATTTTTTCAACCCAATTTTTTAATTCCCAAATCTGCTTATGGTTTTTTTTTACTTAAATATAACAAAAAAAAACATTTAGCATTTTCTTCAAAATTTTTAAATTTTCCAAAATTTTGTTAGTCTAAAGTTTAGTTGTTACAACTTTCAAGGTAGAATTCTCCAAGGGTATGAGAACTTTTGGTTTTGACTGTATATAAAAACATAAATATGTACGTATATAAGTATAATTATGTGTATATAAATATACAACTTATAAAAATAAATAAAAATAATTTACATGTTTAAAAGAAAAAAGAAAAAACAAATATTAAAATTTATAAAATTATTTTTTAAAATCTTCGAAACCAAAACTTTTTTTATTTTTAAAGAAAAAAATCAGACAAATTTCTCTAAAATTTTTTTTTTTTTTCTTTTAAATTTTAAAAAGTTGAACAAATTCTAAATATTATACCTAAAATAAAAATTTTAACAAAAAACCGATTGCGAATTGCATAAAATTCGAACAGGCTATAATAATTTGGTATTTAAGAAACAGTACAATCGAATCGATCCGACATAAATCTAAAAGTAAATGAAAAGAATAAAAAAGAAAATGTCTTATTCAGGATTTTCATTCATCCAACAACAAAAAAAAAAAAAACAAACATTTTGACGTAAAATGTAATATGCAAAAAACGAAAAAAAAAAAAAAATACAGTGCTTACAAAACTAAATTGGTAATATAAAAATTGTGTTAGATATAACCTGATATAAACTAAGATAGTAACAACAAAAACACAAAAAATTTAAAGAATATATAAACGATATTTAGGTAGTTACTTGCGCTTTAATAATTATATAAAAAAACAAAATAAAATAAAAAAATAATAAAAACAAAATAAAAAAAAAACTATACAAAATCATTTATCCTGTATTACTTAACTTTTCTTCAACTATACAAAAGTCATTTGACTTTCTGTCATAGAATCGTTCTAAACAAATGAAAAACTCGTTTTATTAATCTTCAAGTTCACATTTTCTCGATATTCATTTTTTTTTTCTCTCTGAATGTTCTTTTACTTTTTTTTTTTTTTTTTTTCAGATTTTTCTAATTTTTTTTTTTTTTTATTTTCATTTCATTCCTTACTTTTTGGTAAATACATACTTTAACTATATATATATACTATACTTACTGTATAAAAGATCTTTCAGATATTTTTTTTGTTTTCAAGTTTACAAAATAATAAAAAAAAAAAAAAAAAAAAGTAACAAAAAATATGCTGTATTTTTTTTTTTTTTTGTTTTTTTTTTTTTGAACTAAAAGACCACAAAACATTCATTGATTTTATGTTGAAAATACAAAAAAAGAAAAAACAAAAATGTTTGTATCTAAGTAGTTATGTATGTTTATGTAGATATTCAATAAAATATAGGTATTATGAGTATATGTATATAGAAATTATAATCATTTAATATGTATTATGTACCCTCCATACATGTATCTAATAAGTTAATATAAAATTTTTCATATTGATGTAAAATATCTTTTACTATGCATTATGCATTTATATTTTCTAATTTTCAGAATTATTTTGATGGTTTTATTAACCCTATAGTGCTAACAATGATTTTATTCAAAAATTATATAACAACGTACTTATATCTTTGCTTAGAATTTTTTTGAATGTACTGTTTCTTGTAAAATGAATTCTATACAAGAAATTTTTATTGGTAAAAGGGTGTTTTTAATTTTCTCTTTTACCAAATTTTTGAAAATTTTTAAAGGTACATATACGTATATTATATATATGAAGTTAAAATTTACTGGCTATTGGTACTATAAAGGTTATTATAGAATTTTTTAAACATATTGTTTGCTGAAGTTATTAAATTTTTATTGTCTTACAAAGGATTATATTATGTGATAAATATTAATTCTGATTATATTTTAAAAACAAAAAAAATTAACAAATAAAATTGTAGAAATTTAAAGTGAAAAGTTTAATAAAATTAAAAATTTTTTATCAAAGATAGATATGAACCTATAGATTTTTAATAACTGGTCTAAGTTAACTCAATTTCAAAAAAACAAAAAAAAAAATCACAATATTTCTTACAGGAAAAAGAAATTTGACGAAAATTTTAAAGTATTTATTAGATGTTTTATATATCTTTGGTTTTACCATTAGAGAATTGCCTTAAGTTAAAATTTCATTAAGATGATGTTAAATGGTTGTACTTTTTGATAGAATTGCTAAAACTAAAGAACGTGTTACCGTTATTTTTTTTTTTTTAATTGGAAAACAAGGACATATGTTACGTGAATATCATTTCTAAAAATATACCTTTTTTAACACATTTTCAAAAAATTTTGCTTATTGGTTTCATTCTGTCTGTCCGTCCGTCTGGGTTTTTACAAAAGTTCTACACTGTTGAAGTAATGAAAAGTAATGAAATTTTAAATACAGATAAGCATCGCCAAAAAATTAATTTTGTGGAAATACTTTTTTCTGTGGCGCCACCCGTTACGGAGCTACAACCCTACAAAGTTAGAAAAAGTCCAATCTTTAAATTGTTATAACACTGGTTCTATAAGGCATATTTTCAATCTGGAACATACACTAAACAATAGCTGGTTTTATAGACTATATATATTTATATATAGACGTATATCTAAAATTAATGTACGTATAGCTTTGTCTTACAGTATTTTAATATTCCGTTATGTGAAACTCAATTTTTGTAAAAATTTGAACCCCTCCTGTCTTTTGAACGGTTTAATCTAGAAGCTTGAAATTTTGAGAGAAGTTACATCTTTGGATAAGTTAATAAGAAGTTACATCAATAAGCATAAGTCATGTTAGAAAATATATTTGTGTCGCCCCCCGTTTAGGAGCTGTGAGGGGTAAAAAACTGAAAATTCTTTATTTTTAAACACCTGTAACTTTGTCACCTGTCCAAATGTTTTGGAAGTAATGTACAAAAATTACAGCTCCAACATTATATTTTTGTTTGTGTTAATAATTTTTCTTAATAAAATAGGGTTACCTTATAATTGACGAAAGTGTGATTTGATTTTTCTCAATTTTTTGAGAAAGAGTATAGATAGGAGTAAATACGATTATGTTAAATTAGCGTTCCATTTACCAACTACCCCCAACTACTTTCAACTACTCTTTTTGTGTAAAAGGAACGCAAACATTAATAAAATACGTAATTTATATTATTATAAATTTATTTTTCAATATATCTACTCTTTACTCTTTAGGGTTATTATAGAAAATTTTTTAATTTTGGAAATTTCCTTTTTTGGGAACCCTTGGTTTTTTTCCATTACTTGTTTATTGATATAACGATATATGATATATTGGTATATACTTGTATAAACATATAAAAAGGCGGTTTAGACTAAGGTAACTATAATGTCTTCATTTAGCAAACTTAAGGAAAAAAATTCACAAAAATGATAAGATTAGAGTTATTATTGCTGTCACACTCTGTTCACAATTTCACACCTAATTTTCACAAGAAAAATGAATTGATGATTAAAAAAACCATATTAAACATGATCAACTAGAATGTTTGGGTCAATTGATCACCTTGTGATAAACATGGATTCATTATTATACAATCTACAATTATACAATTTATTGTGCAATAAACTATGTACAAATCTAAGTCAATGGACTAGTTAAAATTCAAAATTTACTATTTACTGTACTATGAAACCATTATTCCCTATTACAAAAAATAAAAGAAAACTGTACATATAGAGCAGATAGTAAAATTGGTAAAACTTCTCCAAAAAATATTTTGAAATTGCCAAGATTTAAAACTTTGTGTCATTTTGTGTCATTTTAATTTGTAAAAGGTTATTTTTTGTTAAGTTAAAATCACTGGACATCGATTCTCGTTAATTCAAGCGGTAATCTCTAATATTAATCAGTTTTTAAAACTGGCTTAAAAAAATCGTTATATATGCTGATGACGTTTCAATAAAACCACAAAAGTCTTATCCAACCAACTAGTATGAAAATCTATATTTATATAGTGTAGATGGTTATTGCCATCATTGTGAAAAGAACTATAGTTACAATTTTTTTTTTTTTTTTTATTAATTATAATCACTTCACTAAGGAATTGTTAATAAATTTTGGGTAAAACAAAATTAAAAGTATATACAATAATTATAAATTTTAAAAATTTTTAAATAATGAATTACTTAAATACAATGGTTGAGTAAATAAATACAATCTAAATGCCCCGATTTATGAAACAAAACGACAAAAAAAAAACAAAAAGATCAATTGTCCATTGTCCCTTGTCAACTGTGTTGAAAAGGTTTTACGGTAAATGATGTTTAATGACATCAAATAAATAATAAATTAATAAATAAAACCAGGAAAAATATTTATTACTCTAATATGAATGAAACAAGAGGAACAGTGAAACAGTGAAAACATTTGTTTTTTTTTTGTTTCACTACCACCATATGCATATTATAAATAAATTGTATAGTGATAAAAAACCATTGTCACTATAAAATGATATATAGAAATTAAAAAATCAGTTATTTATAAACATATAAATATGTATAAAGATATACATAAACTTATATGTTAGTGGCATATTATTATATATGATGTATATACAATACAATGATATATAACATCGTCCTTTATTATAAATAATTAATATTAAACAATAATTCATCACCCCTCTTAACGAACCTGAAACCCCTAAGTTATTATTGTATCTATTTTAAATAGTTTTATGTTTGGTTTTATTAGACAATTGAGTAACCAAAATGATAATAATACAAAAGTTTAAATTGTGTTTACCGTATAAAAGTAATCGCGTTAAATTATTCTTTTTTCGCTCTTTTCTTTTTTTTTTTCTTTTACCCATTTTTGCTTTCGGTTGTGCTTTTTTCCTTTTTTTTTCTTTTTTTTTTTGTGTTTTTTTAGTATACTTATTCACAAATTATTAAATAAATATATGTTAGTTTTATTCTATCGTAACTTGCATCTAAATAACTAATATGATATCGGTAGATTTTGATACTTTTGTGATATACGTCAGTGACGAGGCTTAAAAAGTAAATGTGAAATGTGAAAATATATGTACATACACCATTTTTGTTTCAACTTTTGAAAAATTAATGCATTAATAGTTTTTGAAATTCAAATGAAATATAACTTGTTATTGATCATCTAAAAAAAAAAACAGTAACTAGAGTTTTAGTTATAATATCATAATTGTTGCCATAAATGTCATAAACAGATATTCAAGTACAAAATAAGGGAGGCAAAATGATAATTTTTAATAATATTTTGAGAAAAAAATATAAGAACAATCGTAATATTTACGTCTATATGGATATTTAAAGATGGAATAGTTTTGTAATAATATTTTATAAAATTAAGACAAAAAATTTTCAATCTGTTTATATTTTTACATATAAAAGTGTGGCAGAATATTATGTATCTGTTTCTGTGGTCGCTTTATTGTAAATCTTAACATAATGTTAATACATTATTAACCTTATGTTAAGATTTAAAATAAAGTGACAATTAAAGTCTGTAATGATGAACTGACAGACAAAATTGTATACTTACTTAAGTACATATTATTTTTATCAATTTTATTTTTTCATTATATTTGAAATTCAGTCATAATCACATAGATATGTGCTACTAAAATCGTATAATCGGTTTGTAATACATTCGTAAAGTACATATTTTTAATAAATTAATTTACTTTTATTCATACTAAGGCTACATTAGATTTAGGTGAACTCTTTGACACGGATCTGAGAATTCTTGAAAGCTCTTCCGTCAAAGTGGCATCATCAAAATGGCATCTTTCGTCAAAGTGGCATAAATCTACGGAAACTTAACATTAACTCTGGCTGAATAAGTTCTTTTGCGTTCTCCTACGTTTGGAAGGTACACTGCGGACCTAGAGTTTAGGGATTACTGATGCATTAGCTCAGCCTTCACCAATAAAAAAAAAAAATAAAAAGGTTACAGAATTAAATATTATACATATTTTATTAATCTTTAGCTAAGTAATTTTTTATATGTTTTAAACTTAATTCGTACTTATAACATTTTCGATCATTAAAAATTTCTACTAAATGTCAACAAAACACTATTTATACAACATATATATATATATATATATATATATATATAACACATATTTTATTTTTGATGCCGCACCCCTGATATATAATGTTTTAAATAATATGTAGGTATATTTAAGTATATATAGTAAGTACTTATGAGTAGGATTTCATTCGTAAATTCACAGTTCATTGTACGCTTGGTTAAACATATGGTTTTTCATTAATAACGTCACTTTATAACAATCAAAGATAACACAACACAACACATTATAGGAAAAACAAACAAAAAAAAAAAAAAAAAAACATAATATTATGTTATAGGGTGCAGGAGAAAAAATAAAATAATAAAAAATAAAAACAGTAGAAAATTAGACGAAAGTAAATTTGCATTAAAGAAATTTTAACCTAATAAATAAATTATTTTATTATACATTATTACTACATACATAGTTTGTAAGTTTTTGTTTTAATTTAAACAAAAAATGTTTTCTTATTTTTTATTTTTTTTTTTTGAGTTATAGATTTATGCGCACGATTACACCTTTCATAGTTAAATATCCATATTTTATATTGTATTCGTGTAAGTACATATGTTTTCTTCTATATTTAATTATTTAAAAAAAAAAAAAGAGTTTTATTTATAGGGTCTTAGATAGCTATATATATACATATTGCCAGTTATTGAGTTTCTTGGGATGACATAGTTCAGTGAGTTCTCATTACCTTATCTGAAAGGGTATTTTTTTTCTCTTTATTATTCAGCCATCCTTTTAGAAAACAATCGTTGTTTTGCCTAACTTTCTAATATAGGAATATAAGTCATCATGTGTAATTCCGTGTTATTTAAAATATCAAAGTTAACTTTAGATACTATACATTATATACTTATTTACTAATTTTATTTGTACTTGTTCGAGTTACTTTATTAAGATTGGTAGTTGATAGGTACTGTAACTTTTGAATAGATTTCTATAAAATGAAAAGCTAAAAGGATATTTTGAGTATGGAAAATACATCATTGATACTGTCTTTGAGGTTAAGCTTAAGATGATATAACTGTAAAGTATCAATCGAATTTTAATCTGTTCAAATGTTCTGGATGTCTGTTCTCGATGTCTTTTAAACAAGTTCAAAAACTATACGGTTTGCTGTACGTTGGGGCTAAATTAAATTTAATAAGAAAGGAATTGAAATTCAATTCTTTTAAGAATGATTTTTGTTTTCTTTTAAAAATGAGTTAAAAGTAAATCTTACTTTTACTTTTTTTAATGATATTAAAAAAAAAGCAAATCTCTTTTAATATTAGAGCTGTATTTAAATGAGTTTAAAAAGTTTAGAAGTAACAAAGTTTAAAGAGTCTAAAGATAAGTGGAATATTGTCCCTCAAAAAAATCCTTCATAAAAATTTAACTTTTTCTGACTAATAAGAGAACATTTTTTACAACTTTTTAATATCTTTACGATACTCTTTGATTTAATTTTTGATTTGCTTTTAAAAAGATTTATTAATTTTATATAAAATTGAATTTAAGGTTTTCAAGCTTTACCATATTTACAAATACTTATGTATATGTATTATTTTGGAACTTTTTTGGAAAATCATTTTTAAAACCTGTCTGAAGTCAAAATACGCAAACATAAAAAAAAAAGTATATTTTTATTGCAGTTTAGAAGATGTATTGCAATATTGCATTTTTGAAACAGAAACTAAAAAATAAAAAGAAAAATTAAATTTTTTTTTTAAAACAAAGTTCGCTTATTGCAAAATTAATAAAAGAAAAAAAGATACACATTTACACACTGAAGAATTAATACTTATTAACATTTTTTCAAAAAGGTAGTTTTGTTTTGTATGTTCATTTTCACCGACAATTTTATTTTGTTTTGTATTAACAGGGTGTCCCAAGTAATGGTAATGGAATAATGGTCCGTATTTATATATATAAAATACATGAAATGGAAACTGCACCAACTTGTTGTGAAAAAAATAAAACAAAAAGTTAAACAGTTTGTTGGTGCTCTGAACAGTTGCTCGGTTGCTCGATAATGAATGTTTTTGTTTTTTTAGTTTAGATTTGGGCTCTGAACAGATATCGAGTACATAGAGTACATTCTGAGCAGAGTAAAAATATTTTATCTTTAAATTCTTCGAAATAATTTTGAAACATAATACAGCTTGAACCTGTCAAAAGTGTTAAATCATATAAAAAAATAAAATTTTTGACATTGACAATGAAAATGCTCTACGATATCTGTAAATGCGCACTCTGAATGAAAAAAGATAAACTCTGAACTCTGAAAATTTATCGACAGTCGACTATATATTAGATCATACGTAACATTGATCATATGAGGAAAGAATAAATATTATTTATTTGTAGATGATATTGAGAAGAATTTGTTGAAAATTTTTAAGCCGAAAAAAGTTGGGAAAACGATATAAAATCGTGAGCTATTAAATAAAATAAAGAAATTTTTAACATTGTAATTGTAAAATGCAACCCTAAAAGTCAACGAACATTTGGATAATAGATGCAAAACACAAAAATCAATTTTGGATTTTTTTTTGAATGTGATTAAGGAGGCAAAGGAAAACAAAGAAGAAAATCTTTTTATATATTTTTAATCTCTGTCGCTTTTAATCACTTCTGTCTTATACTAACGAAGCACACTGCATTTTGTAAATTTTTATTTTTTTAGTTTTACCCTTAGTGATTAGTTCGGTTTCTACGTTTGTCCGTTCTGCTTATTTGAATTTCCACGAATTAATAGTCTGTTTTTGTTTTTATTTTTTTTTTTATAAATTATACATTAGGTTGATTTTACAGACAGTTTATATATCGACATATATATAAGTAAGTAAGTATATATATTATTATTATTGTTTTTAATATGTGTATTTTTTTTTTTTTTTTTTTAGTTATACGTTATTCATATTTTGCTGTTGTTTGTTTAATATTTTTCCAAACAACTAAAAAATAATAAAAAAAAAAAAAAAAAAAAACTAGAAACAGCGAATAAAAATCAAAAGAAAATAAATACATTAAAAATATCTAACCTTAACCTTTGAATTTTTATTATATTGTCATGCAATTTTAGCTAATGTGTCGTCATTGATATTCATCTTTTATTTATTAATACATTTTATTACATACATATACCTATGTATGTACACAAAATATTAGTAGATAAAATTTATGTATGTAATTTGTAGTTTTTGAATATTAACTTTTTTTTCTTTTTATATTTGTTTTTTCACATAAATGAGGTTAAGAATTTTGATAAGAAGAATTTAAGTTTGATGGCACCTAAACAAGTGTATCTTCAGTTAAACGTTAAATTATTGCGGCGTAATTTGAGATTTATGATTAGTATAGGAAAATTCGAAATTTTAACTCTGTAACTAAGTGCATAAAAATAACTCTAAGTGCAAGTTTCTCTGCTCGATATTTCAAAGATTTACAATAATACGTAAATCGGGGAAAATTCGTGTACTCACAATTAAAACTTGTTCTTACTAATGATTTTAATTAATGCTAATAAAAAAGAAATAAATAACAAAATTGAAAATAAATATGACAAACAAAATATCATATTATCACATTATTATATAGGTAGGTACACAAATAAAAAAATTTAATAAACAATTTTTAATTGATATCTTATAACTCACATTATGAAATAACATAAAAAATGTAATATCAAATTAAATGATGATTAATAGTGATTTTAGCATTTTTATAAGTAGTTGACTTTTGTTATTATCACATGTAATAATTAAATCGATAACAATAGAAATATATAAAACAGTTCTGTGAAAAAGTTCAATGAATGATATCACATGAATAATGATAAACACATTAATACCTGTGCTTTCAAAAAACAAAAAAAAAAAATAACAAAATAAAAAGAAAATTTTGTTTAAAAATCTTATATTCTAATGTAAATAATTCCTGTAACATCATATTCCATTTTTTTTAAATAATTGAAATATTGAGGTAAATATTTTTTTAATTTTGAGGTAAATATTTTTAATTTACTTATATGTAAGTAAGTAGTGATGATTAATTTGTTTTGACAACATTTTAGACAAATTTGTTTTTGACATTATAATATATTAAAAACTAAAACGTTCTAAAGTTATTTCATAACAATAGTTTTCAATTATGTATTACGATTAAATTGTTAAAAATATGGACAAGTGAAAAAAAAGAGTGTAGACCTTTCATAAAGCTTCTCATGTACGTACATTGTTTTAGTATCGCTCCTACAGTATATTTGTCGATTTCTTTGTTCACTAACTTTTTCCAATTCATTTGGAGTTTTTGAACATTTCTTTTGCTCTTTGATCTATTTCCCTTAATCCCTGCGTTCACACATTGTTGCAATCGTCAGTTGTCATTTCTTCTTTTTCTTTCCCACTTCCTCACTTCTTCTAACAAAAAGCTTTAAAACGATATAAAACGACGAAAACGCGGTTAACACCCGAACATTTTTGTTAACCCATTTTTGTTTACCAACATTTAGCTGATTTACGTGTTGCATGTCACCATGTAAAGCAACAATAAAAAAATTTATCACGTCAAAAAAATAAGTTGTAATATTAACGCACACATATAAATTTGCAACAGCAACTGATAACATAGTGTAAACATTAAAAGCTTTGAAGCAGTATAACAATAAGATGTGTTAACAACAACTGTTAACACCGTGTAAAAGCAGCCAATTACTTTTTGTACTTTAGTTCCCGTTTCTATTATAAATTCATCTTTAATTATCTTAATTTTCACCTTTTCATTTAAAATGTTTTGGTTTTAAAAAAACGGTGCTTACATTCATCCCATTCTCCAAAATGACAACCATATAAGCCAGATAATCAATCGAAACTTGAATTTATTTTGATTCGAACCATATGATGCACCGTCCACTTGATTCATTGTGAAATGATATAAGGTAGTTCCTTTTAGCAATCCAGTAATACGAAGACCGACCCTAAATGAATAGGAAGCAACGACATGATGAAGAAAAGAAGAAGAAAAGCAGTTTAATTGATTATTATCAAGTTAAAGAAATGTTTAAGAGGTAAGAGGTACATAATTATAACTTAACAACATTTTAAATGAAAAAAACATTTTAATTTACTTTTTCTTTTTTTTTTTAAATAATTTATTTAAAAAATATTAACATATATTCTGAAATAATTGAATTATTATTCAAAAATAAATAAAATAAATGATCAAAAAATATGAAATGTTTTAATAAACAAATTCAAATGAAAAGAATTTAAAGATTGTAGTAAAATATTAAAAAAAAAAAAGTATCTATAAGTAAGTATTTTACAAACCATTTATTTAGAATGAAGAAAAAAATATTAGGGAAACTTCTACAACTTAATAAAGAACTTTTTTTTGTTAATATGTACATATTAAATTTAACAAAAAAAAAAATTATATAAATAAATTAATTTTTTTTTTTTTTATTGTAAATAATAAAGCGTGTTATTATTTGATTTTATCTTTTTTAGTTATTGTTTTGTTTTTTTTTTTTTTGTGTTTGTTGTTTTTTAAAAAGAAAGAAAATGTGGGAAAGGGTTTTTGTTTTTTGTTTTCAGTTTGGATGCACATTGTATATCATACTTACATGATTGTATTATCATCATATGGATGCATAAAGTAACAGTGCATTAATTATTTTTGCATTTTGAAAGTTTGATGTAAATTAACAGTTCATTCACATATGCGATGAAAACTCATAAGAATAAAATAATCTTATATCTGAGTTCATAAGTTTAAATATTATACTACTGTTGATAATAAACAAAAGAGAATAATTACAGTATAAGATAAAAAATGCTGAACATATAATTTTGTTATGATTTGAAGTAATATGAAAAAAATATATATATAGATACATATAATAAATCAAAGTAGTACGCAGAATAGTTGTACTGTTATATTAGATTATCTTTATTAGAGAGAATTGGCTATTTTTCTTTCTATTATATCTGTCTATTTATGTATCTATCGTAGCAAAATATATTTAAGTACATGCACATCTTGAATTATGTAATTATAGAAAGCGTACAAAAAAAAAGGCTCAAAAGGATTCGTAGTTACAACTTATTTAAACGAAAAATTCCAATGAATTAATGGATAACTGAATTTTTTTTTTTAAAATACTTAACAAAAAAATAAATTAAGGACATTTTTTATATCGAATTTAAAACAAATTTTGACTTTTCCATCTCAAAAATTACATATAGCAATTATTTTCATTTTATCAAAGCTGTCTGCCATTCTGTATCACTTCATTTGGCAATGATGTCTGTCATTCTCAACAGCTACTTTCTTCCTTTTTTGTCCAAAATAACTAAGTATGAAGTATGAATATTTAATTAATTTTATTAAACAGTAACTATAATTTCAGAATAATAAAGCTGAAGCATAATTACTTAATCCGTTCCTTCAGTAAAAGGAGTAAAAGGAGTAGATTATAAGGAAAGAAAAGTATAAAACAGAAATCTGCTCCTTCAATTGAATAACGAGTCACAAACAGAAAAAATAAAATATATAAAATGTTTTCAAAAGATATGTAACTATGTAATAAATTTAATGTATCTGTCATTATGTACAAATTTAATTATTCAAAAGAGATATAAGATATAAAGTTTTTATCGCAAAGGATTAATTTATTAATGTGAGCGACAGGTAAATATTCTTTTTTTTTTTGTGTTTTAATGAATAATTAAGAAAAAAAAAAATTCAAATAAATTCCAATTATTTTTGTCCAATACTGTATATTATACATTTGTAAAAGTATTTGCTAAATATGTTGGATGAGTTTTTAAAAGGATTTCAGGAGTTCTTATAAAATTTTTTATATTTTTTTTTGCTTTTTGTTTCTTTCTTAATTGCTATTAAGGGTTATTTAAAATCAAAAAGCATAAAATCTCTTTTATTATAAGTTTTTATATTTATATACCTACTACCTATATCTAATATACAATTATATGTGCATATATATATATATATATATATATATATATAAATAAATATATGTATACATTACACACATATGCATATTAAAAAACATTTGTATGTAAAATGTGTAGGAAAATATTGCAACAATTTATTCACTTTTGAGTTTCAACAGAAATGCATCTATAAGATACATACAACAAAAAACAAAAAACTGCAAAATAAGGAAAAAAAAAATATTTTTGACAAATTCAACAGGAAAAAATGATATGCGTTTTAGAACACTTTTATTTTTATTTTTTTTTTTTTAATACACATTCGTACGTGTATGTACAGATGTTTTTTTTTTGTTTACAGTTTATAATTTTTGTGTATTCTCAGAATTTTATATTGAAAATGCAAGGGAATTTTTGAAAACATTTTGAATTAACAGGTACAGGTAAAATTAAATATGAATATTTAGGCTATAGATAGTTATTGGGCAAAATTTAAAGATAAAATATTTGACTATTTGTTTTTTTTTTTGTTTTTGAACCAGATGGTTATAGTAACTGTACAATTTTTTGTTTTCTTTTTTGGCATATAGGTATATATGTATATATACATATCTATAAATATTTTGTTATTGTCACAGTATTTTCATCAATAATAAAAACAAAATATTGTGAAAATATAGTACCTAAAATGATTAAATTTAATACGATTGTAATATGAACATTTACCCTATAACAAAGTTTTAATACTTAGATTAAATTTTCTGATTTTATAATCTCTCAATCTATAATTTGCATCATAAATAAAAAGAATATAGTATACAGTTAATACAACTTTATTTATACAAGTTTATGTTTTTCCTTCTGGTTTTTTTTTTTTTTTTTGTTTAAAATAAAAAAAATAAATTACTAATGTAGTTTTAGCTAAATAGGATAGATAAAACGTGATGGAAATGGAATAACTATTAAGAGATGGATGAAGGCTAAATTAAACAAAAAACCTGAAAATACAGAAAGATTGCTTTGAAATGTGAAACGGAAAACGGGGGTGCGATATTAAGAGAGAGTTGGAAGATAAATTAAACACGAATCTAAAAATTCCAAAGAGCGATTTAAATTTTTGGACAGAATTTTACCACAATTTTAGGGGTAGATTAGATTTAGATTTTATTTTAAAGGAAATATGTATAACTAACACTGCGTCCTTTTGATGTAGATCTATATTGTGGTCCCTCTATTAATAAGTGTTGTGAATTTTTGTCTGTACTTATAATCCACTTATAATACCATCTCCTAGCCATATTGTCTCTATGAAACTAAAGATTTGTAGAGAGTTTATTGCTGGCACCTCTTGTTCCGCAAATAAAAATGCTCCAGCGTGCACATGTCTTCATAGAAGTAAAGCTCCCCATTTTTTTTTAGTATAATGCTCTGAAAATTCTTCTTAAGTTTAAGGACAAAGAAGAATATTATTCAAAGAATTTTTAAGATCTTATCTCGTTATCTTCATAAGTTATTATACTCTCGTTATCTCCATAAGTTATTATACTTAGGATACTGTGATTAATTTGGAAAACTGCAAAGTTTTTAAAATTTTCTATCAATAAACAATTTGTTCGAAGGCTAATACTATATGATTGTTTATCGTTGGAATTCTTACAAAAAAATATGTGGACGGGATTAATGATGGTAATTTGAAGGAGAACAACAATATTATAATCAAAACTACCGTAAGAAATCAAAAAAAAAAAAAAACAAAACGGTTTTTTTTTTTGGAATTTATTAAAAACATTTAAGGGTACGATTTTTTTTTCTTACTTTGTTACAAGGAGCAATTTTTTATTGTTCATAGCCTTAAGGTTATTTTCTTTTTTATTTAATACATTTCGCAACTATACTTTTCTTTAAAGGATATTTTTTTTTTTACCTTCAATCATTGTAAGTACAATACTTTTCGCGTTAAAACGATTCAAAAAATGAACCAAATATACAGAACAAAGGTAATTACAAGTAAAGAAATTTAAAGATACTATTACTGCTATGGAAGGACTATAATATACAAGAAAAAAAAAGAAACCAACAAATTATATGTATGTGTGCACATATGTTTTTTTACATTTTGTTTTTCTTAAGATTGGTATATAACACAATTTTTGTTTTGATTAGTAGTACAAAAAAAAAAAAAAAAGTTTTAAGAAAGTTATTCGTATAAAAGTTTTTTATATATGAAAAAAGAACGATAAGTTTTTACCTTTCTATCAAAATTTTACAAGAGGGAAGTCATGCTGTTTATTTTAATTTTTTTTTTTTTTTTGTTTTTTGTTTTGTCTGAGGTTATGTCTAGAGGGCATGACATTTATTATCATAATAATATAATTTTAGATGAAAATATATAAATCAAACTAAAAAAAAAAAAAAATAAAATAAAAAAAATATATGAAAAATCGCACTAAGTTCATTTTTCTTTAAAGGGTATAAAATCAACATAAAAAATTAAAATTAAATAAAAGTGATTAAAAACATAAAATAATTTCAATAATTTTAATTACATATGATATAGACCCAAATTATAGACAGAATTATATAAAAGTTCGGGTGAAAGAATGAAAATTAATAAAGGGCTAAACCCTTTATTTTATAAAATGTGATTCGTTATGAGTATAAATAATAATTTAAGTTGGTCACGTTCAAAAAATTAAAAAAGAGTATATTTTGATTAAAATTATGTCAACTTTAAATCTAACCTGATAAATTGATTAGAAAACGTGAGTAATATTTATCTCAGCAGAAACATTGCTAAGGATCAGTATTATATATTTATGAGGGAAATTTGTAAGAGAATCCGAAATCAAAACTACAGACTATTGCACTGGAAATCAAAAAATTTAAGGCAATTCCCAATTAAATGTCTCAGTAAGTACAAGTTTATTGTACAAGAAAAAAGAATTATTTCTTTATATGCAACATATTAAAAGTTTTTAATAGAGAAAGGATCAAGAATCATCCGAAAAATAGAATGGGTACTGTACATTCACTGAGACAATCTAATGAAAGAAATATTAAATACATAGGCTTTTAGAATTGGTAATTAAACTTTAAAAATTATAAATCACTATTTTTCTTTAGCTTTATTTTGTTCAAGTCTAGAAAAATCTTTACTGTCTATTTTAAAGAAACTATTACTTGTAGATGAAATTCCTACATCTTCTTATGTTTAATACAATTTAGTTACAAGTCATATTATAAAACATTTACAATTAAAAAACCAAAAACATATTCTTCAGAAAAAAAAAATATATATATATATATAATTGCGCAATTCAACTTTATATTTTAACAAATTATCCTTAAATGAATTAATGAATTATTTAATACGAAAAATGGCCAAAATGATTGATTATATTTTTATTTGTTTATAATTTTTTTTTTTTGTTTTAACATAATCCTTTTTACCCATTCACCCCCAAAATGTTTTAGATAAGTACATAATTATATTTTGAAAAATGTATACATTTTTATATAATCTTTAAGGACATATTTGCTTTCTATACTTATATATACATTTGTATATATTTTCTATGTATATTTGTTGCATTTATACTAAATATATTCAAGTTAAAGCTATATATGTAGTATATATGTAAAGGTATATATATATATAACTTTTATAGGTGCTATAGGCAATATTTACATTTTTGATTTAATTTTGTTATCCTTAACATAGATTTGAATGCATTCGAATTTGAAAATGTACATATTATGTATATTATCATAACATACTTATTTATACATGCATAAATAAACATACATACAAACTTATATATATACAAACAAATGTATTAAATATTTGAATTTGAAAAAAAAAAAAAAAAAAACAAAAACAAATAAATAAGATTCTATTGAAAGTAAGTAATAAAATGATGAACTCAAATTAAAAAATCATGAATTGAATATTAAATAACATAATACTGAGAAGGATATTAAATGGTAGGGGGTAGAAGGAAATCAAAATATTGTTATAAATTTTATAGATATTATAATAAGTATATAAATTATATAAATATAATGTTGAATGTGTAACAGTAAGAATTAAAAAAAAAACAAAAATATGAAAAATATAATATGAAAGATGAATTCAGGTGAAATATTGCACATTCCAACTCATATTAATTGCATTAATAAATATGAAGGTTTGGTTGGGTTTGCGTGAATTAAAATATACTTGTTGCAAAATTTTATTTACACATTGGATAAAAGATATTGTGGTAATTGCGTAGCGATATTTTAAGAAAATATATTTAATTGTATTTATATGAAATAAATAAATTTTGATGAAATTAAAATTTTTTTTTTATTTTTTTTTCAGGAATTGGAAATAAAATGCAAGGATATTAGGCTTATTATGGACATTTAATTAAATTTTATATGTATAGTATAGATTATAGAATTACACGATGTTCTAGTTTTATGACTAAACTGTTTTATACTTGAAGTTTCATTTTAAAATAATGTTTATAGAATTTTGTAATGTAATTGAGTGTTTCAGGTATGCTTGCAATGCTTTTCATCACAGGAAACTTAAAATTTCTTAATATAATTGTAGTTATATATCAAAAGAATTTAAAAATACAGTACTTTATAAATGAGTTGTTTACATCGTACGTTAATAGAAAATATGCATCTATAAAAAATTGACAATCAAAATTTATTTGGAAAAACTTAAAGCAAATAAAGCCACGCTTATGATTCAACATTAATCTTCCAATCAAAAAAAATATCAAAAGATTAATAATTATTGTTTTAGAAATTTACCGTTATACCAAAATTATGTTTTCAAATAAAAATTTATGGCTAGATTATGATGACTCATTAGCTACATATATATATACTTTAAATCTTTGAATTAAAAGGCAGTTTTAGTTTGGCAAAATTCGTTTTGGTAAACCGCGATTCTGCAATCCCATTTAACGTTTCTATCCACAAACTCAAAAGTGAAAATAAAAAATATTTAAAAAATTTTTTTTTTTTTAAAATTTATTTCAAATTTTTTAAATTTAAGTTTTAGTTTAAATGAAAAAAAAAAAATTAATTTTATTTATTTGCTATTATTTAACAGTACAATAGACAAAAAGATATTAAATGTTTAGTTTGATAGTAATCTAATCAGAAAGCTTTAGAATTTGTGATATAATTAGAATAGATATGATTAAAATGAATGATATAATATTATAATTATATAGTTATATATATATATATATATATAGACTTTTGCGTTGTGAGGAGTATATACCTATATATGATTGCGTGCTACAAAATAGAAAATTTATTAAAAAAATTTTGAAATATCATATATATACATACTTAGTTATCATTTAAAAAGATAATTTTTTTGTTTTCTTTTTATTTGGAATTTAAAGTAAAGAAAAAATTTCTTTATATGTACTTTAGTTATATACATATGTTATGTATATATAATATTAAATACGATATAAGTAATTACGTAAAAATTTTATTAAGTACAAATTAAAAGGAAAAATTGACAAAAAAAAAAATGTTATAGTTATTGTTGGTTGGTTACAAAAGGTGAGAAACTGTAATTTTTCTATAACTAGGCTCAAATCACTATATTTTGTCTAATTTATCTAAACTCTTCGCAACAATAAAAATAAATTATAGTTTTGCGAAATAGTGGAGATATAATCTAAAATAAACTTGTATAAGTATATAAATCAAACGATATATCAGTACTATTTGGTAATGAAGAAATTAAAAGATTTGGTCAGTTGTAATAAATTAAATCTTTTCTAAAATCTATTTTACTTATACAAAAACCAAAACAACAGATCGCGAACTCGTTTAATGAATATTGTTAGTAAGATTCTTTCTAAAATCAACATTCCAGAATAGTGAAGAATAATTTACTATATATCTATATTATACAAAAGTGTATAGAATTGTTTGGTCATATTTAGGTTATTCATAACACAAAAAGATATTTCGCCAAAAACAGTCTTTAATAGAGGAATAGACAAAAAAAAAACCGAAAAAAAAAAAACAACTGCCTATATATTTTAAAATAGTTAGTAAAAAATAATCGAATCAACATTTTCAAACTGAAAAATCTGTTAACATCTTAGATCTAAACAATAAATCGAAGAATTCAAAAATCCTCCAACTGAAATGTTTTAGAAGCAAAAGAAGTGTGATAATTAAAATATCACCTGATCATTATTTCATTTAATGGAGTGTCCTAAAATTATTTCTAAAGTTTAAAATCAATGATTCTAATAATAAAAAAAAAAATAATTTTTGATTGCATACACACACATATACATAAATCTATACTTACATAGTCATAAATATTTACACGTTTTTCCATAATTTTATCAATATTTATAATATAAAAAAAAAAAAAAAAATTTATAAATATTCAAATACGTATTAATTTATTTAATCATATACATATATATATATATATAATATTATATAAATAAACATAAGTATATTTAATTAATAAATCTACAAAACAAAAAAAAAAAAACATCTATAAAATTCATTTAAAAAATTAATAAATAATTTCAAATTAGATGAATTAAAAATTAAGAGATGATTTATTAAGTGCCAATGATTAGTTATCAAGAATTTAAATATTATTTTTAAATATGTATATATATAATTGATTTTTGTATATTAATTATGTATGTACATAAAATTTCCATATAATTAAAATGATTTGGAACAAAAAAAAAAAAATGAAAATGAGAAAATGAAAATGAGAAAAGAAAAAAAACTAAAATTAAATTAATTAACTAAACGATTAAAAAATTTCATTTTGCACACGAAATCTCAAATAAAAAAAAACCAAAATGACAAAATCCCAAATTACAAAATCGTAAAATATGAAAATTTCAAAAACTTCAAAAACTAAAGAAAAATTACAGGCTTAAGAATTATGAGGGAATTGTTAAGTAGCGGTTTCAGGCTCATCAGAATTATTAAGAAAAAACTTAATTTCGTGATTTGTTACATGTCGCTTATATATAATGTATAGTGTATATATATGTAAATGCGAGATTCTGAATTTGAGCCGCTTTTTAGTTGGTTATCAAATCAATGTTATACCCTTTTTCAAAAATATTTATATATGTAAGTATGTATATGCAAGATTCTGAATTAGAAAGGACTTAAAAGGTGGATTCAAAATCAGGGTTTCAATGATTTGTTTAGTGGGTTTTGGTGGCAGCTACCTCTATTATATGTTTATATACATATATGGTTACAAAATCAAAGTTCAACGCCTTTTACAGAATATTTACATATATATGTTTATGAGATATTCTGAACTTGGAATGATTTTTAGTTTGTTATGAAATCAAAGTTATATAAACTTTTTCCAGAATATTTAGAAAAAGAAATATAAATAATATGTAGGCACGTATATTCTTTTTTACACTTTTTTCATCAACATTTTTTGCATTCAACAGATTTTTTTATATAAAAATTTTTTTTTCGAACACATCCGAAATAAAAAAAATTCAAAATGAATTTTGATAAGAAAACTGCTTTGGAATTCTGGTATTTTGGAATTTTGCATTTGGAATTTTGTGGCCAACCCCCAAAAGTTAAACGTAGTATAAATTATTATTTTTTTTTTTTAAAGATGACATTATACTATATACCTAAGCATATTACATAGTGAAGGTGAGGTTATAGTAAGAAAATATATATTATACAATTGAGAGTAACTCATGTTTTTTTAAGAATTTACTATTCCCTCTCAAAAAAAAAAAAAAAAAATCAAATATTTTATAAAAAATATTTTATATATTTTAGCAAAAAAAGATTATGTTACATAAGACCTTGCGCACAAAATTAATTTTGCTACCTGTGATTTTAAAATTTTTAAGATAGCAAAACAGTCGTTACGTTAAAATCGTATCGCAGGAATCGATTACTTTTAAAATTTAACTTAATTAAATTACATAACGTAAATTTAAATATTTTAATTAAAATATAATTGACTGTTTCGATCAAATTAAAATTAAAGAAAATTAACTAATTAAGAAGTAAAATATTGTTTAATATCTAAACATCGAAAAATTAAAACGAAAAAGATAAATTTTATACATCGAATTAATATCTTAAGTAATTTGATAAAGAAATAAATAGCTAAATTATTATTATTTTGTATCTGATGTGCTACAATTTGATGTCGCTGATCATTTGGTGTATCTAATGTGCTATAATTTGATGCAAATATAATTTTTTCCCTGGAAAATAACACCTAGTAGAGAAAAAAATTATTCAGGATATTTAAGTCAGTGCGTAAGGTATCAGTTTTGTGTAAGGTGTCAGTCTTAAATTTCTTGATTTGAAGGGTTATCTGACTCAAAACAAAGAATTAAAATTAGAACCGCTTATATCCATCCTCATTAGCTTATATAACTTATACCAGTACGTATATACTTAAAATTTTTATATTATTTTATCAAATTTGAAATTCATCTGACCAATGGTGCAGTACGTAAGTCACCGGTCTTTCAGGTGAAAGGTCTCGCGTTCAAACTTCGGTCAAGCCAAAAATAATATAAAAAATATAATAAAATAATGTAAACAAAATATTAAATATAATTATAATTTAATACTTGTACCGAGATGGCCCTCATGCTAGAGGCAAAAAGGTCCTAAAAATATCGGCAGATATTTATATCTGGACGATATAATATAAAAAAAAAAAAAAATTTGAAATAAAAGTTCGAAACTAAGGCCACATTCACTATTTGCTTCCACATTGCGATATGCTTCAAAATAATTTGTCTTTAACCCTTTGACTGTCTTGTTTAGCAAATATATTATAACTAATTGAATTTAATCTATGTGCATTGTACACCTGTCACATCCATCCATTTTCAAAATATAATTTAACTAATATGTCAATAATTTTAAATTTGGACGTGCAATTCTGTGGTTCTCGTCTATTTTTTATTTATTGAACCGTGGTTTTGGGCAATTAAACTGACTTCTTTGATGTAACTTAAATTGCAGATGTGTAATTTAATTAAATAAGTTGTTTAATAAAACTTAAACGATAATGAAAGTAAAATTTAAATTTTTTGAATGCTTTTTGTGAATGAATATGAAAACTTTTAAGAGGATGTCAAAAAAAAAAAAAAAAAAAACAAAATTATGATTTAAAATAAAAAAATACAGAGGAAGTCAATGTTATACAAAATTTTTTTGTTTTTTATTTTTTTTTTTAATTTTTTGAATTTAAGTAAATATGTACTTAACTATCTATTTTTATTTTGTTTTATCACCTTCTGGTATTGGCACATTTTTTTTTTTTTTTTTACCACATTTACTTAAAAGATGGGTATTAATAAGATTTTTGATTTTATTTTTTTTTTTGTTTTTTTTTTTGGAAATAATAATAACAAAAACTTGCACCTACCTTGAAAATTTGTTTAACCAGTTCCAGAATAATCAAGCAAGTAAAAAAAATAACAATAAAAGAAAATAAAAAAAAAAATAACGTAAAAACTTGTCACCGACCGACAAAATGCGAGAAGAAGAATATTAAGAAAAAAAAAAACGAACAAATAACAAACAATTCACCAAAAAAATGACAAAAAAGGAAACAAAAATTATTATTTTGTCTTCTGCTTGGTTAATTTTTGTTTTTGTTTTTATTTTTGTTTTTATTTTTATTTTTTTGTTGTTAATCCAATCGATTTAAAAAATACTTAAGTAAAAAAAAAAATATATTAAATTAAGATACTATGTTTTTTTTTTTTTTTTGTTTTTGTTTTTTTTTTTTTAGTTTAGTTTAGATTTTATAAAAAAAAATAGAAAAAAACTAAAAAAAGTAGTTTTTTGTTAGGGCCAGATTTGTTTTTTTTTTTTTTTTTTTCGAAATTAATTTGAATAAATCAAATTGGAATTTTTTAAAATTTTATATTATTATTCAATTTCAATCAATCACCTTTTTTTTTATTTTTATTTTTTTTAATTTTATTTTTAGATCTAATTTTTTAGGCAAACATATGGTATGGTATGTATATAGTTATTAAGTATGTATGTACATACATAATTCTTAGTATTATTTTTTGTGTTATTTTTTGACTTTTTTTTTTTTTTGTTTTGGATTTTTAATTAATTAACACATATTTTAATTCTTTATACTTTTATTATTCTTATTATTAGTATTATTTTAAAATAAAGGTTATGAGATAATTTAATTTAAGATTTAAAAGTTTTTTAGTAGTTATTGTCGGATTTTTAAAATAAAGTTTTTTTTTCTTAAACTTTTTTTTTTATTTAAAAATTTAAGTATTTTAATTTTTTTTTTTTTTTTAAATTTTTGTTTTAAAATTAAAAAAATTTAATGAATGATGGTATGTTTTGTCAAAATTTTTATTTTAATGGTAATCCTTTAAATTTTGACAGATAGCACAAAAATATCATTCTTTATTATGTATTTTACAAAACACATATGTATATATACTTTTCACTTATGTATATCTTTTAAAATTATTATATGTATATATATATATTATATATATATCATCACTTTTATATATTATGTAAATATAATAGGTATATATATAGAAAATTTACAAAATAACTTTCTTTAGAAACATTTATTTTATTATTTTATCACTATTTTTTTTCTTTTTTTTGCAATTTTTACTTTTATGTAAAGTTAAAATATACATTTAAAAATTTATTTGTTATATATTTATATATATATATATAACTGTTACATATTATATATATTAATATTTTTTTTTAAATTGAAATTTTTGTATTTCAATAGTTTTTTATTTTATTTATGTATTATTTATTTATTTTATTTTTTTTTTTTAAATAATATTATCTTATTTTATTAGTGTTTTTTTATTTAACTTTCAAACTTTCTTTATTGATATTATTGTAACCTGTAATGATATAATCACTTTTTATCTATAGTACCTATATACATACATATAGTTATTATTTAATTTGTCATAACAAAAAAAAAAAAAAAAAAAAAAAAAAAAAAACATTTTAAATATAATTTAATTATTTTTAATTTTAGGAAATTAATAATAATATTAACAGCAGCTGTTATTTAATAAACAAAAAAAAAAACAAAAAAAAAATTTGTCGATTTTTAAAGATTTACAATAATTGAAATCTACAATATTTAACCTATTAAGAAACATGTGTTATTATTTTGTACATATACAATATGAAACAAATCACAATAAATAAAAATCAGTCAATCAAAATGATTAAATATAACCTAACCTTTTTCAAATTAAGTTCAACTAAATATTTTGCCAAACTATAAATCTAATCATTATACAAAAAAAAAAAAAAAAATTATTTTATAAATGTACATTATATATTTTAAATTAATTGGTTGATTCTAAGATCAAAGGGGTTAAAAAGATGAAAATCTTTAAAAAAAATATACATATTTTTTTTAATATACACATATTTAAAATTGATAATAAATTTAATTTTTGTTAATTTTTTTTATTATATAGTCATACTGATAATAAATCATAACATATAGAATAAACGTCGCGCGCATTCTACATGGTAGATATCTACATATTATTAATATATAAATATGTACATACATACATAGACATTATATTGTATATTAACACATTTTAAATTACTATATATTATGTATATGTATATACATAAATAGTAAATAAATATTATTTAATGGCACTTCATAAACAATAAAATTTTCCTTTTCATTTCCTACTCCTGTTACAAGTTTAATATAAATTATAGGATATACTTACTATTTAATACTGCGGTAAAGTTTAGGTTATGTTTTGTTTCATTATACTGGCGGGAGTATGAATTAAAATGGATTTAATGAGTTAAAATCATAAGATTTAAAGATTTCTATAGATATTTTGTATTAAGAAATAAATAAATTATACCTATTTATCATTTATTTTAATTTTGTACTGAAAATCAAATTAATAGAGTACAAAATGGAAAAATGTTTTATTAAGGTTATATTTTTTTTGTAACGGTTATTATTAAAAATTTAAATTAAATTTAAAATACATACATATGTAATTGTCACTTTAAAAAGGGAGAGTACATATGATTTTGCCTGATTTTGCATTAAAATTTAAAACAAAATTATTGTAAATTGTAAAATTTAATTCTTATAAGATATAAACATAAAATCCAATTAGAATTTTTATTTTGATAGAAATGCATTATAAATCCTAAGTAGTTTTAAAAATTGAATTTAATTCCTAGTAACGATAAATAATGGTAGCTATACATATATTCTTATCATAATACTGAATTTTTTTTATAACTAATTCAAGATACATAATAATAATAATATCAATTCAAAATGTTTTCATTTTTAATTTATTTTAATTTAATTAAATTTAATTACATATACATATATATAAAAATATTAAAACTAAAACAAAAACAAAAAAAAAAAAAAAATTTTTTTAAATTTTTTTAAATATTTATATTCAATTATAAATTTAAAAAATTAAATTTTACTTTAATTTAGATGTCATCCATAATTAATTGACAAAACGGTATTTTATTATACATTTTTTAAAAATATTTTTTTAATTATTTTATTTATTTATTTTTTTTTTGTGTAGATTTTAAATGAAATATTAAATTTTTAATTTTCAATAATATTATTTTATAAACATTCATTTTGTTTATACATATATTTAATATTTTTTTTTTTTTTGTCACTTTTCACAAAAATAGTTTTTTTTTAAATACCACACTACTTAAGTTCAATAAAATATACACTATCAATATTTTTATAATAATAATAATAAAAAAAAAATATATATATATCGCGAGTTTTTCAACGCGCCAAATAAATTAAGTATCGTGTCACTCCCACACAACCTAACCAGAACGAATGTCAAATATAAACTGACTTTACTGTTTTCAATTCAATTTTTCCCAACTTGACGGCCTCTACTCTATAATGTGTTTTTTTTTAATTTTTTTTTTTATTTATTTTCGTTTTGTTGTTTTTTTTTTTTGTGTTGGCCTCAGTACTCATATACTTCAAAACAATAACAACATCAAACTAACAAAATAACAAAAAAAAAAAAAAATATATATAAAAATAATAATAATAATAAAAAAAAAAAAAAAAGCAAAAATAATAATAATAAAAATAATAACGAAAAAAAAAAAAAACTGGAAGAAAATAAAATAAAATCGTTGCTACATTGCGCTGCTGATATTCGGTTGATTCAGTTTTTTTTTATTTTTTTTTATTTATCTATAAAACGAACGTAATACGTAAAGTACGTATGAAAAATCAAATCAACAAAACAATAATGAAATAACAAAAATAAAACAAAAAAATAATAAAATAAAATCAGAAAAACACTGAAATAAAAAATAAAATGTATAAATATACATACATACAGATATAAAAATGAAACGAAACAAAATTGAAAAAAAAAAAAAAAAAATGTATCCATAAGAGAAAATACAATAAATTAACGAAACACAAAAAAAAAAAAAAAACACAAAATATGTTGAATAAAATATAAAGAGCAAAATGAAAAAAAAAAAAAAATGAAAAGTACTGAAAAAAAGCACACGAAAAAAAAGAACAAAACATAAAAAACACCAACAATACTCAACAACAGAACACAACAGCTACATTAAACAACAAACAAACAAACAAAAGAAAATAATACAGCAAAAAAAGAAAACAAAACAAAAACATGAAAAAATTATAACGATATAAAAAAAAAAAAAAAAAACCAAAGGACGAAAATGAAGAAGAAGCAAAAATGGAAATGGAACGACAATCTTATAATAATTTGTTTTATACACCAAAAAAATTTTTCTAATACAACTTAAACACCATTTATACTGTTTTCTAGGTTGCTAAAAAAATATACATTATAATTAATTAAATATATTGTATTAATATGAAAAATATTTTTCAGTTTTCTTAGAGAAAACCGAAATTTTCCAACCACCTAGGGCATAATTATCTTATAGACCAAATAAGTACAGTTGTCAGTACATACATACCTATGTATGTATATAATTCATAAATAAATCGATTCAAACGGGTCATTTGCTTTGTGAAACTTTTTAGTTTTGATGAACGCAGGAATTTTTTTCACTTTGCCTCTAACTTTAACCAATGTTTGTCAATTCAAGCGTAAAATAAAAGTGTAAAACTCCTAAACTATTAAATTTAGAATGTAAGAAGAACAGTCAACTTCTAATAATGTAGTCTTTTAAAAACGTAAAACTACGTTTTAATAACACTAATCTCTAACTTTCTTTAACAATTCATTAACAAAAGTTTTTAGACAGACTACTTTTTCAAATTAGTTTCATTTTCGTCAACTTTATTCAAAACTCCCCAGTAAAACTTTATTTGTAAATATTTTTGTTGAATTCTATTTTGGAAGAATTTAAAGATTGCATTTGCCATATTTCGATCTAAAACAGCGGCGGAAAAACATGTTTTGGAAAGGAAACGTCATGTTTAGTACTAAATTTCGAATTTAGTTTTTAAAAATCCAAATTAAGAATCAGTGAACTGTTTTATAAATTTTTCGGACCAGATATAAAGAGTAGAGCTTTAAGAGTTCTATTATGGAGGGTTTCCTCAAATTGTTTTGATGTTAATTTTACATTTAACTAATTTAATTTAATTGAAGCATTAAATTATAATGGTTAAGCAAATATTTTCGATTTGGCGATATGACAAAACTCCTCCGAGACGTATGACTCAAAAAATAAGCCAGACGTCTCTGGAAGACTATAACTCCAATGACTGAGCCAAAAGTCTCCTAAAACATAAGACCATAAAATTATGTATTTATATATTCGTCCATACGATATTCTATATTAGAACTTAGGAGAAATTTTAAAGTTGGTACAAAATCAAGGTTATCCCTTTTTTCAAAGCATTTATGTTTGATCTGGAAAAAGTGAATATATTTTGATTTCGCATCTATGTAACTCTAAAATCCCTCCCAGTTTCGTTTATGCGAGATTGTATATTAGGATAGGTTGCCCTTTTTTCCAGAGTATTTATTTATTTATTCTTGATAAAGAGAATATCCTGATTTTGTATCCAACTCTAAAATCTTATCATTTTGGAAAAAGGGAATATCCTGATTTCGTATTCAACTGTAAAATCTTATCAAAAAAATTATTCAAATAAATAATTATTCTTTTATAATTTTTGGAAATAATTGATTGTTTTAATATTGAATTATAAATATTTCAGTTTATGAAGTCATAAGTTCACAAGGAACTTTTGGCCGTTTTACTGCAGTTAAAATTTCCTGGAGAGTTTTGACTTGTTTGTTGAATCATAAGTCCCCTAGGGAGTTTTATCGTATCGCATTTCGGTTTTATTCATTTCTGTTCCCGTTATTATCTTTTTAAAATGTTTCCGCCTTCACTACCATCTTGTAATTTTGGGATATAGATTGCTTATCTTTTTATTTTTATATGTAAATTTTACAATACATATTTTAGAAATCTTCAAAAATCATTAGAATACGTTCCTAAAAAGAGTTCAGTCTCACTTGTGTCACCGACAAAACAAAACTCAATATAACCCGGCCTACACAGATTCAGTATAATTGTAAGAGAAGTACACAGACTAAAAATTCAAACAACACAGTGTGTTCACACATAATGCTGAAAAAGATAGTGTGTGTTCACCTCAAATATGAACATACATATATTAGAACTGAAGAACGTGTTAATATTTTATATCATCTACGACTATATACTTTACTATAAAAATTCACGTTTTTGTTATTTAATTAACTTAAATTATTAATTTTTTGGATTTAATCGATTACAAATATAAACAAATGATATAAAGTTATAAAAAAAAAAATACATAATAATAAAAAAAAAAAACTAAATACAAAAAAAAAAAATTCAGAAAAAAAATGACAATATTATAGTCGACCGTACGTTGTTCCAAATGTCAAACCATTTTTACATATACATACATTTTCACAATGTTATACAAAAAAAACAAAAAAAAAAAATAAAAATATTCAGATATGAAATTGCACAAACAAACATATATACATTCATAAAAAATGTGTTTCATTTTCAATAAATTCACAATAATACATCTAAAAATATACATACATACATATTTATATTCAAACATTTGTATCCAACAATATTATCATATTTACATTATAATGTATGTATGTATATTGAATATAATATACATACATATGTATTATGTACTATGATAATATATTTACAAAATATAAAATGTAATAATATATAGTACCTACATACATACTATTACTATCTATCTGGCAAATAATATGATAAAAATTATATCTATACATATGTTTCAGTTTCACTTTATAAAATGTTCATAAAAAAATAAAAAAAAAAATTAAAAGAAAAACAAAAAAAATTGAAAAATAAAAGATACACGCTTTACTTCATTGTATTTTTTTATTTTACTTATAGATACATTTAACATTAAGTTTTTGCTTAAGGTATCGGGTCGGTATTTTAACAGTATGAAAATCGACATATTAAAAAAAAATTTTTGTGTTGTTATGAGAATGTAGTAGAATTTATAAAAAAAAAAAACAAAAAAAAACAAAATTTCTATAAAATAAACTGTATTTTTATGTATAATGTACATATGTACATACATATGTATACAAAAGTATTTGAGTTAATATAGGAACGAATGAATGTTGAACAGTATTAAAAAATAAGAAAAACAAAAAAAAAAAAAACGAAAATCAACAAAATCAGGAAAAAAGAAAAAATGTTACCATAGTTTGTATTGTATGTTTAATAAAAATGTTTACATACAAATATATTATTATTTATGTATATATGTTACACCTATAATTACCGTATACCTATGCATGGTTATATGTATAACTGTATAAATTTATATGGAAAGAACGTTATTGAAATGAAATGAAATGAAATGAAATAAAATGAGTTAAAAAATCTAATAGTAATTTTATATAGCGGATTTTTAAAATAAGTAAAAATATTTAAATCCTATGAAAATTAATATTTATTTGTTAAAAATTTCCTTCAGAATTGCAAGATAAATATTGTATTTTTATATGACATATCGTATTATTATCGTTTTTATATTCAATTGATAGGCCATTTATTTTGCATTTTACATTTAAAATAAAATGACACAAGAAAAATTCATCACAACTAATTTTGTAAGGCTGTTTTGAAGTTAAAACGGGGAAAAACCGTTACTTTTAATTTCTTTTTATTTATTTTCTATGTTTTATTACCGTTATTATTATATTCGTGGGGGGACGAATTATAATATTTTTTTTTCTTTTATTTTTTGCAAAGGAAAATTAAAGTTGTAAAAATTCATTATAGAAATATAGGGATATTATTACATACATATGTACATATATTGATTACTAGTGTTTTGTACATTAAAGATATACTGTTTTTTGGTACCGTTTTACTGTTTTTTTAACACGGGATTTTAAAATAATTGGGATTATGGCTATGGCGAACAAAGATTGAATTAACTAATAGACATAGTATTTTGGAAAGACACTAATGGCATGGTGCCTTTAAAGATAAAATATGAAATACTAGATGAATATTATATGAATATTAGATGAAATATTGTGTACAAAATTGACTTACTGTACTGACTCAGAAAGCTATTTAAGAATAAATATTTCAATTTTTCTTTTGATTTTTTTTCGGCATTCAATTCAAAGACTAAATTTATAAGAAGAAGAAGAATAAAATATAAAATATTAAACGGACGGACAATAATTCAAAAATTTAAAATTAATTTTAAATATTTGTTTTTCTACTTTCTTATTTTTATTACAATCGTTATCGTATTTATGAGCTGTATTCACAACATACATTGACAAGTCGGGAATTTTTTTATTATTTTCTTTTTTTATTGTTTTTCTTTAAGCTCAAAGTACTTTACCCATTTGTATTTCAATGTACATATGTCCATATGAATATAACTATAAAGATTAAAATATTAATACTTGTAGGTACATACTTATAATATAATATATGTAAGTACATATATAGCATATAATTATTAATATATGAATATATTTCGCTATATTTATACTCATACGTCTGTCACCCCTTATTCAGTTGATGTTTAACGCTTCGGCATGGTTTTACAGGTAGATTTCATTCGAGGGCAGAACAAAAATAACAACAAAGATTATGAATTTCATTTTTATTTTGTTTTGTATTCTTTTTTATTGAAAGCACTGAATTTTTTTTGTTGTTGTTATGCTTTTAATATAAAATATATTGAAGCATTATACTATAATGAGTGAATGAATTTAATACAGAGTGTTAAAAAATAGTATGAACATTTATTTATTTTATTTCGAATTGAAAAATTAAATTGTTTTATTTATTTTAAAAATAAAATATATTTTAGTTTATGATATCTTTTTTTTTATAGAAACCTAAAAATAGTCGTGATATTTTACTATCAATCAGTTATAAGTATGTTATAAGATCTTTGCAATATGACATTTGAAGATTTGAAAATGTTTCATTTGAATTATTTAGCTATTCACTTTGCTCATAAACTAAATTACAAATGGATGATTGAATTCTAAAAAACGAATTGACATGTTTCAAAAAAAAAATGACGTTATAGGTATAATATTTAATAATGACATTATTTTAAGGTTTCGATTGCCTTCAATTACAGTCACATCTCGAAAAAAAATACTGTAATTTCCTTGTCACATTTATTTGGCACGGGAATAAATTAAAAATAAAAACGAAACTTATGGTTTGATTAGCGACTTTTTGATATTCGATACATGTACAAAGCACGCCTTCGTTACGCTCTATACGCATCAAAGTATCAAAGTAGAGTTAAATGTATTAAATGTATGAAAATATTCACAATGTAACGCAGCTATGAAAAAAATTGTTTTAACTTTTAACTTTTTTCGCCATCTTTACGCCATCTTTATGTATGTTTATTATAGAGCGTAACTCGACCGTTGGTTGTATATACAGCATTACTTTAGACAGTGACAGTAAAATCAATAGCCATGTAAAACCAAAAATTTGTTTGTTGTGGGTGGTATTAGCCCTTATTATTATCGGGAGTAATCAAACCAATTATATTAATCAAATTGTTTCAGTGGTTGAGACGGTAACAGTTAGGGTAGACATTTTTTTTTACAAAAATGAAGAATTTTGGATCAAGAATGGCATCTTTAATAGACTGAATCTTATAGTTCTTAAATTTTCATGAAACGGTTTTTAAAAATTGAAAAAAAAAATATAACCTGTTTTAAAAAAATTTTATTTAAAAAAAAAAATGTCTACATTCTGTAAAAAAAAAAAATATTCAAAAATCTGATAACAAGTGAAGTAATAATTCTAACCAGTTGTTTTAAAAGTGTTTGTAAACGAAAAATCTAATAATACATTTTAATTATGTTTAATAATCCACGTTTCAATTTTAAAAACAATATTAATATAATATATATATAGTATATATATATATATATATATATGTATGTATATAAACAATATAATACAACATTATATTTCAATTTAAATCGTATTATAAAAATCGGTTTTAAAATTTCGACAAACTCTGTATTATTTTATCTTTGCTTTAATTTATATCGAATATTATATTTCTCTTTTTCATTTATAATACGACTATATTGTATATATGTATATATATATATGCTAGTATAAATTCTACTGTTTACATAGATATTATATCTTTATAATTTACCTACAAAAAAAAAAAAGGAAAAAAATAAAAAAAAAAAATAATAACAAAAATAAACAAAAGAAAATATAAAAAAAAAAAAAAATTATTAACCTAAAACATTATTGAATACATACAAACATTATTACACATATTTATATTTATAATTACACATTATTTTTGATGAATAAAAACTACATTTTTTTTAAATTTATTTTTATTTTTTATTTTGGTTTTTTATTTTTTTTTATTTTCATTTTATTATTTTCATCATTTTTTTCAATTTTTTTTTTTTTTTTTTACTTTATTTTAATTCCAATATTTTGCCTGTTCTCTGACTGCCGTCGTTTATTTTATTTGAACTAATTTCACTTCTAAATGTTTATATTTTGTTTTTATTTGTGTTTGTATCGTAAATAACAATCCTTTTTAAAAAAAGGTAGCCTTGTTATTTCCCCTGAAATTTTTTTTTTTTTTGTATTATTTGCCAAAGAAATTTTCTGTCTTCTAATTTTAGTTTTCTGATGACTATTGGTTCGAATGCATAAAACTGAGCTTGAACTGAAAACTTACTTTTTCAAACAAAATCACGAGTTCAACTTATTCAATCTCGACGCATTGTCTTTAAAAAGTTCAAAATGATATTTTGAAAGTATATTACAATTAGTGTAATTGTATTTTTAATCGTGGTGCCTTACCGCGTAGTATTACTTTCGCTAAACGAAAATCGTATTCGAAAATTTGGAACTTTGAGAATTGGAAAAAGTTGTCGAATGGGAAATTAAAATTTTGATACTGGTGTCTAACTAAGTAAGCATTATGTAATATAAAAAAATTTAATTTTGCACTCGCAACGCTGCGATTTTCAATTTTTAAAGTTCCAAATTTTCGAATGCATTTTTCGTTTAACGAAAGTAGCAGTACGCGGTAAGGCACCTGAACTCTTTTGCAGTTTGGTACTAGTCTTTAGGTGATACATCGTTTTTTCACGAAAAAGTATTTTAAAATCGTAGTACAAATTATCGTCATGACTTCACTTCAGTTATAACTGTTTCGCATTAGTATTTAGTATACACTACTTTCTTTCTATCATATAGTGTTTGAATTTAAATTTACGCTCTAAAGCGTAAGTAATTAACTATTTTAGATCAGAGGTCACAAGCATGTATAGGTTTCCTTGGCTGAAAGTGTTTTAAAAAATTAAATTCAAAAGTTAATATCTAGAAAATTGCATTACATATCAAAATATCAGTTTTAACAGTTAAAAATTTTTTAGGCCAATTTTCAAAAATAAATGAAAAAATTTTAATTTTTCGACTTTCTTTATATGAAACCGAAATTTTTCTCAGTAATCACACTGAATTTCTCACATGTCACTGCAATATTGAAATTGTGTGATTATGAAAAGTGCAGACTAAGATCAATAAAGGGTGCATGGTGTAACAATATCGAATTTCGGATTAAGCTGTGGTGTAAAAAAAAAAAATTTATGAAATAGCGAGTTTTAACAAAAAAAAATTATTTAGAATGAAAAATTAACAGGCAACGGAAAATGTGTTATCATTTGAAATCTAAAATAAATTTTAATTAGACTAACATTTTTAAAAAAGGGTAGTTCGTGCATATTTTATTTTATTATTCAAAAGAAACAGAAAAAAAAAGAAAGACGAAATGAAATATTAAAAAAAAAAAAAAAGAAAAAAACTTGGAAAACTCTCACAGCATTGTAAAAAAAAATTTTTTTTTTGTTAAAATTTTGTTGAACTTTTTTTTCTACTTATATTTTATAGCATATAGAAATGAATGTACATTCGACTATCATTGTTCCGTTTAGAATAGTGAATATCAAACTGAATAAAAATAACTTTTCTCCTTAAAACTGAATGATTCGCAAATTAATTTTGTCGGCGCAAAAAAAATTCAAACATTTATTGTGTATTTATTTCCAAAATTAGAACAGAAACAGTTTCTGATGGGTTTTCCAAATCAAAATTGTTCACTATATATTGGTGTTTTTGTGATGGCCCCCTTAATAAAAATATGAAATATAGATTTTAAATATATTGTACTAAAATTGTCTAATTCTAGCTAAAAATATCTGAAGTTGACATATTTCATATATAACTAGTCTAAATTAAACAAAAAAATGGTAAATATTGATTTTAGAAAAAATGTATATGTTATGTTCAGGACTGCAGATTCTTGGGCAAATTTAAATGAAAATATACTGCAGGATATAAATCTCAAAGCTCTTGATCGATCGAAAATATAGACGTAGAAAGAAAAATAAACAAACAAACAAGGATAGTAAAGTTAAATAAAAGTGTGAGGAACAAACGGATTGTCAAGCCATGTATTCACCTTAGTGCATACAATAAATTTAACAAAGGTTTTGCAAATTTTTTAATAATAAAATAAGTAACTGAAGATTAACATTTTTACTATACATATTTTAACATTTATTACTATATACATTTGTACAAACTCTAAATTATCATTCTGAGTTACCTTTGAATCAATGTGCATTTTTTATTTAGTTTTTATTTAAAAACATTGATTCAAAAAAAGAAAATTTAAATAATTTAAATCCGTTTAAAGAATATGTGTATATTGATGATATCAAAAATATGTGTCTATCGGTTTAATATCTTGCTATCAAATATAAGGCGCCAGGGGAACATTGACCACGATAAATAATAATAAAACAGCATCAGCTCTAAACCATCAATATATTATGTATATGAAATTTAAGCATAATATTTTTAAACGCAAAACTGCGAATATTTATCTTCAACACCTGAAAATTTTTCTTGTATTTTCATTAAGTCGGATTTGTCAAGGAGTGGTTTGCGAACAAATTTGATATAGATGATTTAGGGTTGGGCACGAATGTTGCTACATAACCAAATGTGAATATTTCTGTTATTTTTAATTTATTTTTATTTCTTGTTTTTTAAAATTAATAATATAAACAGGCAGTATATAATTATTTTTTAAATTAATAGGATTGAAGACGCGTAGATAGATTGGTGCAACTGTATTATGAACTGAAGTTTACAATTATGGTATATAGAGCATTTAGGACTCAAACAAATCGGACTGCGCCCAGTCAGTGGATAATTATGTGAATTATAGAAAGGTTCAATACACATGGTAATGTTCACAGGATGTCCTATCATTCAAATCTAACAGTTCGAACATCAAACACATCATCGCCGCTGTAACCGCAGTCATTCATAACAATTTCAGCATTTCAACAACACAATTAGCATTTAATACAACTGTCAGTAGAAGGGATGCTTCGTATATTTTGCAAAAAACATTTAAATTTGTTTAAGTAGATGCTTTTAAGAAAATCTTTTATGTGAAACCATATATGTATATATAGTACAAGTCTTTTTTTGCTATTGTCACGTATAATTTTGTATAAGTATTCTAATGCAGATTATTTAGATATTTATTTAGTAAATTCAAATTTATTTCAGATCTTAGAAAAAACTGTTGGTCATCACTACAAATAGTGAATTACTTAGAAAAGATCTTAGAAAAAAATCAATCTGAATTTTTTTTTTAACCTTAATCTTACTCTAAAGAAAATGATACGATGTAAATGCTTTAAAGGAGCTTTGCATTCGGTGTGTTTAGCGTTTTTTATACATACCATTTTATTTATATGGTTGTATGGAACAACTATTTTTCTTTGTTTATTTTCTCTCTATTGCTTTACTGTAAAGAAAATAATAAGTTGAAATCTCAAAAAAAAAAAAAAAAAAAAAACACAAAAAAAAAAAAAAGAAAAAGTTTTAAATGTGAAGAGAAAGAAAGTAGAAAATGTATAAATAAATTTTTCTTTTTTTTTTTTGGTATAAAAAATGTATAACACATAACATATAACATAACATATTTTTTTTTAACAATAAATTTAACATTTTTTTTTTTTTTTCTTCTTAACATTTATATTATATTTTTTTTTATATATCTAACAGAATATATACATATTATTATGTATTTGATTTTTTTTTAACAGAACAACTACATGCAAATTAATTCTATTGGGAAAAAAATCTTTTAGTAGATTTTTAGTTGGTATGTTTTTCATCTTTTTGTTTTGTTTTCTTTTTCTTTTTATTTTTCTTTTTTTCGGTATCTTCTTTTATAAAATTTTCAAAATATTTTCTCACAAATACATAGATAACAGAAGTATAAAATAAAAAAAAAAAAAAGAAATAAAAAATAAAAAATAAAACTATGAAAGATACTATAATGTAACCAATATTGTATAATATGATAATGTGTAGAGAAAAGTATAGTATCTTACAGTACAGAAGATTAAAGTGAGTACATGAGAAATAATTATTATAAATATATGGACAGTTATGTTTTGTTTAGTTTGGTGGTAGATACATTGCATTGCATAGAGAAGGAAACTTAAAAAAAAAAAAACAAAAAAAAAAAATATAAAAGATAAACATTAAATTTAGATAAACTTATTGATCTAAAGCGAAAAGCAGTTCTACATTGACTTTTTACTAGTGATGACTGGTTGGTTTTTGTTTATTTTTTTTGTTTTTCTGTTTTTGGTACGGTTAATATAACTACGATTCTACTACGATTTGTTATTATTATTATTATGTTAATATATATATAAATTTTTTTTTTTTAAATTTTAGTACAGATAGAATTTGTAACATTGGTATATTATATGCATGTACATGTGTATGTATATACATACATTTATGTATTTATAAGTATTGTGTAAAAGCTGAGAAAATCTGAGATTCAATTCTTTCAATTGAGTTTTGGGAATTATAACCTGAAGATTTATCATAATTTTTTCTTTTTTTTTTCCTTTTATTTTTGATTAATTTTTCATTTTAAATGTACGTAAATGTAATATTTATGAATATATATGGATGTATGTATGATATGTATATACACATTTGTATGAAAATTTATAATAATTTTTGTTATATATTTTTTTTATTTTTTTTTTTTTTATTAAAGAGATAAAATTATTCTACTGTTTTTTATTGTTAAATTTGTAATAAATAAGATTATGTATATTAGAGACTGTGTGTGTATGTATGTGTGTTTGTATGTATATTTTTGTGTAAAATAAAATAATAATAAAAATGAATATAAATAAAGTGAGAATTTTTATCAGTTTTGATATATTATTTATTTATAGATATATATATATATATGTATATATATATATAAATAAATATATATGTAAGTATATATAGATTTAATTATTTTTACAACAATAATGTTTAAAAGTTGGTAGGTATATATTATGTATGTAAGTAAGTAGGTACCTTAATATAATATGTTTATTTGATTGTGTTTTCAATAATTTTCAGAGTTAAATCTCATTATTATTTTAGTTTAGTTTTTAATGTTTTGTTTTTTTTTATTTTAGTTTTTCTTGTTATTAAATTATTGTTTTGTTTTTTGGTTTTGTTTTTGCTTTTATTGCCAATTTTGTTTGTTGTTTTGTTTGGTTTATTTATTTATTTTTTTTTTTGTTAAATTTTTCTTAATATGGAACAATTTATTTGCTTTTAACTGCCTATATATACAATTATATGTATGTATGTATGTATTTTTGTACATTTGAAAAGTAATATACTGTAGGTACTTACACACATTATGTACATAAATTATATGTCCATATATATATTTAAATGATTATTATAATTTTTTATTTTTGGTTTATTTTGAATTATAGATACATTTTTATACATATTATTATGTATATATATATTTATATCTATGCATATATGTACATATGAAATTAAATATAATATGTGTACCTATAATAATAGATCTATCCATATATACATATGTATGTATATCTGTTTGTAAATTTATTGACATGTTTAAAAAGATTGAGGTTACAAACTTATGAAAATATAATAATAATATGTAGGTATAGATAAATATACATATGTATGCATGTATGCAAATAAACATATCTGCATACAAATGTATGTACGTATGAAGGTAGATAGATATATACCTAATTTTTTTTTTTAAATATTTTCATCAGTCATTATGGTTCATCGTCAAAATGTAATAAATGTTGAGGTCATATTATAGATACCGTTAACAAAAAAAAAAAAAAAAGTAAACAAAAAGAAAAAAAACAAAAACAATAAGAAAACAAAAATGAAAATAAATAACAAATAAAGAGCGGGAAGATGTCATAAGAACGTCCTTCAAAAAGTACATATTTTTTCTTTTTAAAAAAATTTATAGATACCGATATCTTTTTTTTTTATTTTATTTAGAGTATAAAATTGTCTTTTATTTTTTTATTTTTTTTTGCAGCAGGTTATTTTTTATTTTTTTATTTTTGGTTCGTGATGGGGGTTTAAAAGTACAATAGAAATTTAAAATTACGAAAAAAAAAAAATACTTTAGTATATAGGTTTATTTTCATATGAAATTGATTAATATTAAATAGAAAAGTTAATAATTTAAAAAAAAAAGTGAATCTAACTATATAGGTATAATGAATATTTACTTTTCTAAGGATATTAAATTTTATTGTATATACATATAGATATAAATGCAAGCTTGATTTTTATTGATCTAAATGGTACTAATAATGTTAAAAATAAAATATGTATGTACGTACCTACACAAATTTTCCTAATTATTTTTACTATAGATTATTTTTCAACTTCTTAAAATGTTAATAAAAGCTAATAGAACTCTCACATGTTAAAAAATACAAAAATATTAGTATGTAAAAATTCACTATTCATAATTTATTAGATATAAATCTATAGTATAACAAAAATATGTAAATATATACATATTATGTAAGTAACAAAGATATAAAATTGCATGGTCACTGCGAATCTGCTTCAGTGATAATCTAATGTATTTCTACTCAAAAATAAAAGAATTGTCAAAATATATGTAACAGATTTCATTTAATTTTATTGAAATTAAGATAAAATAAATTCAACAAATATATATATATATACATTCCAAATATATCATAAATTATACAGTTAGAGTGAAATTTTTATCATAAAGCATCTTTAAATTAATGTAAAAAAAAATGCTACTTGTATTGTTTTTACTAATTTGCCTTTCAGATTAATTACTTGAAAAATAAAATTACACATTGAATGGCTGAATTGTTCCCTTTCAGATTTTATATTTTAATGTTAAAATCTTATTTGGCATTTAATTTCAATTTTCAATTTATTCCGTAACTAAAAAGCGCAAAAAACCGCAAATGACAAATGCCGTAATGTGACAAAAATTATGATATGTTATTTATAAGGATGTTATCCGAAATATAATCAAAGATTTGACGATTTATTTTAAATCACATTAGTAGCAGAAAATGTAATGATTTCTGAAAGGAAAACCGATACTTTTCCAAATATTATTTTCATTATTAGTATTCAAATATTGTTATAAAATTTTCTTATATAAAAATGAAATTTTAACATTAATTAAGTTTTAAAATTATATTTTAAATGTTGTGATTTTTTTTAATACTTTGTTTACATTAATTACATCTATAATTAAATAACTATACAATTGCTACAATAGAATTTAACGATAATTGTAAAAATAATAAAAATTCTAAGTACTAATACTAATGCCCCTAAAACTATGCAATGGAAATTTTCAATAAATTTTTTTTAAAATTAATATAAGATGGGGCTTCTGTAGCCTAGTGGGTAGGCGTGTGGCGTATTAACCGAAGGAGTGTGGGTTCGATCCCTGCACAGGTCGTAAGTTTTTTTCTTTGCATACCCCCCTTACGGCCTAATATAATGTATATAATATACAGTATATAATATAAACAAAATAAATAATATTAGTATATAATTTAATAATAGTATAAAAACCTATAATGCCCTTAGTAGCCGATGGTTCAATAATATTGCACTACATTAATGTATGTAATATTAATATAAATAAATAAATAAGTTAATATAAGAAGGGGCGTCGGTAGCCTAGTTGTCAAGCACGTGGCTTATTAAGCGAGGAAGCGCGGTTTTAAATCCTGCACAGGTAACAAGTTTAATTAATTGAGTCCTCTTGCTACCAAATATAGTGTAAATATATAATATATATTATTAACAAAATGAATAATATTAGTGTATAATTTAATAATAGCATACGACCTGTAATAGGCTTAGTAGCCGATGGTTTTGTAATATTGCATTATTCTATGTGATTTGTAATATTAATATAAATAAATAAATAAATAATAAGAAAATTTCGGTTGTTCAACGCTGAACAGTTAGCATCTGATGTAACAACCTAGTGAGTTTGGTTTGAAATCTTACAAAAAGCCCGAAAACATTTAATTTAAAAAGAAAAACAATTTTGATACTGATTTTAGCTGAATTATTAACATATTGAATTCTTCAAGAATACAAACTAAAAATCAAAGATAATTCTAATATTTTTAAAAGGTATGATCGACGTCCTTGGACAATGCATAAAATTCATATGGAAAATATTTTAAATCTCTCAACTTAAAATTTTATAAATTATTTATTAGGATAAAAACGCAAATATACATATGTATGATGGTGATGGTGATCTAATGAAAATGTCTTTCGTTAAAAATATAATTTTTACTTATACAAAATTCTGCTAGCTTTTATAAAGGCCATTATTATTTAAGGCCATCAGCTAACCAAAATAGTGCACATATTGATTCTAAGAATTTTACTGTTTTAATAACTGTTTACTCTTTAATATGTGTATATTAAGATTTTCTTTTTTATATTTCGAAAACTAATACAAAATAATATACATTATTCAAAAAGTTGCTGAAAGCTTTAGTTTCATTATCTTAAAATTTAGTACCTATAGTTCCATTTTTAGATTAATAGGTTCTGTATATATTTGCAGTAAAAATTATTAAAGAAGTTATCACTTGTACCTAACACTTGGAAAATTTAATGCTTTTAAGCAGTAAATTAAAAAACATTTTTTTAAATTAATTATCTCCTATTGATACATAAGATACATACATACACCAATATATGTCATACATTTACAAATCAATGAATTCGAATATCAACCTTAACAAAAAAAAAAAATAAAGTCAAATATTAAAAACATAAAACGTTAAAAAGGCGACTTGTTTACTTATCCAGAGCTCCAGAAAAAGAGAGGTTAAATTTAGGATGATATGTGTAACAACATACGTATAACATATATATAGAAAATAATAAACAAACAAACAAACAAACAAAATGTGAAAAAACAAAAAACATTCTACTTGATAGGTGTTTAATGTAATGAGAAAGATGGGATGAAGTAAAGTAGATATTAAAAAAAAAAATAAAAAAAATAAAAAATTGTGGTATATAAAAACAGAACGAAATGAAACAAAATATAATATTATAAAATAAAATGAACATATGAAAAAAAAAAAAACAATAGAAGTAAAATATAAAAGAAAACAAAAAATGTTTTGAAAATTATTTCCACCAAAGTATATCTCTTAACTTATAAATCTAAGTACATATAAACTTAACATACATCCATACTTATAAAATTGGTTTTTATATGTACAATTTTTTTGAAATTATTGTTTTTATTTTTATGTGATTTAACGCTCTATAAAGCTATAAATATAACTTTATATACATATATATTTATGTACGTATATACATATACGTATATATTTTATACGTATTTTATAAATGCATTTACAACATTTTTTAATGAACATACATGTTTGTTGGTATGTTATTTAAATGTTCGTATTTAAAATATGTTTACATACAAAATACAAATATACTTATGTTTACAGGTATATGATTATATGTCAAATGGTAGGTGGATATTAGTACATTTTTTTTTTTTTTTTATGTAATTCACTGACTGAATACTCCGACTGATATGATTTTTTTCTGTTTATGTTTTTTTTTTTTTTTTAATTTTATTTTGTTGACGTTTTGTTTATTTTACGAATCGACTCAAAAGAGGGGTAATCCAATTGAAATAATAAATGTCTGTTAAGTCGAGTTATCTTATTAATTAAATGAAAAAGAAAAAGTTAAACAGTTATTTAAATTATTTATTATCATAGTGCTATGTCACATACATTAGGACTATATTAGATTATTGTTTAAGGGGTTTTAGTAACACAATTGCGACCTTTTGATATAGATCTAAATTGTGCTCCCTTATTACTATTGTGGATTTTGCCTCCACTGGTAATACTTTTGTGAGCCCTATTGTCTCTAAGAAAGTAAAGATGAGTAAAGGTTTTATTGCTGAAATTCATCGTCAAAGCGAAAGGATCCTAGGTGCATGTATGTCGCTCGAAGTAAGAGTCGGCAGTGCATCGACAGTAATCGTGTTAGAATTTTCAGTTAATTTTGACTTGCTTCTAGAATTTTTTATATCTCTTCCGAAGATAATTTCCTAGCAGCTCCTTAGATTGTCTGAGCCTCGATTTTTCATTGTATAGTTTGCTTCTGCAGTTTTCCTTTTCCATTTTTAGTGCTTTTTGACTTTGTGTTTAACTATACCACAAAAAAGTTCAAAACCTGTAAAGAGTGTTGCAATTCTTTCTGTACAAGTTAATGTGGTAGCTCATTTTCTTTTATACCTAAATATCCAGGAACCCAGTAGAGGGATACTTTATTGTTTACTCTCAAGTTTTACTAAGCATCTCCAAACTAATTAAGATTTAAGTACCTTCGAGTTTAATGCTTTTATAGTTGCTTTGCTTGATAGAATAGCTATTTATCTATTTTATATCCCTTATCGAAGTTACATTATTTATATACATGTTAAGATTGCATACATTTCAGTTTGGAATATGCTAAGAAATTTCCTGAACGAATCTAGGTATTTGGTCCGACTCTTCTGATCATTTTGAACTATTAGTAAATTTTTACAAAAATACTACCTTAATAAAGATCATATTAGGTTATTATTGACATAAAATTAAAATTATTTAAATCTTTTATAAATTTTTTTATCTTCTTATAAATTTTCTAGAATTGGATTTAGATCATTCGAATATAAAGAAACACAATTTGATTTATTAAATAAATAAACTAAACTAGATCAAACTATCACTCCCTTTGATCAATTGATGGAATATTTATTTTATGCAGTTATTAATATTAGCACTAAATTTATAAACTCTCTTCATTGAAATGTAGAACTTTCACTTTTCTGAGATGAAAAACTAGAGGTGTATAATATTATTAAAACAAATTAACGCTGTGAAAACTTTTGATTTATCTCAACTCGATGTAGATCTAATCAAACATAAAGATCGAAAAATTTAAAATTATAAAAATTTTTTGTTAAAATAATGGGTTACCCATAACTATGTAGAAAAACTCTAAAAATGAGAAGAAAAGATGAGAAGTATTATTTCTCTTAATATATCCTGCTTCAGATTTTGGAGGAAGTTAACTCTTTGCTTATTTTCTTTTTGAAATAGTTGAAACGATCAAGAAACTAATACCACTCCTAAAAATTTGAAAAAATTTCTTATAGAAGGAAATTTGTCAGCTAAAATATTACAATATATTTTATCACATTTAGAGATATCAAAACAATAGCAATTTTAATTTGCCTTAAGTTTTACTATTGCTCGTTCTATTAACTACCACTACTCGGACTATTAAAAAGAATACCTTTTCAAATAAGAAGCCCTACAATACCATAATAGAACGAGTTTTATATAAATGAAAGAATTTTTAAAAATTCAATTCGATTTTCCCCTTTTCCTTCTCTACTTGATATCTTATTGTATACATCATATGAATTACACTATTCTAGCTTCGATGGCAGAGAACAGGGAGAAGTCATTTAGTGAAAATTCCACACATCGAAATGCTTCAGAATTTCTTGATGTTTTTTGAAAATAGCGTCCTTTAGAACCAACGGTTTATTAAACATTAAATTTTTTAAATTAAAGCTTTTGGTTCTAGGATAGGATCCGGGTAATCAGAACTACCTGTTACAATTATCGAAGAATTAACAACTATTTTGTTAAACAGGCTCTCTTTAAAAAATCAAAAAAAAAAACAATAAACCAAAATAAATAAAAATCTTTACAAATCGATAATTTAAAATAAAATTTAAATTGAAATTTTGATTTAGATTCTCCCATAAAAGAACAAAAGAATATGAAAAAAAAACAAAAAAAAATTAAGCATTCTATTTTTTCATTGTTTAATACTTTTTGTTCATTTTTGTTTCAATATTGAAACATCAAGGATTCATCCAGTCTTATTATGTATATACATATATATACATAGGAACATGTAATATGTGTAATATTTGATAAATTTATATTGTATATATAGATATAACTATATAATATTGATTAAATACAATACAATGTATATGTTGCACTTAATTTTGTTACTGTCATTTTAGGGTGGCACAGCAGAAGCAATAAAAACAACTAAAAATAAACTGTTTTTTTGTTTTTCTTTTTTGTTATTCTTTTTTTCTTTGCACTGAAAATATGAGGCTAAAGTAAGGTGAACATGTATGAGTTCATTTAAACGTAATGTATATTTGTATATTTTAAAAGTTATGAAAATAATGTATGGTTATAAGGAGACGATGATGATGGCAATGACAACGTTGAAAAAAAAAAAAAAAATAAGAAAAAATAATTGATAAAAAAAAATGTTCGTAAATAAAATTTTTGTATATATATATGTGTATATATAACTTTATTTAAATATTTACACATGTATACAATTTACATTTTTTTAATATACATATTTTCATATGTGTAGTTATTCTATATATATATATATATATATATATATATATATATATATATATGTATATGTACATATAAATGCTTATGACAGTAAAATCAGCAGCAGCAACATTGACAACACTTTAGTGAAAAATAATATAAAAAGTATATATATATGTAAATATGTACATATGATGATATAGAAATATAGTTTTTCGGTATACGACTGTAATAGTAGCATTCTTTTTTTTTTTTTTTGCTGAATTTTTCTCTTTTTTTTTGTTTTTCCTAACTTTTTCTATAGTTTTTTGTATTTTTATTTCAATATAATATATCTACACTATCCGCATTTTATAGAAAAAACAAAATAAAAAATAAAATAAAATAAATAAAAAAGAACATTGAAAAAGAAAATATAAACAAATTGAAAAAATTTAAAAACAGAAGTAAAAAAATACAAAATAAATTTAATGGATATGGTAACACTATAGTAATAAAAATATAATATATAAGATATAAGTATATTAATAGAATTTATATTTAAAAGGATACATATATGTATGGTACAGAGTGTATAACGAATAATAAAATATAATATGTAAATATAATAATATATCTTTAAATACATACATGTATACATGTTATATATTTATATATAAGTATATAAGTATACGAAGGAAATGGGATATATATAAAGTAATTCATGTTTAAGCGCGCTTAATGTAAATATTTTCATATATTTTGTAAGTATTAGTTATTGATTCAAATATGTTTTTTGATTTTATATAAATATTTTTATTAATCTTATTTTTTATATGTTTTTAAGGTTGCCAACTATTTGAAATGATCGTTATATATAACTAATCTATACAAATAAATAAATAGAGATTTTTTTTTTTTTGGTGTAAAATTAGGTTGTATTGACCAATAGTAATGTCAAAATGGCTAAGTAGTAAACAAATTATGGATTAAAAAATATTTGGAAATGATATAATGATATTACGATAATAATAAATAAATAATATAATTTTCTTCTTAAAATTTATACACATAGATATAACAGGGATAACTACGTTACAAAATCTAATTTTGCTTCAAAATAATCCTCCAAATATTTCTTCCATAATCCTGATCATCCTAAACGAAATTGCCGAAGTATCCTTCCCACATCTTTATTTCTAAAACCAAACTCCACATTATGCTACTATGTATTGAAGAACCCATACTAAAGTTGGATTTTCAAAGATGGTTGAGGATGATTTTAGGGATGGATTTGATTGATTAAAATCTAATTCTACCCAAAGTAACTTTGTACAGCTTTTTTGTGTTTTCCGGTGTTTTCCAAGGTTCCTCGTAAAACACAAAAAAAAAAAATAAAAATAAAAATTGTAATTTTCAATTGAAACTTTAAACAGATCAACAAAATTTAGATTTAAATTTATGAAATTTGATTGAAAAGTTTGACGATACTTTAAACGATACCTGTCTCACATATTTTAACTTTTTTTATTTTATACGTTTTTATTGTTTTTTTTTTTCCTATTATTTTTTTTTGTTATTTGTCTTTCAAATCACATTATCAACTTCAAACGGATCCTTTTATGAATTCAGTGTCGGATTTATCTAATGCAGCTAATATAATATAAGTTCCAAAGTTGTTAAGTTGAAGTTGTTTCAATGTTTAGGTTGAAACGCGTTTGTAAGATACGGGAAAAATTACTTTGTGTACCTTTTTTGTACAACATTATGTAGTATGAAATTCAGTATTAAATATGCAAATGTACAATGCTAGGATGATCATTCCAAGGTACTTCTAAATAACACGAAAATATTTAGAAATCAAATTAGATTTCTCAAATTTAGAAAGGGCCGCAATTTTCTCTTTAACTGAAGTTATAAATGCCTTGAAAGAAATGAAATTAGACATATTAGACTGTGTAAATGAAGAACGGCGAAGAACGGAATGGTGGCAAAGTCATGTTTATAAAATAACTAAAATTATTCTTTAAATAGACCTTTTAAATCATACAGAAGAGAATGCTGATCACCGATAAAAACTAATAATAAATAAACGATTTTTTTAAGATTAAAACAAGTGCAGTAGAAAACCCGTTAAATGGAAAAATGAAACGACCATGGCAAAGAAGTTTCTCTTAAGATAAACGTAGATTAAAAGGATAATATATTAGAAGCGCGAAAAGGAACAACTGCAGACGAAGAATGACGAAGAAAATTTGAAGTGAATCAATTAACATTTGACATATATATTTATTTGTATAAGTAAGGCAACCTTTTTAGGTGATATTTTGTAATAAAAAAAATTATTTATTTTAAATTTTGTAGGTTTATTGTAGCTTTTTTATTTTTAAGTTTTTCTCATAATACATATTTTAAATGTTAACTATTTTTTTTTTTTGCATCTTTCTTGTCTTTATTAAATATTCTATATTTTAAAGTTTTTTTTTATTATTTTTTGGTTAAAAAAAAAAAAAATAAAATAGTTTAAGAGTTTTCCTGTTTTCTGTTGGTTTTTGTTTTTTTTTTTTTGGAAACAAAAATTACATAAAATTTATTACATATAACAAAAAAATTTTTATATATTATATTTTTTCTGACTAAAAATTTAATCATGGTATATAAAGTTTTGTGTGTTTTTTTTTTAAACTCTAGGGATTTAAATATTGAATGTTTTTGTTTTTTTGTTTTTTGGTGAATTGAGTTTTTGCCTTGTATTGGAATCATCGTATTTTTTATTATTATTGTTATTATTATTTAAATTCCAATTTGCAAATGCTTAGTGAAATATCAATGCCAGTATACGAATTAAACTTTCTATCTACGAATTTCTCTATATTGGGTTATAGTTTTTTAATTTTAGTAAAGGCAGTTAAAAATGTGTCTTTATTACTTAAATACTAGTAGTAGTCAAAATTCCACTCTTCTTATAATAACCTTATTCCTTTATAAAGGTACGAAATTCTATTTCAACAAAATACATTGGAATTTTCTAGATATGTTATTAACAATTCGTTTGGCAGATAGTCAGTTTTCATTTTTAGTTAACAAATTTCGCATAAATATATATACATATTATATGTATGTATTACTATTATTTTTTTTTCACATATTTTCAGGAAACGATCAAAAAATTTTGTGTTTTTTTTTTTTTTTGTTTTTTTTGGTATAAACTCTATATAATAATGTATGATATGACATAGTGTATAAGGAAGTGTACTAAATTTTTCTAGTACTATTAAATATTTATAGATAGTTAGCTACATACAAATAGATATTTAAGTGCATAAATATTTACAAAGTATATATACATATATAATATATGTATTTTCATAAATGTGTACATTTTTGAAGAGAGGCTATTATATAAATCATTCATTTTAGTATTTATTTAATAAATTGAAATATAACGTATAAATAAAAAAAAAAAAAAAAACAAAACTGAATTAAATATAAAACAAAGAAAAAAAGTAAATTTTTTTTGTTTTTTTTTTTTGGTTATGTATTACAATTTGGAAACTAAAAAAAAAAAAAAGAATAAACAAATACTAAAAAACTTTTAGATTTAAAATTAATATTCAGCTTATAATGTATGTAAAAATAATATTTGATGGACTACTATAATAATATGAACGATTTTAAGAATTAATAAAAATATTGAATATTCGATCTTTCAATTCGTTAATACATAACACTTTATTAAAAAGCTTAATAAATAAGCATTTCATGTCAGTTTTCATATTTAACTTCTTTAATTGCGAACAAAAATTTTGGAAAATGTTTTGAAAGTAAAATGTTCAAACAAATATTGCATACTTTTAGGGTATTCGGTTTAATATGCATCTAATTTTAAATAAATGTAGTAATTCTCTTCATATTTTACTGATATCATTTCAGAAAAAAAATTAAAATCGTCAAATTAAGTTAAATAATAAATTTAAGATTCATTTATAAAGAAATTGTATGATTTTTGAAACTAAATTTTTTGTTATTTTGAACTTTTCAACTTAATTTTAGTGTTTCAAAATAAAATTAAATGAACATCATTTTGAATTCGAATTTTTATTAATATAATACTTAATATCAAACGTTATACTAAAGTGTTATTTATATATTATATTTTTAAGCCCAAAATATATAAAAACATTTTTTTTATATCAGTTAATGATATCATATTACACCACCTAGACCTAGTACAGACTATCCAAAAAATAAAATTTTTCTATTTAAAATAAAAAGTAAAAATAAGAATGAAAAAAATAAATAGGACTTTTTTTCTTTTCATTTTGTATAATATAATATGTAGATGTTTTTTTTTTTTTTTTAAATAAAGCCGTTCTTCTTTTCTTTTCTTTTGAAATGATCTATAAAACCTCAAAGTACCTCGTATTTTTAAAATAGATGAAGAACTACTGGTAATATTTAAATTAAAAAAAAAATCATTATTATATGTTTGGTTATTTCCTTGTGTGTATAAAATTTTGTATCTAAACATTCATACATTACGGTATTTATATATATATATATATATATATATATATATGCGTTTTATATTAATATAAGTCGTCAAGTATAGAAAAAAAAAATAAGAAAAAATCTTATAAAATGTGATTCTAACAGCTCTTAAAAGTTTATTCGATTTAAAGAATATATAGGAGTAATATATATATATATATATATATATATATATTATATTTTTGTTTTTGATGTTGTTATTCTTTTTTTTTTTTGTAATCATTTAATATAATAGAAATGTATTCGTATAAATGTACCTACGTATAAATGTACCTATTTTTATATAAATATAATATATTCTGTACATATACATAAAGCGATAGCGTAGAATTCCGCTCATAATATTTAATTTTTTTTTATTTTTTATTTAACTTCTTTAGAAATTTCAAGTATTTTTCTAAAAGCGTTACATTTTTTTAATGCACGTAATTTTTTTTTTTTTTAGTAACAGTTTCATTATAGAAACATTTGTACAATATAAAATTTTTTCGAGTAAATTTTTTAAAAAAAATTTATTTATACGCTGTATAATTCCTTTGTTTTTCCAAGACACATTATGTATCAAACTTAAATATAATATTATGAACTGAATGATAAGAAAACATTATAACCGTGCAGTAAAGATAGAATCAAAAAATGCAATATACTTAGAAGATGTAAATATTCAATATACAATATGAAAAATGGCTTTATCACGCCAAAAGGTTTTATAGAATTATACACAAGAACGAATATATACTAAATGAGGAAAAAGTTCCATTAATATACCGTATGTAAACAGAAACACAACCAACAAAACAATAACTTACAGACCAAACGTCATGACTGACAATTTAATAATAAAATTTTGTAAAAGATCTGTTCAAAAAAGACAAAAACTAAAAAAGAAAAAAGAAAAAAAAATAATTAAATCTTATTTTGGGTGGTTTAAAAAATTCTATCAAATACTTAGTAAGTAGCATTGTAGAATTTAATTAGGATAGATTTTTTAGATTGGGTTTTAGGTACTCAGATCATTATTAGTAAAAATTATGTCTAAGTTTTACCTATTTCTCATAGTAATTTTTTACATTCTCAATTTTGTTCTCCATTAATTACACTTAAAATATATTATAATGCGATAATCTGGCAGTACACTGTAAGGTTTCTTTTTTTTGTTTTTGTATGTTTTTTTTTTTTTTTTTAGAGCAAGGCAATGATTTGGTATGAATTGAGAATATAAATTTTCCTATAAATGTTCACAGATATAACAAAAAAAAAAAATAACGTTAAAAAATGAAAAAAATGAAAAAAAAAAAAAAATGTTTAACGTTAAAAAAATATTCGCTAGTTGCTGATATAGAATAAGAAAAGATGGAAAAGAAAACGATTCTCTTTGTTGTAGTATAGAATGATATCATGGCCCATAAAAATTATATTTGAGAGTTTGGAATATTAAAAAAAGAACAAAAAAAAAAAAATCAAGTTAAAGAGGGAAAATAAAATCAAGAAAAAATAAAACAAGAAAAAATAGAACAAGAAAAAAAAAGTAGAGAGAGAGAAATAAAATTAACTACGAAGAAGAAGAAGGATGTATGAAGGAAAATACTTATAGAATTTTCTTTCATTTTCAACATGTTCATTGAATCTTTTTTCATTTTTTGCTTTTGATTTGCTTTTACACTTTCCACCTACCCACCCATCTTTAAATCTCTACTATAGGTACTTTTATTCGTACTCTACTAATTTTTTTTTTTGTTTTTTTTTTTTTTAATTTTTGTTACGGCTCTTTTTGTTCTTTTTAACGTTTTGTTTGTTTTTTTTTTTTTGAGGTTGAACAATTTGATGAGAGTTTATGAGATGCAAAACTGTTGTTATATCCTATTCTTAATATATACATATATCTACATTTATATATAAATATACTGTATCATATATTATTATATATTACATATATGTACATTAAAAACAGTAGAACTTTGTTTAAAGATAGATATATGTGAAATTGTGAATGGTTAGGATTCAGATAAAAAAAAAATAAAAAAAATAACGAAAAAAAAAAAAAATTGAAAATGATGATAAAAAAAGAAAAGAACAAGAAAAAAATACGAACCAGATTTAGTACAATGCGAACTTAAAGTATAACAATAATATTTTAAAAGTTTGTGAGTTAAAAACGTAGCTATAGCTGTTTTTATTCTTTTTTTTTTTTTTTGCCTTTTCTTGTTGAGATATTTTCAGCTTGTTTTAAGTTTGTTGGTTTTTCCTATATTTCAAAATTTATTTTTTTTTGTTTTTTATTTATTTTTTTGTATTATTATTTTAATTTTATAGAATCACATGGTGTAACTTTGGTATGTAGAATTTTCTTCAATAAATTATTTTAAATTTTAAACATAACATTGCGATTTTAAGATTTTAAATTTTAGTATTAGATACTTTTATATGTATATAAATGCATGTTTTAGTTTTGATTTAAGAATGTATATGAATATATATATCTATATATATATATTTATATATATGTATACAATTTTCATATGAAAACTTTATATTGTTATAAAGTATTTAACCTTTTTGGTTCATTTGTGCTGTTACTACTCAATCAAGTTTAATTTGTTTTTTCAAAATCAAAAAAGAAAAAAAACAACAAAAATTAACACATGTACATACATAATAAATAATATTTAAAAATTAATTTTTTTCTTTATGTAAACCAAAATATTTGTAAAGAAACCAAAAAATTTGTAAAATTTAAATAAAATTGATATGTTGACATTAGCAAAGGATGCATCTCGATTTTTAAAAGTACACTTTAAAATTATATTCGATTTCGAAGGATTTTCTTTTTAATTTCTACTAGATTTTAATATACTTAAAGGTAATTAGGTCAAAAGAATTCTTTCAAAAGAAATCTTTGAAACGAAAGAAAAATTAGGTCAAAAAGCTGGAATTTGATTTTTTAGTTATACTTAAATACTAAATTGTTGTCATTCAAATGTTTCATACAAGTTGCACATTACCGTCTGTTCTAAGTTTTATATTTCAGGAAATCGTATTCAACATTTATAAGACTCTGGTTAATTATATTTTAGGTTTGAAACACATTTTTTTAATCTCTAAAACTGATGTATTTCTTTCATTAATTAACCTTTGGCTATTTTTAAATTAAGTTTATTTAAAAATATCTCTAGCTTCTAAAATAAATGAAATTATAGTGCTGTAAATGGATGTAATGAAAGGTTTTAGGAAATAGAATAATCTGATAAACGATAGATCAGTGGATTGTGGAATATATTTAATTTTTTTTGCACTTTTACATTGCATCTAAATGTCATAACCGTTCATATAGTTTTTGCTATACGTAACAGCAGCAACAGTAACAGTTTTTTTTTTTAATGCAATTCTCTGCAAATGTGAACAGGAAATTATACAGCCTTTCCTGTTCATGCGTGGGTGTAAATGTCGTAAGGGGGAATAACTTTTACGATGTGTGTATGATTCTAACCCACACTCCCTCGGTGTTTACAGCGTATTTTATACGCTCTTACCCACTAGGCCACCGAGGTCCCTAACAAAGTTTTGATACCAATAATAATGTCAATAGCGAAAACAATAACAGTTATAGAAACACACACTTATAATTTTATAAATTACAAATAAATTATAACTACTCCTTAGATCGCGTACCTACTTTTTTCCCTGGTCTGAGAGAAAAATAGATAAATATTTTAAGTAAATTAAATGTCGCTGAATATTTATAATTAATTAATAAAAAAAAAATTCGTATAAATACTATTTTCGCTGCGAAAGGATTAACATCACATTTACCGATTTTTTTAAGGATTAAAATCGATGAAGCTTCAAATGATGAAGCTGAAATTTTAAGGTAATCTTTTAACTCTAATTATTTAATACTCAATAGTTTTGACACCTACTTTTAAAGAAACATACATTAATCAATTAATTGATTATCCTCTTGCACTAGATAATAGATGTCGCTTGATTTGCTTAAAATATGTTGCGTTTATTAAATATGTGCAGCTGCAACTAAGTAATCAAATTGTTTTAGTAAAAATGTGAATTCCAGAAATTTGAGATTTGATGTTCAATAATAATAAAAAAAGATTTTATGGATGTCCATCACTCCTTAATATGATAAATCACTCCTTAATATTAGCAAATTAGTTACTTTATTAATTACTCTCTTTTGCGCTATAAATTAACAATATATGGATGTTTAAATGTGAAATTTGCTGTAATGAAATTGAACCAAAATCTTTTATAGATTAAAAATTTATTATAAAAGTTGAAGAAAATTGTTTTTGATTAAAAAAATTTGGATTTCCCCAAGAGTGAATAAAACAGATTTTTTTTTGGTTTATTATAACATTTTTATGCTTTTCTTTTCTATTTTTTTTTTTTTTTCACTATTAGTACATTTCTTTTTTTTTTTATTTTTATTTTTCTCAGCTTGTGTATTATTATTATTGTATTTTCACTCTTTAAAAAAAAAAAAAACAACACAAAAAAAAAAAAAAAAAATCCATTCGCTAATAAAGCTTAAGACATAAATGTATTTTTGTATGTACCTACGTAAATAGTTATAAATTTTTATATAGTAACGTTGGTAAGCTAATGTCACAAGTAACAAGCAATATATATATGTATATATATTTATATAAATGTAGCTATATACCTATATATATGTACATATATATGTATATAATATAATAATAGATAGAAGATTGAAAAGTGTAACTTTATAAAGTGAAGATGAATATCAGTGTAAAAATATGTATATGTTATATATCTTATAATATATGTATGTTAAATTCTACATTAATCTGTATATATTGTATGTATACTTATACATATATTTTTGTTTGTTAAAAAAGAGATTTCGTTTTATTTTGTTTTTTTTTTTTTTTTATATTAATATTCTGAAATGGTTCTATTGGGATGGAATTTAAGAAGAAATTCATTTTACTATGGAATAATAAAAGTAGAAAACAATAAAAGACTAGAAAAAAGAAAAAAAAGAAAATTCAAACATAAAAATTGAAAGAAAAGAACAACAAATAAAAATTGAAGAAAAAATAAAAAGAAAAAAAAAAAAGTTGCAAAATGAGAATGAAAGAAAAACGTTTTTGTTTTTTGTCTTTCTTTTTTGATTATGTTTTTTTTTTTTTTATCACAGTTTTATGCTGTCAAATGATATGTTACCAGCTTTGAAATTTGCTTATGTATGTCTATATATGTATATATATATATACATATAGATTTACTTATAATATAATATTTATATAATATACATGTGTAGTACGAAATAGAAATATAAGTAGAAAATGTGTAGATATTATGCTGCTGCTTTGGTTTAATATGGATCTTTTATTATTATTGTTTTTTTTGTTTCCTTTTTTTTTTTTTCTTAATTTTGTTCAATTTTGTGTTTTTTATTTTTATTTTTTGTGGATCAAAAAGATATCTACGACCTTTTTTTTTTTTTATTTTTCTCTGATATGTTTTTATGAGTATATGTATATTAGAAATAGTATGATTGAAAATGATTTAGTTTCATTCCATTAACAATTAATATTATGCTATTAATGGAAACTTTAAAATTCAATTCAATTTTAAAGATTTAATTTTAAATCTACATATTGTCATCCCTTTAACTTTTAAAACAATTTTATCTAATGTATCCATATTATAATTAAATTTTACGAGGCTAGATTTGATTTTGTGTTACATAGATTCAATTTTCTTGAACATTTTTGCAAAATATCTTAAAGTTTTCTTTTCTTGGGTAACTCGTTTTATACTCCTGTGGCGATATGTTTATGTGTAATGGAATGCGGTTTCACATCTCGTAATTGCGATGGTAAAAAAAAAAAAAAACAAGAGAAAAATTTTAAAATTAAAGATCAATCATTCGATAAAAAAGAAAACTTACTAAAACTTACTAAATATTCCTAAAAAGGGAAAAATTTTTCGATTTAATTTAACAGTATGATAAAATAAATTTTAACAGTATGATAATTTTAACAGTATGAAATAAAGGAGTAAGAGAAAAAAATGTCTGGGAAATGGTCAAATTTAAATATAATTGGTACAAATTCTTAGCTATATTTTAATTGAAGTTATTTTGTATACATTAATGTACGCTTAAATAAATCAAAATCTTCTGGCCTGGCTTTACAAATTGTTGAGGGGTACTAATAATACAAAAAAAAAAAAATCAGAAAAGGAATGTTTGGTGATTAAATGCTCAAAAATGTACATAACTTAGAAAATCTTGCATATTACAAATTGATAAAATTCGATGTAATTAGTTTAAAAGATATTTAGTAAAAGGTTATTAGATTTCGAATTTAATTCCAATGTAAATCTAAATCCGCTATATTTTGTAAAAGTGAGTAAAATATATTTATTACCACCCTACTTTTACTACTAAATGTTATAGTCCATTAAAATTCATATTATATGGTATTAATTCATTAATATGATATATAATATTAAGGATATATGAAAAATGCCAATTATCCTACTTCAATGTATTATTTCTAAAACATACAATTTCTTTTTCCACTACAACTTCGACTGCATGAAATACAGACAGTTGTGAATCACTGATTTAATTGGCTTTTGAAGAAAAATACACCAGTGATTTTCATTGTTAATCATTTTTTTGTTTTCTTTTTTTAGTTTATTCCTGTGACACATAAATGTGATAAGGAAATTACAAAGCTTTTCTATTTCAGGTGTGCGGCTATAAATATCGTAAGGGGGAAAATTTTTCTTACGACGTGTGTGAGACTCACATTCCTTCGATGTTTACAGCATATTTTATATACTCTTACCGACTAGGCCATTGAGTCCTATTTTTGTTTCCTAAAGCAAAATAGAAATATATCTTGCATCCGCTCCCTTGTTTAAATTTTAGAATTATTGTGACAGAAAAAATTAAAAAAATTCTAAAGCAATATTTAGAATTGCAAGAAGTGAAGTCAAAACATTAAACATCATATGATAAACGTCAGTAAAGGATAAAACAAATCTGATCAAAATCACAGTGCTTCAATTGTTGGCTTTTTAGTCGAAAGATCTCATATTCAAACCCCAGTCAGAACATATTCAAAAAAATTATACAACTATGTATAGAATTATGGTGCCAACATAATGAACAGGTAGAGATCGATACAAAATAAATAAAATAAAATAATACTAAAATAAAGTAAAAAAATAAATTTAAATATTTTTTAAAAAATCAGTTGTTAATCTATTTCGGGAACTTTTTAAAATATTTTCAAATATTCTCTTAATTTTTGTTTTTTTTTTTTTTTGGTTTTTATTTCTTATTTTCTTATGTAAAAATAAGAAAAAAAAAAAAAACAATATTCTGGCAAAGTGAATACGGAAAGGACGTTTTCAAAAAGTTTTTTTTTTTTTTTTATTTTGTTTCCTTCTTATAATTTTTCTGTTCTATTCTATTTTATTTTATTTTTTTTATTTTTATTTCAGTAGAATTTTCTATCAAACAAAAATGTAAAAGGAAAAAAAAAAAAACTTTTTATAAAAAATTTTGCTTTATAAAATACTTAAAATATATTAACTAAATATAATATATATATATAAAGATTATGTACATAATATATATACAATAATACAAATATGTTGTTTTGTAAACAAAAGTATATATATAATATATTTTATACATACATATAAAAATATATATATATATATATATATTTAATTTATATATAGATATTATGGTAAGAAAAAAAAGGAACAAAAAAAAAAAAAGTTATGAAGGTTTGTGATCTTTTGGGAGCTTCATGAGTTTTAAATATAATACAGGGTGAATTGTAGAACAACACATTTCTTACTCTTTCTCTTTTCCTATTTGTTTTTTTTTTTTGCTTCTGAATGATGATGATGATATTGATTATAATGATTATAATAATAATGATGGTTTTTTTTTTATTTTCTTTATGTAATAAAACAAGTGTGAAGGATGTAAAGGAAGATATCTTCTTTTTTTTTTTTTTTTAATATCTTTGTGCATTTTTTTTTTCTTGTTTTTGACAAATAAAAAATATTTTAGTACTAAATGAAAATAAAAATGAATTTACATGTTATAATATGTGTGTCTGTCTATACAGTATGGATGTAAACAGTTAAAACTTGTTAATTAAGATACTTTAAAATTAAAAAATATTTTAATTACAAGCATACGATTAACATTTTTTTTTTTTTTATCTTTTTCATATATTTCTTCCTTAAAAAGCGAATTTCTTTATTATCGAACTTAATTGCAAATAATGCGTGATATGGAGAAAATTTTTAATGCTAAGAATGAAATAAAAAAGAAATATTATTGTGTCCAATTAATTGAAATATTTAAACAGTTAATTGAAAGAAAATACTTTGAAATAATGTTTAGATGATCATAAAAGATGAAAAAGTATTTGTAATTAAAACATCTTTCAATTGAATTTTACTTTCGATTTAAAGAGTATTTCAATATAAAAAAGTTTCACTGTAATTAATTTTAAAAGCATTCAATATATTTAGTTATATATATATATATACAGGCATACTTATATGTGCATGTATACTTATAAAGGTAGATACACTTAAATGAAAATCTTATAAAAAATTAAAAAAAATATAAATAAAAAGAAAATTTAAAAAAAAAGACAGAAAAACAAAATATCAGAAGTTTTCAAACTTATTTTTTTCTTCAGATTTTTTTTTTTATATTATTTCTTTAAAATTTTTTTTTTTTTGGTTCTTATTTCTTTTGATGTTTCTATAACTAATAATATAAATGAATAAAAATATAAAACCATATACAAAAAAATAAAATAAAAAATTGAACCTGAAAATTTGAAATAGGTACATTTCAATTTAATAAATATTAAACCTACATACCTATAAATAAAATTCTTATTTATATAAAAAGATGAAAATATTTTATTGTATATATACAAATATGTATCTATTAAAAATTACATTATATTGAAATACTTCGATTATTTTGAACAGTAAATTTGACAAATCAATCGGTTTGTATTGTATAATTCTGTTTTTACTAAAGGGAAAAACGGTATGTTACTCCACATCTTCATGTTTAGACGAAGACTTTATTAGTTTTACGTGTCCGAACAAATGAGAATAAAACAATCAATTTAATTTTATTTATTTTTCTGTAACATTTTAATGTTCAAGAGCAATTTCAACAATTCATTAGATTAGATTAAAAACAGAACAGTGGTATTTAATTTTCAGTTTGTTACCAAACGTCTGCCATTTTTATTTCGTCTTCTTTATAATTTATGGAGTAGATATAATGTATGTTTTTTCAACTAGTGTATACAGAATCTAAGAGCTTAACTTTTAAAACGAGAATACTGCAAAGCTAAAACATCAGCATGTTAACGGAAATCATTTTCTAATTAGCTAAAATATTTTATGTTTACGTTATATTTGGTAGCAAGAGGGTTTGTTTTCAATTATTAAAACTTGCTACCTGTGATTTGAACCCGCAGTCCCACGGTTAATAAGCCATGTGCTTAACTGCTAGGTCACCGATGCAAAATATACATGTTAATTCAAAGTGAAAATAAAATTGCATACTTAAAGGGGTGTTTTTTTTTTATTGAATTTTAATTGAAAAACAAAAATATAAAATTTTTATAAGCTGACACTTAATTTTATATATATTTATTGAGAGTTAAATTATATATTACCAGATTACCCAGATTAAAAAAAAACCAAAAACTAAAAATAATGGGTAAAACTATGTTACCAATTTTAAACAAAATTCAATTAACTTTGGTGGTCTTAAAAGTAATGCTTAAAAAAACCCATTATTTAATTTTATAAGAACTATATAATATAACAACAACTCTATAACTTTCGATCTAATTGAAACATTTTAAACATTTTGAAGAATCCGGCCGTTTGTTCTATTCAGTCTAAAAACAAAAATAGAAGAGGAAAAATAATTTGTTGGGTTTTTTGGGCAAATTTAGCAAAAAAAGTAAGTCATTTAAACTAAGAACAAATACTGTATATGTTTACACTTAATTTAAGATTAACTTCTCAGTAGGTATATTTATAAAGCTTAAAAAAATAAAAGAACCGATCCACCAAATAAAAATCTATAAAGAGCAAATATTTTTATGAAAAACCATAAGTATAATGTAACTTTCTAAAAAAAAATATATATATATATTAATAAATACATAGAAATAAGATATTTATTTAAAATATTTATATTTAAATCCTTTAAAAGATCGTTAGTAACGATCACTTATTTTAAAAATTAAATATGTATTGGTCTATTATTTACTATATATTTACATATATTTATTATAAAAATATACATACAAATAAAATTGTATTCTATCTGTATTATATATTAACAATATAATATTAAAACCTTATTTTCATCTGCTGTATTATATTCTTTTTCTTTAAATTTTCCTACATACAAACTTACATAGTAGATCATATTACAATAACGATTAACTAAAAATCGTTCTTTGTTTATATTTTTTTTATTAAGTTTTTTTTTTTTTTGGTTTTTTATTGTTTTGCGCTCTATTTAATGAAATATGTTTTTTTTTTCTCTTTTTAATTGTGTGTGTGTGTGTGTGTGTGTTTGTGTGTTTGAATATTTTATTATTTCTTACAAAATGATATAATATGTACCTTTTTTAAACGTATGGAATAAAGAAAAAAAAAGGAGAAAAGAAAAACGGTTAGAATATAATAGAGAAAACATAAATATAATCTACATATGTATGTATATATGATATGCTTTTATATACATATTATGATTTTATATTATAAAAAGAAAAGCCTGCCAAAAGGTCCCTTTACAGTTTTAATAGCTTTCAATTTATACTAGTAATAACAATTCTTCTTTACTATATAACATTTCATATTCTCTCTCTCTTTCTCTGTCCACCTCTCTTTTATAAATTATATAATAATATACATTTTATATATTATATGCAATATAGATAAATACAATATATATTTAGAACCATAGGTTAAATAACAAGTGTTTATAAGCTTTTGTGTGTTTGTGTGTATCGGGAGAATAAGAGAAATATAACAACGTAATAATTTTGCCACAATGAACTTAACTATACAATGTTTTCATTTACTTTTTTCTTTTAATTTTCTCATGCTTTTCATTTTTTATTTCTCTTTTTATGAAAAAAATGAAAATGAGCATAAAATTATATGTATGTATATGTAGGTATATATTTATAAAGCACACGTTAAATTTAAAGTTTATGTATCAGAATCCTCTGCAAAAGAAAATTCATTTTTTTTATTTTCATTTTTATTAAAAAGAATAAAAACAAATCAAAAAGGTATCTTTACATATACTTAGGTATGAATGAATATGCGTTATCCTTAAATTATATGGTATAGTATATAAATATATATAATAATATGTATTATATATATTTATAAGTACATAATTTATATATATATATATATATATAACTATAAATAATAAATAAAAGTTCATAAAAAATGATTCTATATAAATAGAGTTTATATTTAAAGGCATATTGTAAACATAGAAATAAAAATAAAAGAGAAATAAAAAAAAAAAGAAAAAAAAAATCGAATTAATAAAAAAAAAGTTGGAAAAAAAAAAATCCATTGTGTATAATGTATATGTGTAAGGAGTAGCCAGAAAATGAAAAATAAGAACAAAAACAAAAACAAAAAAAAAGGACAGAAGAAAGGCAAGGATAAATCAACAATGTTCTCTAACAACTCATTCTAAAACTTTGGTGAATGCATAACTTTCAATTTTTTTTTTTTTTTTACATACATATCTATGTAAGTACGTTTAAATGTAATTTATGTAAATGCTGTTTATCAGTATATGTATATATATATATTTATCTTTGTTTTTTTATTTCGTAGAAGCACATTTAGAATATTATCCTTTTTGTTTTTTTTTCTTTTTTTTTTTTTGGAATTGTTTTCATACTTTTTTTTTGTTTATTTTGTTTTATTTTTTATTCTTTTTTGTTTATTTTTTATTTTATTTGTATTTTGTTTCATTCGGGACCTACAGTACGTCAACTTTAGTATTTCATTTATATTTTTAGTGTATAAAAAAACATATATATATATATTTATGCATGTATTTTTATTAAAGCTACAGTATAAAATGTAGAAGAAAAAAAACCAAAAAGGATATCATTTGAAAAATACTAAGTCTAATATTATATATATTATATATGTATATAGAATTTATATATGTATATGTTATAATCAAAATAAAAAAAAAAACACACACAACTTTTATGAATCTACAGAATTAAAGGACAATTATTGAGTTATATATCAATGAATACGTATTTGTATAAATTTATATAAATGTATATGTATGTTTGTATGTTTTCAGTATTGTAATGATGGATGAAGTGTTCTTTTTGCGGTAAGTAAAATGCAAAATAAAATTAAAAAAAAAAAAAAAAAACAAACAAAAACAAAAATGAGGATGAAAAATCCATTGAGTAAATATTGTACTCTTTTTTTTATTGTGCTTTTTTACTTGATGATACACCATCAGCATCTATAGGTACATGAAAAAAAATCTAAAAAAAAATTTTATTTTTTTGCTTTTTATACTATTGTTGTAGTTTTGTTAAATTATAAAAGAAAAAAACAACACAGTTAAAGTTGAAGAGACTTTTTTTTGGGAAACAAGAAAAAAAAAACCAAATCATAAAATATAAGAAAGAAAACCCGCAAAAAAAAATTAAAAAAAATTTTTTTAATGTTCAATTTTTTATTTATTTATTTTTGTTTTTTTTCTTGTGTTTTTTCTTTTTAAACTTTAAACATTTTAGGTTTAATTTGTATGCTTAAACTCTATAGTAAAGTTTAGTGTGATGCTAAAAAAATGAACTAAAAATAAAGTTTTAAAAGGTTTTTTTTTTGTTTTGGTTCTTTTTGTTGGTTAAAATTATTTTGTCATGCGCTTTCTCTCTAGGTATTTAAATTTTTCATGTTTTTAATAATGTGTAGATATTAAAAAAAATGTAATTTGATCGTGTTTGGGTAAAGGATCTATTTTATCTGTTTTGTTTTTTTTTTTTCTAAGAAATTTTTCTTGTTGTTAAATATTACATACATATTTTGGTAATAAGTGTTTTTTTTTTGTAATATTAATTGTATTATAAACGTTCGTTTGCAAAAAAATTTAAATTAAACGGCTATTTCTTAAATCAAATTTGCCTAAGTTAAAATTTAATTCGATCAACATTTCAGTTCCCTTAAAATAAGTAATTAATTATATAGTCAAATTTTCTAATTTTGATACCATCTGTAAAGTTCAAAAACTCCTCAAAAGTAGCGAACTATAAGAAATATGTGAAAAGAAGATTAAAGTCTAAACAAGAGCTAAGAAGAATACAAGAGCTGTAATCATATCATATGAAGAAGAAGAAAAAGAAACTGGACAATATTTTGTGATAAAAAAATGACTGAACGCAAATTATAGAATTTTTCATAATTTAATAATTTAATAAAAGTAAGTTTTCCACAAAAATAATTAGATGATTTTAGTGACAAAGGTCTTTAATCAGTTTTTCATCCTATTGTATTCCAAATTAATCATTTTACAGTAAAGAAAAACTATGACAAAAATTCGACTTTTGAAATATATATAACTTTAACTATTTACATTTTTAAATACAATGTTACAAAGACGTAACTTTTTGTTCAAATTTTGGCTTTTCACATTTTTCATCTTTTGTTTATTATAAAGAAAAAATTATAATATTAATATTACGGGATGTGTTGTTTAAAAAGTTAAAAAAAGCAACATTTAAACATAATAAATAAATAATTAAAATAGGTACTCGAACACAATATTAATATTATTCAAAACAAAACAAAAAACTATAGGTAATTTCCATATTGAATGAAAATGTATTTAACAGATATATAGGCATAATTATTTTCACTCATTCCTTCATTCATACAAAATACAAACAGAGAAAAATTATTATATTTTTTTTATGTGTATACTGTATTTACAAAAATGTATGTACATAAATTTTGTTTAATTTTTTGGTTTTTTTTTTTATTATTTTTTTTTTGTAAACCCACATAAAAAAGATATAAAAGAAGAAATATACTACCCACAGAACATTCTAGCAGATAGTCACATTTCCTTCTTTAAAAACATCAAAAAAAAAAATAAGAAAATATTTTTTTATCTCACAGTGCAAATGTCAATACTTTTGAAGTAAGAAAAAAACCAAAAAAAACAAAAAAAAACTCTACTGCAAGGATGAAATTTTTTTATGTCGAACGGAAAATTTTCAACCAATTTTGTGGAAAAGTTTGAATCAAAATGATTGTCAACATACAGTCATCGTTTTTTTTTCCTTTTTCATTTTCTTTTTAAATTTTATTCGAACACAAGTACATATACATTGAAAATAAAATTTTATTTTTGTTTCTTTCTCTCTCTCTCTCTCTCTACTTCTTGCGTACTCTTATTAGAAAATTTATAACATGTACACGATTTGTATTGAAATTTTTTCCTAATGAATGAAAAAAAAAAAAAGTTAAGAAACTTTTCATTACAAAAAAACGTGCTCATTTTATTTATTTTTATTTTTCTTCTTTTTATTCTTTTTGTTTTTTAAGCAACTAAAGAAAATCGTTTTTTTTTTCTCTCTTTTTTGTTTTGAATTTTTGTGTTTGCTCTGTTTTTGAGATTTTAAGAAACACAACCTGAGCTATTTACTCTCTTATATAATAATAATATGATTGTATTGCGAGAGCATAATAATAATTTTTTTTCTTTTCTCTATTTTCATTTGTGACACAACAGCAATGTTATCGTATTAAAACAAAAAAAAGGACAATTATTCTTAATCCTTATGCTGATGTATGTAAAAATAAACAACGAAAAAAAAAAAAACGGAATAAAACAAAAAAAGCTGTTAAAATCCTCCTATTTTTTTAAAATTCCCGTTCTTTCAAAATCAAAACAAAGAAATTAAGAAACAGAGATAGAGAAAAAAAATTATGTATGTAGATAAATTTTATACCGTTATATGATATTGGAAATGAATAAAAATAACGGTAAAAAGTATCTAAACAAACTTTTATATATTTATTGTAGAATATATATATGGTTTTATATTTTCATTTTGTTATCAGTGTGTTAGTATTTTTTTTTTTCATATAATGATCAACTTTATGTAGAATTGAGCACAAGATTTTTTGACAGGAGTTCAAATAAAGATAGACAATTAATATGCTTATCGCTATTTGTATATGTATATTTTATAACTAATATACAGTTGAAATGTAAATAAACACGTAAAAAAATTTTTATTTTTTTTTGTATAAAAATGGTTTTATTTTATAATCATACAATATATACACACATACATATTTATCATTGTATAAAGATTAAAGGTATCCTGAAAAGATTTGAGTAAAATTTATAAAATTATTCAATGTCATTATTTAAAATTTTGAAGGTAATTGCAATCGACAAAGTTGTTTCGTTATAAATACAAACTACATTAATAGTATAATGAAACTCTTAGGGCAAATTACAATAAAATAATGACAGAACCACCTGAAACATTAAATAATTTTAATACTAATGTTATTCTAAAAGTAATTAGACCTTAAACAAATTATGTTTTATTACTTTTCTTGTCCTTTAAAATTTAAATAGTTTAATAATCAACTTTTCAAAAACAAAAACTTTCCTTTTTTCGCCAAAAACTACAACAAAAACTGCAAGTATCTAAACAAATGATTATTAATCATTAAATCTTCTCATATTACAATAAAAAACGATTTACTACAATTTTTTTTTGAATTAAGTTAATAATTTTTTTTATTAGAACAATCGTAAAAAACGCAAATTACGACCATCCAACAATTGGAAAAATATTCTTTGTTTTTTATTTATAAGGCTCACCTAATGCATCAGTAATCACTAGACGCTAGGTTTGCAGTACAACCACACTAGAGAAGGTTTTGAAGGCACCTGTTAGGGAAGGTCTATTAAATCTCATTGTAAAATAAACTGGTTTTGTATAGTCGATTTAGACAATATTTAGACCATTTTTTTTAGACAATATTTCGAAAATTGTTACGGCAATGACTAAAAATCTAACTAAGCGAAAAATTTAACCTTAAATAATTTAATTATTATCTTTGTTGTGCATCTCGTTATAAAAAAAAATTTTTTATTTTTTTGATAGAACAAAAAATAAGTTAAAAATTTATACAGAAAATATTCAGTTAATATATATATATATATAAGTATGTATATAAAATTATACAATTATACACGCATTAATACCCTAGTCACTAATTCAAATTATTTTAGGTTGATATTTTGGTGCTTTATGACTTATTATGTTCAATTAGCTTCCTGAATTATTTTCTTACGATTGTTTATATAATACATTTATATACATATATATATATATGTACATTATTTATTTTTATTTTTTATACATAACAATAATATAGATTAATTTACTCATTCTAATAACATTCATATACACAATAAAGAGAAATTATTATCAAAAAAAAAAAAAATAAAAGAAAAAAAACAACAATAATAATAAAATGAAAATGGAAAAATCAACGATGCTCAGAAAATTTCAATTTTATTACAGTAAGCAAACACATAATAGGATTTAAAAGAGTTTTGGGTAACGGTATCATTTTCATTTCATTTAATAGAGATTTATTTAAAAATAACAGTGAAAAGAATATATTTCCTTAATGTTACAGTTATTTTGAAATATAAATTTTCTTCCCTTTTTTTGAATAATTGTATTGTTAAATGTTTGTGTGAAAGGACAAGCATTAAATATTTAAATATTTAGGTTTGATTTTAATTATATTAAAACCGTATCATAACACAATTTTACTAAAGATTTTGAAGAAATTTAATATTTTGTTATTTTGTTTATATATTATGCAAATTATTTTTGATGTTAATGTTCATATATATTTTTAAAATTATTTTTGAAGTTTTAAAACAAAAATGAAAAATTCATTTTAATAGTTACATTAAAAGTTTACTTAATTATATGAATTACATGCGTAACATTAACAGTTAAAAAAAGAATTTTTCCAAATTTGTCCAAATTATATATTCATGTTCAAGAAAGTGACCAACTTTTCAAATAGTCAAATTTATATAGAATATGAAGAGATTTGTTCCATTAACCACTTTATTTATTTATATCTTACTTTATTGGAGCAATGGTTCTAGAATTTCAGGAGCAGATTCCTTTCTGGACTTTTTTGTTAAAAGCATATTCTTACGATAATTGAGGATCGAATGATTTTTAGTTTTTATATCTAACAGCATTTTTGTTAGGGTAATAATATGTACTTATATTTGATTTTTATAATATCAATAGCTTCATTACTCAAATGCCACAACATAATTTAAATAGTCTACCAACCACTTAAAAATTTTAAGTTAACTTCAAAGTAAAAATAAATGTATAAAATCCATTTTGGAAAAAAAATCATAAATGTATTTGGCCAAATGCATCTGGTTGAACTCAAATTTCACTTTTTTTTAATATCTTGAATTCGTCGGAGGTTCAAGTCCGGTTTTACGCATTTGAGCTAATGAGTCGTATGCATAAAACTGAGCTTCAACTCAAATCGCATTTTTTCAAACAAGTACTAGAAGTTCGGGTGTAGATTTTATTTCAAAAAGTTGGATTTGAGTTCAAGCTTAGCTTTATACATTCGACCAAATGTCTCAAAAATATTTTGCAAAGTGACCTATAAGTCGAAATCAAAAATTTGTCAAATTATTTTTAAATTTAAGTTAAGTGAAAAATTAGGCTATTTGAAAGGTCTGTTATCTTTATAATTCCATTCCAAGTTGATCAAAATGCACCAACAGTACAGCATAGAGAGTTAACATTATTATTTTATTTTTTTAAAAACTGAAATTTGAATGAAATATTTACCCATGCAATTTAAAATCATGGATTAGAATGACAATCCTAAATCCAATTAAGACTAAAATCAATTTTACATAAAGATTCCATAAAAAACTTGCAAACATTGAATATTCTTCCAGGAACAATTTTTCAAAATAAAATCGAATTAAAGTTATTTTTGAACAAACTTGATTTTGGTTCTATTTTTGATAATATGAATTTAATATGAAAGAAAGTACGATATAATATTTGGCAAGTAAATTAATTAATATACATAATATAACGAGGCAGATGTAAAATTTTTAAAATAGTATAAGGAAATGCGAGCATTAATATAAATTTTATAATACCATACCTAAAGAAAACCTTTTAAGTACTAATTTATTGCCAAAAACTCATTTTATCAATCAGATCATTATCATATAAAATTAAAATTTACCTAAGATTAATTTAAGGTATTATGGACCCACCACACTTAACAAAATTAATTTTTAAAAAAAAATTTCATATCATCTGAATCCGAATCTAAACTTAAATCCAAAAAAAAATCTACATTAGACTGACTATGAAACATTTTTCTATGATTTTAAAGCACTTAATATAATGGAATAATCAATGTACATTCATATAAACTTTATTACGTTTAAACAGGATACTTTTTTTTTTGTTTTTGCTTATTCTTTTCTTATTATCCTTTTAATGGAAACAGTGCAATACAACAAACCAAAAAAAAAAAAAAAAATATTTAACAGTTAGTCAAATTGTCAAAATTGTCAAAATTAAAGATAAATTTAAATAAAAAAATTACAAAAAAAAAAAGAAAATAAAACGAAAATAAATAAATGGGGTAACAATAAAAAAAATATTAACAAATTAACAATCACTCAATTTGTGATGTTATTTTTATTTTTTAATATATATTGAAATGCGCGTGTATGATGGGTGTGTGCTCTTTTTTTTTTTTTGTTTTTTTGATTGTTTATTTCCACTGAAAGGATGAAAAACGAAAAAAAAATTTATTTCAATCATGGTAAAATGAAAAGGAATTAAATTTAACCACAAAAAAAGACAAAAACAAAAAAAAAATAAGTAAATGGATTAAAAAAAAAACTTTTTTTTTTTTTTACACTTCAAACAATGACAAAAAAAACAAAAAATTGTATATTAAATGTTAAATGAAAAGATGTTATATTTTACAAATTATAAATTATATTACACGTTTGTCTGTTTGTATATTATTTATTACAATATATATATACTATATATAGCTGTATATAAAGTTTTTATATGAAAATGAAATTAATATACCAAATCACTACACACATTATATTATCATATGTCATACGTTCATATAAACATTTTATATACAAACATGTGTTTTTGTTTTATTTTTTTTTTTGTTTTTTATATGATAGAAAACAGTAAAGTTTTAATATTATATTACTATTATTACTATTGCTGTTATTATTGTGTTACAGTTATTTGTTGATGATAATGTTTTTTGTTTGTTTGTTTCTTTGTCAACACCATTATATTTTCCTTCTTTATAAATAAACGTATTATCATCATTTATTTTATAAAAAATATAATGGATAAATATATATATACATGTAATAATATAATATTTTCCACTTAAATTCATTGTTTATGTATTAATATATATATATCGTATATATGTATTATATTTAAACCAAAAATAAAAATATATATATACCTACTTATATAATATACATGATGATATGAATATACATAAATTTTTAAACCTATAACTTGTTTTTCTTAATTCATTTGAGAATTAAATTTTACTTCATCCTTCTTTACCCTTTTTCATATAAAACATGCATATACATATATACATATATATATACGTATACACATAATATATATATAAATATAATATTTTATATATAATTTTCTATATTAAGTAATTGATGATGTATATTTTATTATTATATAGTGAAAAAATTTCCACATTAATACATAAAATGCATAGAAATATAACATAATATCATATTATAATATATATATAGGTATATTATATATGTATATAAATACTATATTATATTAAAGATAATATTTAATTTTTTTCTTTTCAACAGGACAACCGATTATTTAATTTATTCTTACTTAGTTTAAGCTTTATATCCGAAGTAGGTAAAAACAAAAAAAAAAAAAAAACAAAATAAAAACAACAATAAAAACAACAATAATAAAAACTTTTTTTTTATATGATTTTCTTGTTTTAAACTCTATTTTACTGTTATTTATTTCACATTATACATACATACATATATAAATACATGTCATACATATAAAAAAAACATATTTGGAACAATAAAGAAAAAAAAAATTTTCACTTTAATAAAATCAAAAATAAAGGAGTGTAAATAAAACAATTCATTATATACATATATATATATTAATAGATATGATATATATATATATATAATAAAATATAACTTTACCCTATACTATGCTTACAATGAACCTTATAAAAATAAATTAAACGAAGCATATCGACCGGGTCTGGATTGTAATATTTTTTCTCCTATTTAACTGTTTTTTTTTTTTTTTTTTGGTCTACGTCATATGACATTTTATAACAATTATATGAAGTACGTGTTCATGTGTAATATTACGGAAATATTTACACGATATATAAATAAACACAAAAAATAAAAAATAAGAAAATAATAAAAAAATGTTCCTTAGAATATTTGTATATAATATGTTTATGCATATAAATATAATATATATATCTATATATTCTATAATTATATTTTATAATAATAATAATGTACTCTAACCTATAAAAACAAAATAAAATAAAATAAAAAATATAAAAAAATTTTTTTTTTATTATATTACTTTTTAGTAGAATTGGTAACTCTAATTTTTATTTAGTTATTCTAACACGTCATTTTATTGGCATTTTTTTTTTTTCATATTGTAATTTTCTACACACTTTTTTTTTTTGTACATTTTTACACTTTTATATCTCGTACGTTTTTTTTTTCCTTCCTTAGTTAACAATTCAAAATACTTGCATACGTACACATATACATGTTGGTATGTTTTTGTACAGTTTGGATTAAATTAGATTCAGTATTAATTTTTCCAAATTCTTGTTTTAATGAAATCAAAAATTTATTGGGTTGAAAAGTGGTTTTATCTTAAATTTCGATATTCATTGTTAGTTTAAATTGGGGAAAATTATATTAGGTAATTCCAGAATAAATCTGGATTTCTTTTTCGCGCTTGTTTTCTGTGGCATCCAAATAAACAATCGAATAATAACCAATCGTCACAAAGGAAAAAACCCAGTCGCGACTTCTTTCCATTCTGACGAAAAGATAAATGGACTTCATCTTTTCTGTAAGAAACAGGATTCAGGAAGAAATCGAGCTGGATGGTTTTGGTTTGCCATCAATGAGAGAAAAAATAAAGGTTGTTCTGCAATAGGAACAGACTGTAGTAATAAATGCCTATGATGCTTAAGAAAATATTAAAAATAATTAAAATGCTAAAAAATTTTTAGTATGAAGTAAAATTATTTCTTACATTAATCATAATTATTCAGAGTAATCTTTAATTAGTTTAATTTTAACTTAAACCTAATGGCGAGTACCAAAATAATGGGTGAATTAGGTTGAAAATCAATTAATAAATTTTTTTCAGTACTTATAATATTAAAAAAAATCTAGGGATTTAAATGAAGGAAACTATTTTAGGTCTTTAGAACCATAAAAGTTCTATAATCTTCTATGATATGTTCAATAGTTATGATTCGATTATAAATTTAATTAAGCATACTAGAAGTTTTCTGAACAACCTAGAGATAAGAAATACGTTATATGCTAAATTGATATGCAAATTGATAATTTAAAGAATTTTAATTATGTTTTTATATGTGGTAATTCTGATAGTTTTGTTCCTAACTGTATTTGTATCAAGTATTATACTATCTTGTATTCGGAACTGGCTGACAACAATCAACTGTTATTTTTTTGTTATCTAGTGTTAATATAACTTTTAGCGTTTTGTTTCGTATATTATATGGTATATGTTTCTCATTCTGTTTTTATATACATATTTTTATGCTTTATGCTTATTTAACATAACACAAATAAAACCAGTTAGAATCATCATCATTCGTACGTTTTCGTTCATTCGTTAGTTGTCAAAAAACACGAAAGCAAAACAAAATAAAAATAAAAGGAATGGTAGAGAAAGAACGAATTTACTCATATAAAAGAAAATAAAAATAAAAAGAAAATTGCTAACAATATTTTTTTTTTGGGTTTTTTTTTTCCTTTTTTTTTTTTGTTAAAAGAAGTAAAAACAGGAAAACGCAACCCCCATCAAGGATTTTTATGATTTATTACGATTCCCACGATGGCCAAGAAACAAACAGAAAAAAATGGTGAAAAAACAAAACTGTAAAAAAGAAAATTACATTGCAAGTTTGGTATATGCGGTGACGAGTGTCAGGCCAATTTCTGTTATATATATAAAGCATAAATATACATACGGTTTAATCAAATATAGAAAATTTACTTACTATGTTTGATTACTTATATTTTTATACATAAAAGGGGTGTTTTATAAAAAAAAAAAGAAAATAATATAAAAATTATGAATAAAATAAAAAGGAACGAAACAAAAAAAAATAAAAAACTGTATTCAATAACAAAAAAAGGAAAAATTGCCAAAAAAAAATATAAAAAACAATTAAAATAAAAAGGATTGAGCAAAAAATAATAACCAAAAATTAATTTTTTAAATTGACTTAAAGTTATATCTTAAAAGTTACCTCTAATTTCTCTTCGGTCAGTCATATTTAAAATTACTGACCCTTTTGTTTGAAAAAGGAAAATATAATTCTTTTCAGCTGGGGAGTTCTTTTAAAACACCCATTTTGTGTAAATAATATATTCTTAGATTTTGTATTATCTTTGGTTTTTAATTGGAAAATAGTATGTATAACTAGAAAATTCAAATATCACTCCTAGTGTTATTTGGGCTTTACAAATATTATGCTATTATGAAAAATTTACAAAAATTAAAAATCTAAAATGTATTATAATTTTTAAATTATTCAGATATTAATTATGAATATTTCGTATCATTGGATTGACAAGGTAAATCGTGATATCACAATTTATTTATTTATTTATATTAATATTACATACATAAATGTAATGCAATATTATTGAACCATCGGCTACCAAGGCCATTATAGGTTTAGTCGTAAGGGGGGTTATAGTCGTAAAGGGGGTATGTAAGGAAAAAAACTCTTACGACCTGTGCAGGGATCGAACCCACACTCCTTCGGTTAATACGCTACACGCCTACCCACTAGGCTACCGAACCCTCGTGATATTACAAAAAATTATAATGAAATGGATAAAAAATTAAAGACAATTGCATACTTGTAGGGGTAAATTGAAAAAGAAACTTTGAATTATAATATTTATTAATTATTTGATATAATAAATACTGTAAAATAATTTTTTTTTTATAAATTCATATTTACATATATTTACATATATATTTAAAATATAAAATAAATAACGAATTTAAGAATAATGACGGATGTCATAATCTTCGAAGGTTTCAAAAATTTTTTTTTTAAAGATTATTATAAATGTAGTCACCAATTTTTTTTTTTTGGGTACATCTAGGATATCCTGTGTGTTGTAATCTATAGTGAAAACAACTGATGCGTAAATATAAGCAAACAATTAATCTAATATGTCTGATAAAAGACTATTTCATATAATTTTATATTTTTTTTTTTTTAATGTTTTTTTTAATCATGCTTTATTTTGTACTATAAACCTAATATTCATATTACTGTAAACCTAGAGTTCCAAATATAAGTTGGGTATCAGCGCTAAATAATAAATATTTAATTTACAGTAACAATTATTAGATATTTTTAATATAACAAAAGTAGTTATATATTTTTTATTTTGTTTCAGTTTTGCTTATACAAAAGAAGATATTGTGAATTTCCATTCTTTGACACCTTGTATAAATTATAATTTTTCAAAGTTGGTTATATTAAAGGCATTATTCGTAGAATAAATTGCCAAAGGGCGAAAAACTTAACAACAACAAAACGAGAATAAATTATTTTTGTGGTTTTTTATGTTAAGTAAAAGCAAAACATTTTTAAGGTAGAGAATTTTCCGATTAAAAGCTTACCTATACGCACATGAATTACGTCAATTACTGGCTAAATAAATAATACATTTGTGAATAGGAAACAAATTAATAGGTTTTTAATAATAAGTAATATATTTTATTAAAATATAATTATGCTTTTTACTGCCCAAATTAAAAAACAAAAGTTTCTTTGCATTTTACTAGAACAATTCGGGAAAAAACAATATTATAACTTAAGACTACTAAAGCAATTGATTTCTAAAAGCTTATGAAAATCATGGGAAATATGTGATATAATTTGCTTAATACTTTTTAAAATTTTTTTTATGTAAATACACATTTTGATCATGGCATTTTAAACGGTCATTTTAAGGTAATAAAATAAACGAAGGTACATAATTTTTTACAACCTTTTATATCCTATCGATTTCTCTTCTTTTTAACTTTTTTTTTATTTTACATTTTATTTGTTGTTTTTAATTCAACAACGTAAAAATTATAAGATATTTCCGTGCAAAATTATAAACCTAGAAGGAGCCGAAGGAATACTCAACTAAATGTAACTTGTTTATAAAACTAAAATACAATACAATTATGGGACGGTTATAAAAATTTAAAGGATTTCTATATAAGGAAGGACTTTCTGAAAACGAAATAAAACAAAAAATCTAAAATAAAAAAAATAGAAATTATGAGAAAAAATGAAAAAAGAAAAAGGATATTTTCATTCTACGTGGTTTCATAAGTACAATAGAAAGGATTTATAAGACAAGGACCTATATCAATATTTCAATGAAGAAGGGTTGGTATGTATATTATAAAAAAAAAAAACAAAAAACAAAACCTAAAAGTAAAAAAAAATGTTTATAAAAAAAAAAAAAAAAATTAAAATGATTAGTTAAGTACAAGGAAAAACAAATGTTGAATAACGCAAAAAAAAAATAACACAAAAAAAAAGAAGAAAAACAAATTAAAATAAAATAAAAATGAAAATGTATATCTAAATGTTATTGTGTAAATGTTAGTATACTTTTTGTATTCTATATACACATATGTATATATATATATACAAACAAATATTCATTTATTAAGTGAAGTCATCATGCTGTGCTATGCCACATTTAAACTTCGATGGCTACAAAAATTGTTCTTGTTTTCACCGTTGAGGTCATAAAAGTGTTGATTATATTAATGATAGGAAAAATAAGTTCTCCCACCATTTTTATCATATAGTGTAATATTTACATAAGAAATTTAACATAGATACATTATATATATATCTATATATATATATTTGTATAAAAAATTTTTGTACTTGGTCAATATAGTTTACTATTTATTAGACAAAATTATATATTTATGTGTATATATATTTTTTTTTTTGCTTACAGACGACTACTGTTGATTTTGGGATAGTTAAAATATTAATAAAAGAAGATATTGGATGTGTGGGATTGTATTAGAGTAAGTTAATATTTAGGTTGGAAATTAAATAATTTATAATGTTTAGTTTCTGATTAAAGTTATTTCATGTCTTATAGGTTGCTAATTAAATTACAATTTTTAACTTGTTATTTTTGCAAATTCTTCATTTCAAAATTTTAAATTTCAAAATAAACATAAGTATACCGTCACACTTTAGGATGAGAGAACCATTATTTATCATTAGTTTAAAAAGGAAATAATTAAAATTGAAGAAATATAAAACCAAGTCAAATCTTTAAAAGTAAAATATTAAATCTTTTCTTTTAACAAAAGTTCTAAGAGGAAAAATTTATCTAGCATGTGACCATGTCAAGATGATAAGAAAAAACGATGACTTTTGAGAAGCAGATTAAACACAAATCAGATGTTAATTCGTTAAATGTCCTTAGATGTTAACTCGTGAAATGTTCAACAATTTCTTATATTAATAAATACTTTCGTTGCACATGTGAAGGATAATACCTTATCACATTGTATATGGTAGGGGATGCACTTAATATTCTAAAACGTTACTTAATTTGGTTAAATAGTTTTTTAAAAAAATCATTTTTGGAAGAAAGAAGAATCAAGAAATACAAAAATACAATTCAATGAATTCTGTGTAAACAGGTAAAGGAATTTCTAAAAATCCCTTTCGGAATTTATAATTTGTTATCATTATACATGAAACTAATTAGAAAATCATTTATTTTACCTTCAAATTCTCAAAAAAATTATGAATAGAGAAAGAACTGATCTTAGAGTTTATCAAAAAACGGATAACTATTTTATCGTTGCGGCACTTCTTCAAATATTAAAGTTTAAGATAAAATAACTTAGACTTAATAGATGTTATTAAGGTTCGGTCCCTTAAAAAATACTAATGTAAGGCTTATGAGAAATTAGTTTACTTTAAAATTTTTAAACAGAACCAGATACTTTATAAATGAAAATGGAATAAATGGGAATGGAAATTGTCTGTGTATGTTGGTCTTGGTATAACTAAATGTACTGAATTGAGTTTAATTATAATTTACTAAATTCTACCTCTATTTAAGGATAAGTTAGGAATTTTATATGGAAATAACATAAATAAAAATGTAAGAAGCCAATGACAAAAATTGTCATGGTTGTTGAAAGGAAACTTTTTAAATCTTTCATGATTTGTTTGAAAGTTAAATTACAGTTTTTTGTTTTAGATTAACTCAAAAGTGCTTGTAAAGTTTTAAACTTTAGGATTGAAAAAATCTGTTATAAGATAAGAAAATAAAATAAAGTACTTTTTTTAAACTATTGGACTAGTTTAATATATAAAATGGTTTAATAATAGAAAAGAGATTAAGATTCCAGTTAAATTGTCAAGTTTGATGTCAAGTTACCATTTTTAAAATTAATAGTCGACAAAACAGTGTAAATATTTAAAATTACAGTATAACATTAAAGGATGATATTAAAATTAAAGATATAAAAATCATTTTACTTTCTTATTAATTTTTGTATTTTAAATTTTAAAATAAGTTTTTTCCAATCTATTATACTATATTGATTATTTTCTTTCTTTTTACTATCATTCTTCTTTATTGTATTTTATATTATGTATTTCCTTTTTAGCTTTTGATTTTTAAGAGTTTTCTTTTTTAAAAAACTGATTAGTTTTACATTAAAAATTATTAATTATATTTCCTTTAGAAAAACATTTACTTTTTTTTAAGATGCTAAAAAAAATATCTAAAGATTTTTGTGGAAGAATTCTATTTATTTTAAATTGCGTAATACAAAATATTTACCTTTTAGAAAAATCAAAGTCTTAAAAAGTTTTTAAAAAATTGAATTACTATGATATCTTTTGTTTCTTTTTTTTTAGAATAAAATAATATAAAATAAAAAAAAATCAAATTGGAAATTAGTAAAGTGTATATTATTACAGTATATTACTTTAAACATTTAGTGAAAGGATGTACAACAGATCCTTCAATATTGTTAATTAATTCAAAAAAATTGAAAACGGTTAATTTCATATTTCTTCACTATGGCATGAATATTTCAATATAATAATTCTTCTTTGACAATACTCAAAGGATTCAATTAATTTACGAAGGATCAGCACCTAATAACAAATAAAATTTGTATACATGTATGATTAAAGAAAATTTAATCAGAAAAATATTTTTACTTTTAATAGTTTTATTTTTATGCCAAATATGTATATTTTTTTATTTTATGAGCGAGGTGGAAACATTGAAAGTCCATCAAAAGAACTGCAAGGGTTCTTCAAGGTAATTTTGGACTTTAACCAACTAAGACCACCCCATTAAAATCAAACTACAGTATGGGTCCTTTAATAGATACATAATAATATAATATACATTTTTGGTTTTTGGGAAAAGGATGATGGAAGGATTACTTTGGGAATTGGGTTTCGGATAATTAGGATTATGGAAGATGAAGAGAAAACTTTGGATAGTTCTTTTGAAGAAAAAAGTTAATGTTCTTCATGAATTTCGTTATATCGTGCACAAATGAATTATCAACTTTTGGGAACATATGCACAGACATTATAGGTTCTATAAATTCGAGGTGCGCATGACCAATGAATTTTCCAATGCTGTGTTACGCCATTTTGACAGTTCAATCAACAAAAACTCTTCCAATAAAATGTTTATAATACTTACATAATAATTGGATAACGCTGCTGTTATTTATATTGATAGGTTATTATGAAAAAAAACTCGCGATAAGTATAAAAGTGTCAAATAAAGAACGTGTCAAATAAATTGTTTTAAGAAACTGCAAATAAACGAATTGTTGAATTGTATAAATTAAACTAAGTGTAGGCCAGTTAGCATGAGTAAAGAAATAAAAGCTCGTTGTAAGAAAAACAGGGGCGGAATGAATATTTGATGGCAACCAATGTTAGGTGGGCGGATAGATAAATTAAACAAGAACCTAGTTGAAATCACATAAGAAACTAAAAGAACCGACTTTATATTGAAGATAAAGTTTACAGATCAAAGGCCAATATGGATCGAAATGCAAAGGAGAAAGTTATAGTACCTATACTAAAACATTTTTATTAATACTCATATTGTTACAAAGATAATTCCTTTTTCTAGAACCATAAACATTTATCGTTAAATGAAATTATGACAGGAAATTATAATGTTAAACCAAATTTTTCAATTTTAACAGTGGCATCTTTGGCAACACTTGTAAAAAGTTTTCATTTTAAAAAGAGGAACTGAAATTCAAATAACTGAAGAGATTCAAGAGAAAAAAGTTGAACAAAAAGTATTAAAAATTACAAGGTCGGATATTTAAGTTTAAGAAAGGAGATCTTTAGGGACATTGAATTACAACTTAAAATCCAAAACGTTTTTTGAAATTACTGAACTGCATATTTTTTTGAAGAAACGTTTTGTTAGCTATTTAGAAAATAATTATATGATCATTATAATTAATATCTTTTAAAATTTTGTTATAGAACATTTAGTGAACAAATAAAATTCAAAGTTAAACTTTAAACACAACGGTTGTAAAAATAAAATTATTTAAAAAAAAACGTCAAATAAAAACGAAAGAATAAAAACTAATAACTTCACAATTTATTGAATGCCCACATACAATTTTTGTTTTTTGTTTTTATAAAATTATGTCGAATATGCGCTTGGAATACCGCTGAGAACTTATTTTAAATTTTACACAATAAAAAAAAATTAAAACCAAATTCAAAACAAAAAAATAATTTAAAAAAAAAACTAAAAATTTAAATTTACATGGTGATGATCATATAATTCCATATAATTCATCTTCTAAAAAATTTCAGTTTAGTTTTTTTTTGGAGGCAATTGTATTTGTTTTAATTTTTTTTTTGCTTTTGACAGGTTATTTATTGCTAAGCTATGAATAAATGTTTGCTAATTTCATTAAAATGTAGGAAACGACAAGTAATTTGTACCAAATATATAATTGACCTGTGACATAGTGTTTAAGATAACAGCCTTTCAATTTAAAGATTTCAGGTGCAAACCTCGCTTAGATTCAATAATAGCAATTTATATCGTAATTTTTAAATTCTACATCGTATTAATCTATATCGTACAAAAAAAAATTAAAAAATAAATAATTCTTGTATAAGATAATAGATGGCGCACAAATAAAAATATTTCTCTTTCATAGTCTTTGTATAATAATACAGCCGAGTCAATCAACGGCTTAGCGGAAATAATGATTCCAAAAACTGAAGTTAAGTCTTATATGAATAATAAGCAGTATCCAGCAACCTTTTACTGCTTATAACATGAAAAAAAACATTTATTAATAATATTGTTAATTCAAAATTTATTGAATTGACTTAAAGGCATTGAAGCTTGAGAGGAACAAAAGATCAGTTCTGGCATAGTCGAGCTATAATTGTGTTTTTTACTGTTTTGCTATTGAAAACTAACACGACCAATGATAAATAGGTAAAATTTGTTTGTGGACAAAAGAAGAACGGTTGATAAGAACTTGCTCTATCATATTCAAAATTCTCGTTTCAGCTTTTGAATAATTTGCTGTTTAAACTAATATAATATCTTTCTGAAATCCTTAAATGATATCTTTTGAAAATCCATTATTTTATCTTTAATTTAAACAATATTCTCAAACCTTAGAAAACCATCATACTGATACTTTATTGAAGTAGATAGTGAAAATAGAAGTCTATTTTGATACTGTAAATATAATCTTATTCTAAATAAGATAGGATCAGCGCTGAACCTCGTTTTATACTTTTTACATTTTTATCATTACCTTGCAAATTTTCTTTTTTTAAACTTGAGTAGAGCTATTAAGAAATTTATAGTCATATCTTTATTGAAAATCGTAGTTATAACATTTATAGATAGGACAATTTTGTTGATTTTGTTTAAAAAATATACCTAAATTCTTTTGTATTACCCATTGAAGTTACCTACTCAACATGAAACTAAGAACGACTTCTTACTATTTATATAAGAATTGTATTATCTATATATATATAAAAGAGTTTGTTGTGGTTTATATAGATTCCTAAACTGCTCAGTCCATCATCCTGAAAATTTTTATATAAAGGTTTTTCGGTATGGGCAGGGTTTCTGGACTAACCATTTTGCTTTAAAGGACTGCCAAGTTGGCGTTGGATTGCAAAAATTTAAACTTTTTCACTCTAAAATAAAAACGGTTTGATCAATTGACTTCAAATTTTGTATACGTGATGCTCTTTGAGAGTGGGGTTGACTCTATTAATAGACTTGGAATTTGTTAACCCATATCTTCAATTAGCTTTTAATCACTTCACTGTCTATTAAGTTTTTTTTATTATTTTAATGTTATTCTTCTTCATATTAATTCTTCTTTATATAATACACCTAGATAACGTTAAATTTTAAAGAGCTAATCTTGATTAATCCAATTAACATTTTTTTTTAACTTTATTAAAAACATTTGTACGTATACATTTTTTTTTTAAATAATCATTTTTTCAAGATCATAAAATGTGATATTTTTTTCAGATATTTGTTTTAACATTTTTGTGCATCACTGTACATTTATTCAGATTTTATTTTTATTTATTATATGTACAAAAAAAAAAAAATACTAAAGTATATTTGTGCATATGTAACAATAAATTTGTTAAAATATTATTTGACTCACAACTTACCAAAGTACAACAAAACATAAAAAAAAAAATAAAAGAAAAAAAAGAAAAAGTAAACTGATATGTATCTGATTGTTGCCGAATATTGGATGAACGCAATCATCACACATTCAAATAAATATTGAAGATGAACAACTCTTTAGAAAGACCAAAAAAAAAAAAAGAAAAGGTGTATTGATAGGGCAATCAAACACAAAACAAATCCAGTAATAAAAACAAAAAAAAACAAAATTAATAAAACAACTTCGAAGGTACACTGCGCAAAATTTTTATTATTTTATTTTTATATCAAAAATATGTTCAAATTCATTCTGGTTTTTGCAGAAACTTAATCAGTTCATATTTCTGAGCTGAATTCAATTTAAAATTAAAATTAAGTGCTTTAAAAATAGAGAAATAACTAGAAAATAAAAAAATTCTAATCTAATCTCTATTATTTTAAATTGGCTTTTGTAGTTTTCAAAAAAATTAACAGTTTACTTTAATATACATACATACTATAATACAATTGAAAAAAAAAAATTTTCGAGTTAAGCCTTTTGTACACTAAGTGACATACTGTCAATTATATTATGAACCAATTTATAATGATTTAAGTTATAGAATAGAATTATTTGTTATAAAAGCATTTAGTTTAGTTTAATTTAGTATAGAGTTTTATTCTATTTTTATTTTTATTGTTTAAAACCACAAACCTAGGTCTGAGAGAACATTAACACTTTTCTTGTACTTTTTTAGAATTTCTTTATTTTGCTTTTTATTTTAATAAAAAAAAACTTATTCATAACTTTCCTGCTTAATGTCTCTTTAGTAATAATTTATTTGTTTATTTATTTGACAACACATCTATCAAAATAAATAAAAAAAAAAAAAATTTAAAACGTAAACAAAATTTAAAACCTATTTTAAAAAATTTAAAACGTTTTAAACTGTTTTAGGCTAACGAACACTCATAATATGTATTTTGACAAAGACATATAGACTGAATGACAAAATGATATACATAGACTGTTTCTAAATGTTTACACCTAAATTAACAAAGATTGACAACATGTCACAGTTAAAATGTAAATGAAGTGTAATTCTTAAGTGTCTGTGTAAGTAAGATTTTAAGTTCTAGAAAAATTAAAAAATATACTTCTGTCATTTAAAGAAAATGAAATGAAATGAGAAATTTACGCGTTAAGAATAAAAATATAATTTTTATTATAGATAAACCTATAGAAATTTCACGCAATGTAGAAATATTTAAGAAAATATTCTAAAACTAACAGAAATATTTTAAGCGACAACTAAAAATTAAAAACAAGAGATGGTTATAACAGAGAGATCAGAAGAAGATCTAGATGGAATACAGTTTTTTTGTTTTTTTGTACCTATTTGCGAGAATTATTAGTAAAATTTGTTGTTGTTTTTTATATTCAGATCACTTTTTTTTTTTTTTTTTTCATTTTCTTCATTCTTCGGCAATTGTTCATTTCTTTTAGTATATTTTTTTCTGTTCTGATTTTAAGAAATTTTAATGTGGATACGTCTCCCAGACTGATTTTTTTTGAACTTGTATTTTTTTTTTGTGTTTAATTTTATTAAAATTCTCGAAAATCACACAATAAAATGGGGTCCAGAAGAAGAAAAAAAGAAAAAAAAAAGAACAAAAAATAATATTTTCTTTTTTTTTTTAAGATTTCAATTTTTAAACGAAACTTTTGAGTTATTTTGTTTTTTTTTTTTTTTATTTTTTTTTTGTCGTATTTTGGAGCATTTAGTTTCTTATATTTTACAATATAGTAATTTGTGAGGTCGAATTCAATATGTCACTATGGAATGTTAGTATGTATTCGATATAATGTTTGCTATATAGAAATAAAAATGATAATTATTCAGTGGTAAGATAAAAGAAATATTTTTAAATTTTTAAAAAAAAAATTGTTTTAATTTTTTTTGGAAAAATTTAAAATTTGATGTTTTCTTTTTTGGGTGACATTAATAATGAAGTTGTTGACTTTATTATAGATTTTGATAATATTGAATTTAAAATTTTGTTTTTTTTTTTTTTTTGTAATAATAAAAATTATAAAATTTTCTAAGAATTTGCTTTTTTTCTTACATTTTTAATTTAATTATGGGTTAAAATACAATCAGTTTAAGCAACTCATAACTATATGTAATTTAAAGTAATCGCCTTTAATCGAAATGATGATCTGAATTGATTGATCCTAATGTTAATTAAAAAAATTAAGTTGATCTGAACATTTTCCCAAAACTTTTCAGTATAACCCTTGATCATTTTTTTCTTTTCTAGATGATATATTTAGTATAAAAATTGGTTCCGTAAATGTTAGACAGTTTGCGGTGTGCGGTGAGATACAAGTATACGGTGTATTGTAATTAAGTATGATATGATCAATAAACTAATCCTAGAAGTAGTAGAAACTTTGGAATTTCGATATGTTCGCAAATTATTTAGTATCCGTTTTTTTTGTATTTACACGATTGTCCTTAAACGTTAATGCAAATCTCGATATAATCTTCCATCTTGATTTAAAATTTTATTTAATAATTATTTAAAAATCAATTATTTGTTCTATCTTTTATATTAAGTCGTTTCCGCGGCTGTATTGATACTTTACAGATTTCTAGCAGAAGGCTTAGTTTTATAGCGGGAAAAAGTAAAAAATATTTTACAGAATTTTTGAAGACATGCTTATTTCAGATAGTTTTACAGATTTTTTTTAATTTTTTTTGCATAAGTTTTAAAGGAAGTCCAAATCCGTTTAGATAACGGAAAATCAACAATATCCGGTTGTTATCTATATGAAAAAAAGTATATGCATTTAGTTTTAGAATATTTAGATCATAGATTGTAAGTTTTAGTATATTCGATGGTAATAGAAGAGGGGTTCTGAAGAACAAGCTATATGCATATTGAATTGGTACAATTTATGAACAATGAAGAATAAAGAGGAAACTGACCCCCTCCTCTTAGTCATGGATTATGAAAACTTGTGTATTTAATTTATTTTGTTTTTTTTTCTTTTTAATTTCTTTTTGTATATTATGTTGTGTTTTAATTCGAAAGATATTTTTATAATGATGGGTAGATATATTTTCTTCATATTTTAATTTATCACTTCATGAATGGGAAGCACTAATTTTTTTTTTTTTGCCTTTGTCGTTTAGTTCTTTTTATTGTTTTGTTGATTTCAGAAAATTTCCAAAAAAAAAAAAGAAACAAAAATTTTAAAAAGTCTACTGAAACATTACAAAATATCAAACAAGTTCAATGAACTGTGTGAAGACAAAATATGTTAAAGTATTTTCATAAAATGCTGAGAAATTTTTTATTTTTTTTTTTTCATTATTATATTATTGTCTTTTGTTGTTGTTTGTTCCCGATTTTTGTAGTGTTGTGTTGTGTTGTAGATATTTGCCTCCTTATTTAAATGTTTCATTTTTTACTTCTTGTTTTAAAAATTTGTTTGTTTTTTTCTTCTATTTCATTCTTCTTTTATTTTCTTTTAAAAAAACAAAAAAAAAAAAAACTTTTTAAATGTGAGCGGACGATATTAAATCGATGATCGGCTCACCGCGTACTTTATTTTTGATTTTATTTTGTTTTTTTTTTTTTTGTATCTTGAAATAGTTTTATATAATTTCTTTGTAATTTTCGAGAAAGAATAATAAAAAAAAAAAAAAAATAACAATAAAGAAAGAAAAGAAAGAAAGAAAGAAATCAAAAATGAATCGACAATGAATGAGTTAAGCAAGCAAACGATCAACCACTAGCTATTTTTACATATCTTCAATATTCGACACAAATTTGTTTGTTTATTGGTTGTTATTAGTAGATGAAGTTTTAAAGTTCCAATTTCTTGTATTTGGTTGAATCAGAAATTATACTTCGTTTAACTTGTTTTCTTTTAATAAATAGATTGACTGTCAATTGTTCGTTGTAGAAAATAACAAATTACATTTATTTCTACTTAATGGATGTTTAGATTTTTTAATGTTCTTGTCATCAAATTAAGCTTTTGAAATTTTATTTTTAAAAAAATTGAGTTTTGTTTTGTTATATTAAATCAAAAATTATTTCTTCCATAAGCAAATAATGGGAGGTGCGATTTGAAGTCACTCGGAAAGTAAATATTGGATGTAGACAACTGTTCACAGGAACCGGAACTGGTTTATTAGATTCTAATCTAAAAGAAGAAAATTCTAATTCAAGGAGATTCTGAAGAAGAAGAACTTAGAAGATTCCAAATACATAATGCTCTAACTGAACAAAAATTAACTAATCATTCTAACGAGTGAACTGTTAACTGGACAATAGGTACACATTTAAGATTACCACTTTATATTAATTTAGATAGTCGAAGCTACAATGTAATATGAAAAAACTGTAGGGAAGAAAGAGGAACTTCTATACACCTACTTAGAAATTGCAAAAAATTGTTCTTAAATAGAGGTGAAGGCCTTCACCCTAACTGTAGAAAATAACGAAGCTGTTAAGTTAATTGTATTGCTTAATTGGAATCAATAAAATTGTGTTGAAGAAAATGTTATGAGGTGCAGTAAGATCCTATAATTAATAATCAAATAAATATTTTTTCAAAATCTAGATAAAATCGAAAAAAAGACAATGATAGGAAGAACTCTTTCGAAGGACGAATTAAAATTATATTTTAGAAAGAATAAGGAATAAAGTAAAAGAAATGATTTAAAAATCGAACATGAAGAAGATAAAGAAATTGATCGTTCTCGATTATCACTATCCCTGATTATAATATCTTTATCCCGTTCTCGATTATATACCTGTCAAAATAAAAATAAAAGAAAATGTCAAAACCGAATGGACCGAAATAAATATAGGTGAAGTTTTTAACTATATAGTATAAGATTTCGAAATTATTTTGATTTTGAAATTATTTGAATGTGTCATGACACCGAATTCATTGCATTGCATTCCATTGATTATAAAATACCAAATTTGAAAGCTTATAATTTTCGTTAAACACAGACACACATTATTCTTTTTTTATTATTATTATTTTTTTTTTTTTTTATTTTTTTTTCCGATGTTTAACTCCATTCAAAGTGAAGAATATTTGAAAAATATTAGAATTTTTTCGGATTTATTTAACTTAAAACGAAAAATAAAAAAAAAAAAAAATTGAAAAAAAAAATGTAAAAAAGATAAGAAACTACTAAAAAAAAGAAGAACAAAAACAAAAAAAAAAAAAATAATGGAAGGTATTGAACATGTTTTAAACTAAACTAATAAAAAGGGAATTAAGAAAAGAAAAAATCAAAACAGAAAAAAAGAACAAAATATGTGTTGCGGATAGATCGCCTATTTGATTTTCAATTCAAATTGAACTTATATATGTATATGAGTTAATCAAGTTCACGCCATCACGAAATTCATGTTGTTGTTTTTTTTTTTTTTTTTCGGACAACAAACAAAACATATAAGAATGGGAAATAAAAAAAAAACGGTTTTTATTTTTTTTTTTTTGATTTTGAAAAAAAATTTTTAGGAACTGTTGGAAAAACAAAATAAAATAAATATACAAAACAAGAGTGAAAAAATAGAAAAAACAGCAAAAAGCAGAAAAAAAAAAAAAAACTTGGAACATGAAAAGATAACAAAAAAAGATATTGGTGGCTCTATTGGAATTTCAATGGGAACCTTAAAATTTTGTATATATGTATAAACGCGCTAGATTCAATTATTATTATTCTTATTATTATTATTTTTGTTTTTTTTTTTTTTTTTAAATCTTTAGATTTGTTTCTTTGTTTTATAACATTTTCTCTTTTTATTATTATTTATTTGTTCTTTTGTTGTTTGTTTTATTAGAAAATTGGTCAGGAAAAGGTGACAGAATTATTTTACGAGTTTTTTTGTTGTTGTTGTTTAAGTAAAGTAGCATTTTCTTTTTCTTTTTATTTATTTTATTTTATTTTTTTTTTTTTTTGTTATATAGTTTAGTATATGCAGTTATTTTTGTTGGTTTTTTTTTTCATTTTAAAAAACGAATTCAATAAATATTTAATATAAATGTATCGATTTGTGCGTTTTGGTTTGTAATAAACGGTTGTAGTATTAAACATATACAATATGTATGTATATATATATATACAATATACATATATATAGTTTGTTTTTTAAAATACATATTAGTTTCAATATGTTAATGTGGGTAGAACCGTGAATTAAAAAAAAATTTAAATTTTTATTAGTATAAACATGTGTAAGTGTGTGTTTTGGTTTTGTTTTATTTTTTTTTTTTTTTTTTTTACTAATATGAGAAAATTAATAGGTTGAAGTTTTTTTTTTGTTTATGTTGATTTTTGTTGAAAAAATAAAAGAATTTAAATTTACATTAGTTTTCTTAATTAAGTACTTATTTATGTAATACTGTTAATAATTTAAAAATGATTACTTTTATTGATTACTTATTGTTTATGTATTTCTACAATTATTAATATAGTAAGTTATAAGTTTTACAGATGACAAAAAATTCGGATTTTTTATACTTATTTTAAAAGGTAGCTGAACAGAATCAAAACTTCGATGAGATACGAATAATCCAACATTTTAAATTTGAGTTTAATAAATTTTTTTTGTATAAAAATACATACAACATGAGGGTGTAATTGAACTAAAATTCAAAACTTATAAGGATTCTATAGGATTCTATTTTTGTCCCCTCAAATTGCAAAACACATTACTATTTTTCATGATTTCTAATTCAAATCTTTTGCAAAAACTTAAGAAAAACTTTGACATTTCTATATCTTAACATTAATTAGTACTTAGTCTTATTAATAGTACGAACAATAAATCGTACGAAGAACTTCTTAAAAGGAAGTTTTCTCCAGATTTCACCCCATCATCAAACCTTTACATTCTTTAAGATATTACAGTAATTAATACAATTTCAAATCATAACGAAATAAGAGAGACTGAAAGATCAATTTTGGTAATCATAACATGAAATAAAACAGATACCAAGAGCAGATATTAAAGCAAAAAAAAAAACAAAACGCCCTCTCAAATCAAATAATGTAAACGAAATGGATGTAAGTGGGTCATATAATCTCAATGTAAAGGGTAAACGTCGAATGAAAAAGACTAAATTGAGTAAAAGCTATACTGCAAGATGAAGTAATTTAATAAAAAGTTGGTTTTAAAATTAATTAATTATCTCTATATAATTAATTTCTGTAATTAATTGGAAAGATGAAATTGTAAGAAAGTGCAAGATGGTGCAACCAAAAAAAAAGTGATAGTAATTAATTGGTTATATATACACTGTACAAGATAAAAATCTCGTATATACAGAAAATAGTATATGGAGGATGTTTGTATTAAAAACAGCATGCCAAGAAAAAAAAAGCTGATTGAACTTGATGATAATACTGATAGATTTACGGTATAATCTTGTAACTAGATTAATAAAAGTGTTTTTTTTTTTTATTTCATTTCCTGATTGTTAAAACATTTTTTTTTTTTTGACATTTTTTCATTTTGTGTAACATGAATTTTGAAAGTTTTTTTTTCCCATTTTTATTTTAGACATTTTAAAAAAATTAAAAAAAATAAATTAAACAAAAAAGGGTTAAGAATTGAAAAAGAAACAGATTCAATTATTTTTAACAATGTACAAGGTATTCATACTTAGTGGAAATAAATGGTATAAAGACATATACATAAATTGTTTTTTTTTTATTATTTATTTTGGCTACTGTATAATAGATTTAATCCCTTGGAGACGAATCCTTAAAGAATTTTAAATTAAGACTAACAAAAAAAAAAAATAAGTAACACATCAAAATAAAACTAGAAAACATGTAACAAAATAAAAATATATAAAAATTCGGAAATCAAATGAAAATTGTATGTTATGGTAAATCTGTAATATTTAAAAAAGAAAAAAAAAAATTAATATTTTTTTTTTTAATTTTAATATATAGGGTGACCTAAAAAATGTACATACAGTTTGCAGATTTTATATTATTTAATTTAGGTTACAATGAAGTTTCTATAATGATTAAAGGTTGACCTTATAATTATTATTCAATAATAGGTTAAGCTTTATACCAAAGGAATTTTAGTTTTAACCCTAAATACGAAAAAGTAGCAGAAATTATAAGGTAAACTGTTTATTTTCAGGCAATTCATAGAGCCTTTTGCAAAAGAGATACATATTGAAGGCAGCTTTGAAAAAAATGTAATTCTTTAAAATATATTTAAAAAATATCTCCTAAAGAAGAATAAAAACATCCTTTAATCTTGCTGCAGAAAAAAAAAAGATACAAGCATATAAATCAATTTCAAAATTCCTGTTTTTCAGGGTAGTCTGGCGACTAGATTGAAATTTCTTTGTTCTCCAGATTTTACGAAAGTGACTATATTATAAAAACCAGTAACCATTGATGAAGTAAAAATAGCAACTCAAACTATCAAACATAACGGGATTGAATGAGATTAAACATCAAGCATAACCGTGAGTATTCCAATAAACACATTGGTGTGTTCGAGTACATTAGTGTATTTATTGAAGTATTGGCGATTATTTGAAAATTTAACCGAGATATGACTTCTAAAAAATAATTGCTTTCTTGTCAGAAAAATTTTGAATATATATTTAGAACTCCCTATATAATCAAAGGTATAATAATCTATATTTTTCTGTTAAGCTTGTAATATTTCCGAAAACAACTCATTATTATTTTTATTATAAAAAATGTAGTTGACTGAAAATCAATTTATTTTCTACTAGATTTCTTCTCATTTCAAACATCTATAAAAATTTTATTAAATGAAGACTTATAAATTTACAGAATTAACAAAAGATTAGATCAGATATGATTATATACAACATAATAATTATAAAAATAAAAGAAGAAATTATGCTAAGGTTTTTCAGGCACGTTTTATAATAGGGTAGACATGATCTGAGAGTTTTAAATGGGACATTATGTTAAGGCTTCAGTTTTATCCAACATTTTTGAATTTTTAATAAGAAAGGAGTAAATATCTTGATATTTTTATCTTCAAATTAAAATTGGGATAACGTTTCCTAACCACCTCTCAAGATATGAAGGAGTTATCCTCAACTGTAATATAATTTTTCGAAAAAATTCCATAATAAAGAAAAACAAACGATTTTATACAATTGCAAAATGCATAGGAGTTTTACACGATACGGTTAATACTCAAATATTTAAAAGATTTTATATACGGAACTTGTCATTGGATTTAGGTGTAAGCGTTTAAATCTTGAGAGATAGAAACCATTATTTTACGGTTTTCTGTTTATTTAAATTTCCAATGAGACTACATTTTCCATTTATTTACACCCTGTATATTTTTACAATATATACAGAAAAACATAAAAACACATATAGGAAATTTAAGGGTTTTTACCGTATTATTGTTAAAAAAAAATAGGTTTGCAAGAAAATAAAAAGGATATAAGATTTATTGTATGTAAAAAAGTACATTTTTTTTTATAGAATCATTATTTCTTTTTTTTACCTATACAATGAAGAAAAAAAATTAATTTAAAAAAAAAATGACCAAAAATGGGGAATGAAAACATGAGAAAATAAAAATTATTTATAAAATTAAAAATGAAAAAAAAAAACATAATGGAGAAAAAGAAAATATAAATAAATAATCGAGTAAATTACAATGAATGATGAGAAAAAAAAACAATACTTTACCATTCTATTGGTTAATGGTCTCTAATAAAATATTTAAAAACTAAACATTACAATAAACTTAACACTTTTGCTAATTCTAAAGTCTACTCCTTCCTCCTTTTTTCAAAGAAAGATAATAATCCTTAACAGACTACAAGGATTTTTATTTACTTAATACAATTCTTCTGTAGGAATTATGATGGGATGTAACTCTCAAACCATTCGAAACCTTTTAATGATTTAATAAAAAAAAAAAGGTATTTTTAGAAATAAGCTATACAACATTTTAATATTTTTAAACTAATTTGAATGTTACCGATAAAACAACAAAGGGTGAATTTAAATAATCACTTTAAAGCAATTAAATAAAACATTTTGTTAAATTTTTTGATTAGAGAGCATTTTCTTATTAAAACAACAAATTGAAAACTCTTCTTAAGCCAACCTCTAACTATTTCATTAATTCAACCTTTCAAAAATAAAATTGTTAACTATTAATTTAAATCAAAAGCTTGGCCACCCATAAATGTTCTGTTCTTAGAAAGCAGAAATAACCCAAACAAGATGTCTTTTCGATACCATTAAATATTTTATTTATTAATTTATATTATTTTATTATTATTTATTTGTTTTATAGTATACAGCGTGTCCCATGATTATTTTGACATAGAACAGGAGGTAGTAGAGTATGTTGAAATAAACAAAAAAATCGATGGTATAAAGATGTAGCAAGTTGATATTGAATTTTTTCGAAAACGGGAAAAGATTTGAAACGAATATGATAACTTAAATTAAAGCTGAAAATCAGATACATATGTATATTAAAGCTTATAAAATTAATTTTTAAAATATGCTAAGTCAACTTCTTATGTTTAGACGGAAAAAGATATGATTTTCTTTTTAAAAACATACAAGGAAAACTCTAAATATCGTTATAACATAAACCTTTAGAAATAAACACCCTTACCCCCATAAAAGTTTTTGTTTGTTCGCCATTCACTAATTCCTCTTTGTAAAACTTGTCGTCATTTAGTAATTTTCGGACTTTTTCACTTTTTCAGTAATTTCACCAGAAAAAAATCTTTCAAAGTGTGCAGGATTTAATACCCACTTCTTAAGTTAATAAGCACAGCGCTTAACTAGTCGGCCATGAGGCTCATTTTATTACAGATTTTATCAATATTCGTGTAAGCATTTATCAGATGAAGAACCTACTGCTGAATAAGCCAATAATTCAAAGAATAAAATCGTTTACATTTACCATAATCGTTTACCAGTCTTTTACTGTATTTTATTTACCATATATAAAAGAAAGAAGGTTAGTTTTGTTAAAATGTAGTTCTGTATTTATATAAAAAGGAAAACCTAAGTAAGTTTTCTTTTTTCTGGAAAAGCTTAGTAAAATTCAAAAACTAATTTTTAAAAATCTGTGAATAAATTTCTGTAATAGCTTCAAATAAAAATGTGTGTTACGCCACTTGTTATAACCAAATAAAAAATCATGCAATAATTTTAGATTTTCCCAAGATAAACAAAGAAAGTTGAAGCTGCTATATGTTGTCTCTATAGCATTCAAATTAAAATAAATTAGGCAAACGGAAATTTGTTTATAAGATGGATATCGGAAATCTAATCGGAAACAATCTGAAATATCTGAAATATTTTCAAAAATTGTCGGCAATTTTTTTTTTTAAATAACTTTCAAAAATTTAAGTAGAGCATTAATTCTTCATATTGTATGAGTATCCTGCATTTACGTAATTATTTTCCCTTCATTTTCATTTTTAACAGGATTTATTATATACAATCAGGGATATACAATCTTTAGTGTATTAAAATATTTTCATAGAAAAATGTTATTTTCTCCGTTCTTCATTTGATGATTCCCTCGATAGTTTCGCATAATAAAAAATTAAGTTTTGATATTTACCTAATATAATTTTATTGTTTTTGTTTTTTTTTTTTTTTTTAAGAGAGGAAACATAATTTAATGATTTTATATACAATCTATAAATGGCATAAAAAATTTGATAGTTGGTTTAGTTATTTGATTTTTATCAATCTAATTTTAAATAGTTGTCCATTACCCTGTATATTTTGATCCCATCTTTGCTATAAAAATAAATCGAAAACCACAAAAAAAAAAAAAAAAAAAAAAACAGTTTTTTTTTATCGTTCTAGTAATTTTGTAATGGTTCTTTTTTTTATTTAAATTGTTTTTTACTTTTACTCTTTTTTTATGCACAAATTTTATTTTTCAAAACCCATTTTTAGTTTTCTTTTTTTTTTTCGCTAATCCTTCAGGGGATCCTTTTTTTTTATTTTTATGTTTGTACTTATGATTCATTTCTAAGTTTTTTTTTTTCAATATATATATATACATATATTACATATATATTTATAATGTATGTAGATTATATTGTTATATTATATATAGAGTGACATTATACCAAATTGGATTGTATCTATACGTTATATACCCATTTTATTATAATGAAAAAAGGTTATAATATAAGAATCCGTGAATATTACTGCCCACAGAAATCCTTATGGATTGTGTCTAGTAAGAAAAAGAATTCAATAGAAAGAAAAAAAAAAAAAATTATTTTTTTGCTACCCTTTAATAATAAAAAAAAAATATAAGTTAAAAAACTGTGAGTAGTACTTCAGAATGTCCTGGAAAAAAAAACACCTGAAAAATAATAAAATTTTAGTTTATTATTTGTAAAGATTAAAATAGACAACGCAGTGTGCTTCAACACTATTAATTAGTAAATTTATAAAGTTCGGACCTTCCTTAGCTCCTTTTCTCTTTAACTGCATTTCACTTTTAAATGCAGTGTGACAATACAATATATGATGGTTCATTATAATTAATTCTAATTGAAATATCACCTGAAGTAGCTCATATTTGAATTAGGCATAATGTAACCGAAAAATGTTATACTATGCAAAACTGCAGTTGTCAATTAGAGTGTCTTTTTTCGAGAATTTTCAAATTTGTTATTGTTAATTATTCTTAAAATAATAAATGAATTAAATCTGTTAATTTGTTGATTATTGTATTTTAAACAGAACACTTAATATAATAGGGAAGCTATCAATTTATTGTTAAAGAAAATATTTATCCTTTTTGCTTTTGCAATATTATGTCAACTATAGTTTTAGTACGGATTATTCACATTTGGCAGATTTCACATTAAAAAAGCTGGACTATTTAAATTTAGTTGTTACATTTTAACATGGTAATTACGGATCCTTTAATCTAAATCAAGAATTTAGAGTTCTTAATAGAAATGTTGTTAAATTTAATATCAAAATTACAAAAGTCATTACACAAAAAGAAATGAATGGAATCAAATAGAGAAAATATTTAAAGTTAAAACAGAAAATGAAGATTGTATAGAGAGATCTGGATCAGCTAAAATTTATTTATAGGTGCCAGGATTTTTCCTTATAAGTATATATCCAATTTTTCTTGATATTTAGTTGGATTTCATTAAACGTCCATCTCAAAATGCGAGTGTTTTAAATTGTTTTAGATTATGGTTTATTAAATTATTCGAATCATATTAAAAGCAAAGAAACAGCAATTATAAAAATTCTTGCTTTACGACTCTTAAAGATGATTTAAAGATAAACTGAATACAACACAATAAAGAGAAAGAAAAATAAAGCGTCCTATAATTATTGCGATTAAAAAAGGACAATTTTTTTTTCAGATTTGGTAATTTTTTAAAAAAAAGAAAAAAAGAAAAACATAAAAACGGGCGATAATGTAATCATCGTTATACTAACCAAAAAGAAGAAAAAAGTTTGGAATAAATGAAAAACTTAAGTATATTTTTATCGAACCTTTAATTTTCGTTTTTATTTTTAATCTTAATTGGTTTTTTTTTTTTTCAAAGAGAAGGCAATTTTGAGATGAGGTGGAAATAAAAATCGCTATCCAATAATTTAGTTGTAGGTCACTTAATCAAAAAGAAAATTTTAATAAAAGAATGACATTTTTCACATTTAAAAGGACATTTTGCACTTCTTATCGACATTGATGCAATATGCAATAAATTAATGTTGATTTATATTGAAAGGCAGAACTTATGCTAAAATAATGATGAAACCACAATTGAACCGATTTCTAAACTATTCAAAAAATTCACTAGAAGTAAAATTTCTCTTGGTCTTTTTACTGAAAATTAAATTCTAAATCGATTTAGTCATGTACGTCAGTCCACCCTTCTGCTCGATATCTTAAAAAAATAAGGGAGCTAGGATTCCGAGAGTTTTATTACGTAACTCTGGTAAAAGTAGATACCTTTGTTAGTTTCGTTATTTAAATCGAACAAGTTCGGCCAGCGAGTCCTAGTATCTGCCATACAACTTATTAGTGTATATGAAAATAATTTAGTGTCTATTGCAGGTAGGTATCTGAAATTTTCCGAAAAAATGTCCAGTTGCCAACAACTTTTGTATAATTAGGTTGTTTTAGAGCAGCAGGTTTGAGGTACTTTAGAGCAGCAGGTAAATGAATTCATTGTTCATTACCATTATGGTAAAATAAATCATAGTTTTATTCTTAAGGCAGTCCTATTTGGTGTTATAAAATTTTTTGATTCTTCCAACTTAACCACTTTCTGTTATCATACTTTTGACCTATCGTAGCATATTCTGCTAATATATAAAAATAATTAATGAATATTTTCGATTATTGTTTAAAAAAAAACGAAACAAAACTTATTCACGACTAATTATTTCTAATTTATTTCAAATATATAATTTAGTATGCTTTAGTTTCCCAATGCTATTCAGACGGTGGAAATCACGAAACTCGTGAAACAGATTTGATTTATCAATCGTATATTGTGCAGAAAATTTTCAAAAACTATAAGTAACTAATTCACTTTTATTAAAAATTATTTTAAAAATTATTTGAAATAAAATAATTTATGAAACTGCAGTACTTTATTTGAGAAATTTAAAATTTAAGATATAAATTAACATAAAAATATTAATTTCATTTTCCGTTCAAATTTAAGAAATCTTATCCCTAAATATTAACTCTAATAAAAGTAAAAATAATTAAAATGAAATACTTAATCAAAAGTTTTCTTTATTTTAAAAATAATCGACTAAATCCAAAAAAAAAAAATAAATAAATCTCAAATTGTCTGAAACCATATGTAAATTTTATTTCATTATTTTGTAATATACATATCTTTCAATTTCGATTATATACAGATTTACTTAATATTATCGATAAATATACTTTTTGTATCTATATCTAAAATATCTATTAGATATTATGTACATTAAAAAGATAAAATTTTTAGATATTTCCTTTTGTTATAAATGCCAACAAAAAAAAAAAAAAGAAAAAAAAACAACATATACATTTTTATCCCTTTTTTTATGGTGTTTCTTTTTGTTGCTTTATAACATTGATCCCAAAAGAAGTGTTTGAGAAGATTTTCAATTTTACTTTTATTTTATTCTTTTTTCTAAGAATATAAGAATTTTTATGAATTGTAACATACTTATGTACCTACATAAATACGCATAATCTTCAATCACATATATAATTTATAAAATATTTTTAATACATACACGAGAATGCGAAATAATGTGGCCAGTATAGTTATTTAAAATACATTATCAATAGTTGTGGGACCGAGAAAGTTCCGGAAAATACCCTTAACAATAATTGTTATTAGTTATCATATGAGTAATCGATAAGTTTTCAATATCATATCGTATTCTAATAACTTAAAGAATGTTTTCTCAATGAGAACGAATAATTGTTATGACTATTGTAGTTAATTATATATATAATGACATGCAAACGTACAAAATCATATTATATCATTTACTTAAAGTTAAGGAATATGACAATCATACTAGGGTCTAGAAAATTTCGAAACATTGTCCAAGTATTGGTCCTTGAGGAATATTGATTCCATTATTTATGAATTAAATTTGATGTTTCTTAATACTTGGCTTTGCCGTAAATTAATAAGACTGTGGTACTAACTTAAATCAAAATAGCTACAGACAGTTACATGACTGATGGAATTTGAAGCGCATATTATTAGAAATAAAAATGTGAAAAGGGGAATAGTTAATGGACACACGCTGAGAAAAGAATTGAAACAAAATATGCTAATAATCTCCTTGATTAACACAACAGCTTCCACCAGGAGGTTTTTTTTCCCTAAGGGTAGTGGGAATCTTTCAAAGACACCAAGAATTTCGCCTTGGCAGTATCAGATTCTTACTGACTAAACTCACCTGCCCCTTTAGCCAATATAATGGAATGAAACCCTTATCTGTGAACGCAGTATATTATCTAGGGAGTGGGGATATGAAAGGATTGGGAATGGATACGGAAACATTGAAGTAGCAGTGGGACTGTAAGAAAACAATGAATCCGCCTGTTATCCAGCACCATGATGTTGTCTGAAAAATGTTTTCTTGATTTATGTATTCATTAGTTCAATCCGTTGGCATTGTTAGTTGGATAATTAGTATTGATTGTTAGTCATTTTTCAGTCATATCATAGTTAGTCATTTTTTAAGTCATGTTTAGATGTTGCATTTGATGGATATTTCAGTCAAACCATACTGCAAGCATAAGCAATACAATAGAACATCTTTTAATACCTACCATATATTATTATAGGCTTGGGAAAATGAAAAAGTTTAACAGGTAAAATGTTGACGAAAGACGAACTCTTCTTCACTTCTAGACAAAATCGAGTGAAATAAAGATATCTAGAGGTGGCACTATGCTACTTAATGGAGTGCAAATGAACAAAATAAAGAAAAAAGATTACAGAGCAGAATAAATTATTAATGAAAAAGGTTTTTTGACAGTGCAAACATCTTTTGCGATTAAGTGTATTTTATATTTATAATTATATATCAATCTGTATAATATGAATTATATAATATACATAATATATGTACAGATTTTTATTCAAAAGAGATTTCTATAGTCTTGTTTTTCTGATGTGTTGGGTCTATCAAGGATGTTAGTTTTTTTTCTTTTAATAGATGTGTATATATATATACACACATATAATACATAGTTATATATATATATAGCCTTTACTTAATATATATATATATACTGAATCTAAAAATACTCAAGTAGAATAAGTAAAAAAAGACAAAAGAAAAATAAAACAAAAAAAAGGACGATGGAGCTGAAAATTTTCTTTAAGATTTTCATCTTTTCTTCAAATTTTCTTTGTGTTTTTTTTTTGTGTCTTATTTTATTTTTTGGTTTTTCCTCTTATTTTTTATTTTCTATAGAAAAAGTTTTTCTTTATTTTTTGCTGGTTCTCTTTCTCTTTCCCTTTCCCTTTTGTGTTTTTATTTTTTTTTGTTGTATTTTATTTTGAAATTCAGGGAATTTATAAACCTATTTCAATAAATACTAAAGTATATCGGAAAAACTTATATATTAGGTAAATATATAGTTTTTATATACATGTATCAATTGAATATTCTATTGGTAAGTGTATAATCAATAAAAAGAACATATAATATGTGAATAGATATATATATATATATATATATATGTATATATACTTTTACTTAAATAGTTGGGAAAGTAATTTTTTTTTTTTAGTTTAGAACACGAGCGTCATAAATAATAGTTGTGGTGGTGGGGATTTTTTTATTTTTTGATGAATCTTTTAAGGTTGTTATAAAAATTAAATCTTATTATTTTGATTAAAAATATACGAAAATATATTAAAATCGAATGAAGGAAACTGAGAACGAGAAAGAGAAAATTAAATTAGACTAAATTAGACTAAAATTAAATTAAATTAAACAAGAAAATAATTCTTGTCTCATCAAGGATATTAACGTGTTTAAAGTTTTTGTTTAAAATAAAATTTATAATAAATTAATATTTTTATCGAAATAAAAGAACAATAAATTAGAAACATTAAAGTTACCAGTTGATTGATTCCGGATTGAAAAATTTTCTTACGGTTTTCATGAGCATCAAGAGTTCAAAGTTAAATTATCTATTGTTCAACAATAAAATTTTAGAAGTTTTCAATTTACAAATTACCCCATCACGAAAAATAAATGTATTACGTCCAGTACAGAATATATCACGGTTCTATTTTTGTGATAGTTGTTGTCGTACATAATATAGGTTGTCACAGTCACAGTTAATTTCAACTTGAAAAAATTCTTCCCTTCACTTATCATCTCAGTCAAAATTTTTCTCCTTCCTAGAAATTTAAAAAATATTGTCATTCCAAAAATTGATCTGGATCTGATACAATAATGGTCTAAAACTTCAAAATCGTTAATGTATTATATAATATTTACGCTTTATGTAGACACTTGTGTATAAGATTCTTTATACTTTAAATTATCTCAATAACAGTCAGTTGTATAGACCTATGTCTGCCAAAAACTATTTTGTTTGTTTCGATATTCACCATTACCATCAACTCTAGAACTTATCAGTCATATAAAAAATTGGTATATGAATAGTAATTCCTATAATGAAATCCTATTAATATTTTAAGATGTATATTTAAAGATATTAACCGTAAAATTTTTAAATAAAAGACGCTCCCGAACTAACAATCAAAATATTTAACAAAAAAAAAAAAAAACAAAAATAAAATATTAAAAATCCATATAAGGTCCAAAAGCTGCCAAAATTTTAAGTTAAAATGAACATGTCTTTCCTGACTTTGTTTATTCATAAGTTTTTCTTTATACATTTTGCTATTCTATAGTTTCTTTTTTCTTATATATAAAAACTTTCTTACTCCCTTTTTTTTGTTTATTTTTAACTTTATTCCAGTAAAAATAAAAGGAATATCAAAATAACATTAATGTTGGGCACAAATTTTCATTTTTTTTCTTATTTTTATACAAGTATTGATATAATCAATATGATTCTATTCAAGGGCTTTATTCAATAGTTAGATATAAAAAGAACCAAAAAAAAAAAACCAAAACTAAAAAAAAAAAAAAAAAATAAAAACAAATAAAATTGAAAAAAATAAAAAGGATAATGGAAAATCATTTGGGCAATATTTATATTACATTATTCCTTTTTTTTTGTGCACATTTAACTATATATGTATATATATATATATATATATATGTATATATGAATTGGTATATTATTATTTTTATTAAATTTGTATATTTACAAAAATATATAAATGTTGTAGGTACATAATACAAAAATTTATTTATTTATATACACCAGGTCGCAAAAGTAAATTATGTCCTTAAAATAACAAAAATTTAGGGAAAATTTAAGGACGAACTTTAAAATGATAGAGTACAAAATTATATCTTTAATAATATTATTGATCGTGGAGATAGAGTTTGTTAAGCCTATTCAATAGTTGTTTTCGTTAACTAGGAGGCGGATGAACTGTAAAGTCCCCGTAATCCAGTGAAAAATAAACTAAGTGATTAAAATTTGATTTGATGTTATTATTGATCATGGGGAAATAGTTTTCAAAAACCACTGTCTTCGGATATTAATTATCATCGTAACAAAATAAATGAAATTCTTAAACTAAACCCGAAATTCCCTAAACTAAATTGTTTTTGGCGGATCCGGATGACATTAAGATATTTATATATAAGATAAACTAATTTCATTTTAATCCAATCGTTTTTTCATACTATCTGAACTTTTTGCCACACTATACCATCTTGTCAACTTTTTAAAAATATAAGAATTTCCGGTAGCATAAGTGTATCATGCTTTTTATTCAGTTAGGGATGAGGGGTAATATGCCTCATTCGTAAAAGTATTTTGTATTAATAGATAATCTAAAACAGATTTTATACTCATATACGAACGTAGTTCTCTGGGTATAATAAATTCTCATTATGTTTCTGACACCTTAAAGTGGACGGTTTTGATTAGGCTAAGTATGTGTATTTTTGCTTAATATCAAATTCTGGAACGGTTTAGCTATGCGCGTCCGTCCGTCCTGAAAACCTAAAACAACGGAGCTGGAATTTTTATCATTTTTATAATTTTACCTTTGTAAAATTGTTCGTTTCGCTATTGAAATAGAGCAAGTTTGGAACGGCAGGTTCGAGTAACAGTCATACAACTGTTTGTTTTTTTATATAAAACTTAAGTAGTTAATAAATTTTATGCCGAAGACTTCTGCAAAATTTGATAATTGCAACGGAACAGTTTTAGGTACGTACCCGCAATGCAACAAAAGTTATATGGAAATAACTTTTATTGTATTTGATTGGTTCGAGACAACGGGTTTGAGTAGCGGATACACAATTCTAAAATACACATACGTATATCTTGGTAGATATACTTAATAAAATCAGGTATCTCAGAATTCACACAGGCAACTGTAAACTCTTCGTCGTTTTTTTGCAAATTTTAGTCAGGAGTGTGGCAGATGTTCACTCCTACACTGTCGAATTGTCAAGATGGCGTAACACGGCATTCGGAAAATCGTTTGTTATGAGTTATATATTCAAAGTTTGTAAACTTTAAGTATTAACAATGTTTTTGAACTTTGAATCAATTAACCTTGATTAATATAAAAGTACCTAAAACTCAATCACCTTTTGATAAATAAAGTAATCAATAACAAGAAATGCAACTTAGCATTTCTTTAGTAAATTTTAATAAAAACAAATCCATAAGCATTTCAAAAATTAGTGTTCTCCATAAGTGATCCTAATTATCACAAACTAATTTCCGAAATAATTCCTACCTTATACTTTTCCCCAAAACCAAACTGTACATTATATCACCATGTATTAAAGGACCCATCCTAAAGCTTGATTTTAAAGGAAGTGGTTTTGGTTGGTTAAAGTCCAACACTATACAAAGGAACCTCGTGCAGTTCCTTTGAGTGGCTTTCGATGTTTTGTAAAAAAAAAATAAATAAATAAATAAATGAATAGGCTCTAAATATTTTTTATCATTTTGCACATTAGTGTCTAATAATTTCTAATGTTAACTTTTCTTTTACTTATTTATTTGGCTAAGTTCAAAATATTTGTCCTTTTATTTAGAAACCTCATTCGTGTATTTATGAATAGAATATTTTTTTTTTGTTTTTATAAAAGTTTTTCCAATAGTTTTATAATACAAATGCATTTAATGACCAAACTATTTTTAATATAACTATCTTTTAATACTCACACCACACCATAACGTATTATTTTTATTCGTTTTAAGTTGAAAACTAAAATTTTGTGTAAATAAACACGTCATATATACTAATTATGTGTTTTTTTTATCGATAAACTATATAATATTGTATATTAATAATATTATTATTAAAAAATATGAAAGAATATAATTGATTGTTATTTAAAATACTTATTCTTGATACTTTTCATCGAAAATTTTTTATTATTGTATATTAAATATGGAGTAGAGTGAAAAAGCATTAAAAATAAAAAATATGAAGGAAGTTTTGTTAGAATGGACAATTCATTAATTGATATATTATATTATTTTATATTATGATATTAATTATTAAATAGAAGTTCTTTCAGAATGGCCTACTATTGGTTGAAACTTCATATGTACTTTGTTATACTATTTAAGGTTTATGGTTCACTAGGCGTTTTCCATTAGAGTATTTCAATTCAATACATCACCACTCACCACCTCTTCATTAAACAAACTGAGTATTGTTTTTTTAAATTTAAGAGTTCATATTGAGCATACATTTGAGTTCAGTAGTTAGTTCTTTACTAAGGAAGATTTAGAACTACTATTCCATATTATTAGTCAGTGTAATTCCTAGTTTCTTGATGAACCTTAGTGTATTTTTCTATACTTAAGTTCAAAATAATATTGATTTCTTAAGATTTAAGATTTAATATAAGAAATCTTTTTTTTGTTGACTTAAATCTTTCAATTCATCATCAAAGGACGAAATTTACCATAAAGTCGAAAAAAAATCTGAAAACAATATTGTTTTGTTCAATAACTGACAAATCGTATTAAGCAGAGTGTTCCTAAAGACATATATACAGTTTAATTCAAATAAAATTTATAATATTATTAAGTTTTGGAAAGATCTAGCTAGAAGAAGAAAAGGTATAATTTTTACTTTAATAAGCTTCAGTGAAATCTCGGTAATATCCCAATAAATAATTCAACTATAAACAGTTAACAATAGTATTATAACCTCATCGTTAAGATGTTCCAGTCTGCCAAGAAAAACTGGAGATATCTCGGTAGTTTCTTTTTTCAATATTTAGGTGAACTTTCTGATATGACTCTGAGAGATTTTCAAAGGTTTTCCCGCCAGAGCGTATTATCATGGCATAAATCTAGCAAAATTTAAAGCTACCGTTGCTGTCGAATAGATTATACTACGTTTTCAAAGTGCACCACGTTAGCTCAGCCTTCATCGATAAAAAAAAATGCACATCGTAACGGAACCTGGGTTTCGAAATTTTTATTAGTTATTTTTAACTGGGGTAAATAAAAATAATAATGATAATAATGCTTTAATAAAGTCATCACGGCCTTTATTATTAAATATAGAATTAATTTTTTTTTGAACAAGTTTCGTTTACGACCTTAACGATGAAAACTTTATCAATCATAAGTAATTTAGTTTGTCTGTTAAGTGCAACAAAACTACATCTACATATTTGAAATACTTTATAAATTACGTATAAAGTTATACGTATACGTTTGTATATTGATAATTTGATACAACAGTAAACTATTACAACAAAGAGCATAAATTATAATGAAAGGACACGCTATTACATTTTGTTATTCATATTTTGTATAAATTAAGACATATGTATTCATACATTTATAGATTCATAATATGTGAAGCATTAGATGTATTAACACGATTATAAGTTAAAATAATATAAGAGTGCTTCTAAAATATTTTGTATAGTAAATACAAGTTAAATTCTTTTATATACGCTTATAACTGGTATTCTCATTCACTTTGGGACATTTAGCTCATTTTAGCATTATATAGAGTGCTCAAACTATGATGGCATATTTGTTTTACTAATTTTAAGTTACCATATGAAATTTTTAATATTGCTCTGATGCCTCTGCTCCAATTAGAAGGAATATTATTTTTAGGATACTTTCTAAATTAAGTGTTGAAGGCAGTGTGGTTAAATAAGTAGTATTGATAATTAATCCACAGCCGTAGATTTTGTATTATAAATGGTAGCATTGAATAACATTTCTACTAACTTATTCTGATCGACATAGACCATCTGATGCTACAAGCTGAAAGAATAGACATAGTCGACACGGGAATGTGTAGGGATTATGAGTTAGAGAGAGAAATGGTATTACATGAACTTTGGCAATGGCTGACGCTGGAATTCCAAATTAGAAAAAACTTAGAATTGGGCTACTGGTCAGATCTCCTTGAATTGAAGCTGCTTGATCATCGCCTATTTCTTTAGGAACGTTAATTGATTCGATGAGTAATTGTAATAAACGAGCATCTCTTGGAGTTGGTCTGCACAGGATAGTTTTCTATCCTACCTTCTGTATAACAATAACAACAAATTATTATAACTATAGATACAAGTACATCATAATTACATGAATGACACTAATAGGCTGTCACACAGTATTAGGAAATATAATAGTAGACAAGAATATTGGTTTTCACAATGTGTCTACTACATAACTCTAAGTTAATCTGGTAAGTTTGTAAATAATAACTTTTCATCTTTTTATATACAAATATTTAAATATATAATAAAGAATTGTTTTAAAAGTTTGGAAGGTTATGTTTAAACCAATAATGCATTTCTCCTACATAAAAAAGAGAAAAAAAAACAACAAAAGGACAACTTTGTTTCATTTTTGTAAAAATCAAAAACAAAATAAAAGAAAAGAAAAAATAAAACGTTCAATGTCCCCGTTGAATAAAAAAACAAAAAAAAAAAAATTAAAGGATAATGCGAAAGAAGAAAAAAAAAGAACATTGCACTTGTGATACAACGGGAATTAAATAAACACAATGAAAAAAAAGAACAAAATATAAAAGAAGAAAAATTGTATTATAAAAAAGAGCATTGTGCATATTTGGTAGTGAAGCAAAGCAGACAGTGAATGCAAAAGGTGCATTAAACATATAGGTACATTTACTAAAAGGAAAATTTTTCATTCATTTTCACTTCATTTTATTTCTATACATAATATATTCATCCTTTCATACATAATATTAATTCATTATTATTTATCCATTGTATGTATAATTATATGCAATTGAAGAAAAAGTGAAGTAGGTACTAAGAACAGGTTGCACATATTCTGTTCAGTTCAGTTTAGTAAAAAAAAACAAAAAAAAAAAATTTAGAAAAAACCAAGCAATCAACATTAGAGCGAGTAAAATAAAAAAAAATTTCAGGACATTTTTTTCTCCCTTGATGTTTCTGCAAATATTAAAAAAAAAATGGAAAAATTTCTTTAAAAAAATAACTTTATAGAAATATGCAAGATGGTTTATTAGTATATGTGCTGTGGTATGGTGTTTATTATTATTATTATTGTTGTTATTATTATTAATGATATATATCTATAAATTATTTCATAAATTGTTACAGATATACCTAAAGTTTTTATATAAGAAATACTAAAATCTATTTAATTGCATATATTTAGGATATTAGACTTCCTCACAAGTAAAATTATTAGTGTAGGTACAGCATTATGAACATGTTGAATAAATCTTCGAATAAGTTATACATGTTCATTTACGTCTGATATTTTTGAACTAAAAAATCAATTCACAAAATTAGTATTGAAAATAATTTAAGTGTTCTTAAAATATTCTATAAAATGATAAGTTTCGTCCTTTATAAACGTTCTGTATGATCTGAAGAAAAAAAATCAACTAAATTATCTAAGAGAATACTGTATTAGAAGAAAAAAATTATTAAAATTAAATAATACTAGTTTGTTTATTTCTAAAATTAAACCGGATAGTTACAGAGTTTGTTCATGAATAGATAAATTCAATTGTGTATTGACGGCTGATAAAAATAAAAGTTGAATATATCAACCACTTATCCGTAAGGTGAAAAATAATTGATTTTTTTTTAATATTATGTATGTATAATTAAAACAGTATTTTATTTGAAAATTCCTGAAAGGATCAATTCTGTTCATAATCATATGATAAAGTGCTCATCCGCGCAGTAAAATTTCAAACTTGAGCTGTTTTTTTCATAACTTTTTTCTATACTGCTAATAATCACATACTTTTAGGAAATGTGGAAAATCTGAACAATATTATAAAAAAAAATAAACTCCGTACTTAAAAAGAGAAATTAGAATTTCGTCTCTAACGATCAAACAAACGTGTCTCTAACGATTAAATAAATCACTAAATTCAATTATTAACGTAGACATTAACCTAAAACCATGGAGGATGTGGAAAAAAACCGTTATTAAAAATTAATCTTACAAAACAAATGAAATCTTACAAAACAACCCAAATCAAACCTAAACAAATCAAGACATATAAGTACAATATTTGTAATTTATATCGTAATATTTGTTCATTTGTTCCATCCCTATCCCATCCCATACAATCACAACTACTTCAAGTACAAAGGATCATATTAATAGTTTGTGGTTTTAGTATAAAACAAAAAAAAAAATATCTATAAATAAAGAAATAAAAAATAAATAATTGTTGTATAAGATAATAGATGGCACATAATCATAATATTGTACAATATAGCTTCAACCGAGTAATCAAGCGCTTTGTCAATATAATGATTATACAAAGAAACTAAAGCTAAGTTAAATATGAATAAAAAATGATTTTGTCGATGCCCTGCGTCCAACACCTATTGCTACAAAAGAAGGTTAGTAAATTAAGAAAAACCTTTTAAAATCTCTTTTAGTTCGCCCCCAATTATTTTTTCGATAATTATTATATAATATGATAAAAATCTTCTGCTCTAAAGTTTCTAAATGTTTGACTTTCACTACTACTTCCGTACTAACATATTATGATGGGTTTGTCAGTAATTTCAATACAATATCAATTCTTTTAAAGAAATATATTAATATTTGACTGCCAAATTAAAAACTTATAAACTTAAGTTAGGTTATATACCTATGTGGAATAAAAAATGTATCTTTTTTTATTGTATCTAATATTATAATATTCATTTTGACAATTCAATATTGCTATAAGTATAGAAAAGTTTATACCGGTTTTTATATAAGGAAAAGTAATATACACACATACATTTGTGTACTTTATAATAATAGCATTATGCAATTCTTAACTCTTAACATTTTTACATTTTCCTCCTTATTATTATTTTTAATATTTTTCTTTTTTTTTTTTTTTAAATTTGTAACAAAACTTTTTTTTTCATGGTGTTAGTCTTCATAGTTTTTAATTTAATCCTTTTTTATATATGGATAACAAAATATTCTATAACTATAAGGTTTTTCCCCGTTTGACATCAAAAGTTTGACTTTTCTTTTTTGTTATATTTTTTTCTTTTGTTTTTGTTTTTTTTTTCGTTTTTTTTTTTGTTGTAAATTACGTTTATCCAAGTGAAAGAGAAGAAAAATGGAAAAGGTGGGAAAGAGAATTGAGAACTGATTGTAAACTAAAATTAAAAAAAAAGAAAATAAATGAAAGTTTTTCATTATACTTAAAAAAAAAAAAAAAAAGAAGAAAAATAACAAGACATTTGCCTCATTTTCCTGACTAACTGAATTCAACGATTTGTTTGCACAACGAAATTTTAAAAATTCCTTTTTTTCTCTAACGGCATAATAGCGGAGTAAAAAAAAAAATCGAAAATATATAGTTTCAGTGATGTACCCATGTATTTTGTAATGTAATGTAAAAGTTTTAAAAAATTTTCTACTAAGTAAAACAAGACTATATAACTCTGAATAACTGTATAATTAAAAGAAAATGAAAAAAAAAAAATCCCGAAAAGATTTGCATTAGTTTTTTACGTTTAGACATCGTTTTCATTAACAACATTAAATTAGAGATTTTTCAGATAAATTTTTTTTAGAATAGATCAATATAATGTTTATACATATATGCTATTTTAGCAGTCTTCTAAAACAACTTCGGCTATCATTAACAATTCAAAATAAATATAATATAAGAACTATTTTGTACAAATAGTAATGTTTTTTTTTAATTCACTAAAAAAGTATCGTAAATGGGAAAGCTTCTAATGAATAATGGTCACTTTTGCACTGCTGTGCATGTAGTCCGAATATTTCTATACCGTTTGTTTTTATTTAATGTAAAAGCTGTGTATACTTGAAAATATTTAAAAAAATTAAATGCTCAAATGGATAGTATACTTTGTCCCAAACATAAATCTTTCTTTGCTTTATTTGGGATATCGTTTATTTATAATCAAAACAAGAAGGATATTTTGGTGTAAAGTTGTTTAAACTGAAAGAGAAATTAGCTTAGAAGTGTGGCCATTTCTTTGCCTTAAGGTTTTATTAAAATTTCCGAAATAATTTATTGGAAAAAAAAAAAAAAAACATTACGAACCTTCGATACATTTGAATAAACCTATTTTAACTTTTTTTTTTTTTTTTTAATGCATTTCTCTACCACAAAAAGAGGAGAGAAAATTATATTGCCTTTTCTGTTCAGGCATAGCTGTAAATGTCGTAAGGGGGAATAACTCTTACGAAATGTGTGGAATTCGAACCCACACTCCCTCGATGTTTAGAGCGTATTTTATACGCTCTTACCCACTAGGCCACCGAGGCCCCATTTGTTAATCTTTCTTCTCATCTGGATTATATTCTTGCAACTGTAGCATTCGGTTTATTAAATTGCTCGTAGTAGTGATTTCTTTTTTGATCAAATTTGCTTGATGTTGATTCACCGTAGATCTATCTGCTTTTCCCCGGTTTCCTTATATTTTATGCTTCATTGAAATTTTTCGATATAACGAAATATTTTGATGTCCCAACATATTTTGATGTGTGCGGACAGTGTTCAGACTAAAAAATCTATTTTACTATCCCTTTTACTTTTGTTTAATGTTTTAGCCGCGTTTGTAATTTAGATCCTCAATTGTATAATTCTATTATTTGTAGATTTTCGTAAAAAAATTAAATTTACAAAAATAAAAAACAAAAGTCCAAGTAATATTTATTTTATTAGATGTTTTAAACGTTTAAAACGAATTATTTATTTTTTATGCAAACAAAGGACATTTTCAATTTTTATTTTTTTTTATTTTTAGACATTAAATCACGTTATTGGAAAAAAAATCTCTAATTCGCGTGAAAAACTTTAGGGTTAAAAACGGTAAAAAATAAAATAAAGAAAAAAAAAAAAAAATTAGACATGCTCATACTTTACATAAATGTAGGAGTGAAAAAAAAAAATTCATTATACCGTTAAGGAAACTTAAGTTTTGTTTTTTTTTTTCTTTTTATTTTTATTAATTTTTCTGTTGAATTTGAAAATATTTCTATTTTGTAAAGTTGGATTTGAAAGAAAAAAAAATTTTAATAATTTTTAACCTTAATAAAAATTATTATAAGTATTGAAAAAATCGGATTTATTTTAAGATTATTATATTTTTTTATTTAAATTGCAAATAACATTTGAAGATTAAGAAATTAAAAAAATCTTTAATTTATTTATTCATCTGAAATCTCTCGATTTTTATGGCCGGAGTGTAATGTTTCTTGGTTGGAAAATAAAAATGCGAAACTGACTTTATATAATTTGGTAAGTTCACACAAACTGTTCTCTTTATTATACTTAAATCTAATTTTAAAACTATATGTAGTGAGCATATATAGATTATTATATGTATAAACTACATGAAAAATGCCATACTATAAATGAGACTCTGTGACGTGTGAAACTGAATTTACGTGTGAAACTGAAACTATATACCTAATTATGGATATCAAACACCATATTCAATACATATCGAGGAAAGAGTGTATAATTATGAATCAAAATAAATGGAAATCAATGAAAGCGAAGAAGAGTTTAGAGTTCACTGTATCACAACTTCAGGATACCTGCACGAACATAAGAAATGCTGTTTTCACAAAATTTGATTTTCTTTAAGAAAATTTATGTATGTTAAGTTAAGTTAAGAAGAAGTTCTATAGTAGTTACTCGTATCAGCTGGTCTAACTTCTTCAATTTCAATGGCGAAACTAGGATTTACATAGAAATGACATGATAAAAATCTCATCGCTATTATATTTTGAGTTATTTAGCGGACATAATCGATATAACACAGAATTCAATCGTGAGTAATAGTAAATATATTATTTTTCATATCTATCGTCACCTTCTTTAACGTATTACAAATGTAATGACTAATTTATTGTACTCTTGGAAGTATATGTTCGTACGGGTATAAAAAAAATCTCTATAAATTGGATATTCGAGAAATAATGTGTTTATAGATTTTTAAGAAAGTCTAAAAGGTTTAACATTTCCATCCCTACACTGTAAAATTCTTTAAACAGCAAATTACAAATTATAACAAGAGGTAGGTTTGTTGTGAATATATCATTTATCTCTCGGTAGAGGAATTACTTTAACAATTATTATTAACTTTTTAACTAAAACATTACATTATAGTAAAAGTCTTAGTTTTATTTGTATTTCTTTATAAAACTGCTCTTTAGTTTTCAGTAGTGTTACTTGAAAATATTGATTAAAGAAATATTTTCAAAATGATGGAATAGATGTCATAAATCATAGAACAAAAAGGAAAAAGGTGAGACTCAGTAAGACTTAATAATATAAACTAGCTCTTTTTTCAACCGAAGATAAAATGTTTTACTCAAGTTTTTATAATTTCTTAATATTTTTTCTTCAGGTGAAAGAAAAGTTATTAATTATTTTCTGTTATTATGAATTAATTTTTTTCCAGGGTAGAACAATCTTTTGTAGAGTTTTTAGGTACATATAATAGCATAAAATTACAAAGTAGACTTTTAAAAAGATCTAATTTAAGATCTTAATTCTTAAATATATAGCAAAATCTTATTTGCAGAAATCTACACACAAACTTTTAAAATTTCAAAAAATTTGAAAAAACGATTATTTGACCAACCTATAGTTAATTTTGTGATCTTGAAGATAGTACTCAAGTACTATTAAATAACGTTAAAAAGTATAATTATTAACTTCTTAACAGATTAGTAAAAATAATTCAATAAAACACTGACCTTATCTATTGTTTCCCACTGCAATGCAAAATTATTGACTAAATATCTTGACGCCTTTATATACTACGAAATACAATGTTTTTTAAGAAATTATGAAGAAAAGGAAAAAAAAATGTAGGAGAAAGAAAAAGTAAAAGAAAAACAGTAAACCAAACATATAATATTTCATTTTAATAAAAATGAAAATAAAAGAATTTCTTAAATAACAATTTACTTTATAGTAGCAATATTTATACAATTACCTGAATTCATTTACAATTAAATGCAAAAGGTAACTTTATTTAAATATCATATTTTCCCACCCACATTCAAAATATTATTTAAAATTTTTATTTCATTTATAATTATATGTTCCGCCCAACATTTTTTACAATTTATATACATGCAAAGTTTATATTTTTATTCTACAAATTTTTTCATATAATTTACTGACTTCACATTTACATACTTACACACAATTTATATATTAAGTACAGGGTGTTTTATACAGGTTTGTTTAGAGTGATATTACAGGGTATTTCGTTTAAGAGTGCAAATATTTAAGGGCGTGATTCCTGAATCTAAAACTATAAAAAAAAATTGTATGGAAGGGGCACAGAGGGCTGTTCGTAGTTGTTTTCGAGATATTGAGGGCCTAGAGTGATAACATGAAACTTATTGAAGCTATCTCGGTAGAACATAGCCAGAACAATGGGTGTGTTGACGGGACACTGGCCAATTGGCGAACATGCGGCCAGACTTGGTATCCCATATTTAATCTATCATGAGGCAGTTGTGGTGAACAGAATGAAACCATTATACACTTGACTTGTAAATGCCCAGCGTTAGCTAGGGCCAGAAGAGTAATTCTGGATTGCGATAGAAAGTTGAATTATGTTAGCGATCTAGCGATTAAGTAAGCTGTCGAAATAGTAAGGTTCCTGAAAGCTGCGAAGTGGATCTTAATTCCAATATGTCTTAATATAAGCCTTGTAGTAACGCAAATATGGTAGAAAAATTACGCTAATGCTCTACTTAAGGTCTTTGTCACTAACAACGGGAGCAGCCACTTATACCAACCAACTAACCAAGGCCGCTTTTCCCATTTCATCTAAATATTATTATAATGTATTTTAATACATGATAATTTTTTTTTATTTAGAAAATTTAATTTTTTTATTAACTTCTTTTGACTTAATTTAATATAATCTTAACATTAATTATTGTTCGTTTGTTTTTAGCTCTAATTTAAAAAGTAATTATTGCAGATTATTTAATCTTTCAGTATAATGAAACTTTGAAAAATAAACAAACAACACTAAGTTAGTTCTAGAATTACCCTGACTAACTCTGAAACATCTTCTAATATATTTGTACTCTTATGCAAAATACACTGCATTAAAGGAGCCCCCAAAGGATTTAGTTTCAAAATATTTTTTTAGGTAAAAAAAAAATTTTCTCTAAAATAATATTTATTATTTTCTAAGAACTGCCAAATCCTTTTCTAAGCTTTAAATAGAAGAATATCAAAGCCGTCTATTATGTTATCACATGTAATAGGAATTTGTGAAGAAAATTGATTTTCATTACAATTAAAAAATGTATGTAAAAGACGAATATTGGTTGATGTATTAAATTCTAAAAGAAAGCTCTGGTTTCGAATTTCAAAATAAAATATTGCAAAAAGATTTTTTAATTTGTATTTTATATTTTCAAAAAAATGACATATTGTAAAAATAGAGTTTTAAAATTTATTTATTGATGATGTAATTGAAAAGGTGTCCAAAAATGGCAACAAAAATTTGACAGGCATATTTCCATAACAAAAATTGATGTTATTCTCTTTATTGTTTTGGAAGAGTAGACTTTGAAGAGTCTATAGACGCGGATTCTGATTTGTTTAATACCACATTAAAAATTCTTCAAGAAATAGAACATGAACAAGGTTTCTTCACAATTTCTTCATTTTTGATGGCAACGTACAGTGGCACGAATTTATACAGTTCTTATGAACATTAACTTGTATAGTTCATATCTAATGAACTATTTCAATATTTTCTATTCTTGCAAATGTAAAAATTTATGAAAATGTGAAAATTTAACGATTGACAAACCAGTTAAAAAGTCATCTACAATAAATAAAAGCTATACATATTTGATATAAATCCGCGGCGATTTCAGAGAAGTGAGAAAAGACATATTATAGACAAAAACAAAATCGTAAACATAATTAAATGGAATAATTTTTTAAAAGCTAGTTAGGTAACCCTGCAAGTTGTTCTGCAACCCTCCTCATTCCCATCGCCATACCATATCCTTGAAACCAGTTCTCAACGGACTTTTTAATTTTTATAAAGCATTTATGTATATCGTTATTTAAGAAAATTATTTTTTTTTAACGAGTCCACAAACTTTTTTTTTTTTTGCTTTTCTTATTCAAATTAAAAAGTTAAATAGAAGATAATTTTTAAAAACATTTATAAAAAATAAAACAAAATGCAAAAACAAAGACTGAAGGACAACATTTTGTTTACCTTTTTACCATTTATCTCTGCCATGTATTTTTCCCATTATAATTTCTTTTAGCCTATTTATTTCCATTTTCTTGTTTTTCACAATCAACTTTTAAAATTTTCTTTACAATATTTGACTTTTATCACGGTTTACTCTGTAGGCATTAAAAAGTAAAAAAAAAAACAAAATACAAAGGAAAAAATATCTGTTGTTGATGTGGTTGCAGTTTTTTTATTTTAAAACAATTTTTGATTATATGTATTTTCAGGGGGTTCATCTCGAGGATCATGTACTCAGAAAAACTTTTGAAGCAGTGTTCTCTAAAAGTAGTTTTCAATAGGCGGAAAAATAGACATTAGAGAAATATACAAAAATTAAAAAAACATGAACTTAATCTAAAAGCAAATTCCGCTTAGAAGCATTAAGGAGATAATTGAAGAAATCATTTTAGAAGTATATCCTAAGAACCTACGAATCAGAATTAGAGGTAATGAATTAAAATTTAACATAATGCTAGTTCATAAACTTAAATCTACTATAATTTCAGATTTTCTAAAAATTCTAAAGAAAAAAGAAAATCTTTTTAATAATAAATGGATATCAAAGAGGCAAACAAATGAGGACAAGTTAAATAATAAAATATACGCAATTAAAATGGATTAGACGTTGGAAAAGTTAAAGATTGACAAACATAGAAGATTGGATATATTTGCAGCAATTTATTGAGAAAAAAATTATATAGCGATAAAAATTCGGAAAAATTACGAAAGGTGAAAGTAGAAACATAAAATGTTAGCGTAGCCATATGATAAGAATTCTGAAGAATTTATCACAGAGTAAAAATATTTCAGTATGACTCATTAGTAAGCTGACTCGAGAGCAAGTTTTGTTTAAGATGGTGAAATATATACTCTGGAAATACATTTCTTTATAACAAATAAAGAAAAAAATATCGTATTTCATACTTACCTTAATCAGCTAATCGAATTAATAATGTTTATAATGATGATGGGGGTTAATTTAATTACTTTTTGTATATAATGACAGTAACAGACAGATAAAAGATGATTTCATTGAATATAAAATATGATTTAATTGAAAATAATTTAAATAATTAAATATTATATATAAAAGGTGTAGGTAGATCGATAACAGGTAAAGTATAAACATTTTTTTTAAATTTTTTGTTTGTATTTTTTTTTTGTTCTAACCAGAATGGTTAAAAAATATTTAAGTAATACGTTCCAACTGTTATTTTAAATCTTCAGCCAATTATTACATTTTTTTGTTCTTTTTTTTTTTTTTGATTCTCTTTTTACACTTTCATTCTCCCCAAGGACTCCTTTAAGAGTATATTTTCCATATTTAAATGTTGTTGCCATTTTCTATTACCATCATTTTTGTTTTTTTTTTTTTTCGTTCCCGTTGGTTTTATTAAGTCATGTTTAATGGTGGGTGGAATGAATTAAGGTTGGGTGTGAAAAACAAAGAAGGTAAAAATTTCATTTTTCAATTGTATAGTCATTGTATGTGTATATTTTTATATTTCGTTTTAGATTTATGTATATCTATGTATACGTAAATAAATATGTGTTACAATTTTTATTTCTTATATCCTTTGTTCTTTCATCGTTCTTAATACATACATAAAAATATATATATATTTTTGTTTTTAATAAAAAAGATAGATATAATATTATATGCCTAATTTTCTACCATAAGGCGATATTCGCGATATAAATTTATAAATTTTCTTTTATAATGTTTTTTTTTTTTTTCGTTCTTTTTTTCTTTTGTTTTATGTTGTACTTAATTTCTTGTTGAAGTCCTTTTTGTTTTAGATTTTTTTTTTTTTTGTTTTTTGAGTTATTAAGCATACACGCGCATTTTTTTTTTATAGGTTATAATCCGTTGACGTCCCAAAATGATTTTATAGTCTAAATCTTCTTTTTGTTACTGCTGCTGATCAAAGAATAATGGTGGTGGTGGGTGAGTATTTTGACGACAATATTAAAAATATTCAACTAAAAAAAAAGAAAAAAATGAATATTGTATAAGAGAATAAGAAAAGGATAATCGTAAAATAAAATTTTAGGATAAAAAGAAACAACAAAAATAAAATAAAAAAAAAAAAAAGATAGTCATAATAGTAAATGAGAGAAAATTTTATACTTATGATCTGTGATTACAGCAAAAAAAAAAAAAAAAAAAATTCTATCGTAGATTTTATGATTTTACACACTTTTTACGATTTTGCATTATGATTTATTATGTTAATGTTGAAAAGAAATCGATTTTTCTTTTTTCTTTTGAATAAAATTTTATATGAAAAGTAAAGGAATAATTTAAATAAAATCGTATAATTTATCAATTTTTATTTTGATTTTTCATTAGAGTAACTAAAAACTTTTGTATAGTAATTTGTTTTTTTTTTTTTGTCTATTAAAATATATTTATATAAATATATATATATAAATATATATGTTTTTATTTTTAATTTAATATTCTGTTAAATGCTCAAGTAAATATATGTTTCTAAAGTTATTTAATTTAATTTTGTATTAGTAAATATTTTAATCATAGTTAATTTCAGTTTAAGGTATGGGTGGACCAATGTCAGAACACTCTATTATCTACACAGTATTAAATTGAATCAATCACTAAATACAATATGCAGATTCTGTTTAGAAGAGTGTAAAAGTTATGTTTTGTAAATGTGTTGCTCTATGTACGATTAAAAGATAGTACTTACAAACAGCATAACGGTTTAATATTGAAGACAGGTGGGAGAATTTCGTCAAAAAAGTTTTTATCTTTATTAAAAAAAAGTAAAATCTTTGCTGATGTAAAATTGTGCAGTAGATACCTTGTATGACTTGAATTTTTCTTTAAGAGACTCTTAAGTATTTTATCCATTAAATTTGCCATAGGTTTATGCTATTAAAAACAAAGAAAGAACTTAATTTAGTTGCACCTTGAAAAATGTTGTTAGCAGAATTATATTGAGTTATGTAGTAAAAATTGTTGGTATTTTAAAAATTAATGGTAGGGATGCAAAAAAAAATTTTGGTTTATTGTCTCATTGAAATAAAATCCTGAATCGAAAGGATGATGAGATAAGTTATTTATGTTATAACTTACTTGTAAACAATCAAAGCAGCAAATTCATTAATTCTTTATTATTTATTACTTACAAACTTTTCTGTCTGGTTTGGCCAACCAAACTTTACAAATGATACGAATATATTACAGTTCTCCAACAATCTCTGATAAACAATTTGAATGACAGTGAATGACAAGTGACAGAAAGACCCTTGAGTTGCAGTGTATATCTAAATAGTATGTTTCCAAACGAAATAAATAAAACTTAACCAACAGTTAATGATCTATCTGTCACATGATCAATGATGACATCAAAATTAACTACAGTGACAATTTAGTTTTGCATGCAAATTTGTTAAAAAATATGACTGAAATGACAAACTTATGCTTGTTTGTTTGTTTGTTTGTTTGTTTATATTATTTGACTGCATCTTATAAAGATACAGTGATTAAGTGAATGGCCTTTTTTTTTCAAATGTGATATATTATTATTTCTAGTTATTTTTATTATCTAGTGATATATTATTATTTCATCAGTAAGTATAAAGAAAAAAGAAATTAACACAAACTTTTATAACAAAATAATTTAAATTTAAAAACTTATAATCAGATACAATATATATATATATATATATATATACAGTGGTAATATGATAATAACTGAAAAGATATTCTTAAATGTGCGAATTGTTTTCATTATAAAGACTATATTTTCATTCGTAAATCCTTTTCTGTTATCATTTTATTATTCATTTTCTTCTTTAAGGAAAATCTAATTCTAAATTCATATGTGATATTTAAAGAAAATCCAATGGAAATTTTTTTTAAATATTATTTTCTTTTTGTTTTTCTTCTATTACAAAAAAAAAAAACAAAATATTTTTTTTTTTTTGGTTTTTTTTTAAGAAAAGTGACAACAAAACAAAACTGAAAATAAAAAATGACAGCACGACAACATCGACAAATCCGAAAAAAAAAACAAAATATAAAAAAAAATATAAAAAAAAAATAAAAATAAAAAACGACAAATGAAAACAAATTACATTGTTTTGCGTCCTTGGTTCTTTCTAAGTATGTACGGATTTATTATATTACCCAGAGTTATACATTGTATATTCAAAAAAAAAAAGAAGAATATTAAGAAAAAAAAATAATAACAAAAAAAAAAGAAATAATAAAAGAAAAGAAAAAAAAACAGGGCCAAAAAAAAAAAGTAAAAAAATTTCTTAACTTGTGTATTCCCTCTTGTATTACCACCTACGACCTTACACCAATATTCTATTCTATTATTAAATCCTCCTAGTTGAAATTTATCATCAGCCAACAAAGAAAAATTATAAGCATTGGAGAATTGGTTTGAATTCGAAATGAGAAATTGGGTAATCATGAGAATCCGAGATGGTTTTATGTATTTTTTTTTTTTATTTTATTTTCTATAATACGTTTACATAAACGAAATGTAGGTCTTTTAATAGATTGTAAATATAATGATAGAAATTTTCATTTTTCGTTTAGAAGTGAAAATATTAAGAAAAATTTATTGTATTGGATTTAAAACTGGTTCAGTATCTAATTTATGCCTTTTTAAAACTTCAAATCTAAAATTTAACGAGGACATTTATAATTTGTAATATTTAGATGTTAACAGATGGGAAAACTGGAAACCTAATTGCTATATATAGTTTATTATTTTATTATTAGTTCTCACTGATACTTGAATTCAAACTTCAGATTATTGAATAAGGTTTTGGAAATCTTTGACATCGAGTACTTGAACCTCTAAACTCGTTCAAATAAAAATTTACTTTTAGCCTCACTTCACCGTAATAAAACTTGCGTTCCCAAAGTCTATTCTAATTTAGGAATCCTATCTCTCTTTTAGCTATAATATAGGTTTTACTATTTTTTTTATAATACCTTGCCATCCTCGTGAATTGACTTTTTAGTTTCAGTCTATGAATTGCTATGTTCTGTATTATCCTTGTCATTGTAAATCTGAACAATTAGTTTTGTAACGTCTTATTGAAGGGTTATTTTCAGTGACAGAACGATATATTTGTAGTTTACTACCACATGACTGTATTTCATTTCACGGTATGCCACTTTGACTGTATTTTATTTGCCTGTATTCAGGCATATGACACGCTTCCCATATTTTTATTTTCGCAGCATCATTAACTTGTATGTTTAAAACTTTTATTCGAAGAGTGTGTGAGAATTCATTATGGTTTTTAAATATAAACGATACTCATTGAATATCTATTTATTAAAAACTTGGCTAATATTCTGTAAATATTATTCTTTTACAGTTTGCATCATGTATTTTATTTAATATTTAAACGAACCCCATATCGAACTGAAAAGACTTTGTCAATGTAATCACTTTACCTGCATACTATGAATGAATGACATATAAAGAATCATTTTATTGAAGAAATTCTATTTTAAATTTCAGTCCTATAATAAATAGGGATACCGTTTAAATAATATTGTCATTTATTTATTTTTTTTTTTTTGTTCTATTTATAAATAATTTTATTTCTCCTCCTACCCTTCGTTTATTATTTTTGTGTTTTTATGTTTTTTTTTTGTTATTTTTTATCCTGATTTCTGTTTATGGAGGATAACAGAGGCAAATAAAAGAAAAATTCAAAATAAAAAAAGGACATAAATTGTTGATTCGTTTGTTTTCGTTTTTCTAGCTTTCGTTTGAAACCAATTTTCTCATTTTTTATTGTACAGTTTCTTTTAATTTTTTTTTTTTTTATTTTTCATTCTTATTTTATTACTTTCTTTTTTTTTTTTTTTTTTTTTTTATTTCCTTGTCTTTGAACAAAAATTGTTTTTTGTTTTTTTTTTTTATTTCATGTTATCAAAAGATGGGAAAAACAAAAACGATACGAAAAAGAAAAAAAACTCTCACTAAATGCAAAAAAACAAAAACTAAAAATAAAAAAAACAAAATCAGGAGAATAATTTTCATTTTTTTTTCTTAGAAAAATGTCCTTTTTATGTTTTTTTTTTTTGCTGAATGTGAGATTTAGTAGGATATTGTCCTGATAATATTTGGACTTCTAGAAAAGGACATAATTTCAGAACATATAAAAACAAAAAAATATTGTATTTTTTTTTGCTGTTTTTTGTTTTGTGTATAAAAGGTTGTGTTTCGTCCGTAATTCATTCGACCGTTTTGTATTTATTATGATACACAAATACACATACACATTTGCACAAACGTAAACTTAAAATTTTGTGATCTGAATAGATTCTAAATTTTTCTATTTTATTTTATTATTTGGTTTTTTTTTGTTAATATATAATGCAGGTTTTAACGTATTGATGTATTTATGATGTATGTATATATATATACATATATTATATATATATATAATATAAAAACGCAAAAATAGATGAATTCATAATATATTTGTGTATACTGTAATAGAAAAATTATATTTTTTGGGTAGGTGGCTATTTTTTTTCCCTAAATAAGATAATAATATAAAGTTTTTGTTGTCTTCTTTAAAAAAAAAAAAAAAAAATTTTGTTGCTCATGTTGAAAGAATAAATTTAGTATAGTTTTCTTTTTTTCAAACTTTTTATTTTTTTTTTTTCTATTTAATAGGATGGTATAAATCAAAGAAGCAACTGGAAAAGTAACCTTTAATTGTGTGTGAGAAAAATATTTAATTTGTTTTTTTTTTGTTTTGTTACAATGGAGAAAATGAAAATAAAAATAAATAAAATTTTCAAAGCTTTTCTATTTTTTTATAATTTTTTTGTTTTTTGTTTTTTATCTTTTAAGAATTGTTTCAATTAAATTGTTAGTAGATCTAAAATTTAATTATTTTAATTAGAATTTATGAGAACGTTATTAGGTTTGCATGAGGTTGCATGAATACGGCAGAACAACGAAATTTAACTTAAGGAGATATTTGTCTCATTTCATAATATATGAGGATATTACAACTATTACAATTTTTTTTGTCCCGTACGAAAATTAAGTTCTAAGGTTATAATAAATTTATCATTACGTGTGTAACACTGTAAAGAAGGTGAAATAGCATATTCTGAAAATATTTCCTATAAAAGAGATAAAATAAGATATAGAGGTATCCATTGTAAAGGAGACAAAATAGTAAATGTGATTCATATATTTCTAAAGTATTATATTTTGAGTGCACAACTTCCATAAAGTTATAAAAACAATTTCTTCAAAATTTAGTTAATTTAACTTTAACGCAACATATTATGGTAAATGTTATACAACTACGAAATTTATATATACTCATATCTTGGTATTTAATTAAGATATATATCTAAAATTTGATTAAAGATGATAAAGTTTTATGATAAAAATTTCTGTAAAATTTCGTTAGTTTAACACAATTGCTTTGAGTAGTTTTCAACTCTAAAATTTACATAAATCTTGGTACTTTATAAAGCCAGATATCTGAAATTTTATGAAAAATGATTAGATTTTATGAAATTAGCATAAATTCATGATTCTTTTTCGTTTTTTTTTTTCGTTACTAGACACATAAACAATTTTTCTTTTTAACTACAATATTTTTCATATTACATTAGAAAAATTTTTATTTTGAATTAACATAAGTTTTGTTTAAGTAAACAATCGAAAATTACCCCAATATAATATTTTTATATAAAGACAAAATAGAAACTTTACCGTCTATATTCAGAATATGGCCACAAAATTCAAAACTTGTAAATTAAGCAAGAATTAAGCAGGTTACGTAGAAGTTTAATGGTAAAACTCTTTTACTCAACTCTTTTTTATTTTTGCAATTTGAAATTTTTCTGTTTTCCATTTGTGATTTAGATAATATCATTTTCCCCCACAGAAATTATACATATCAAAATTTTAAAAATCAGAAATTTTCATATTTAAATATTCAATTTGGAATTTTGAACATAAGAAAACGAACTCACATTAATCTTACTACTGTATAATTTTTCAAAATGCATGTTTTGATTTTCTAAATTAGAGAAAATAGAACAGATTTTGAGTCCAAATTTTTGTTTTAATTTTAGGATCGAATCACTCATTTACTAGAAGTTAAATTTTATTTTTAAATATTTTTAGTATTTATATTGATCTGATCTTAAATGTCACAATTTAAATCCGTATTCTCAAATACCGAATAAATCAATTCGCTCAATTAATACATATACATATCTAGGTACATATATCCTTACCTAATTAGCAAAAAAAAAAATTTAACCACCAAAACAATATTTTCCTTTGTATTAAATAATATGATTATTCCTTTCATAATATAATTACTTAAATATCATATTAATTATTAATTAATTCATTAAAAATAAATTTTTATTAAATTTATAAAAGAAAAAAAAACAAAAATATTTTAATTAAAACATAACAAACAATGAAAATATCCATAATAATTTAACATATTAATAATTTAATTTTAAACAGTATATAAAAAAAAAAATTAAATAATATACTAATATACTATAAAATATACCAGTAAGCTGTAATATAAACCATTTTACTAATTAGTAAATCTTTTTTTTTTTTTTTTTTTTGCATGCAATAAAAAGCTTAAATCTCCATATAATATTTATATATACTGTATAATAATATACGTATCACATTTCAAAACTCAGGTAGTTAAAATTACCATCTACATTCTTTTCATTCATTAATATCGTATAGCAATAATAAAATAAAGACAAAAAAAAAAAAAAAAATCCGAAAATTATATCCAATATATTACTTAAATTATATTATTAGATATATTCAGTCTCACCACCACCAGTTTTATAACATTATTCAACCTACAGTAAAACTATTTATTAATTATTATCACCGTGTATCGATAATAAAAATTTTTTTTTTGTTTTTTTTGATAAGTGTTCAAAAATTCATTCAAAACCCAAAACAAACTTTAAATAAAAATTAAATAAAAATTCATAAAATTATTGACAAAAAAAAAACATTTATATCTAACAGCTTCAAATATATATTTTTTTTAATAAAAAACCAATTAATGAATAAAAATATTCACCTTAACACCAAAACTTCATTTCCCTCTCTCTCTCACTCTAAAAAAAAAAATCCCACCAACCATTCATGGTTTTAAATTTTTTATTTAATTTTTTTTTGTTTTATTTTGTTTTTCTTTTGTTTTTTTTTTTTGAATAGCTTAAGATTACAAATTTCATCCCAAATTCACTCTAATCATATACAAATTACTAAAAATAATAAAAAAAAAAAGCTTTGAACTATTTCATAACCGAAACAAGTTAAGAGACACAAAAGAAAAAAAAAAAATTGAAGATGAACTCTAAAAGTGACAAAAAAGACAAATCAACTAGACCTCCTAACGCCTACCTCCATTTTTATCATATATATTAAAAAACCATATATAATACATACAAATTATGATAGGATATTGTTGTATATGACCATTACATGAGCGATTAATAACCATCCAATTTTAAGTTTGTATTTATTGCAACTCGCATCAATACGTTGGTGGTGCTTAATAAAAATAAAAAAAAAAAAAAAAATAAAAAAAAATTGAAAAAAACCAAAAAAAACTTAAAATCAAAATAACATATTATAATAATGTTAAAGAAAGATACAAGATACAACCGACAACCAAATTTAAACTCATCACCATAAATTTAAATTCCAACGTCATTCTTGCTATACCGGTTTTAGGTCAGATACAATTTTTTTTTTTTGGTTTTTCTCATTTTTGGTTTTTTTTGATTTTATTCTTTTTTTGGTTTTTTTTTCTTTTTTATAAAAGAAACGAAAATTAAAATTAAATTTTTAATAAACAGTAAGAATTAAAACGTAGAAATTTTAAGTTATAAACAAAGCAACTATAAGGATTCCTAAAAAAATTGACCAAAAAGTTGTAAAATTAAAATTTGACAGTGAAAGTAGTTTATTTTTGTCAGTAAAAATACTTTTATGTCAGTAAAAGTCAGTAGAAGCACAATTTTTTTTTCCGTAAAAAAAACCTTTGTACTTTGTACGGAATTTAATTTTAAGGAATTGAATGTGAGAGACACAATGCTATCCGAAACTCTACTATCTTCAAGAGTACTTCTAAGTTTTTTTTACTATTGGCGCGTTGCCGAATCTATCGTATTAACAGATGACACAAAATACTTCGGACTTTTACTGCGCGCATCTAGTTTAGTCGAGAGTACACTAAAAATTTGACAGATATTCAAATGAGATCAGTTAATTTAGTGCGATATTTTCAAAAGTCCTTAACATTTTTCATAGTTTTTTCGGAATTAATGAAGTGTAATTAGCTAATATTTAGTGCAAAGTGCGATAGGTTTAGAAACGACTTAAAACGTCAATTGAGTGACTAAACTCTTGCTATACTTGGTAAAGTTTCTCTTGTTTATAGTGTATGTATAAGAAAATAGTAAAACCTTAATTGTTAATAAAGTGGGTATAACGAAGCACTTTTTTCTTGTAAATTTTTTGTTCTTTTCTATAATAGAAATAACAGATGCAATTGTTGCCAGTCTCATAAATACTCCATTTTTCTTCAAATTTATATGTTTCACCAGGTGCCTTAATTTAATTTTTTAAACTATACGATTTTAAATTTTCAAAGTTCCAAATTTTCGAATGCGATTTTCATTTAAAGAAAGTAGCAGTACGCGGTAAGGCACCAGGTGTTTAATCGAAAATACTATCTGACTATATATTATAGTGACAGTTTATAATTTAGACAATGAAATTCACTTTTTAATTGAAAATATGGTAATTTTTGTTTTATACTTACTGTACTGTACTGCACTGTTTTATACTACACAGTACTGTAAGTATAGTACAGTCATTAACCAATATTATCAAAAGTTTGCAATAACTTCAGGGACTAAAAGAATTTTCAATGTAATAAATTTCTTTTAGAAAGCGTGGTCTGTATAAATTGACATATTAATTTGCATGTGAGTTGGTCAAACTAGATAATAAGTGCGCTATAATCTGTGCTATGTATCTTTTGGATATCTCCTTCTCCGAGGCATAATGACTCCATACTATTAGCTGCATTAAGCTGAGCGGGTTTTTTCTTGCCGCTATCCATATAAAATTTAATTAACCTTTACTTTCTATTTTACATATTTTCTGATTTAGGTATTCCACTAGTTTCTATGAGTTTCATTGAATTCATTGAATATTTTTTAACTATATGCAAAATATTTTATGTTAAAAAATATTCTAAAGGTTTAAAAATAGTAAATTTTTGAAAGTAATGTACAAATATATTCCATATCTATAATGAGACTATAATAAAAACTAATTTATTTAAAAAATATTAAAAACGTTTAAAGAAGCTTAGAATATGTTTTTATTTTTATTATTACAAATTTAAAAAAAAAAAACAAATCAAAGAACTTCACACCAAAATGCTTAAGCTTTTTTTTTGTTTTTTGCTAAAGTAATTTTAAGAGAAGAGAACTGAAAAAGAATAAAAAAACCAGATTTTTTTATAAAAATGTAGACGCATCCTCGTATTAAAATCAACACATTTCTATGCATATATATTTATATAATATGTACATACATATTATAAATATCTAAGAACATAGTATAGAAAAAGATACAGATACAAATATGTTTACAGACAAATCGATAATATCGTTAACAAATTTTTTTTTTTTATTATTTTTCATTTTGTTGGGTCTCCTGTTCTAAAAGCAAAACAAAAAAAAAAAGTTAAAAGCCGGTATAAAATATTTAAGCAAAACAGACAATGAGCTAATATTCACGTTTTCATGCTTAGTTAGTAGTTCACTACATATTCATATATAAATATAGAATATATATAATATATGCATTTATTTGAACTCATTATGTACGTACTTACATAAATGTATGTAAGTATGTTGATATTTCTTAAAGAATAATTTGTAATTGTGCTTGAGTCAACTTTAACACTAACATTATTACAAAATTCTTTTACCATTAATACTTAAGATAGTCCAATAAACCAATTAATTTTTTTTTTAGTAGATAATGATAATGATGATGATGATGATTATGATTAATCATCAATTATAAAATATTTGATATTAAAAAATTTCTTTTGTATCAGTATAATATTCATTGAAATGTTTGGTAATAGAATAAGTACTTGACATTTTGTTATTTTGAGTGCTGATGCACAACGATTTTTAGGAGAGTGAAAAGATCAATGAAATTGTGAAATTGTTTGATTTTTTAGTAGAAGTCTTAGTTCCTAAGTAATTTAAGTCCTTGCATGTTTAACTAGCTCTAAAAGTTTAAAATACAACCCTAGTTAGTGCTAAAAGTGTTTTCTTTTATCCATCAGCCTTATAGTGTAAACTTGTAGGAGTAAAATAGCTCCATGTTCAATTCTGTTCTACCAGTTCATCAATACTGTTATTTTTCACAATTTTCCAATGTTCTGAAACCAAGAGACATTAAAAAGTAAGACATTATCACTACCTGTATCCTCACCTGTATTAAATGGCAAAATGTGGCATTTAATACATTATCACTACCTGTATCCTCACCTGTATTAAATCGCAAAATGTGACGAAAAATAAATTAAAGACTGGTTAACATTAAGATCGAAAAAAGAAACTGACATGTAAGGAAACTTTAAAGAAATTTAAAGGTGATAGAACTAGCTGAGGGAATATCATATGCAGAATCATATTAAGCTATTTGTCTTTGAGATAATTTTTGAGCTCTTTAAAACCCATCAGTGGTGTAAAAACTAGTAGACCAATATTTTTTCATCTACACAATTTGTTTTTCTTCGAAGTGAAGTAGGAATTCCAAAAACACCAAAAAATTACTACTTAGTAGTGTCAGATTCTTATTGTTTAAACTCTCCTGTCCCTTCAGCCAATATAGTGGTATGAAATCCTTAACTGCTAACACATTATATTGACTAGGCAGTAGGAATAGGTGATGATAGAGCAAGGATGCCCGAACATTGAGTTAGAAATAGAACTATAAGGAAGAATGAATCAGACTATTGTTTTTACTATTTTGCTAACATTGACTATAGCTATCAACATGCAGTTCTTACAACGTGCAGTAGTATATAACACCTTCCTGCATGATGTAACCAAAGATAGCTCCACTGTAGCAGCTATTATTATTATTATTATTTATTATTTATTTATGTTAACCTTTTATAAAAAATCGATTATAACTTTTACACTTTTTGAACCTTAAACTTTTTACTAGTTAACAATTTACTTAAAATAAATTAAATAAATTGGTTAGTTGATAGAAAATAATAGAATAAATGGAATTTAAATTTTAAATGATTGATATAATATATAAACAATATTTTTTTAGCTGAAAATATGAAAAAAAAACACTTTAATTCACATTTCAAATTAACATCGAATCTAATCTAATCGAATCATTCCAATATTTTGCATTTGTTCTCAGGTGTAAATAAAATAAAGTCACTTAAAATTTTTCACTAATTTTAATTCATTTGCAAGTGGATGTAAAAGGGTGTTTTATGTACAAAAATGGAAACTACTTAGATTTATTATACTATGGACGTTATAACATTTTACTGTCGCATTTTAACAATTTTATTAGAGAAATTGAAGAAATTCAGGTACAGGGATCAAAATGATTAATTCTTTGTTTCTTATATTCATAGTTAAAATTTAAATCTTTTTCTATTACAGTTTATAACCAATCTCTATTACAGTTTATAACCAATTATAAACTGTAATAGAGATTGAGATTAACTTAAACTGATCAAACACAAATCACTTTTGTAATATTTTTGGATCAATCTACACTGTAAACTGGGCTTCGTTTATTTGTTGCATTTGCATAGAAACATAAACAATAATACTATGTTTTAAGTGGGCAAGACTTCAGTTTTGGGTTTCCATCTGATTTGATTACTATTCTTTTTCGGATTAATGTTATGAGTGGTGTACACGAAATTAGTACTAATATTTATTTGTTCTTTATTTGTTATCCCCAGTTATAAAAAACTGGGCAACGTTTTGGATGTTGAACTGTCAGTACAAATATATATGTAATTATAAGTATATTATTTATTTTTTATACATTGTATTATTTATACATATTTTATTTAATATTTTTATCTGACAGGAGATTTGAACTCGAACTTTTCGCCTGAAAGACCGGTGACTTACGAATTGCACCATTGGTCAGATTAAGAAAAAACACTAATAGTTTTGCACTTATTTCAAGTGTAGATTACAGAAAATTGCTTAAAAAAATTGAGAAACACTGGTTCTAAATACAAATTGTATTTTGTTCCAAAGAAGAATGAAAAAATTAAGATAAAATCAAAAATATAAGCTTCTAATACCAACAGTTATTTTAGAACTAGATACCAATAAAAATCACCATCTTTAGAATTCGAAACCGCACCTAACTGTTATGATACAAATAAGTTTCATAACGTAATAATTTCTAATTGTCATAAACTGTAGATTAAAAAATGATTATAATTTTCCAAACTGCAAAAGTCTAGGTCTTAAATTAAAAGTTTAAAAAATTTATTTTAATATTAACAGTTTCATTTATGCTAATATCTAAAGTCGAATTCCAAGATCAAATGTTTTTAATCACATTTTTCACATAAGAAGAAATCTGTTGGGTGGATCTTTTCTATATCTTAACTTTAACTATTTTGTAATTATTATTTAAAGGGATAAAATATCTAAAATACTGTAAGTTGTTTATAACAAATTTTTATAACTACGTTACTATTCAGAATCACAAGATGAAAGCTTCACAGAGTCAAAGTTTTAAGATGAGGGAGGGGAGAAAGAAAGTAATTAATATGGGACTTTAGAACAAGTAAAACTTTGTTTTGTGAAGAGGTAATTTAGATGGCGAGACTAAAAGTTTTAAAATACGATTTTTATAAAAAAAAAAAAATATTCTAAAAAAAGCTACAACAAATAATTTAATTTCACAATTTTCACAACTTAAGAAGACAGTACATATTTTAAGTATAAAAGTTAATGTATAATCTTATAGTGGCCGGCATATAAATTTTAATTTTAAATATTTTTTTATTATAATATGTCTTTTTTGCGAGGGTAGATGGGAATCATCGAAAAGCACTATAGAGAAGTGGAACGAGTCCTGATGAGCTAGTTCTCTGTGAGTCTATTGGATTTTAACTCACTAAATATCGTCTCCTTTATTGACTTTCCTGCCTCTTTAAAATTAATATATAAAATGTAAATTTTATGAAAATATAAAGTCGATAATTTTTATAAAATCCCCTTTAATTACAGATATGACGTAAAATTTACGCCGACGAAACATATTAATTTAACTTTAACTAAAATTTACTGTAAAAAATACATCTAGCCATGAATTTTTTTTTTTTGCAATCGAACATTTTATTTTACTCCACATGTCAATAGTTAGCAATATCCTTTTTTTTCCTTTTTTGTGTTCATTATATACTTAATAGACATTGTAATATTGGTGTGAAAAATGCCTCATCTCTAATTAAGTTTGTTTTTTCTTGAAAGATTTTTTACGTCACGTGTATAAAAGCGTAAGTGTTTTAAAGAGCAAATTAACGTTATGTTTGGTTTTATGTGATTTGCACATTGATGATCACATTGAAGGAAATAATAATTAAAATTAAATAAAAAAAAATATTTGAATTATTAAAAATGGCGCGCAAAAATATAAATTTTAAAGATGGATAAGAATTATAAAGTTCAAATCTGTGTCCTAAGTCCTAAGTTATATTTGTCCAAAGAGTGTGATTCTAATAATGAAAAAAAAAGTAATAACAAAATTGATAAAAGTAATAAAAATAATAATTGATTATATTGATAATTTGTAATGCTTTAATAAAATACTTTTACTACATACATATATGGTATAAATGCTTTTAAGTGGATACAACGATAGGACCTTAACGTTAAGTTATAACTCCTGTGCCCAATGTTATCCTGCGAAACTATTTTTCTCTCTCTTCTTAAAGAATTTATTTTTATTATGATTAGCATTATTTTTTCACTACACAAGAATTTTTACAGCCGGATATCTATTAATAGTTCTAGAATTATAGGGTTCGAATTCATTTAGAACGTTTAGAAACTTTTAAGTATAACTATAGTTTTCGACATCATAAAAAAAATTTTTTCTCCTCTCAGAATTGAAGTTGTAAAAATATTGAGCGAAAATTTTCTAAAACACAACTCATCGTTTTACACCACACCACTCACTTTCTATTATAAATTTTATTTATAAAAAAAAAAATTTAAAATAAGGGAAAAGAAGAGATAAAATAATCTGGCATATGTGTTCATTTAAATGAAAATTTGACAACCTAGGATGAGTAATTCTATGAAAATACCGTATTAATTTTCCCTCTCATTCTGTCAACAATTTGTTTTGTTGTTTATTTCTTTTTTTAAATACTTTACTTTAAAATTTTATAATAAGTGAAAAATTTCTCTAACTTTTAAACTGTCAAATATTGCAGGTAGAAAAAAAAAAAAATAAAATAAAAAAGTAAAGAATTTTTGCAAAAATTTTTTTAGTGTAGAGATAGGGTTGAAGATAATATTATGATTCAGTTAAAAAAAAAAAAAATATGTGGGATGTATCTTTATAAAATAATAGTTAGAAGGTTAATTTAAAAAGAAATTTTTTAAGGAGTTTATTATGTCTACAAAATTTTTTTTTTTTTGTTATTTTGTAATTTTCTTTTTCTAAAGTTTTAAACTTTTTCAACGTTTTTTTTTTTAATTTTTTGTTGCTTTTTATTACCTTAAATGTCTTTTTTAAAACAAGAAAAGAAAATTTGAGGGAGTTATAAAGTGAAAATTGTTAAATTGCTTCTACTTGGTTGATTTTCTTTTTTGTTTGTTTATTTTTGTTTTTTTTTTTTTTTTGAATATCGATTCAAGACGTTCTGTTCTATATAATTGCTTTATGTAACTTTTTAAACAATTTTGAAGCAAGCAATAAGAAATTATTTAAGAAGTAATTTTCAAGCATCTTGAAAAAAAAAAAAATTTGGTTTTTTTCTTTTTTTTTTTTTTTAATAGATATACTATTAAAGCTATTTGATAACATAATTATTGAAGAGAAACTTTTTTTGTAAGATTTTGTAAAAATTTTGCGGCTTGCAGAATATCTTTGCAACAATATTATTATAGATAAAAGCAAAATGAACGGTTTATATATTTAATTTTTCTTAGAAGTTTTTTTAAGCATATCATTGTTGAGTAAATATATAAAGACTGTTAAAAAATAAATTTAACTTCCTCCATGTTTAAAATCCAAAAAATTTTGTCGAAACATTTTTTATGAATGCATTGTAATTTGTAGATAAAAACTATGCAATTGAATTTAATTAAAATGTTGAAACTATTTACACTTAATTTTATGAATAATTAATTGTATTCTAAAAGAAAAACCTAACACATTAATATATATAAAAATTTCACAATAAAAAAAAAGCAAAGTCTGTTTGATAATAACCTTTTAATTTTTTTTTCAATAATATTCTATCCTATTATGTATAGTATTAGAAATTATTTTATATTACCTACTGTAGGCCTGGGGTAGAGAATAGGGTAGATATGCGATTATAGCAGATAGGTTGCAGTTATATCTGAATTAGCCACTACTAACAACGTCAATTTATTCACCTTCTCGAGATACTTTCTGTTACATTGATCAACTTGAATGGAAGAACGGGTAATAAACGCCGGTGGAGTAGTCCGAGTCAACAAACAGAATGAACTTTGACGACATATCCAAATAAATTTGTTGTTATGACAAAGTGTTTTGATATGTTTGTAGCATCTGCTCTTTTAAGAAATGATTACAAAAGGCGTATGTACTCGGAGTGAGCGGTCTAGTATCCCGTGATGAATCTTATTAACTAACAATTAATCTTATTAACTACAAATGGATATATAGGTCCGCAAGAGAGAATTAAAGCAATATGGTAGAATGTTGTGTATGTTATTGTGTTCAAAATAAAGAATTTTAGAATATCTATATAGATTATATTATCTGTATCGGGCGTGAAGTCTAGTGAACTGTGGTCACTTCAACATATTTTATATATTCCATTTATACATTAGGTATATGCGATATTTTAAAATCAATGGAATTTAAATCTGTATGTGATTATATGGGAAATTAAAAGATGTAAAAAAATGTTCAGAGAATGAAAATATTATTCTAATGATCTTAGAAATATTGGGCTTGTAGATTATATAAAGTAACCCATAATATAGTAGATATATACGAAAAAATCACTAGAGAACCGTTAAAAATTAAAATCTATTATTTTACATATTTTGTTTTACTTCATTAGATTTTCGGTACATACTTTTCGCATTCTCTTATTTCGGGCCATTTGAAACAATAATTTTAGGTAAGATTTTACGGAAAATAAATGTTTTATTGACTTCCTTGACAATTCTGATAATAATTTATTTCAAAGCTTTTACAAATTTAATGAAAATTTAGCAAATCTAATAAAGCCATACAGAATTTTATCTAATCATCTGATAGACTTTTAATAAATTTTACCCTTAGCGCAATACTTTTTATTAACAATTAAATCTTAGGGAACCAGATTGACCCGCATTATCAATTAATAATATATCATAATATTCACATTTACCAAATTTCTATAAAAAACGAGGAAAAGTGCAGTAGAGTAGACTGTGTCAACTCTGGGATACCCGTATGAACGTAATATATCCTGTTTCTATAAAACTTGATCATCTTTTAAAAACATTCAGAGTTTTAGTACCGAACTACAGAGATATATTTATGTAAATTGTGGAGTTGTATGATAGCTACCCGAATCTATTGCGCCTAGCTTCATTAAGTTCCAAGAAATGCAAAAAGCCTGAACCGGCTGCTTTAGACCATTTAAATTTTACAAAAGTTTTTGGCATGCAACTGGACACTTTTTCACTAAATTTCAGATAGCTAGCTTCAATAGACACTGAGTTATTTTCATTTAAAAAGAGAAGTTGTATGGCAGCTACACGAACCCGCCGCACCACCACAACCAAATTTTACAAAAGTTGTTGCCATAAAACTTGATCATCATTTGCAAAATTTCAGACGCCTAGCTTCATTAGGTTCCAAGAGGTGCAAGAAGTCTGAACCGGCTGCTCTAGACCAACCAAATTTTACAAAAGTTGTTGGCATGTAACTCGACACCTCTTTACTAAATTTCAGATTCCTAGCTTCAATAAACACTGAGTTATTCTCATTTAAACGGAGTAGTTGTATGGCAGCTACCCGAACCCGCTGTACCAGCACAACCAAATTTTACAGAAGTTGTTACCATAAAACTTGATCATCATTTGCAAAATTTCAGAAACCTAGCTTGAATAGATACTGAGTTATTTCTATATAAAGATAGAAGTTGTATGGCAGCTACTCGAACCCGCCGACCGAAAATGTTGGATTTAAATAGCAAAACTAACAATTTTGCAAAAGTGACGTAAAAAAAATTTCAGCCCCCTAGCTCCTTTATTTTTTGAGTTATCGTGCGGACGGACGTACATGGCTTAATCGACTCAGAATTCGATTCTGAGCCGATCCATACCTTTGACACTATATCTAGCTCGACTCCTTTAAGGTGTCACAAACGTAATGGCAAATTTATTTATTTTAATTTATAGTTCATACGGGTATAAAAATTTTTATTTTTCGAATTTTTAAGACTTTTTTTGATTAAAAATCATTGAGGATATGGAACGCTTGCCTAGAAATACCTTGTCTTTGTGTTATATACAAAATTTATACATAGCATGTTAGGATGCGATTTTCTTTAATCCGTTAAAAAACTACCACTAAATAACTTATGGATGATTCAGTAATAATTAAGATTTTGCAAAGATTTTTAGATAAGAAAAAGTATTTTTTAATAGATATAAATAAAAAACGTTGTTGTTAAACACTTTTGTTTCAGATATTGTGGGTGAAGACTATAGTCCTTTAACGTATTATCTAACATAAAACAAAATAGTAACAACCGAAAACCGACAAATTTCAATGAATGATTAATATATGTTATTAAATTATTATTTCCTTTATCTCCATTAATCTTTTTGACTGCAATTGAGAAAAATTACAATACAAGAAAATGTCTTAGCATTTATTATATTTAATCCGTCATTTATCCAATTCAATTCAATTCTAGTAACAGCTACAACAGCATGTTATTACAATTACATTTCTTAAAAATATCGTGCATTTCAATGCACTTTTTCAAACTAACAAAATTTTTTTTTTATTATTATTTTTATTGTACACAATTGCCTATCCTACCATTAAAAAAAAAAAAATGTTTACAAAATATATACACATATACAACGATTTTAATTTATTAGTTTTTACACGCTGTACCTGCAGTGCTAAACTTCAATAACTACCAAATACAGAGTTATAGTATTAAAAACTTAAAGAGTTAAAAAAAAAAATGTATATAAGTATTCAAGTAAAAAAAAAAAATACAAAAATAAAAAAGAGAGGTTATAATGACCTACACTTAGCTAATAATCAATCATATAGTTGGTTTAAAGCAATATCTTATATAGAAACCTTCTTAAAGTTATATATTAACTGTTAATGTACTGTAATATTTTCTGTTTCGTGAATGTGTTTATCAATGTAATACCTGTTATTATCTACAATATAATGATATTTTGTTTTGTTTTGTTAAAATTAACCCTGAATTGCTAATTATAATTATGGGTATACGTTACCTATAAACTTTCAATGTTTTTTAAAATTGTGTAAACAACTACCAATTGTCAATTGGTCGTTCCAATAATTTCTTTTTTTTTACGAGATACGGTAAAACATATCGAAAGTTACGCAAAGGAATGAGGTTCCTCTGAGTAGTCTTGGACTTTAACCAATCAAAACCACCCCCTTTAAAACAAAACTTTAGGATGGGTCCTTTAATACGTAATATAATGTACAATTTGGTTTTGGGGATAAAGATGTATAAAGGATAAATTAGGTTTGGGATAATTAGGATTATGGAAGATGGAGGGAAAAATTGAAGAATTCTTTTGAAGAAAGATGTTAATGTTTTTCTTAAATATCGTTCAATCGTATACATGTGAATGACCAACTTTTGGGAGCATATGTGTTGGCATAAGGTTCCATAAAAGCGACGTGCGTATGAAAAACCAATTTCCAAATGACAATTGAGCCAACAAAACAATACAAAAATCCATATGAAGAAACAAAATAAATTGTTGAAAGAGTAAAAGATATTAGCAGAAAAATTTTGAAAATGAAAATTATAATTATGGTACTCTAGGGTTAAGTAATATAAAAAAAAAATTGTATTTTTATTTGTTTTTATTCAATTTTATAGAACAAAAAGTTTATTTATATGTTTACAAAACGCATTTATTTAGATAGACTTTAAAAACATTTTCTTTGTTATTGTGAAAATGAGTCAAAGATGGGCCAATTTGTCAAAATAAATCTGTATATTTAAAATTTATTACTTTGCAAAAAAAAAAAAAAAAAAAAACAACACATGTTCAAATATATACGTATATTCAATAAATTCTTAAATATACCTATACCTATACCTATACCTATAATATTATAATGTTTGATTAATAAATCATAATATTTTTTAATATATTGAAAAATTTTTGATTTTCAAAGTAGGAGTTTTCAGTTGAATTCTCTGTATTTTGTTTATTTTATCCATATCTTAATAATAATCTGTTATAATAATATGGAAAATTTTTTGAATAAAGTCATGGCTAATATTATAAAGAGGATTTTATTATATTATAAAAATAAAGTATTTATTTGGGATCGAGAAAAATTTAATAAAATAAAATAAGGGTAAGAATTTTCAATGAAATGTTGGGATCCATTTCCAATGAAATGAAATACAGTTAATATTGTACGATATGCTAAATAACAACTAAATTAAAAGAGCAAAGGAAACATATCGAAAATAAAAATTATGAAATGGTCAAGTGGTGGCTTTATAAAAATATGGTGTCTAATGTATTTATAAGAGTCGAATGTCTAATAAAATTTATAGTCAGAAAGTAATAAATTATCTTTTTTTTTTTCATTTTACATTTTTGACATATTGAATCCTTCTAATTTTATAGAAATTTACAATATTTTATTAATTTTTATGTTTTTATAATCTGAAAATATTTCTTGAAATCTTAAAACTAAAACGAAAGTTATGCTGTCAGTTCTGAGGTGCTGGTTAGATATGCATTATAGTACTGCTTTTGTTTTCTTTTTTTAGTCTGCTCACAGTACTAGCTAACTCTAATAAATTTCTAGCGAGATGATTAGGATGGGTTATTTACATGTTTAGTTAGATAGTTACTGATATATTTGGCCAATATATCTTTAATCAGATGTTTTTAGATCTTTATTAATTTTGCTATTTTGAACGTACAACGGGAATTTGATTGGTTATGATTCTTAAACTTTTTGACTGCATTCTTTGAATTTTTTCTATATTTTTATTTGAAGCTTATTATCATAATTGACATCCATAAGTTCAGGTTTGTTGTAGGGGGAATTATACAATTATATTTTAAACTCGAGATTTAACCAAGAGAATTTTTTCCAAGAGTCTGATGCATAGTTGTAAGTAATTTGCCTTTTGTTTAAGTTTATCTCTTTTTATTTCATTGTGTTTTTTCGAAGTAAGTGTTTTGTTAAAATTAACGTCTAAATATTTAATTTCATTTGCTCTTGAAATGGTAATGGTAATTAAAATTTTAATTTATCGCTTCCGAAGCCAACTTGATTTGAGCAAATGATTTTGATATTATACTGTATGAAATTGACGTTTTTGAGTGATGTGATAGTATTGATGTAAGAACTCACAGTTAAATTCCAAACATAAATTAAAAAGAACAAAGGACCCAAATTAATAAATTAACCGAGAAAAATTTTTTCATCAAATTAATTATAAAAATATTTAATTTTGATTATGTACTTTGTATACTTAGATGTACAGGTCTTCAAAAGATTGGGGTTTAATTGTAGGTTTATTCATTATTAGTTGCATCACGGCAAATTATTTATTAAAATTAAATTAAATAAACTTTACCTGAATATATTATAAGGATAAACTGTAGTTATAATATAGTAAGCAACTAAATTTTGAGTAATAGACGATAGTATTTAGCAACAGACGATAGTATAAGAGTATTGGATATAAATGAAACGACAAAGGTATATAACATATTACGAAGCTTCAAATTTCAGAAGGTGAATTCTTTTATTGCTAATATTGCTTTAAAGAAAATTCAAATAAATTATAAAGGAAAAATACTTAGGCATTATTTAAGTTTCAATAAAATTTTTTGAATAAAATTATTTATTTGACAAGATCTGCGCCATTGTCAGTCATTTATAAGACCAATCAAATTTAAGTTTCATTAATAATATTGTCTTTTCAAAAATGTGATTATATTTCGGTGACATGTACTTTTCATTCACCTCACCCCTCCCTCTCGTTCTCTATCTCTCTCTCTCTCTAATTATATAGCAATTGTCTACTTAATTACTTAACCGTTACAATATATTGTATAGTAAAATAAAAAAAAAATCTTTTGAACAATTGTGGTAATTGTCTATATTAATATAGCCCTCATTCTTGCACGTCTCATTTTCCATAATAAATCTTTTTTTTTTTTTTTGGTTTTAATTTAATAGACAAGAAAACGCGCCATCTTATAGACGAAAGAATTTGGTTTCCTCCGACAAAAGAAAAGCATCAATGAAAATTAAAAAAAAAAAAATCTGCTACTTCAAAAATCATTCATTCATTCATTTATTCATTCATTCATTTTGTGTATAAATTTCAAAAACAAAAAACAAAAGACGGGAATTCCGGGATAAAAAAAATTGAAATTGGGAAGCGTAATAAAAGACAAAACGCTTAAAAAAGAAAACAACAAAAACAAAAATGAGTTTTTTGTGTCTTTATTTTGTTGCTCCTTCCACTTACTTTCAATCAGTTAAGGCTATACCAAAAATAAAAATAAAAAATTCTTTCTTCTTATATTGTAAGGAAAATCAGGAAAATGTTGTCATATGATACTCTGATACTCTGATACTTGATACAAGTACTTGTAATATTTTTATTATATTCGAAATTGTACCATTTTAATAAAGTTTATACAAAAGTTAAATTAATTGCAATAGGTAACTCAGTTTTTTTTAAGCCAAGTCAAGAAGAAATTTCGGCAAAATAAATAATAAATTTAAAGGAAGAGATAGAGTAGATCTTTAATAGAAAAACCTTTTTGTCTCACTCAGTTCGTTTAAATGATTGTTTTCACGTTTTCGAACTAGTCTACATGATACAAGAAAAAAGATATTTAACATTTGATAATGTTTACATAGATCGAAGTGATAGGCAGAGATAATTGCATGACTCGTTACTGAGTATGGTATTGTCCGATGTCTGAAACAAATTGTTTAAAATATATTAAGCTCAATTAGTGTATTGTATACTGAAAAATCCAATCAAATAAAGCAATAATTCAAACTAACAAAAACATAAAAGGTACTTAAAATATGAGAAAAGTTTTTTTCTCTTTAACGCACTTTCCCTTTTTTTCACCCGCTTCTTTCTATATTTGTATACAGTCGTTAATTCTAAATGTTTTTAAAACAGAGACTCAAAAGAAAATCTTGAAAAAGAAAAAAATTAATTTAATATTCAATGAAGAATCTTTTCTTTTATTTAAAAAGAACTTTGTTGTACCCTATCCACAGTTCCTTATTTTTTGTCATTACAAATCGAAAAAAAAACAAAAAAAAAAATTGAAAAAAAAAATTTCATGAAATAAAGTCCTTTAGAGTGATTTTCTGTCAATTTTTTCTTTATTTTTTTTTCTTTCAGTTCTATTATTAAAAAAAAATTTTAAAAGGCTGGAGATCTAAATTATATAAAACTAAGATATTCGTAATCTAGTTTGAGTTCTGAAAATTTTCTTCATCGATTTTAATGATATTTACAAAATATCTGGAGGGATATTATATGAAGCAAAAGCTTTATGTTGCTAGCAAGAAAATGACTATCGTGATATTTAAATTAAAAACTGAATATAAAAAGAGTAGAAAATGTTATGGTTGTAAAAAAAAATCAGTTTGAAATTAAAATTTATAGTAAGAATATAGCGAACATATATTATGCCTTTGGGTCCTAAGACAAGGGCCCGATTGTATAAAAATAAGCTTGAACTCAAATTTCAATTTTTCAAACAGAAAATACGAGTTCAGATGTAGATTTTGTGTGAAAAGGTAAGATTTGAGTTCAAGCTCAGTTTTATGCATTTGGTCCAATGTCTCTGTTATCTGTAAGAATAGAACATCTTTCAAAGTAAACATTTTGCTGTTTGGCCTTACTATATTACATCTTTTTTTTTGTGGTTTGCTACATCTACCATCTCAATCTAAATAATTGTTTATACAGATATTATATAAATATTTTTATGGACTATGGTATATTTCAATTCTTTTGTAGAATTTCGAAAGTACGAATTTTTTAGTTCAGTATTTGGCAGTATATGTTAATAATTTAAAAAAGTAAATTGCCAGATTATGTAAAACTATATGTTAGAAAAGTCTTACGAAAACTTTTTATAGAGTTGAAATATTTGGCATACAATGAATTGATTTTTGGAAGCACCTAATGTACAACGATGGAAAATTTAATCGCTCCAAACGTATTATGCAAACAATTTTAAAGTTCGTTAAAATTTTTTAAATTTTACTGTGACTTTGACTTATTTATTTGGCAACATTCTTAACTTTGATCAGCAAATCATTATGTATTATATACAAGTTTATATTAAATAAAATATCCTTTATGTGATAAAATATTTCAAATTCTTTATGTATGCCTGCTCAGTAATTTGAATGTGTGTTCACATTTTTCGAGTCATTCAAAAATTTGTAATTGTTTTGACTAAAAACCATGTAGAAATCTCAAATAGCTACCCATTAAACTTTTCATCAAAAAAAAATATTTAATAATTCCTGGCTGTAGGTATGTATAAATCCATTTTTTATTTAAAAAATTAATTTTATACCCATTTAAAGTATTCAATTTTTATTGAGCTATGGTACTACGTATTTTTGTATTTTCGATTTTTTTACCCCAGAAAAAAAAAAAAAAACTGAATAAAATCTGATGACGAAAAAAAAACATGAATATTAAAACGAACAGATGATGCAACATCAAATTTACAAAGAAAAAAAAATGTGAAATATAAAGTAATAAGAACAAGGTAATATCTAAAATCAAAGGCTTTTAAAGGAACACATTTCAAAAAGACGAACTAAGAGTTTTTCCTTTTCAATTTAAAAGAAATTTGGGCCGACGTCCGGGTTATGGGTGTCCAGTTTACATCTGTTAAGGTTACACATCTATACCTCTATAAAAAAGCAATATTTTATAGCTATAATAGCTGATAAACAGATGACATTTGTTCTGAAGTAACTTTTGCTTATTCTCAAATATTTCATTTTAAATTTTAATATTTTGAATAAAATCTCCGTTCCGGTAATATGGAGAAACCAAAATTTTTCGAAATTTTAATTTACTTTTCCTTTTTTTTATAAAGTTAAAAAAACTCTCGTAATTTGACATTATTAGATTGGAAAAGATTTCAGCAGAATTTGAGATGTAAACATATTTTGACAATAATGTATTTCTTGGCTTTGAGATGCTGTACCTTCTGAATGAATAGGGTTTTATAAATATGTTGTTCTATAATTATCATTTTTTTATGAGAAATATCCATATTTAAAATTGTATTGCTTTATCTTAAATTTTGTAGAAGTTTTCTAGAGAGACAGACAAACGAACTTACGGACTGAATGAAACTAAGCGAAAATAATTTGAAAAAGTGTTCGGAAAAGCAAATACAATAAAAAAGAATAATAATTTTAAAGCAATTTCTATTCATAGAGACATATACAAGCTCATAAATTTGAGATTCTTGATATTATTTTCTAAAAAGTTTTAAAGATGAAGAGAAAGAATTATAGTTCATATACGATGCCGATAAACTTTTTCGGATGTTAAAAGTAAATTAATATATTGGTTGAAAGAAGCGTTCTAATCGAGGGAAACAGCTTATCTGATATTACATTTAAAAATATAATTTGCCTAGTTTAAGTGCTTGAAAAAAAAAAATATTTCGTTCAAATTAATCTAACTGCTACAATAGTTTCTAAGTTTTTGCAAAAGAGAATACATAGGACATATAACTTTTCATTTCTTTTTGTAGTCAATATAATTTGCAAGCCTAAATTGCACGTCTATGATATGAATTAATTGATCTCATGGTATATCTTCCATAATATGTTTTAATAGCTTTGATCGAAAACCAAAGCATCTGATTTCTTTACAACCCTTCTAAATTCAGCTCTTCCATTAACTATCCAGAACCTTTGATGGACATAAGAAAGTATGATATTTTGTTGAATACGAAATATCATAATTTTTCAATATTCTGCCAACCTTGGGTAATGAAATACTTTGCTCTGAATCCATAAAAGAGCTTAGTTTTTTAAAGTTGCTTTTGCTTGATACCTGTACGTTTTATTTCAAAAACATGATTTGAAGCGAAAATTCAACTGGTTGAATCAATGATATTATATTATATAGGCTCGTTCTTCAGCTGCTAAAATGGTTGAGACGCAGAATACATATTTGTAATTAATGTTGGCTGTGTATGTTTCCATATAATTTAAGAAAATGTTAAAAGCGCAAAATTTTTGTTATCTAATATTTAGTACGAAGTCTCTCACGAAAGAATAGTCTCATCATATTCATAAAGTCTTTCGAACAAGGTTCAAAAATTTGACAATTTTGTATACTGGTTCCGCTATAAGCGAAAATGCAAATCCTGAATAAAATAAATTTTAATATTTAAAGTAAAAAGCATAATTTAAAAACAAAATTTATGTAAAGGAGGATAAAAAAATTGTTCAGGATACTTTCATCTTTCAAATTTTATTAGAAAAACTCCATTTTTTTGTATATCATAGTTTTTTTTTTTTTTTTGTTTTTTAAACCATTGCAAGAAGTCGAAATATGAGTGAATTTTATGGGTGGCTTTTCACTTTTTTATCAGACTTTTGTCAAAAATACTCAAAACGCAATTAACCGTAAAGATAATTAAGAAAAATAACTTCCTTAAACTTTAAGTAAAAAAAAATAAAATTTTTTTTTTTTATTTTTGAACCAAAACGTAATACAGGGGAATTTTAAAAATGGTGAAAATTTTGTGGTAAGTTTTTGTTAATTTTATTTATCCGCAAAAAAAAAACCCTCTTTTCATTTAAAAGAAAATTAAAAGAAACGAAAACTAAATAACTTTTCAATTTTTTTAATTTGTTTTATTTGTTTTTGTTACAAAAATAATGGCAGACTCTTCTAATTAAGAAGATGTAGTTATTAAGAACGTTATTTGTGTGTGGGCTGTTTTGGTTTTTTTTTTTTGTTTTTCAATTTAATCAGTACAAAAAGTTGATAAAATATAATTAAAGTTGGTTTAATTTTCTTTAAAGAAAGTAAAATATTTTAAATTGAAACAAAGGTATCAGTCAAATAATACATACTAAATTCCTTTGCAAGTTCCTATGATTTATGGTATTATGACTTTGAGTCTGATCTGGTTAATTTTATAATCCGACGGTTTTTTCATAAGGTTTGACATATGAAACATTGAAATATTATCTCTGTTCGATATCATATCCCTGAATAAAACTGTACTCCCCTGGTTGTTGTAAAATCAAAATAATACAAGAGGCTAAAGTTAGAAATATTTTCCGATTAAGGTTTGAAGACAAATATTCCAGATTAAGGCTATTTTAACTAATGTAAGATACAATTGATGTAAGGTTATTAAGATATATTGTCGAATCAAATTGTTCAATTCTTTATAAGATGTCATTTAAAGACTCCGTTGTCATTAAAGAATTTTGATGAAAATATTACGTCGATTAATTCACTTTTGACATTTAAATTTGGAGCTTATCTGTTGGTATTACGTGTTGATAAATAGATAATCTATCATCTGTTAAATTTTTTTTTTTTTTTTTCCTCAGGGTAGTGTTGAACTTTAAACACCCACACTACTACTAAAAACACCCCCCTTTTAAAACCAAACTTAAGGATGGAACCTTTAATACAAATGTACAGTCTGGTTTTATGGATAGGGATGTGGGAAGGATGATTGGGGAAATTGAAATTAGGAAATTTGGGATTATTGTGGATAGATAGAAAAATTTGGAGAGATATTTTGAAGAAAGATGTTATTATTCTTTTTAAACTTAAGTAAATCGTACATATATATTAATTATCAACTTTAAGGAACACATGTGATGGTATATGGTTCCAAAAATGGGATGCACAATGGCAAACGAATTTCCATAAGCTGTATTTTGCCATCTTGATAACTCTACATGGTAGGGATGAGTTTCTGTTGTACTCCTTGTTTCTCGTTGGAAAACTTTGAGTGGAGGTATTAACTGTTTTATATTTTTGGAACAGGTGTTAATCGCTCTTCGAAATATCTATAAAACAAGGTCAGCCACGCAACAGTACGAAGATGGCTGAGTGGAGTGAGCATTGAAGTTACACTGGGCTCGTTGATAAAACGAATAGCTCTGTTTTGCATATTATCTAATTAACCCAGCGCTGTTTGAGGGCTTGTGACCCAAATGTGTACATTATATTTCATTTTCGGCGTAATGTACGTTTTATAGATATTTAGAAGATCAGATGAAGAAAAAAAGCAGCGATACAAAAAATCTAAACATTTAGCTGCATCTTTAGCTATATCAAAAATGTGATTTGACCAAGTCATTTTTTGGTTTAACTCGATATCCAGCTTGTTTAAATCTGTTGAATGCTGTAAAACTTCACCCTGAAATAGTAAGGTGGGAATAGTAGTGGCAATTTTCGCGACATCAGACAGCGTTACGTTTTTTTTGGTATTGGCTTCACCCCAATGAATTTTTGCTAAATCATTATTTAGCTCACTAATAGTAAACATTTTTGCTGTTGTATTAATCTGGTGATTAATATTATAGCGACTATAAAACTTAGAGGAAGCTACAAGAGCGCTATGGTTTGCGACACTATAGATCGGATTGAAGGTTAATTAAAGTAAGTCATTGATAAATATTAGAAAGAGAGTGGGGGACAAAACTAATCCTTGAGGGACATCAAAATTTATTTTGAATTTGTCAGATAAATATCCATCGACCTGTACACGAATCGTACGATTCGAAAGAAAATCTCCAATCCATTGAAAATGAAAAGTACTACTTGTTTACTGCCAAGTTACATGATTATATTTTCAATTTTTTCAACATTTTGTCTATACAAATCTTTGTTTTAACATTAAAAGTGTCTAAATCTTATATTAAATTTAATTTTTTTATTATACACCTATACTAAATTTAAAGTTTTTATCCAACTATTTATTTTGAAAATTATTTTCTTTTATAAAATTTTGTATTCACCTACAATTTTATTTTTTAAAGAACATTTCACTTTAACTTTTTCATTTTTCTCTTTTAAAAATATGTGAGTGTGGATTTCTATAAGAATGTGTAGGTATATGCTTTAGTTTGTTCCGCTGGAAAATATTATTTTTCTTTTCGTTTTATTTACTTAAATTTTTCTTTAGTTTTATTTTCATTTTTTTTTTTTTGATAAGTATAGGTGCTTAATATTAGCATTGTTTGCTTTCTTAGAAAAAAAATATACTTACACCAAATAACCATTAAAACATAATGAGATCACATTTACAAGGACAATATTCAATTTATTTAAACAAAAAATTGTATACATCTATTTAACAGTGTTTTTTTTATAAGTTACGAGAATAATAATTATGATCTATTAAAATTTTTTATATTGTTTTACAGTTCTCTGTATAAAAATGGCGGAATAATTTTCTTTAATAAAAACCAAGAAAGTGAATATTTCTTTTATTTTCCAAATTTTTAGATCCCATCTCGAAATTTTAACCAAATTTTTGAGAGTTTTTTCATCTACACCATGTTGCCAATTGGAAAATACCTTAAAAACAACAAACAGCATTATAGAGATGCAATATATTTATGACATTGTTCAAAAAAAATAAATGGCATACAAAATTTACAATATTCGAAACATGTGTTAAATAGGTCTTGCTATACGGCAGCGAAACATGACTGGTCACGAGGAAAATAATTCAGAAATTAATAATTCAGCAAATAATATGCAGACTATTCTGACCACGATGAATATCAAATACTTATCTGTGTATTATGACCTAACAGAAACCCATAAATATGGTCATGAGGAAGAGGAAGTACAACTGGATTGGTCATGCACTTAGAAAAGATTCCTCGATAGCTGAAGAGGTTCTTGATTGGCATCCTCAAGGAAAAAGAAAAGTAGGAAAACCTAGAATTACGTGGAGGAGGGCAATAATAAAGGAAATAGAAGAAGCAGGAAAACCCTGATCTGATGTAAAGATGCTAGCACAAAATAGAGTTAGATGCAGGACTTTGTGGAGGAGACCCCAATTCCCCAAGGGTGTAAGAAGGAAAAAAAAAATTCTTATACAAAAATAAAATTTAAAATTATTTTCATCTACAGTCAGGCAAAGTCAACAATGGCAAAGTCAACAATGGCAAAATCAACAATGGCAAAATCAACTATGGCAAAGTCAATAATTTTATGCGGTAAACTTTCAGGTGAACTGCGTCAAATTCAAAAGAAATATAAGCCAAAAAAATTCTGTTAATTTGATAAATAAAATATAATATATGTATAGTATAATATTAATAGCTTAAATATTTATATTAAAATTCATCACAAAAATGTCAAATAGAAAAATATTTTCATATCATATATCACAATTATTAAAAAAACGAATGGCAAAAAATTATGTATTTTTGATTTTTTATTTGATTTGATTTTTTAATTGTTTGAACTCAAATTTTATTTAAATAGAAAAGGCAGCAAAATCAAAGTACTATGCCCCAAAGGCCAAAAGAGTGAAAATTGATTTCAAATTCTTGACCTAAGTGACGGCCCTGTTTTATATTCGGAAAAACTAATAAATAAATAAATATCCCTATGTATAAATAATTACGATTACGAACTAAATAAAATGCGAATAATAAAAAAAAAGAAAGAAGAAATACAATTCATATATAGAAAAGTCGTTCAAAAACATGGGTATGTATTTTTAAATTTGAAAAGGCTATGTTTTCTAAACTACCACATCAGTTTGAAAAAATTTCTCTTGAAAAAAAGTTATAGTTCCATAAAAATTGGTCCAGTAGTTTTTTCAAAAAAGGGGTAATTTACAAAATGAATATTTGTAAATTAGTCAATACCTCGTATTTTTAGAGAATTTGGAAGCCTAGATTGTGATACGTGAAATTTTGAAACACGAGATTTTGAAACGCAAAATTTCGTAGCCAACTCATATTTTTTATATAACTTTTATTGCGTTTAATGCTTGTTACATCGTTAGACCGAATTAAGCTTTATTTTATAACTTCCTAATATGTCTTTTATAACTTTCTCTATTCAATTATAAGGAGTTGATTACTGCTTATTTAATATTAGAGCTTCTTAATACTTTAATTTCAAATTATTTTTAAATTATCATAATATATACCATTTCATTCAAAATCAAAATCAAAATTTTTAATATCTTACAATTTTATGCTTATAAATTTACTAGAGCGAGTTTCTTAAGTAAAGCTGACAATTGGTTTCTTCAAAATTAAATTTTTTAATACCTAATATGAAAGTTTAATTTTTGGCATGCTCTAAATTAAATTTTATATAGTTATAATACAGAAAATGAACACAAAAATGGTCAATGATGTCTATTAATAATAAATTGCAAGACAAGACAATTTTTTATATGAAATGAAACATCTGTTTATTGATTATCTATGATTAGTGTTTGCAAAATTCTATTTCAAATTTTTAAATCAATTCTTAATACCAGGATCTTATCAAACGTCTGTGCTATGTCTATTTAAATATCTAAATTCCCTTTATTTGTTCCAGTACTTTTATATATTAATATTCACTATTTTATGTGCTTTTTCTTTAGGCTTTTAATTTTTTCTTTTTATAAAATTTTCCAAAAAATTTGAAATTAAAAAAAAAACAATGCAAAGTGCAAAACTGAAGATTTTTAAAAGCGCATATTTTACAAAAGATAATAAAAACTGTTTAGAATATTGTCACTTGCAACAAAATTTGCAAAATCCTATAATAAAAACATTATAATACAGATACCTTAATTCCAGTTATCTAAAAATATTTACTTTTCAATTTTTACTCTGAATAGCTCTTAAACATGGATCTTTTTTCTCTCAAAATTACAAGATTCTAACTAAAAGTGTTCCGGAGACATGAAGGAAGCAAAATCTTGTTTTAACATAACGGTAAACTTAAATCTTAAATTGAAATATATGGAAATTTATTGTTTTTCGAAGTTAAAAAAAAGTCCTGTTGCTTGATGTCTCTAGAGTAGAAAATAGGATTTTTTTAAACTCTGGGATATTGCCCCGTAATCGGTGGGGCTACATAAAAAATTATTCTACAATATTAATTTTTTTTTTTTGAAAACCTATAATTCATGGTTAAAATTTGCATTGCTCTATCTTACATTGTGTAAAAATATTTGTAAGCAGACAGTCGAACGGACAGATTAAAGAATTTTTTTTTTTTTTTTGAAAAATGTGCTTAAAATATGTAATCTATTTCTTATTAAGATTGTAATTTAAGTTGTAAATTTGTCATTTAATAACTAAAGATATTAATATTCAAAGGTAAATTGTTCGAAATCTGTATTCATTTTTGTTTTTGGTCCTTTTATATTTTTGTTGTAACCTGTCTTCTATTGTCTTCCCTTAAAAAAAATGACATTCAAATTAAATCTCTTTCAGTTATAACAAAATTTTTGTTTATTAATTTGTAAACAAGGGGAACAAAAATTGTGACATTTCTTATTATTATTATCCCATTTTTACTTTTATCCTTTTATTTTTATTTATTTTTTTGCATTACAAATTAAAATATCCCTTCTCTTTTTCTCTGTAATTATAAACAATTTAAATATTCAGTCATTTTTAATAATCGTACAATTTTTAATTATTTTTAACCCTAAAATGAAAAAAAAATAACTAAAAAGTAAAACAAAACACCAAACGTTTATCCCAAAACAGAAATTATGAAATATTTTTCAAGTTATTCAAAGTTAATATTTGTTAATTTATTATCCTTTGTAATGTACAAAAAAAAAAAAAACAAAATATAAGAAACTGAAGATTTTATTTAAACCTAAAAGGAAAAAAAAAAGAGTTATTCATTTAAAAATATTTTTTTTTAGTATTTCTATTATACCCTTCTTACAATCTTATAATGTAAAGTTCAAAGGATTCTAAAAGACTAAAAATCAAAATTTAAGAAAAAGAAATGAAAATCGTATAAATCTTTTCTTTTTTTTTTTGAAATTTATAAACTGTACATAACTGTTAAAAACCTTTGTTTCTTTTATTTTCTACTTCAATTTTTAAAAGCTTTTAACAGTATTTTTACAAAGTTTTAGAACTGCCTTAGAACATAAATGTTAGCCATCAGAAATGTAGTTAGTCATGAAAAATTTAAAATGACAGGTAAGACTTCAAACCAACAAGTTAAACGTTACCTATTATCGTTCTATTTTCGGTCAAAATATAAACTTTTAGGAAATTTTGTAGAGGAAGTTCCCTACTTGCAGCTGAAATTTGCTTTAATTAAGTTAAAAATGATTCATGATTTTGGTTGTATAGCATATGAATGCCATTAAAGTATCATCGCTATTTAATTTTATATCGTTGTTAGATTACACATATGATTATTTACTTAAAACGTTTTAGCGATCTGTTTAAGAATCAGTGTAAAACAATCTATAGTATAAAACAAATATCTAAAATATTCATCTATATTATATAAACAAGAGTTCATATTTATTTGCCCTCTATGCATTACTTCACGGTATATCCGATTACAACAAAATTTTCCAGAAAAATTTCTATGAGCTCTGAAAAGGTCAAGTGTTTTCTGTTTGTTTACTTTTTCCAGATTTTTAACCCTTTAGTAGATTTAGAATTCATTAAGTCAACGACTAGTCCAAAAATCAAAGCGACTATGTTCAGTTTTACACAGAGCTTCTTTGACTCAAAGAAAATATGAAAACAAATTTCTACCAAATTTCCTAAATCCTTTGCCGCACATGGTCTTTTCAATGTTTTTTTCGTTTTTTCACCATTATTTCTAAATGGTTTGATTGATAGTTTCAGACTGTCTCCCTCCTTCCAAAAGAACACATATAATATAAGAAATTAAAATCACTTAACCGATGTCAGCATTATATTAGATAGGAACCCGGATATAAAACATCGGATATCTTGTTAGATAAACATAAATGAAAAGTGATTTATTCATATTAAAAAGAATATTCTGAAAGTGCTGCATAAATCATAAACTAAATTTGAAACAATTTTACCAGCAACCCAATTTTACCTTTCAAAAATTTTGCAAATAAGGTTTCAGGTACCTATAGTAAAATATAATATTTTCGGCTAAAGCCATTTGTAGACCCCATCAATTATCAAGCGCGGTACCAAACGAATTAATAGTAATTAATAGATAATCGGATATAAAAAAATTGAATGTAAATGTATTTAAGTTCTTCTATAAGCTTTTGTACATTCCTAACTTCATCAAAATCAATACTATAACATTTTCATTAGACACTGTATATTTTATCTCTTCTTTTTATTTTTATTTTAGTTTTCTTTTATTCTTTTTCTTTTTCATTTTTTTTTTTTTTGTCCTACCATAACTGTTTTAAAGGACATTCAAAATACAAAAGAATAATTTTCACGTGGTCCTGCCAACCAAAAGCAGAAAACAAAAAAACAACAAAGGGGAAAATTCGTTAAAAGATAAAGAAGACAAAGAATAATAAAGAAGAAAGTGAATGGTGCAATGAAGAAAAAAGCAATAAAAATATAAAACACTTGTTAAAGGTTTCCACAGTTAAATCCTTTGTTTAATCCATATCATCTAGATTACAAAGATACAATATATACATAATATAGAAAAGTTATAGAATAATAAAAGTGAAAAAAAAACAACAAGAAAAAAAAATAAAATAAACACCTAAGCAAAAGAGATTGCAATAGGTCAAAAGCAATCAATGCGTATATTTATAAAAGTAAATGGATAAGGACAAAGGATTTAACTTTGATTGAAATTTTTCTCTTTTTGTTATAAAATCGTATAGAGATTATCAAACAAAATTCGGTACTTTTAATGTATTATTCATATAAAATATAATATATGTATCATATGGATTCATTTATAAAATTGTAATTGTTTTCGATTATTTGGAAATTTACAAAAAAAAAAAAATTAATTTTCTTGCAATTACTTTTAGTGTTTTATATTACTAAAGAAATTAAAAAGCGTAATTTCAGCATACTGTCGGTCATAAGTACAGGTTTGTAATTTGTAAACTTTGACTAAAAACGTTTTTTCATCCTTGAAATAATTCTTAAGATCTAATAACGTATTTCGAAGTAATGGATCGTATCGTTTATCATACATTTTGTATAGACTTCTAACTAAAAAAATCTAGAAATTATTTTTGTGGACCTAATGTTAAAAAAAACATTACCTTTTGTAGATATATTATGTAGAGAAAGTCACACTTGTGAAATCATCCCCACTCTACAGTATTCATTTTAAGAAATAAAATTACCTTCATGCACTATAAAATAATCATTAAAAAAGTTTACTTAGTAGTAGAACAAGAATTGATTAGAATTTTAAATTAAATAGCTTACAATATATTGAAAAAATTGGGCTTGGTGCTAGCAAATAAAAGAAAAAACCACAGTGGCAAAAGAAATTAACTATAAAGTTGGTAAATTATTTTATAATCGCTATTTCATCTAATGACGCAAATATGTGAGTAATAAAGTGGATATAAAATAAAATAATTAACAACTCAAAACTGTGGACATACACAAGATCAACTAAATTATCTTAAATAGAACCTTAGATCAATCATTTCATGCTTTAAGAATTAAAAATTAAGAGCAGAGCAGTGAATACAATAGGATATCTAAAAAATATATATATCGAAAAAATTTCAATACGGGAAGAAAACTGAAAAATCTAATTGCTGAAGGAATCGTAAATGGAATAAAAATTCACGAAATCTAAAAAAAAATAATTACGGGGGAATTTTTGAGTTGGTTTTTCAATTTTTATTACTATTATTATTATTGTACTATTACTATCGTACTATTTTTAATGTTTTATTGTTGAAATATGAATGCCGAATAAAGTGTAGACAGAAGGGGTATTAAGCGGAAACAGCACTAAAACCCCAATAAAATAATTAGGGAAATCTTAAAGTTCGTTTTAAAACCAGAATTTCAATTATTTGTTTAGCGACGTTTCACTAATTGGTTTAGCAGAGGTTTGGGGCAATAGCCCTCACTATTTTAAATGTTTTGTTGATAAAATATTTACGTAAAAAATAATTACGAGAAATTTTATAGTAGGTTACAAAATCAGGGTAATACGATTTTTCAGAATATGCAAACGGGCACATCACTATTAACCCCCAAAAATCATAATTAGTTAATATTTTAAAGTTGATTTCAAAATCAGAGTGTCAATTATTTGTTCAATGATGTTTCAATAATTTGTTTAGCGGAAATTTGAGATTTTTTTTTGTTTCAGATTTTTTTTTAGGATATCGCGATTGTAAACCCGAAAAAATATTTGAAATTTAACATTTTGGAATTATGATATTTTTAAATTTGGGATTTTTAACTTTTGGTATATGCATTTTGGAATTTTGTAATTATTGAGATTTTTTATTTTGAATTTTTGTGATCAACCAGTTTTCCGCCGAATTCTTACTAGATTGTTATACCTTGTAAAAGTCGAACTAATCTCTTTTGACAGTTCCTTCTAAAATCAATTAACTTGATGTAAAATACGAAACTAAGAAGTTTTAAAATGTAATCAGTATATTTTAGAAACAGATAAATTTTTAAAAGGTCAATAAAAACTAATATTTTACAATAAATGTGTATAGTTACACAGAAAAGTGTGAGATTATAAATTACTAAAGGTATATCTTCATACCAAAAATTAATATTTAATATATGTAATGTATGTATTATATATCTCTACCTTAAATGTCTATTATTATAATTGCATTAAGTTTATAAAACTTTGTTAAAGTGTATAACAAACACTTTAAAAATTTTATTATTGTTATATTAGGTGATCACTACTATATATATAATATTATATACTATCAAAATCAATTAAGATTAATAAAATTTTATACTATAATATAAAAATAATGAAATCCTTTTTAAAAACTAATATTTTTCACTTCATTGATTTAAATTCAATCTCAATATCTATATATGTATCTATTGTTAATTATTTTTATTAAAATTCATTTATCTCTTACTTTTAATTCTAAAATTCTTTGTCTCTTTCTTTGAAAACGTAAAAACAAAAAAAAAAAAAACAAAAAAAAATCCATATTTATTTAAAAACGTAAAACAATTTTATACATGAATGATGTTACAAAAGTAAAAATTTCACCCCAAAAATTTTTGTATATTAAATTTTAAAACTACATATTATTATTATCTGTAGATTTGCATAATATAAACTGTATATATTACATACATAACATATACCTACTTATATAATATATATAGTTAAAGTATTATAAAAGATATTATTTACGAATAAATTTCTGTAATATAATAAACTGTATATTTACTTATATACATATATACTAGTTATATAATATACATAACTATCTAGCTACAATGTTTATTCTGTTATGTAATAAAAATATGATGATAAAATTATAATGTGAAAAATAATAATTTAAATATGGTCGTAACAACAGATTTAGTATAACACCACATTCTTCCGCAAGGATCTTTTAAGATTTTCTTTTTAAAAATAAAAAATAACAAAAAAAAAAAAAAAAAAATTGGGTAGTTAAATTTTGGTTGAAGATATGGATGATGAAGAAGCACAATATTGTTTAAAATCATTATTTCTCATACTTTTAAATAATATTTTAATCTTTTGTACATATTTTTTATATACATATTATGTAAATATGTCTATAATATTATATATAATAATTGTAAACATATACATATTATTATGTAAATAATCTTGTATATCTAAAAAAAAAAAGTTTTTTTTTTTTTATGAAAAGAGTAACAATGTTATATTAAAATGTACTATAAGATGGTTTGTTATTTTTGGATATGGTGCTTAAGATTATTAAAACAAAAAAAAAAAAAACTTTTATTGTATTTACCTGTATAGAGTATTACAGACACCCAATTTTCCTTGTATCAGAAAAAAAATTTTTTTTTTCTTAATTATATTACGAATTTTATTATCAGGAATAAAATATATCAGATTATATAATGATGATGATAAGTATTTTAATAAAAGTGATGATGATGATGATATTGATGATGCTGATGAGAAATAATAACAATATTTAAGTGTTTTGTATAAAACGGAAATTAAAATTTAGTTTAAAATCTCTACACGTTTACTAACAAACATGTTGTAATAAAAATTGTCATATGTTAATTTTCAAATTTAAAAAATTTCCTTATTGTGATAAACGCCTATTCTTGAGTTTAATAATGAGATGTAAGCCTTATAATAAATCTTACCAATATAGAATAGAGCTTCCCCAAAATAATTTTTATATGAGGCCTAGAGATTAAGGAAAAGAAGAATGAGCAAATAGTCGAATATATTATTATTATACTTAAGTCCTTCTTTATTGGTCTTAAAAATATTATGTTACTGATTCGGTATACTTTTGGAAAAACCTTGAAAATACCAATTTAATCGGTTCCGCAAAAAATGCCCCCAAAATCAAAACGAAAAAAACTCCTGGAGACTTTTACAAACGTTGCCAAATTGACGATCATATACATATATGCAAAAATTCCTCAAAATAATAGAACATATACATATTCAAAAAGTCGCCAAAATTTCATACAAATGTTGGGAACCTTTTTCATGGAGCCAATCAATCAATTTTTTCTGATTTTTAGAAGGTTCCTTCATATATTTGAAGAACAAAAAGGTATTTTTCATGTATTTTTATTGGAGAGAAAACTTTCAAAATAATAACCACTTAAGTCTATAATGAAACATAATAAGAAATTAATTTGTTATTTTATCTATAGATACGTATAATGCATCTAATTTATTTATAACACTTTTTTTTTGTAGGAATGTGTATTTTGAAGGATCTGAAATAAATAACTTGTTTAAATATATGACCAAATTAGTACAATCATCGGAGTTAAAAAGCCAGTTGCTTAACAAACTGTTTATCTAAAAACATGGATACTTAAGCACGTCTTCTTTGCTGCACGTCTTTTTAAAAAAACAGTCCTTTTTAGTAATTCTCAAAAAAAATTAACATCTTTATTATTAGTGCCGTTATTATTATTATTATTAATTGGTCCGTTGCCGACTTACGTTTTTAAAAGTTAAAAAAAACCTTCATTTCAAATTGATATAACTGAAGTTCTACATTCAACATTTTTTTTTAATTTTTTTTTAAAACGTCAAACAAAAAGAAAAATTTACTATTAGTACGTGACCACCTGCATGTTTGGGAATATTGACCAAAAATTGAAAATATTATGAAAGTGATATAAAAATTAACACCCCATTTTATTTTCGTTTTGTATTCTTCTTATTTTAATATTTTATCTATTTATTTTTATAACAGACTGTATTTTAAGTTTTGTAATTTCTTATATTAACATCTATTATAATTATATTTTGTAATAAAGAAACAAAAGTGTGTAACAATTAATTTAGAAATGTGCCTATATAATAATAATACTATGTAAAAATATTTACACACACATATACATGTACAAGTATATTATCATATACGAGTTTATACTATTAATACATCCTTTTTACACATTTATAAATACATTTGAATATTTATTTAGATAATTTTAAGGATAATTCTAAGGATAGATGTATAAAGGAAAAATGTCACACTCTTTATTCATAATTTTGTAAAAGATGAACGAAAGAAAGAGAAAGATAACCAAGAAATAAAAAAGAAATAACTTTTAAGTAAAATTATAATATAAGAAGAAAATGATTTTAACATTCAAATTTGCATAAACTTTACTGTAATATTATATATATATATATGTATATATATGTAGTAAATTAAATGAATAATTGTAACTTTTTGTCTTCTAAATGATGAGTGTTACCGTCATAAATTTTAGTAAAATTTGTAACCCTTTAATATTATGGTAAAAAGCATTATTTTTTTCTTTCTTTTAAATCACATATAGTTATTTTTAGAATGTGGAAAAGAAATTTAAGGTCATTTTAAAATTTCAAAATATGACATGAATCCAAAAAATGTACATCTTCTCTAGTGAAACTTTAGTATATTTTTTATATTACCAAGTGTTTTCCTTCGCTTCGTTAAAAAGTTTGAAGAAAAATAAAAACCCTAATGGGAAATTGTAATTGTTTTTTTTTTTGTTAAATATTATTATAATATGATAATGTAGAATGACAAATTATTGCACAATAGTGATTTTACTTTTAAAAATGCCCTAAAATATACTTCTTATAAAATATTATCTTCAGAAGAAAATATAAATACTTAAAGTCGTTTTTTTATTTCATTGTTTTCAACATGGATTCTATTAAATTGACCAAAAGTTTAATTGTTGTAAGTGTTTACAATTAGAGAAAGTCGAAGCTAACCTTATATTTTGACAAGCTTTAATTTTTTTATTACATAGAGTAAAAATTTAATGTAGATAATCAAAATTGAACTATCAATGACATTTGTACGGTTATCAATTATTGATGAACATTTTCTATTATGAATTACTTACCGATACCTAAGAGTAGTTTCTTTTAAAAAGCTTAACTTGCCAGAATAGAGTTGGAATCTTGCTCTTTTAACTAGATGACCATCTTGCACTTTTAACTAGATCACTTTAACTAAGGCTGCATGATGATAAGGTCAAAAGGCGCCAAAACTCCACAATAATTTTCAATAGTTTCACTCTTTACAATATGGTTTCTTATCTAAAATATTTTCTAAAGATTTTTTCAATGACTACTAACTCTTTTAAAACGGTGCAGTGACAGAACGCCCGAGGAAATTAAGACTCACCGTTTTGAATTAGGAGGATAATATACATATTTTGGAAAAAGCGTATAACCCTGATTTTGTAACCAACTCTACTCTCCCAATTCAGAAATTCGCATATGCATATATCTAAATATTCTGTAAAAGGCGTATAAATCCTGATTTTGAATTCAATTCTAAAATCCTTCCTAAAATCCCTGAGTCCTTAACAATAAGATAAAAGACGTACGGGACTTCTGGCTCATTGAAGTGAGTCAAAAGTCCCAATGCACTTCTAACATATCACCAAATAAAATTCAGTCAACTGCACGTTGTATGTTCAGAACAACTGTATAGGTATACTATAAATATTTTGGAATTTCACGTACGAGAATTTTATTTTAAGCAAATTCCAACCAATATAATAAATTTTGAACCGCCGATATTCTCATATTTATATTTATTTATTTATTTTTTTTATTTTTATTAATAAAATGTATAAATACATATTTATTAATTTGTTTTGGCCGGTTACCATAAGGGCATGTGGGCCAGCTTAAAAAACTTAATCTATTTTTATATTAAAACTAATTATATTCTTACATTTTCTATTTATGTGTGCGTTTTATTCTTTGTGATTTTATTTATACTTGTTCTCATATTTCGTGGTGTTCTAGTAGTTTTATTATTTTGCCAATGCTGGTTTCGTCGTTTCCAGTTATTGTGTTTGTGATTGTTACAGTATTGTTGCAGAATCGACAAATGGGAGGATTTTCTCCGGTGAATATGTGTTTGTGTGTATATAGGGTGCACCCCGCATTTTAATCCGGGACAGCTTTGATCCGATTTTCCTGCTTCCGTTTTTAATGATTTTGGTTTCTGTAATGTTTGGGAAGATTTGTTTCCTAAAGGAAGTTTAGCAATCCCATTCTTGCTGTCTTATATTTTTAATGTGTTCTGTAATTTATTTTTTAATCATTGTATATGACATTGGAACTGAACGTGTAATTGGGCGCTTTAATGAATTTTTTGCCTCCTGATCTGCCATTTCGTTGCCACTTATTCCTACGTGTCCTGGTATCCAGGCGATTTGAATTTTCCCTTTATACAAAAAAATAATTAAGTGTATTAAAAATAGTATAAAATAGTATTAGAAAATCTTAATAGTTATTAACGACAAAGCAAAAAAATTACGCAAAAGTCGAGGTGAGACGGCGGGCGTTTAAAACAAACTATTAGTCTATAACTCAATAAAACTGAAAATCTTTCATGTATTCGGTTCGCTTTGAAGCGTTCCACATTAAAACATGTTATATTGCTTGTATATAAGTTTAAAAATAAATGAATAAATTTTTTTTTTTTTGAATATTATAGAATCATTAAAAATAAAAAATAATATTAATTACTACAAACTATAAACTTAAAAGTTATATAATTTTTCAATTTGTATCATTTTCATCATTAATCGAGAATTTTTTCTTGTATAAAATTATTTTGAACATTGAACACCATATCTTTATTAATCGTGTCTGGAAAAAATTAACCAAATCAAATTTCAATATCCATTAATGATAACCCACAACATCTATAATTTAATTTCAAATTCTTTTGATTTTCCTCTTCTTTTGTTGTGGTTAATAATGATTGTGGTCCTCTTCAGTTGATGATAAGCAGTAAAACACAGGTTGACTTAGTCATAGATAACAAAAATATTTTTTTATTTAACTAAAGTATAGGTAGCCTACGCATTCTTTATTATATTTAGAATATATTTTTCGGTTAATTTTAAAAATAAATTTTTGGATATGTAAAATTTTCAAGAAGGCAGGATGAAATTAAGAATTGGTATAAAAAATTGATGACTAATAATAATTATTGTGAATAGTTATTATCAGAATAAAGGAGTATTTACTTTTATATATTTAATATATTTGAAAAATCAAAAATGTTTACATTTAGAAAATTAATCACTTAAAATTTCAGAAATCAAAGTGAATAATGAAAGACATGATGGACTACAGTGATTATACGTTCCAAAGAACATAACAAATAGGTAAAAAAATTAACATTGCCATTGTCGTAATATTTGCTCATTTGTGTGAAACAACTCAATTGTGTGGAAAAGTTAAGACAGGAAGTTTGCGCATGCAATAGATGATCGTCAATGAAACGCACATCTTAAGATAGTATCTATATAAACCTAAAGCGTATATTTAAGGCGGATTTTTCTACTTTTTTGTAATTCTTTTGCATAGAAATTTTTAATTTTTCATAGAATTTTTTATGTAATTAAGCAACACTTTCTTCAATTTCAAGGAAATCCTATATTAGGAATTAGGAAAAGTCTTTAATACATAAAAATATCATATTTGTGGTTTAGGTTTTTGTTGTATTTACGACTAATTTGCACAGGTTATTCAAGTTACAGGTGTCTGAAAAATAAGAAATTTTCAAGTTTTGACCCCTAATAGGTCTCAACTATTGAACATTTTTGAATATGCTAACTCTCAAAGTTTTTCCTCCTCTCAAAATTCAAAAACTCTAACTAAAATCATTCTGAAAATAAGAACGAATCAAAATTTTACAATATTAATACATAACAGTAAATTTGGATACAAAATTGGAAAAAATTATAGAATTTTTATATTTATTTATAAAGTTGAGATGTTTTCTAATCGTTTGACAGCGTACCCAGTCATTAGACGTTTCTAGATTGAAAAATTATTAAATATTACTTAAGATATAAATATTTATTGGGTTATATAATACTGGTCTTTTCCCAATTTTGAGAGGCAGTATCTATTCAATGGATGGAGCTACATACAAAACTTATTTCACAATATTAATTATTTTATCCATGGTTAAAATTTCAATATTCCAACTATAAAGTTGTAAATATTTTGTAAACAAACAAACGATTGGAACGAGTGACATTAATAAGCAAATTTAAAAAAATATTTTTAAAAAAATGTACTAAAAAAATCGGATTTTCAAAATATTTCAATAAGCTTAGTAAAAGCCTTAACAACCTATTTTTTGGCTTCAAATAAAACTTAATAAAAAGCTCATTTTGGCATCACGTGTTTGGATCATGTGTGGATGTGGAATTTCGTATATTTCGGTATTTTTTTAATTCTAGGAAGAATTTTTAGAAAAAATCGTCTTATTAACACCGTACTGATTATATAGGTAGGTACTACAGATAAAACCGTTATTACTTAATGAAATATATACCCTAAAAAAAAGTTTTTCATACGATATTCACAGAGACAATTTTTTAAACAACAATATAAATTAATCGGCTATTGAACTTGAAGGGGAAGACTGCATAAATTAATTTTTTTTTTTTAGTGCATTTTTCTGCCATATAAATGATGTGAAAGGAAATTATACAGCCTTTCCTTTTCAGGCGTGGCTGTAAATGTCGTAAGGGGGAATAACTCTTACGACGTGTGTAGGATTCGAACCCAAACTCCCTCGGTGTTTACAGCGTATTTAATACGCTTTTACCCACTAGGCCATCGAGACTCCATAAATCAATTGTTTCAGTTAAAAAAGAAAATATCTAAAAATTTTACAATTTATATTGTTTTAGCAGATAAAAATCAATAGGTAATAATAAAAAATCTGCACATTTTGTTTTTGGTATAAATTACAGAATAAATATCTAAAAGTAAAAAAATTTTTATATTTATATAACTTGAATTTTTAGACGATTGAGAACGCATAAGTATATAAAATGAAATTTAAAACTAAAAACAAAAAAAAATTAAAAGTAAGCAATTTTTTTTTTTTTTTTAAACTAGCTAATATATTTCATATTATTTGCATTTACTTTTACAGTTTTTTTTTTACATACTATAACATTTTTTTTTTTTTTTTGGTTGCAATCACGTTTTATAATTTCGCTAATTGGATTTGGCATTTTAGGTGAATAAATAAGTGCATGTCGTTAAGTGTATATCGATTAAACCTGTCTCAATACTTAAATTCTTTAACTGAAAAAAAAAAAAAAAAAAAAAACATAGGTAAAACAAAAAAAAAAGTAATAATAGTGTGAAATATGATTGTGAAATATTTAACAGTTCCAGAAGTTTGCAATAAATACTCTACAATAACTTTTGTTTTTATTTTATTTTTATTTTTATTTTTTTTTTACCTTTTAATATTCAAAGAACTGGTCCAAACATCTTATGTGAGCTTTTCAAAGCAATATTAAAAAAACATTAAAAATAGTTGACGTTTCATTTTCCAATTTTCTAAAAACATTCGTTATAAAAAAAAAAAAAAACAAAAAAGCGGAGAAGAAAAAAAAAAAAATTTTTAATGAAGTTCCAACAACATTATTCAAAAATAAAATAAAATAATAAAACAAAAAAAGAAATAACTATTTTTTCATCTGGTTAGTACCTAGTTAGATAACTCTTTTTTTTTTTTTTTTTTTGTCAAGATATACCTAGGTTTTGAACGCGCGCATTTATTAATATTACAGTCCATGATTTTGTTGTTTTTACTCTAAGTTAGTATCACGTTTCAATAATAACCAGCCAACAATAATAACAACAACTCAGTAACACCACCAATAAGTATTAGATATACTCTATAATATTATAATGGTTACTTTATTTTATTCTCATCGGCAGTTTAAATAATAAAAAAAAATATATATGTATATATACCTATAATGTATATTTGAGCGCTGGTCATATTATTTACATTAAAAGCAAACGAATAATAATAAAAAAAAAAACAAAAAAAAAAAAAGTATAAAAATTGTTAAATGTCGAGACAACGTAACGTGTTTGTTTAAATTAATCAGGGCAGTACTAAAATAGATTTTAATGAAATTTAACATACATGAGGTACAAAAATGATCGTGAAATGATCTGTTTTAAAATTTTCTTGATGTACTTATTCAAGTTAAGAAAAGATTGCCAACTAAAATTTTCGTTAATTTTAAGATTTTCAACTTCTCTTTAGATCTCTTTTGATAGTTTATAAACATGTTAGATGTTAGACAAGATGATCCAGAGTTTCTTTAAGCTATAGATCTTGGAAATGTCTGCAAATGTTTTTTTTTTGCTATTCCACATAATTTTTATAAGATTGTAATATTTATTAAAATTCGATTTTTTTAAGTGTTAACTAGGGGGACTGTCTAAAAATAAGAAATAGCGCCCATCAAAATATATTAATGAAATAGTAAACAAAATTTTACAGCTTTAAAAAAAACCGAGAGGTAATTATTTTTTTTTCTATATATTTTAAATACATAGTAAGATTTTTAAAAGCAATCTACACTATTTTTATCTATAAGGAGACTTTAGAGTGGTTTTTCATGAATTGTCTTAGCTATGTTGTATTTTCCGGCAGTATTTTGTTTTTTTTTTGCAAAGGATACTGAAGCGATAGAAAATCATAAAAACACTGGTTATACCAAAAAGTAATAGACAAAAGAGCCACAAAAAGTTTGATTGTAATAGTTTTTATATAAAACCTAAAAGTTCAATTATGAATACTTTCAATACAATCTTCTTCAAATCAATAACAATCTTGATTGGGAGGCGATCTTAAACGGATAGCAGTAGAAATTAAAGAGAAGGCTCAGAATTAATTAGTACTTTAATTTTTCCCTTTCTCCATTCCTAAAAATAACTCATTTTTTACTTAACTTAGTCCTAATTATCTTAGTATAATTTACTTACTGCAAATTAAGAGCAGTAGGAGTAGTAGGAATAGCAAATTATGGAAAGAAAAGTAAAGGCTCAGACAATTCAAGAAGCTTGTGGGGAACTAAAACCGGAAAAAATGAGTTAAAATCATAGGATTCAGTAAAAATAAAGTTAGAATTTTAACGCGATCTCTGCCGGGACACTGCCGGTTAAAGAAACACTTAAAGAAAATTGAAATAGAAAATGACGGTACATGTAGATTCTATTAAAAAGAAGAGAAATCTCCAGGTCAAAAACCTAAAAACCGCGGAGGTTTACTCCTAGCAAAATATATGCACCTAGTAGCAAAGATGAACTGCCAGAAATAAATCCTATACAAATATTTACTTTCTTAGAGACAGTAGGGCTGACAAAAGTATTATAAGTGAAGACAGGATCCGCTCCATGTAGTAGCAGAAGTAGCGCAATAGATCTATATCAAAAGGTCTCCGTGTCATTTTTACCTCTTTAATAAATCTAATCTAATCTATTGCAAATTAAAAGCTTATTTCAATAGGAACAATACTAGTTAATTAAATTTTCATTCTTGAAATTATATAGGTTAAAGTATAACATAAAAAAAAAATAACAAAATCCTCCCCTTAATACAACACCTTTTTATTTTTAAACTTATAATGAAATAATAATAATAAAAATAATAACGCCGACCTTAAAAGTAACTATGCACAGTGGAAAATAATTTTTTTTTTTTCAAATTTTATTTTTTTTTTTTATTGTTAAATGTATTGACCTGTGTCAATGGCCGAATCATGTTCACAAAAAAAAAACAAAATTTTTTTTATGCTTTGTTTCAAAATAAAAAAAAAAAATTATTTTTTTGTTTTATTTTTCCATTTTTTCAGGTGAACTCCATAAAAAAAATTCAGAAAAAAAAAACTCAGTGAATTTAACTAGGTAAACGTCTAGATTTATGTACACCCATTAGAAAAGTGAACATAAACCAAGACTATAAGCTGTTAATAAAAATAAAAAAAAAATAAAAAATAAAAAAAAACACCAGCAATAGTTAACTAAAAATAAACCATCACTTCGGCGGTGAAATATTACAATAACAGCACATAGGTAAACCGTATACCACTATTGGTGACTCCCACTTATGTTTTGTTGATGGCACATAATCTTACTACATGATATTACTCAAAGATACAAAACAAAAAACAAACTTGGTTATGGTGAAGCAACAAACTAAAAAAAAAAAGTGATAAAATAATAAAAAGGAAACAAAATATTTTTTTTTTTTTGTTGTTTTTTGAAACATATAAAAAGTAGAAATACAGATTAATTCCGTCATCAATGTGTTGTAAGAGTATTCAACAACAAGAAAACAAAAAAAAAAACAAAATGTTTTAACCTAACATTAATATAAAAAAAAAATTATGAGTTATGATCATCAAAGATTGGTAAAAATTCAGTAAATATTTGAAAAACTATCAAAAAAAAAAAAATTAATCAACTATTAACGGTAAATCATTATAAAACATATTATAATGAATAGTGATTATCAACCAGTTACGATGTTATAATTAAAATATTTGATTTGAAGCAATTGAAATCTTGATTTTTGTAAATAATATTTTTACTGTAATTTTATGATCAGCTTCATATTATATATCTCATTTCCAGTTCACTTGAATGTCCTATAATTTTGACTTGTAATTAAGATTTAAGATTCCATCGTTAGTAGTATTTTGATTAGATTCGAGTCTCGATTACATAAACACAATCATATTCTAATTAATGTCCTAGTCTTATTCATAGCAGCTTAGGCAAGTTTTTAATCCGGGTACTCATAAGTTCAATTTTTAATAATTTTGTTAACATCTCGTGTTATTAAAACTATTCCTGATTATTTGCTTGATACCAGTTATTTTAAGACCTCAATAATTTACATGATTGTAAAAAGCTCAAATTTCCAACTCAACTCATTAATCAACTCAAATATGTTTTTATTTTATACTCATGCGCTCATATACTCATAAGGTCATACACGTTGAGGCGCTATAATGTATAAGATAACTAAAATTTTGAGTTGAGTTGGAATTGAGCGTGCAATATAAATTTTGTGTTGAACTTAAGTTGAGCGTGACTCAAATCAGCTCAAATTTTAATAATTTATTTAATTGGTTTAAGTTTATTATAAAGGACCATGTTTTTGAGACTGAGACAATGAAGGCCTTAATGAAAACATGAAGGTTATTTCTGAAACTTAATTTTTTCACAAATAAAAGCTTCAACGTTTTAAAAAATAAAAGCTTTAAGACTATAAAAAATTTTTTCATAAAATAAAACATGGCTTTACCAAGGAGTGGATGTGGATAGATTATGGTATTGGTAAATCAGTTTTGACGTCAAATAGATGTCAATTAAACGATTATAATTTGGGAAAACAATTATTATTACTTATGAATGAGAAATCATATGTTTTTATAGATAGATGTTGTGTTATAAAATATAATATTTTTCTTAGTTTACTTTAATTTATGATTTTTTTTGCAGGAATATTGACGAACATTTATTTTTAAAATCAAAATTTTGTTTTAATTTTTTAACTTTTTTGGTAAGGATGAAAATTTGTTTTTGTTTTCAAAAAAAATATTAAGTTTTATAAAAAATGAGGAAGAGTGTAGAAATGGAAAGCCTGTGTCAATTCTAGGATACTCGTCATAGCATAATAATATATGCTGTTACTATAACATTTAGGTAATTTCATTTTTCATAGAATTTAAGATATTTACCTAATTAAGTATCCAGATATATTTACGCAAACTTTAATGTTGTATGGCAAACTTCGCAAAAGTTATTGCCATAAAACTTTATCACTTTTTTGAAAATTTCAAATATGTATCTAGCTTTATTAAGTACCAAAATATGAGAAAATAAATTTTGCAACTACGCGAACCTGTTGCACTAGAATAACCAAATTTTAACAAAATATTTTGGGATCAAATTTAGCTTCTTTACACAAAATTTAAAATATCTAGCTTCAATAGATACGAAGTTATCTTCTCTGAGATAATCTTAACCGCTGGAGCAACCATTATTTTAAAGAAGTTGTTTGGAGCAATCTTTATTTTCTTTTCACCCAGTTTTGATATACGAACGGAACGACTAACTTGCTGAATTTAAACTATAATTACTGTTTAAACAAAACAAAGAGATTACAGAGATGAAATGATAAACATTTCATTTGAGTTATTGTGTGGATAGTACGGACGGACTGACGCACGGACGTTCATGACTAAATCGGTTTGCTATTCGATTTTGAGCAAATTATCTGCCATATCTAGCTCGTCTTTTTTAAGGTGTTTTAATGGTTATTTTATCCAAGTTTCGAGTCTATAACAATAATCTCCTGAAAAACATTATTTTCAATAACAAGTTATAAATATCATTATGAAATTTTATAGGTTGATCTATATGCCTGATTAACTATGGAGATTTTTTATTTGAAGCAGTAAAAATAACTCAAGATTTTAGAAGCCGAACATTTTTTTTTATCGACAAAGAATTTATTTGACATATGCCATAAATTTGAATTTTCGTTCAAATTCTTTTTGACTTTATAAACTAATCGCATTTACATAACTTTTTAAATGAAAGTGATTAATTGGGTGCATGATTTCCTAGTGAAATTGTTAAACGGAAATTATTTTATTATAGAATTATTATCATATTTTATATAATAAAAAAAAATATGTAATTTTATATTTTAAAAACATTTATTGGTACTTCCGTCGCATTTGCGAAGAACAGGCGGCGGGCCTCACTCCTCTATCACATAGTATTCGGTACGAATGGAACATATTTAAAATACAATAAAACTTATTGGTGGTAAATGTCCAGCATATGTACCTAGTCTATAGTTTTTTTTGCCTATTGAATGCGATTTTGAACAGGAGTATAATAAAACGATGACTAAAAAAATTTTCGAAGTATAGCGGAAATATATGTAGGTCTATTTTTGTATAGGTCTACTAATTAAAAGTTACATAGTTCACCAAATCCCAAAAAACACCTATTTTAGAATGATCATTTCTTCAAATTCTAATTCTTTTTTCTTCTATTCTTTTGTAATATATAAAAAGATAGGAAACTTTTTTAAATTAAAAGAAATACTACAAATTTATAGAAAAACCAATAAGTTAAAAATTTAAAGCTACACTTTGAGCATAGGTACCAAACGTTTAAGGCTTGGAATTTGTAATGTAAACAGATGAAAGATCTGTGAAAATTTATATACCCTTTTCGTTTTTTGTATGCCCCATTCGATAGTTATGAGGGATAAAGTTAAGGATCAACTTCGAACACTATGAAAAAAGTTGCAGCTTAAACTTTATATTTTAACTGAAATCCTTTTTAAACTCAGTAAACATTTTTAATATTGAAGAAATTTTAGAAATCTTCAAAATTCGAAATAACATTCAGCCTTATATTAACTGTGTAATTCAATCTTTTTTAATAAAATTACAAATAATATGATGTTAAAATTGCATAATTCCATATTTTGGTAAGAATACCAAATATATATTTCTAATTCATAAAATTAATTTAAATAAAATTTCAAGAACATTTTTGATACCATTTCATTTTTTGAAATGCAATAAATAAAGAAAAAATTCAAATTACCAATGTTGGTGTAAATAATTTCAATGGAAAGTGGTTTTTTTTATTCATAAATAAAAAAAAAAAGAATAAAAATAAAATTTTGATAATAATTGTATTCAATTTTTTAAATTGCTTTTATTATTTAAAATGCTTTATATAGATATGTGAAGATATGAATCGTTTTTTAATCCCATTCTACATATTATTTTATTTAAAAAAAAATATACCTATATCTACCAATTTATTACTTAAAATATCATCCCACCATTTGTAAAATATATACCTATATATATATATATATATATCTGTTTAAACCACTTATTTTATATAACTGTTATAAAACATCTTATAATTCTCCACTAAGTCCTTACCCAGAAAAAAAGTAAAAAGCAAATAATAAAAAAAAACATGCACTTTTCATATACCCATAAAAAAAAAAAGTCTTTACACTCTTCACATTTTGCTAAAGGTTACCAAATTTAAAAATTTATGTTTTATTTTGGATTAAGTACAAGGCTCAGGAAGCCTTGGTCACACTTCACAGGTGAACACAAAAATATACTTGCTTCATAATCCAATGTATCACTAATGAACATAGAATTTTCCTATTTCTAAATTATGATTTATGGAAAATATTAAGTTAAGTTTTTATGGTGAGTTCAGTCATCATTGATTGGTTGGTTTTTAGAGTTATATTTTTGACAGCATAACAGAAACAAGATGCTGTTTTTATACTGTTTTTTCATATCCTTGATTATCAACTTATTATCTCCGAAAACTACTTGTCTTTAATCTTTTTAACTACTTTAATAGTAATCTTTTTGCTTACTTGTCTGTAAGTCAAAAAGATTATAACATTTTCAGTTTGATTTTATTTAAGGCCGGATATTCAAAAGGAAAATAATGGAGAGTCTCTTTTATCGCCTCCTCTTTTCAACTTTTGAGTAGTTATTTCGGTCTTTTTACTTTAAGAATGTGTCACAGCTTTCTTACCGTTTTCAAGTTGCCTATCCCACCAAGATAAGAAATGTATCTTTTAAATGGATTAGGTACTACAGATGCTACTTTAGAATAACTGTGTTAGGACTTGTCTAAAACTTTATATTTTCGAAAGTTCTAAACTTTTCACTTGGAGTTACGTATAGTTATACGTATTAGTTATTACATCACACTATAGTTGTTTTGACAGAGAGAAGTGGATTTCAAGCCAAAATAGAACAATTAAAAAAGATTTTATAATTGAGCAGTGATAGCAGTAGTACAAAATCACCTTAAATATCTAGATATACATAGGTATACAAAATGTTAAATATGTAGATTAGTTGATATCCGCCATCTCGACTATGCTAACTTTACTAACTTTTGATTTATTCATTGATTTTATTGATAAGTGATATCGATATGTATATCAATTAGATTTATAGGATAAATATAATACCAGCTTCGGAAGAGGAAGCTTTTTCATCGTATGTATAAGAAGACTTTTCCGGTGTAATAAAATAACGTTTTTTACAAAATGACGCATTTAAAAAAATACTTTAAATATTAGTTATATAAATTTTATAATCGTCTGAGGAGATGACTAAGAATTATATACAAGCTGCACTCTTGAACAGTTTATATGAAATAATAAGAAGAGCTGAAATTTACATATATACATAAGGTGAGACATCAGATAAAATGACTAACACCTTTTGCTGATAACTAATTAATTGTATACGGCAAGTCTAATTTTACACCACCCCTTTTTAATATACAAATAAATGAATTTGTATAGTTAAAAAAATTATAAAAAAAAAAAAAATATGTTGGAAAAGTTGAAAAACAGTTTTCCATGTTTTTTTTCTATATTTTATTTTGTCTGTTTTTTTTTTCCTTATATTATTTATTTTCAGTTCTTAAATAAAAAAAACATAAAAATAAACAAATAAAATCCCTGAGAAAAGTACAAAAAAATACTACTGTTTTTTTATAATTCAAAATAAAAAATAAAAAAATTAAAATAAAATAACAAAAAATAGAATAAAACAGTAAAATAATGTCAGAAAATCAACGCTGGAATGAGCATAATGTAAATAATTAAAAGAAAAGTAGTAAAAAAAAAAAATAAATAAATAAAATGTACAACAGTCATACATAGAACAACAACTTGATGGCGTTAAATATAGGACATTTCTCGCGTCTCAGCACACCTCAACTTGACATAAAAAACCAAAGGAGCAAATCCTCTTCTAATAAATTTTTTTCCCTCCTTCTATATTTCGCTTTTGTCTTTTTAAGTTTTTTTTTTTTAAATTATTGTTGCATTTTAGTAACGTTTTACACGGTTCCAAATGTTTTAAATATGAAAATATTTCGAAAATTAACTATTTTGTCATATTTACTGAAAAGGGCTAATATAATATTAGGATTCTTGAGTTCAAAATTATATAGATCTACATAACTTATCACTGTTTCTCAAATAAGTTAAGGTGTTAGTTTAGGTTGATGGGTATAAACTATTAAGCGGAAACAAGGTTGTAAACACAATTAGTGACAAATTGTTATAAGCTGTTCGGTTGCGGTTAATATTATAGGTTACAATAAATTCGGATAATGTTACCACTAATAGATGGATTTTCCTTTTAGTCTTGAAAAATATATGTGCTTATCTTATACTACAGAGCAAAATATTAAATAACACTAAGTATGCGTCAGTAATTCAAGAAATATTTCAGAAGAATGACGGAATGAGGTTATTGTGGTCGAAGATAATATCGAATCCAAATAATAATGGCATTAAATCAATACTTAATTCTTCATTTATTGTGATGATTGTTTCGTGGAACAGAATTCTTAGAAATTTGTAAGTGTAAAATGGTTCTATAATTTTAAATACACTTCTTACTCAACTTTATTATATTCTATTTAACATTCAACAACGTTTATTTCTTAAATATATTTGTATTAAGTTAAAATGGTAGTAGTAGGTGGTATTATTTGATAATAAAATAACGGCCCATAGCTTATTGCCGTACCCTTCTTAATGTTTTGTTTGAGTTTTTTTTTCCTTTCTTTTTCAAAATAATAAAAAACCAAAAAATTGTAACCAAAATACAAGAAAAACAATTTTCACTCTTAAATAATTTTTTCATGAAACAAATAAACACAAAAAACAAAAACTACGTACATGCATTCAGTATTCCGTTTAAATAACGAAAAATAAAACTGTTACTAAAATAATAAATTTTACAAATAAAAAATTAAGTTGAAATTGTCCTCTGCTTGACTTTTTCGTACACTTATTCAAAATTTGATGTAGACACTTGGGATTGCAAGAAGTATCACCTATATATTTACCTTACCTATATATATGGCTCATATTCCTTTAAAACTTAATATAGAACCGAATCGTCCTGTATGATATGTATGATATTCCCAAAAAGAGTTATAGGATCTAGCTTTAATTTTCATTTTGAACTCAAACTTGTGTCGTGTCTAATTAAGTACATTTATTTAAATCGAATTATTTTTAATATGAAGTGATAAGATCAGAAAGAATGAAAATCCCTTTTCGATGTAAGGCTTCCCCCTTTCAGTTATCGAAGCAAATTACTTTATGTTTAATGAAAATGTACTGAATTTCATTTAAGTAACTAGATTAGAAAAATTTGGATACAGCCAATCATGCGAAGATGATATTTTCGGATTATGTTAAATCCCAAACATGAATTTTAACGAATTACAATTTCGAATTTGTTGTTTTTCTTTTCGATTGCAATACATATAACTTTATACCAGGAAGTAAAAGCAAAAAAAAGAAAAACAAAAGCAAAATAAATTTAAAAAAAAAAAGAAACGAAACATAGAAACGGTATAAAAAGAAAATAAAATTAAAGAAGCAAAAGAAAACAAAATGAAATATAATAATGAGAAACAAAAAAAAAAAAAAAACAAAAAAAAAAATTATATAAAACAAATCAAAAATAAAAAAACAAATTAAAAAAAAAGTACAAGAATATAAAAAAAATTATCCTGTGCTTTTTGCTTGTAGTTTTAGTTCTCTAGAGGAATGTCCTTATTATCCTTATTATGTGATATGCATGCTCATACTTACATTTTAGCACATATTCATAGTAACAAAAACTATATTTGATTAATACTTTGTTTTTGTATATTGTATATACATATATTATATATTTTGCAATTTTTAGTATGTACTTACCTACACCCATATAATATATACATACATATAAATATAGGGTATAAAATAATAGAACTTGAACAATGAAAATATCCAACATGGTGATATATTTCTACTTTTTTGGTTTTTTTTTTTTTAGATTAGAATTTTCCAGTGAAAATATTTAAAAAAAAAAAAAAAGTACACGTGAAAGATTAAGGAGTGTAACTTATGTCCATAATAAATTGTATCAGATAAGTAGTTAAGTTAATAAAAAAAAAATTGTTTTTGATATTTAATAAATAGGTTTTTTTTTTTTCAAAAATAAATTCTTTTTAATTAAAAAATGTAAAAAATTTTTTAACTATGTTTTTCTATCATGTACTTTATCTATTTGTCTGTTAATATTTTCACAATAATATTAATTATATATCTAGTACTGAAATTAAACATCTAAACCTCGATTTACGTTGTTTATTTAAAAGTTAAAAATCTAAATAATTTTTTTCACTTATTTGAAAATATTAAATGAAATTATAACCAAAACCTCGATTTACGTTGTTTATTTAAAAGTTAAAAATCTAAATAATTTTTTTCACCTATTTGAAAATATTAACTGAAATTATACACCTAAACCTGGATTTACTTTGTTAATTTAGAAACAAAAGATCTAAATAATCCGATTTATCTATATTAGGAAATATTTATGAAATAATTGGTGTAAAATAAATAAAATTATTATGAGAGAAATTAACATTACGAAAAGAAGAGTGAAAAGGGCGTATTGGAGGTGTAAAACATTAATGGGCAAAAAGATTGACGAATATCACAGAACTAAGCTAAAAATAATTAGTAAATACATAAAAAATAAAGACACACAACACATAAAAGATTAAAGTTAAATGTTAGAACAATCTTTATTTTATTTTCAATAAAATATAATTCTGGAAAATTCAAAAGGAAGCTTTTAGACAAAAATTGTGAATATCTACACAAAGTGAATTTTTGACATAGAATGTCACTTAATATAATGGTATTGGTACGAAATAATAAAATACATAGCCAATAATATATGATAATGCATTTGTAATGTCTTTTCAAACACGAGAATTCAGAAATTCAGGAGATGCGTGAACACAAATACTCCAAAACATGAATTCTCCATAAAGAAATTATAGAGAATTTTGTTGTAATTCAAGAGACACCAGGAACATATACTTTTAACATTAATATAGCTATTTTTCATTATCACTACTATATTAAACTTCTTTGAAAAGAGCATTAGAAGAATTGGGAGATGAAAGTTGATAAAATTTAATTGTGAAAAATAAAGTAGAAAAAATTTTAAACGTAAAGATAAACAGAAGTTGAGGCTCAACAAGAACTGTAACAGTAAAAAGGAATAAAATGAGATTTTATTGACCAAAAAAGGACTAAATTCGTCAAAATAAAAAAAAAATATTTATTTTCTGTTTTTCTACTGGAATAAAAAATTTTACTATATAATATTATATGTATACATATATATATATTATATACATATACATTTTTTTTTAGTTTAACAATGACAGAAATAAGAGTACAAAAAAAAAAAAAAACAAGGTATGGTAAAAAAAAAAAAAGTCAAATGAATTTTAAACTTTTTATACGATTTTTTTTTTTTTATATATAATAAATAAACAAATAAATAAATAAGTAGTTACACTATTCACATATACTATATACATATGTTTATTTCATTATAATATAATATATATACTAATATGAGTACATAATTGATATTTTATGTATGGATGTAATATTGTATACAATGTATATATTATTATAATATGGATATGAAATTGTTATTCTTTGTTTCTTAATGTAAATATATTATTATATATATGTATATATACATATCCATATTTATATAGGGAACCTTCTCATACATATTATGTATGTATATATGATATTTAATAAAGGATAAATGAACAAAATTTATTTACTCTTACGAATTTTATTTTGTTTTCTGTTTTTTTTTTTAATTTTTTGTTTGAAAAAAGATTTTTAAGGCAATGTAAATGTATTAGTAAGTGCATTTTCTGGTGCAAAAAATAAAATAAAAAAAATATAAAAATTTTATTTATTTAATAATTTTTTTTTGTTTTTTTTTATATAAAATATTCTAATTTTTTTTTTTTTTTTGAAGAAAATTTTATAGTTTTTTTTTTATAATGATACTTGTTTTAAATACAACTACATATGTATGTAGGTATATATTTTTTCAAAGTTTGGGGAGTAATAAAACAAAAAACAAAAACAGAAATAAAAATAAAATTGAATAAAAAATTTTATTTTTTTTTTTTTTTTTTTTTGTTATTTTGTTATTTTAGCCTCGAATTAAATAATTTTTTTTTTGTTGGAATTTATTTATTAGATTTTATTTTTATTTAAGTGATACAATTTTAAGATAAATAAAAATATAAAAATTTACCTTATATGTGTCTGTAAATTGAAATAAATGTATTCAGAAAAATATTAATGACAGTACATGCCAAGATACATAATTATAACTGCTAGATGAGGAGGAAAAATGAAAAATTCATAATCAGTGGAAGGAACGATGAAAGAACAGCCAGAAACGATCTTCATAATTAAATGCAGACATAATTGTTTAGCCAAAAAAGTAGAAAAGTTAGGACACAACCCTGGAAAATGTGAAAAGTTTGAAAATAACATTTTCATAATATCTATAGATCTAAATTTATTTGTTAATGTTATCACATTCTGAAATAGAAATATGAAAAAGAAAATGAAATGATAAAATTTTATTTTAAATATAACAAGGGGCTATTAATAAATAACCCAATAATTGTTATTTTAAATATAATAAAATAAAAATAATTACAGATGACAGAAATCTTGATTGCGGTTTAAAGAAATGTTTATTGGTATCTTTCCAGAAATTTTTTATTTGTTATCTTTCAAAATAATGTCAATTCAAATAAAAATAAATTTCGAAAATATACAAGAGTAAATAATTAAAATATGCATAGGGTTGAGGTCTAAGATATTTTAGTCTAGGATAAAATATCGTTACATATTTTTTATACATGAAACAACAATAATTGCTGTCAAAAATTTCCACATACCCTTCGATTCTATACGGTGCAACATCAATTTCCACTTTTACGTGAAGACCATTCATATGAATGAATGTACTAAACTGATCTTTTCACTTACATAGTATAGGTATTCGTTTATTTTGCGCAATTCTAGTTAAATTAATAATTTAGTTGATCTCTTTCTTTCTTAAAAGTATGCGCTGTATTTTCGGTCATCAAAATTAAGAAAAAATCTTTCATAATCGTTTTCTAAAAAGTTTCGATAAAGCTGCAATTTTAATTGTGATGAAAAATCATATTTATGTTTACCGGAAAATATATAATAAGAAAAATAATTGGCTTTGCTGGAAAATCATAATGACACTAATGTAGAAACCATCCCCATTACAAGTAAAAGTAAAAATTCTCCATCTTTTAATAATAAAAATATTCCCCTTCGTTTTTTAGGTAAAAAATTGAAGAATTTTAAGAAAAAGTTAAAGAACCACTGGATTCAATAGTACAACAATGAAATGTTTGAAAAAGGATAATTAAAGAAAAGTATTTACTATAAGTTTTAACTGTAACTATGTCATTATTTTGATTAAAAAAATCAATTTTCTTAGCGTAGTAATGCTATAAAGGTAAATCATTGTACATGTTTGTATTCTTGGATATAGTAAAAAGTGTAATACACTGAAAACTATATATAGAAATAGTTACCTTGAATGTAAAAAATTAGTACCTGCAATATAAATAATAATATTGTACAATGTGGTTTAATTAATACAAAAATTTAGTAGGTAATAAACAGCATAAGAACCAAATGTAATTTTTAAATTTCTTAAGAACAATCATATTATTTCATTTATGAATCAAATTTTATTATTTAAGTTAAATTCTAAATAAAAGAATTTTTTAATCGAATTTAAATATTAACTGTAATACATTTGAATTTTTTTTTTCTTCAAACAAAATAAAAGAGAAATAAAAAAAATAAATTATAAAAATGAAGGTGCAGTGATAGAACGCCCGCTGAAATAAAGCCCGCGGGCTCTAAATCCTTTATTTTTGGAATTATCGATCATAGGTTTTATTCCTTTTCAAAAAAGAATTAACGCCCACAGTTTTACAATTTTCGAGAAAGAATTAAAGCCCTCTGAGTAACATGAAGGTTACCATCATTGAAAATTCATTATTCTATTTGCCTCGATTTTATTTTACTGAACCCAACTATGAAATATCTTCTAATTCAGAATCCCGCATATATCTACATAATATTTATAAATATTGCGGAGAAGGTGCAAACCTGATTTTGTAACCAACTATAAAATCCCATCCAAATTTTAGATTCTGGCATATTCACATAAATGTATATGTACATATATATATATATAAATCAATATTTTTGAAAAAAGAGAAATATCCTGATTTTAAATCCAAATGTAAAATCCTGCCTAATTAATTTTTATATATATATTAAAACACATACGCTTTACAGCATCAAAGAATTTGAAGTAGTGGGGCTACTGCCTCCAAACCACTGCTAAACAAATTATACAAACCCTGATTATGCAATTGATTATTTTTTACATTGAAGCGCACTTTCGGCTAAGTCAATAAACAGAATTGCCACATTTGGACCGATGATAATCCACAAGCTATTAACGAAACATCATTATATCCAGAGAAAGTTCGCTCTATTGCGCACTATTGACCGGTGGAATCATTGGTCCACATGTGTACAATAATGATAATAGAGAGACATGATTACTAACTTTTTCGTGCCGCAATTGGAAGGATTA